>CAWUFW010003913.1:937920-1682456 GCA_963921515.1 Calotriton arnoldi | reverse complement strand
ATCGCCCCTAAGTCTGAAGCTAGAAATTTTTACCAGACGAGGTGGCAAAAGTATCTGGTTGGAAAGGGACCTTTCTTAGACATGAAATTCACATTTCTCCTGCTTGGAGATTTCCCACCAAAAGTCAACAGTTTCACCAGGACTAACCCTGGGCAAAGCACTACGCTACGCTCGCGTAGTTTGCGAAGTTTGCGCTACTTCGCACAACGCGAATTGCACGTAGCACAGTGCAAACACGCGTAGCGTAGCGTAGTGCAGCGGTCATTTTGCTTGCTCGCGGTCCTCAACGTCAAGTTGGCGACCGCGAGCAAGGAAAATGACATCCCGGCGAGACTTTTTCTGCTCGCGATCAGCAACATCAAGTTGCCGATCGCGAGCGTGGAAAATAAACCTCCCGGCGAGATTCTCAACGCGGGAGGTCAGGTTTCTCATTGCGAGTGGTCGCGTATGCTCGCGACCGCCGCTGATGAGAAACTACCAGTCCGCGTTGAGAAAGCTGCCGCCGAGTAAAAATCTACTCGAGCAGCAGTAAAAGACAGCTCGCAGTGTGCAAGATGTCGCTTTCAATGATTGCACAGTGCGGACAAGCATCCGGCACTGTGCAATCATTGCGAACAGTGCACTACGCAGTTCGCGTAGTGCTACGCGTAGCTCGTGTAGTGCGAACTGCACTTTGCGTAGCTTCGCGTAGCGCTACTTGGCGAACTACGCCCAGGCTTAACCAGGACCTCATCCAGTAGCTATCTGACATTAAGGAGCCCTCTTTGGCCACAACCTGCTGCCTTGTCCTGCTGAGGATTTTTATCTTCCATCTCAGAGACCCAAGATAATATTTCCTACCTGGTCAAACCGGTTTTCTGCATCAGACTCGTTCTAACTCATGCCTAGGTACTGGTCAAGCGCAACCAGATGAACACTGTTGGTGCATAATCCTGTTTAGTGCTATTTCGATCCTTAAAATTCTGATTTGATCATGTTGCTGTCATTTTATTTATTACAATTTGCTCTATTATTATAAATTGGCTTGGCATTTTTCCTGTATTGTGTCTTGACTTTATTGTTGTTTTGTATTGCATAAATACTTTTACACATTGCCTAGGTTAAGCCCATCTGCTCTGTGCCATAGCCACCAGGGGGTTGATCACAGGTTAATTTCTTGACTTTAATAATTCAATCTATGAATTTATGAAGGATTGTGGTTATTAATTGTGGTAGGCTCCTACCTCCCTCAACAGATACCCCAATTTCTTACAATGCTCTTCCTTTACGTTACTTTATTCTGCTCTTTCTGCAGGTTCCACAGTCGCTCTGTAATGGACATTGTCTGCCGGGACACAGAAAGGTGGGCAGGGAGGGACAGCCTGTGTGTTGCTTTGATTGCATTCCTTGCTCCCATGGAGAGATCACTGATTCTGGTGAGTTTTGTCACACATTGGCCGATGTTTCAAAAGACTTTCAATTGTTTATTACAGTAGCTGCGACAACCATATAAAACTGATATAAAACCTCCTACTATTATAGAGTTCATTACATCATATGCAATATAAAAGGGAGCTACTTGAGTTGCAGCCCTACCTGAGTAGGCATTTTTGCCCCTGCTACTTGCATAACCTCCAAGGATTTTGCAATCATACTGAAGGTATAGGACATTCATTTTGAAAAATCTGGATTTTGTTGAAACGTTTTTGTTGATCATATACATTGGTATATTTAGTGCCCTGTGCCCCTTGCTTACACTTTGGTATGAGTTAACAGAGTACTGGCAACACACAGCAACAATGCACTATGTAAATGACAATGACAAAATGATCCTTTTTCTAGATTGTTCTAGGATCATAGAATTCCACTTTCTAAACCTCTTGGCACTAAGGACTTGGCCAATGTGCCCATTCGAGACGGAAAACTAGTTGGACTGCAACCACCCCTAAATTCAGTGGGCAATACTTGAGTGAAATATGTTTTTGGTAACAATCAACCTCCTGGGAAATTACAGGGATAGTTAGTAGAACCCCAAGACCAATAGCACACTCAAGAAAACTAGAAAACAAGAAATCTATTTTGAAGATTTATTTCAAAATCAAAATCCTAATCTAGCGCACACATGAATTATAACCACAATAAAGACAAATAAAATGGCAGCAGCAATGTTTACTAAAAGTGTGAATAAAAGGAAATACTCCAACATGATTGCAATTATACATTTATATCATGCCTTGCTTCTAAGCACTAAACTAACTCTAGCTCAGCAGAAAATAAAACCTATTTTGAATTTTAAATGGAACACACCTCAAAACGTTTGTTGTTCTGTTTTACGGACCGCCACATGTGCGGTGGGTGCGGAGTATACTTTCTCTAAGCGGCGACGGACGTATCATGGTCAGGCTCTTTGATGATCGCGCCCCTTCTTACTAGTGGATATTGTCCTTGACTTATTCGTTGATAGGATGTTATTGCAGTCCATGCACATTAGCTTTTCCCGGTACTAACGCCTATACATTTCTGGGATTTACTAGCTATTTGGATTGCTATTCATGAACATTGGAGTGTTCAACTAGTCTTCACTTCGAATTATCTTGCCTTGTATCTTGCAAACCGCCTTGAGAAAGTCCGAATACATATTTGTACGGATGAAACACGTGTTGGCTTGGCTTCAGTATTTGCTGGAAATTCTATAAACACCAATAAAAAGAACTTTACAACAGGAACGTGGTCGTCGATTATCTCTTATCTCTGTACAGAAATTGGATTTTGATATATTTACTTTGTGATTATAAGGACTTACTTTCCCATGTTACAAAGAATAAATGTCTAAGATATTTTTCTTGGATTTTCATACAACTTTTGGGAGTGCTGTATTAGCTACTTGCTTATGTTCAATTGCATGCTACTTGTAACGTGCTAACTGCACCTTTGGTAGTAGGTGCCCCTAGCTACCCTAGCACCCCGTTATACTCAGCTTTATTACCAATTCACACTTGTACTTGTCATTTGTTACACAGTTTCTTTCTTGATGTGCGGCTCTTTTCCCTCATAGGGAACACTACTACCCATTGTTTGATTGTACACCTCAAAACCTGTTTGAACAATAAGTTTAATGTTCAATATATTTCAAGGCCTGCTATTCATGTCATTTACAGTCAGCTGCACTGAGAAGTTCAGTCAGTAAAGGCTAAGTACCTCCTTTCCTGGTATCCTTCAGTTGGAAACAGTTACATGATTCTGCAGGTCCTATCCCATTTTCATCACACATGCAAAATAGAAAAAATGAGGAGAAATGAAAACATTTCCCACTTGTTACGCCTTAGGGGTGACCTATGGGTAAACAAAAGGTAAGTTTAAGGCTTGGTAAGTGGAAGTGGCAGTAAACTGCACACACAGGTCCTGCAATGGCAGGCCTGAGACAGGTTTGAAAGGCTACTTGCATGGGTGGCACAACCAGTGCTGCAGGCCTACCAGTAGCATTTAGATTACAGGCCTTGGGTATATGGTATATCACTTTACAATGGACTTACAGGTAAACTAAATACGCTAATCAGGTATACACCAATGTTACCATGTTTAGTGGAGAAGCACATGCATTTTAGCACTGGTTCGCAATTGTAAAGTGCTCAGAGTCCTAAAGCCAACAAAAAGATACAACAAAATGTGAAGGTATGCAGGCAAAAAGTAGAGGGAAGACCACCCTAAAGATGACAGGTCTAACACTCATTATAAATAATATGGTCAGCATATTTCTCATGCAAGCCATTTTAGAACAACATTCAGTTTTAGAAACAGTGAGCAATAGCTTATCAATGTAAAAATAAGAAGTCTTTGGAACGTATGAATAGTCTCTAATGCTCTACCAAAGATTGTAGGCCCAGTAACTAACAACATAAAGTCAGATATGCTTACACAAAAGTGAAAATATCTTTTCCCTGTCAAATTTGTCACTTTTGACAAAAAAGTATTTATATTGGAACAATGATAAATGTTAAAATGATCTTTAGTAGAAAATTTACATTGAAGACGTTTTTAAAATTCAAATTTATATTCAAAGTCTTATGATTTTTAAATACGGTGTATGACAAAATATAACATCAATTCAATCTTTAATCAGCTACAGATGAATGCACAAAATGTCCTGAAGACAAGTGGTCCAATGATAAGCACGATCAATGCATCCACAAAATGATTGAGTTTCTCTCGCTTGAAGAGCCGCTGGGTCAGGTGCTCGCAAGTGGTGCTATCTTCTTGACATTCATCGCTACAATAGTGCTTTGTGTCTTCATCAAGTACAGAGGCACTCCAATCGTCAAAGCCAACAACCGGGGACTCAGTTACCTGCTCCTTGTCGCACTGATACTCTGCTTCCTCTGCTCCTTCATATTCATCGGTCGGCCCAGGGAACTCACCTGCATGTTACAGCAAACTGTATTTGGGGTGATCTTTACCCTCAGTGTCTCCACAGTTCTTGCAAAAACAATAATTGTTGTCATTGCCTTCAAAGCAACAAATCCCAGCAGCTTTGCAAGGAAGTGGCTGGGATCAAGGACACCAAGTTGTATAATATTTTTTTGCTCTGTGGTTCAAGTTCTTATCTGTGCTGCTTGGTTGCTGACATCTCCTCCGTTTCCTGAACTGAACTTCATGTCATATAATGAGAAGATAATTATTGAGTGTAATGAAGGCAATACCATCTTCTTCTACTGCATGCTGGGATACATGGGCCTCCTGGCCACAGTCAGCTTTATAGTGGCCTTTCTCTCAAGAAATCTCCCCGGAAGCTTCAACGAGGCCAAGCTGATCACCTTCAGTATGCTGGTGTTTGTCAGTGTGTGGATCTCCTTCATCCCGGCGTACCTGAGCACACGGGGGAAGTACATGGTGGCCGTGGAGGTGTTTTCCATCTTGTGCTCCAGTGTTGGACTGCTTGGGTGTTTATTCTTTCCCAAGTGTTACATCATTCTGTTGAGGCCTACGAGGAACACAAAGCAGCATCTAATTGGAAAATCTTGTTTCGATACTATAAAAAAGGAAAAAGGAAATAAATTGTAAAAATGTTGGAAGGAAAATGATTGGTTAAAGCAAAACTTTTTTGAGTTCAACTATTTTCTTATATGTGAAAATTTTCTTTGATAATGTAAGTCAGATTTACACATGCAAATAGCCTTTTTAAAAGCACAACGTTACCTTTGTAATTCACAGAAGTTAGTTCTGAATTTCTGTGAATAAATATCATGTGCCTCCAACATAGCAATGCCATGGAAGTTTGCGAACACCACCAAACTTGAGAATGTTAGTGAATATTCTTACACCCTTTTCTGACCCCCTGCAATCTTAAAATTGTTCAATTATTCACTGGTCTGAAGGACAAGAGTAACTCATTTTCCGGGTGGAAAGGGGGCTAGAGCCCATCCCTCACCACCAAACAAATGGTGGGGGTGTACGGCCAGAATCTTCTTCATAGGCAAAGTATATTTTCCCATGGAAGAAAACCAAGGACATTTTTTTTCCTTCTGCAAAAATATACTTGTGCATATTTGTGCATGCAAAGAAGGAATTCATGAAACATTTTCTTGTCTACCCATGGAAATCATTGGCTAGTGTAGGTTTCCAGGCATGAATTCCAAAGAGTTAGAAACTAACACCCATGGAAGATCCATATGCTGTAGGTTGTAAGAATAGGATCCTCAGTGTTCAAAATACAGGCAATAGAACATCAACAAATTAGGGGGCCTATTTACAAGAGGTCATCGCCACCAGAACGTCACTTTTTTGAAGTTCTGCTGGCAATAACCCCTTCGCCTTATTTACAAGGTGGTGTTAAGCCACTTAACTTGGCTTAACAACGGCTTGTAAATAATGCCCCTATCCATGCACCACTTAGGTGTCCATTCCGATGGCGGGCGGACAAAGTCCGCCCGCCATCGCAACGGAAAAAGGGACCGCCCGCCATATGTGCGGCGGTCTCGCAATACAAATTGCAATGCGCCCGCCACACTGGCGGGCGCATCCAGCATTGTTCACATTGCGGTGGGCAGTGCTGTCAGCAGCAGCCACCACAATGTGAAAAAGGCATGTTGTGCATTTGCATGCACAACGTGACAGGCACCGCGCGGTGCCTGCCACCTTGTGCATGCAAATGCAGGGGGGTACCATAGGTACCCCCATGTGCACCCCCCACCCCCCAAAACCCTGGGGGCCCGCAATGGGCCCCCAGAAGCAAAGACTGCATGCCTTTCCACAACGCCGCCATGGAAAGGCTGCTTTCCGCCACCATCCTAATATGGATGGCAGTGTCTTGCAGACACCGCCACCATGTTAGAGCCCTTTTCCGCCCGGTCCCCTGTCAGACCGGCGGAAAACCGGTGAACGGTCTTTCCGTCTCGCCGGGTCCCCCCGCCATCGTAATATGGCGGGGGGAAATGGAATTCGGGCGGTGTAAAATAGCAGGTGGATCGCCACCGCCATACGGGTGGTGGCGATCCGCCCGCTATTATAATGACCCCCTTAGTGTGAAAGGGGTGGGCAATGAGTGTTGCAGTGGACGTTCCACCGCAACACCTATTGCTTTTCTTTCAAGTCAAGTCAAATTGCTTTATTTCGATAGCAAGTATCATAAAAGCATCAGACAATCCTTTATAAAAAATAAACCTTGTACAAATATACTGCCCCCTATTTACAAGGCTGGTGTAAATATGGGGCAGTGCCAAAAATAAGACCAGGGAAAACCTGGTCTTAAACTGGTGCAACAAGGAGAAATTATTAATTTCTCCTAGTTTTTTGCTGTTTCTAAGTGTGCTGCATTCTGCAGCACACAAAGAAACAGCAAATTGCCATTAGTAATTGTTCATGTGCAGGAAGGTGTTTCTTCCTGCACGTAAACAGTCATTAAATAATGACAAGTTGCATTTTCTATATGTGCTGCATTCTGCAGCACACATAGAAGTTACAAATCGCCATTAGTGATTGTTTATGTGCAGGAAGGGACACCTTCCTGCACATAAACACTCATTCCCTGCAATGCAGGCATACTTGCACTATGGTTGGCTAGGCAGCGTAAATTTAGCACCAGCGCTAGGGGAAATGCAGGGCTGCACAGTATTATTGTAAATACGGCGCATCCCTGCATTTTCAGACTGTCTGAGTGCAGTGCTACCAATTGTGACGTTACACCGTGCTTCGCCATTCTGCTGTGAATATGTCCCTGAATGTATTATTCTGTAGTTTTCAGTACAGTCCAATCTGCAAAATAAAACAAGGGAGCCACACACTGAAGACTAATGCAGAGGAGGGTACTCTGAGATTGTAGGTGACCACAAATGGAGGTTTCAAATAATATGTACAGTTCAACTTCAAGAATCAACATTGTTTGTGTGGAGTTACTCTTCAAAATTTGGAGCTTTCTATAATTTGATTATCAGACAGACATTAACAAAAGTGATTATTTAAAGACAATATCTGTTCAAGTCTTTGCTACCTCTATTTTTGCAGATGTTCAGTGATATGCTATCAACCAACCGCTAGCCGACTCTTAAAAAAGTTCTCCTATTATCTGTATTTAAAAGAAAGCGAGTCTGAGTTACCCTGTGTAAGACTTATATATGTGACTACAGGTTAGAACAGCACCCCTGAACCACCTAGCTTCATCTTGTACCAAGAACTCTCTTATACTGGACTCAAATATATATCATTTGTGTTTGTCTTTGAAGAAGATTCTACAACTATATCTACTTGAAACATTCCAGTGACTATTTTGGGAGTCGAATTGGCCATTTATTACCAATACCAATCCAATATATTCTGTCACCGGCTGATATCCCCTGAATTTCGGTTTCCAGCCTAAACGCAAATTTGCTGTTTCTTTATGTCGGGCATTTAATCATAAAAAGTAGAAGCCTGTAAATGAGTTCCAGCCACTGTGTATCAGAATATGAATTTCTCAAACTACCAGGTAATAAAACATTGAAATATTGGGATCAGTTGAGATCAATAAACTGTGGTGAGTGAAGGTATAAACACTGGTAAGGACCAGCTGCCTTCATCGGACCAAAATTCTAATGGGCAGCGTCTGTCTCTCCCTTTTCTCTGCCTCTCCTGAAGATCTGTGGGTTTTTTGAGGTAGAAGGACAATGGCTTGTAGTATGCGGTTTGCAGAGTATGGTAATCACAACATGAGGATAGAGGATTCCAGAGGGGGTCTCCCATAGAAAATATTAAAAATAAAGGGTGTAAGTATTAAGACTAGAGAATTCTCAATTTTTCAAATATCTACAACTCAGACACGCACAGCAACCACATCGGGCACCCAACTCAGACATCCCAGAATTTAGTCTACTAGAGGCTAAAGTTACCATGTCTCCTTTTCCCCCAACACTATATTACTCCATAATAATCAATACACTAGATACATTCCCCAAGCTTAGACCGACTTGGAGGAAGATTTGGGACCACTAGCAAGGAAGACTAGATGTTTGTGATTATCGTCCCAAAAGAGTATGCCTCCTCCACCAGATACTGCTTCATCCAATTCAGTTATTCACATCAAATTTGTCTTACCCCCGTGCTTATGAAGAAGCCGGGTTCCACGTTCTAGATTTACTCTGGAACCCTCAGCTGATTTTTTTGTCAGCATGGAAGAGTGGAGGAAAATCATTAGCCAATCAATTATTACCATTCCAATGAATTAGGACTCCTAAGAATCACAGACTCATGAATAGATTTCTTGCATTACACAGCCAAGAACAGTTGGATATACAAGCACCTCAAGATGAGGGTATAGAAGTACATTGGAACTAATACAAAGCTGAACCTACGGGTGAAATTAAGACTGTGCAGCATGCACAGAACAATCAGTTCCAGAATCAGGGCACAGAAAATAATAGCACCAGCATCGATATGCCCCTTCATTGGAGGTTCACGTTATTACAGTTTAAGTTCTGATGGGCTAAGTTAGAAAAAATAAAGGATTATGTGTAGGAGCGAACTACCCATGATTATAATGCACCCCTACAAATGAGAGAGCAAAATTGCGCTCTAACAGTCATGGCATATGCAGAGTCCCACCCTACATGCCTTAGATGCAAAACTGAGATTAGGAACTACCTACACACCATATGGTCATGTAGACTCCTCCAACCTTTTGGCTAGCATTACTAAGCGATTCACAGATGGTCCTGGTTCTTCCCTTAGATCTCACCTTAAAAATGGCTCTGTTAATATAGTAGATGACGAAGATTTCACTCATTGGGAAAAATATTCATAATACTGGGACTGATCACCTGTAAGAGAGACATTGCACAGCAATTGAGGACGTCAGAACCTCCAACAATGAATCAGGAGAGGTCTAGCTTGGACACAAGCTGCACACTCAAGGATCCCATATACTAAGGTAGAGGATGCCCCTAAAAACATGATAAGATGTGCAGTGGTTGGATTCAATATACAGTGCCTGTGACAAAGTAAGAAGCAAAACCTGAATACGTACTGTTACAAACAATACTGATAAATAGTTCAATGCAGCACCTGTGAACATGAATAACACTATGCTAGTGATAATTATGCATGTGTCATCACAATTGTTTTATTAAATACAAAGCAAAAGTATTGTTAAAAGAAAAAAAAAATGAGGGGAGATGTTAAACAAGTCATTTTAATCCCTTTGCTGCTAGGCTTTCCTCCCCTCCTCCCCTCCCCTCCCCCGTCTCCCTTGCTAAGCCTTTTTTAGGCTATTTGGAATAATTCACGCTTAGGCCCTGTAACCTTTTGTCCACATAAGGTATCCATGCCACATTTGCATACTTTTCTTCCAACATCTTGAGGATTCTAAACGTTCCCACGGTTTGTGGATTTCCCTGGAGGGGACCGAGAAATTGGCCAAAATACAGCTAATTTGGGGTTTTTTTTACAGAAAAATGGGAAAAAGTGCTGCAGAAAAAAGCGTCTGTTTTTTCCCTGCAAAAGGTATCAACAAAGGGTTTGTGGTGCTAAAATCACCATCTTCCCAACTTTCAGGAACAGGCAGACTTTTGTCAGACAACAAAAAATTTCTACACAGTTTTGGCATTTTACTGAAACATAGCCTATTTTTCCAAATTTTTGTGCTTTCAACCTCTTTCCAGATAGTGGTATAAATGGGTGTAAAAGCAATAAGGGATCCTGGAAAACAATACATTTCTGAAAAGTAGATAAAATTATAAATTCAGAAAGGGGTCATTTGTGAAGATCCTTCAGTTGAAATAAAAATAAAAAATATTGAAATTGAGTTGAAAAACCAGCCATTTGTGCCAATGTTTTCACCTGTAACTTCTTCTAAGTATAGCATATTTTTTAAAGCAATATACCGTTACGTCCCCTGGACCCTTCTGGTTGTGGGGATATATAGGAATTGTAGGTTCACCAAGAACCCGGGGAACCCAGAGTCAATAACTGAGCTGCATCTTGCAATGGTTTTTCATTGTGTACCGGGTATATTCAATCAATCAATCAATCACAGAATTTGTAGAGCGCACTACTTACCCACGAGGGTCTCAAGGTGCTGGGGAGAGGGAAGGGGGGGGGTGCTGCTACTGGTCGAACAGCCAGGTCTTGAGTAGCCTCCTGAAGGTCAGCAGGTCTTGGGTCTGTCGGAGGCTTAGTGGAAGGGTGTTCCAGGTCTTGGCGGCGAGGTGTGAGAAGGATCTGCCGCCGGTGGTTGTTCTTCGAATGCGAGGGACGGTGTCGAGGGAGAGGTCGGCGGAGTGGAGCTGGCGGTTGGGGACGTAGAAGAAGAGTCGTCTGTTGAGGTAGGCTGGGCCAGTTTTGTGGAGTGCCTTGTGTGCGTGGATGAGGAGTTTGAAGGTGATCCTCCTGTCGACGGGGAGCCAGTGCAGGTTCCTCAGGTGGGGGTGATGTGGCTGTGGCGTGGTATGTCGAGGATCAGGCGTGCAGAGGCGTTTTGTATGCGTTGCAGTCGCTTGATGAGCTTGGCCGGGGCTCCGCGTAGAGGGCGTTCCCATAGTCAAGTCTGCTACTGACGAGGGCCTGGGTGACTGGTCTTCTTGTGTCTGTCGGGATCCACCTGTAGATCTTGCGAAGCATGCGGAGGGTGTTGAAGCAGGAGGAGGAGACTGCGTTGACTTGCTTGGCCATGGAGAGCGTTGAGTTGAGGATGACTCCCAGGTTGCGTGCGTGGTCGGTGGGTGTCGGGGCTGCTCCCAGAGTCGTTGGCCACCAGGAGTCGTCCCAGGCTGAGGGGTTGGAGCCGAGGATGAGGACCTCCGTCTTGTCCGTGTTCAGCTTTAGTCGGCTGATCTTCATCCAATCGGCGACGGCCTTCATTCCTTCATGGAGCTTGGCTTTGGCGGCGAGGGGGTCCTTGGTGAGGGAGAGGATCAGTTGAGTGTCGTCGGCGTAGGAGATAATGTTGAGGTCGTGCTGTCTGGCGATGCGTGCGAGCGGGGCCATGTAGATGTTGAACAGTGTTGGGCTGAGGGAAGATCCCTGGGGTACGCCGCAGATGATCTCGGAGGCTTCGGATCGGAAAGGTGGGAGGCGGACTCTCTGGGTTCTGCCGTCGAGGAAGGAGGTGGTCCATTCCAGGGCCTTGTCTCGGATCCCTGCGTCGTGGAGGCGTGCGCACAGAGTGCGGTGGCAGACCGTGTCGAAGGCGGCGGAGAGGTCCAGCAGGATGAGGGCTGCGGTCTCACCGTTGTCCAGCAGGGTCCTGATGTCGTCAGTGGCGGCGATGAGGGCATTCTCAGTGCTGTGGTTGCTGCGGAACCCCGATTGGGATGGGTCCAGGATGCTGTTTTCTTCTAGGTATCGGGTTAGCTGTTTGTTGACGATCTTCTCGATGACCTTGGCTGGGAACGGAAGCAGGGAGATGGGCCGGAAGTTCTTGAGGTCTCTTGGGTCTGCCTTGGGTTTTTGAGTAGGGCGTTGATCTCTGCGTGTTTCCAGCTCTCTGGGAAGGTCGCGGTCTCGAAGGAGAGATTGATAACGTTGCACAGGTGGGGTGCGATGGAGCTGCTGGCTTTGTTGAAGATGTGGTGCGGGAAAGGGTCTGACGGGGAGCCGGAGTGTATTGTGCCCATGGTCTTGATGGTGTCATCGATGTTCACGCTGGCCCAGGCTGGCAAGGGGTCATGGTCGATGGTGTGCGGCGGGTCTGGAGTATCTATCTTGGTGGGGGCTGTCTGGGTGTTGAAGCTGTCGTGGATGTCGGCGATCTTGCGGTGGAAGAAGGTGGCGAGGGAATCGCACAGGGCTTGCGACGGCGGGATGTCGTTGGTGTTGGAGCTGGGGTTGGAGAGTTCCTTCACGATGTTGAAGAGCTCCTTGCTGTTGTGTGCGTTGTTGTCGAGGCGGTCTTTGAAGGAGATTCTCTTGGCGGACCTGATGAGGTGGTGGTGGTGGTTACGGATGGCGTCTTTATGGGCTGCGTGGCTGTCCGGTGTCTTATCACTGTGCCATTTCTTCTCAAGTTTCCGGCAGGTACGCTTGGAAGCTAGGAGTTCCGGGGTGAACCAGCTGGCTCTTTTGGTGGTGTCGCTGTAGGTGAGTTTTTTCAGCGGGGCGAGGGTGTTGGCACAGTCGTCTATCCATCGTCTAAGGTTGCAGGCAGCATCGTCGGTGTTGGATGGGTCGGAGGGAGGGCTGAGAGCGAGGTTTGCCCGTAGTTGGTCTTCGGTGACTTTGCTCCAGCAGCGGCGTGGGATCTGTTGGGTGCGGTGGTGTGTGGTGGGTTTCTGGAAGGTGAAGTGGATGCAGCGGTGGTCGGTCCAGAGGAGTTCCGTGGTGTGGGTGAAGGAGACGTGGGAGCTTGAGGAGAAGACGGGGTCGAGCGTGTGGCCGGCGGAATGTGTCGGTGTTGTGACGAGCTGTCTCAGTCCGAGGTTGGCGAGGTTGTCGATCAGGGTGGTGGAGTTGCTGTCGTTGTTGTTCTCCAGGTGAAAGTTCAGGTCTCCGAGGAGGATGTAGTCGGTAGAAGTCAGGGCGTGCGTGCTGATGAAGTCGGCGATGGAGTCGCTGAACTGGGGTCGGGGCCCAGGGGGTCTGTAGACAAGGGTGCCTCTGAGGGTGGTGTTGGGGTCCGTGTGGATCTGGAAGTGCATGTGTTCGGCGGTGCAGAGAACGTCGTCGGTGCTGGTCGAGACCCTGATGGAGTTCTTGTGGACGATGGCGATTCCTACTCCGTTGACGCGGTCTCTTCGGGTGATCTTATAGCCGTCTGGGATGGCTATGGCGATGTCGGGTGCGGAGGAGTCGTGCATCCAGGTCTCTGTCAGGAAGGCGACGTCTGGTGATGATGAGTCGAGCAGGTCCCAGAGCTCGACGGCATGTTTGCGTGCGGAGCGGGTGTTCAGTAGGATGCATCAGAGGTGGTTGAGGTCCTTCTTGGCGGGCGCTTCGGTGGCTCTGAGGCTGGTGTAGCTGCAGTTCCGGCAGGTGAAGGGGCCATGTGTGCGTTTCGGGGCGGCCTTGAAGCAGTTGTGTCTCCGTCCGGGGTTGAGAGCGTGGAGTCCTCGAGGCTGAGAGCGTCGGTCCTCGAGGCTGGAGCGGGGGGCGCGCGGCCCAGGGGTTCTGGCGCTGGGCGCGGTCCAGGCGCGGACAGGCACAGACGGGCTTGCCTTAGGCGCGCCGGCGGCGCGGCCGCGCAGCGGCCACCATATATGGGGAGCTGGGAGGGCGGAGCAGCTGGGAGGCAGGGGCAGCAAATGGGCAGTCAGGGGGGCGGGGCCGCAGGGGACGCAGCGGCGGGGGTACAGAAGGCAAAGTTGGGCACAGCAGAATGGAGGCACGAGGGGAAACAGAAAGCAAAAATGGACACAGTCAACGGGGGCACGAGGGGAGACAGAAGGCAAAAGAGGACACAATCAATGGGGGCACGAGGGGAAACAGAAAGCAAAAATGGACACAAGCAATGGGGGCACGAGGGGAGAGAGAAGGCAAAAGGACACAAGCAATGGGGGCACGAGGGGAAACAGAAATCAAAAATGGACACAAGCAATGGGGGCACGAGGGGAAACAGAAGCGAAATGGGCACATAAAATGGGGGCACGAGGGGGACAGAGGCAAAACGGGCACCAAGGCAACAGCAGAGGGGCGAGCTTACCTGCAGCAGCAGCGGGCAGGACAACACAGGCGGAGCTGTGTGGCAGGGGAGCGACCTACCTGGCATATTGCAATTCATTTGGTAAAATATAAAAGATTGAAAAATAGGTATCAAGGAAACCTATATATTTCCAAAATATACATACAAACATAGGAACATTTTCTTTTCTAAAGGATATAAATGCAGCCATCTTCTCAGAAACCAAAAGTATAAAGGGATTGCCCACCCCCCTTGTGCCGCAAAACTCAAACCTATTAAAAAAGCACGTGGATCAGCAACTAAGATCCAATATAAAAGAGGCTGCAAGGAACGAAAATCAAACAACAAGCCACCAACTAAGAAACAATAAAATTACTGTTCAGGTGCAGTTGCATACTTTGAACAGCTGCAAGAAGGAATTGGAACTAGGCAAACAAACATCCACATTAGCCACTGAAAAGTCATTCCATCAAGAAACCCAGTCACAGGCAAGGTCCAAAATATTAGACCATCAATATTCTACCCCAAATAAGGATCAAACAGTAGATTCGAACCAACTCCCAGACATGGTAGATCGTCTTGTAATAATACTGGATCGGAAAAGGATGAACTGGAAGCCTCTTAATGGGTAATGTGGACCTTGTGAAAGCTCTGGAAATTAAAACAATCAATCAGACAAACATTGAAGCAGCCTGTGCCACCCAGCAAGCAGAAGCCTTAAGTCAATCACACAGACCGAATCAAGTTTATTCAATAAACTCTACTGATAAAGTAAAAAAATCTGGTAATCTCCTCGATAATAGACATTCCCAGTCACTCTTCAACACAAACTCATATTGATTCAAAAGACTGTTCCAACATTGATAACGTATTCAGTCCAATGCAGGATCAGTCCAATGCGGTACTCAAACTGGGAAATCCCCTAGTAGATTGTCAGTACAGCAGAACAACCACAACGTTGGAGCCCATGAAACTCACAAATCCAAGGAGCACTATAATCAAATTAATACAGAGAACATTTCATCCTTACACTCCTTCCTATTAAACATTCTACAATCGTCTATTTCCGTATTAAACATGCAATCAGACAAACTTGACCTCCAGATCGATCTCATGAATATCATGGCAACTCACATCGCCAGTATTAATACCAAAATAGAAATAGTAACCCAACAGCTCTCTATGGCACAGGCAATCAAAGGTTCAGATCTGCTAGGTAATTGTAAATGCAACCAAATAATTGACAAATTAAGCGCCTTGCCGGTCATTCTATCGGATATTTTGAACGAGATGAGAAGCCAGGAAAACCCACAATATTCAAAATCACATTCCCTAGAGGAAAAGATACAACAGCAAGTGCTGCCAACAGTAAATCCAACAGCAATAAAAAAAACATCAGCAAACAGTAGAGCAACAAAATGTGACAAAAGGAAAAAAGCAATGGAATAGCCCTAGTAGGGGACCGACTGCGGCATGCTTGACAGAACCCCCTCTACCTAGCACAAATAATGTAGTGAGAACGAAAAACAGAAGGCAAATGCAGAATTACATAAGGGAAACATTGCATAAACCTTCAGAGCTCCATTCCACCTGTTTGTAACGGACAGTGACACCTGGCAAATTGTTTAAAATCCCCAATACAAGTCAAGAGGTCAGCAGGACATACTAAATAGAGGAAACATCATGAGACTGTTAGCCGAGATACCAATGCTGCGTCACATTAAAACAGCAGATCTACTTTCAGTCAGGTTTCTGCTCAACGAATACAAAAGTCACTCGGAGATAACCCTAACTTCATGGAAGTCGGAGAAAATGTTCAACCAAGTTAATAGTGTAAAGGATCAATTTGAATTGTGGGGCGTATCTTTTATGAAGCCCATATCACAGCATTACCCAGTTCCCCTGACAAACCTGGATTAAAGACAGAACATTCACACCCCTGTGTACTCGATTTTGCAGAATGCCCGAGGTCCAACGGGTATTGATATCAAACCTAAAGATACAGCAATGGAAGAAAGTCAATGGCACTGGCTAGCGCCAGCATTAAAAAGTCCGACAACACAATGGCCAATTAATCAAACAATAAGCACCCTGAAAGAAGACACACTAAGGGCCTTATTTATGAGAAGTGTTGCATCGCTGCAACAAAGCAGCTGTGCAACACTCCTCAGTGCGCCCTCCTTTCGACACCATTGATGCATCATATTTACTGTATGTCGCATCATGTCACAAGGAATGACAGATACAGCAATATTACTGACTTATCTGTCAGCGCAAAACTGACAAATTGCTGTAGTTGTGTCGGAAGCGTGACACAACTCCAGCAATGCAGGGGGAGGGCTATAAGGATTTGAAGCAATGGCGTCCTAGAAGTGGCGCATTGAAATCTATAAGATTTCAATGCGCCACTTCTTCGAGGCTTTGATGCAGGGGAACGCCCACCCTGCATACATTATACCTGATGCAGGTATAATGTAGCGCAGGGCTTTACGAAGTGACGCATCTGCCTAGATGCGTCACTTCATAAATATGGAGCAAGGTGGGGCTTTATTTACGCCGCCGCAGCATCACAAAAAGTGACGCAACTGAGGCTTAAATGTGACGCAAGGTCTCATAAATAAGCCCCTAAGTATCCTTTCCTGGAACATCGCGGTGCAAGACCTAAACTTATAGACAGTGCATTGTTAGACACCTGAGCTAAATACGACATCATAGCCTTGCAAGAGATCTGGCTGTCAGGTCCACTCCAATTGCCCGGTTACTTGCTTCATCAGGTGGATGCCAAAAAAATACACCAATTTGGAAGGCCTAAAGGGGGACTATCGGTCTACATATCAAATGCCCTAAAGGCTGAAGCAGAGCAACTGTCAATGTCAACCTCAAACATACAGATAATTAAGCTCAATTTTGGCCAAGACCACTGAACAAGGTCGGTAATCCTGTTTAATATTTAAGCCCATCCAAACGCCCAAGATAAATCTGCAACATTTGAAAAATTAATACATGAGATAGCCGAAGTAAGGTATAACATGCCGACTTGGGAAATAATGATAACAGGTGATTTCAATACACATTTAATATACACGCCAGACAATGATGAGCAGCTAGTAGCCGAAAACGAAATCTGGTCAATAATCTCCAAGCAAACCATCCCCAGAAGCGAGCCAACAGAGTCGGAAAGAACTGGTCACTGTCCTTGAACACTTCAGTCTGAGAGTAGTCAACGGCAGAACGCTGAACGATCATCCTCCAAATTTACATATTACAGACCAACGTCAGGATCAATAATTGACTATACCATTCTAACTTTACCGTTACTACAGCAACTAAGGGGCCGATTATGATGCCGTAGTAAAACGGCTCCGACCAAGGGTCGGAGCCGTTCCTACGGCATCGAAATCAGCTGTTCGGAATCATTTCCGACTGACCTATTTGGATGGAGTCAGTTGGAAAGGAATCCGAACTGGATTTCCGAATGGCTTCCGACAGGCTCAGAGAGCATGTCTGCCATTCGGAAAGCCTCCAGTAATTCCAAGGGCGGCTCTTTCCGCCTGAGGGATTACAATGTTGGATTCTGACAGCCTGTCTGTACCATCCTTTCTGACACAGAAAGGCTGTTTGAAGTCAACATTGGGGGCCCCCAGCAGGGCCCCCATGGCTGCCCAGCCTCTGGTTGGAGGCCGAGGGGGCACCTATGGTGCCCCCCTGTTGATCCCTGCACCCCGTGGCAGGCACCTCTTCTCTTTACAATGAGAGCAGGCATTCCGGTTGGAATGCATGCTCCCATTGTAAAGATTAGGAGTGCGACCGAACAGTGTTCGGCCGTATCCTAATTGCTGGGTTGGGACCGCTGACAGGAGGTCAGTCGGTCCCAGTACGCAATCGATGTCGGACGGACTCAGGTCCATCCGGCATCGAGATCGGGCTCTAAGAAAGTTCAAAATCAAATGTTTGATGGACAGTGACCACTCAAACCAGCAACAAGCTATCAACATAAACCCGGACAGACACCCAATAGCACCTGTAGTTAGTGGGGGAAGTGAAGTAACAAATCTAAAATGACTGAACTGGTCACATCATTTATTTCCAACATTAGCAGACAAAACAAAATCAATCATGGAGGCCAGTTTAGCATCATCCCTTACTGCAATAAAAGCCTGGACAGAGTTTATAACACGGCTGATATATTCTGCGCCCAGTATAGCATCTAGAGGGTGAAAAATACCGACACTTCCGGTGAAACGGAAAATCAGAGAACTAAGGAGAGAACTGAGAAGGGAGATTAGAAAGGCCAGAAAACCCGGAATGCAAACGGTTGCAAGGGGAAACAAAAAAAATTGAAAAAGGAATACAAGAAACATCTCTGGCAAGAGAGGAGAAGAACGGCCGAAGATTTCTGGGCTAAGCTTCGGTACAACTGCAAACGATCAAATACCAAAGCTTTTTGGACAACAATAAATGGCATAGGCAGGGAAGTGAGAGCGATGAATGCTTCAAATGTCACCGAAAAAGACTGGGCAGCTTACTTGACAAAGATCTTTGCTAATGAAGAGCAGCGTTCGGTGTACAAAATCAATAAAGTTATTGAGTCGGACAGTGTAAATAACTCTGCATTACTGCCTCTGTGTGACAGCTCAATCCTTTCAGAACACGCACAATGTACACAGTTAAGAGTGGAAAAAGTCATCAAGGCTGGCAGAAGTGACATGCCCCAGGCCCAATTGGCATTCCGCAAGCAATATACAAGCTTAATCAAAAATATTGGACCGACCCGATAACGGCATTGTTCAAAGAGGTGGAACACATGGGCATAGTCCAAGACAACTGGAGGGGGTCGATAATAAACCAAATCTTCAAGGGGGGTGATCAAACAAATCCAGCTAACTATAGGTTAATAGCGCTCATCGACTCGGAAGCCAAATGTTATGCTTTGTTAATACTGGAAGATTGAACCGATTGGTCTATTACCAACAACCTGTTTCCACAACAACAGACGGGTTTCCGGAAAAGGTATGGAACTAGCATTAACATGCCGAAATTGTGCTACCCATATAAGCATGTGAATTAAAGGACATTTTTCAAAATGACTTCTTTTATTGAACATTGTCTTACATTTGAAAGGCAGAAATGCAAAGAAAGTCAATTGGCAATAACACTTGTTCTAATATTCTGTGTTTCTCCTAAGTCTCCCGATAAAAATGGTACCTCACTTGTGTGGGTAGGCCTAGTGGCCACGACAGGAAACAGTCCAAAGCGCAACGTGGACCCCTCACATTTTTCCAGTGAAAACGGACTCTTTTTTTGCAATGTGCCTAGCTGTAGATTTTGGACTCTAACTCTACCAGCACCTAAGGAAACCTAGCAAGCTTATACATTTTTAAAAACTAGGCATCCGGGGGAATCCAGGATGGGGTGACTTGTGTGGCTCTCACCAGGTTCTGTTACCCAGAATTCCTTGCAAAACTCCAATGCTGTAAAAAAAACTAATTTTCCTCACATTTCTGTGATGGAAAGTTTTGGAATCTGCATGGAGCCACCAACTTCCATGCACCCAGCATTCCCCCAAGTCTCTCGATAAAAATTATACCTCACTTGTGTGGGTAGGCCTAGTGCCCATGACAGGAAACGGCCCAAAACGCAACGTGGACACATCACATTTTTCCACAGAGCCAGACATAGACACCAACCCAAATTCCAAATACTATGGTGCAATGTTTATGACGGCACCTCTGCACAGGAAGACAAAACAAACACCACACTGTGGAAGGATGGCACAATGCCTTCCAATCCACACAAGGCAAAACCTGACCTACACTATATAAATTCATAGAAGCCCTACAAAAAACACAAAGGTACCGACAGCTATGAATGGAGCAATCTGTAACCCAAATTACACCTAAATGTAGCAAACAAACCAAAAGGATGTACGCTATGCTACAATTTAAAGTAAAACTCTTCATTAAAAACTAAGGAGTAAATCACTTAGAAATACCAGTCAAAAGCACATTATAAAATAAATACTAATCTACAGAATTCCCAATAAAGTATAACATAACCCTAACCAAAATAACAAATTGTTTTTATATATATAATTAACATAATATTTCATTATATGAGTCAAAACCTTAAAAAATTCACCACCCTAAAACCTCAAATAACAAACTCAATCCATTGTGAAAAATAATAACACATAAAATACACAATTCCAAATAACAATCACATAACACTTAAATAAATGATAACATATGACACTTCCCAACCAAATCAAATAAATACTGTTTTGTAGCTGCAGATCATCTTCTGTATCCTTGTAGTCATAAAGTATAATCCACCAAAAGGTGGGAAAATATTTTTTAAAAATGCAAAATTAAACCAATCTAATAGAGATCCTTAGAAGCAATCCAAAGTATTTAGGCACCATAAAAAAACGAAAAAGTGTTTAAAAAAGAAATGCTCCTGGAAGCCTGAAAAAGAAAATCAAAGTAAAAAATATTGGTTTATTAGAAACCAACATAGATTTCCTTTAAAATAAAAATAAAACGCTAAATCCAAATGCCC
Organism: Calotriton arnoldi; assembly: GCA_963921515.1. Lineage (NCBI taxonomy): Eukaryota > Metazoa > Chordata > Amphibia > Caudata > Salamandridae > Calotriton > Calotriton arnoldi. The sequence goes on along the minus strand of CAWUFW010003913.1, from coordinate 1,661,842 downwards.
ATACGACACGTTCATAAAGAAAAACCTGCAAAGTAAAGCAGAAAACGCACCTGCATAAACAGTACAATCAAAAAATACATATACATTACACTTAATCATCAAAAATCAAGTAACATATCACAGTATAACATAACATATTGTTACATTACTAAAACACTGTATAAAAACCTAAACCAACACACTAGTGAAAAACACTACAATTACTACAACTAAATGCACTAAAACACCACAAACATCAATATACCTATCCCCTAGAACTCCCCCCGCATCCTCCCTACCCTCAAAATCCTAAAAGAAACCTTTAATAGGGACTTACCTGTTCCGCCAAACAGGAGCACCTTCCCGCGACCTGGATCCTAGAAAATAGACTAAAAATAACACAAATATACTGCAAAATAGACGATAGCAGTAAAACAAAATGGCAGCTAAATGAGACTAAAAAACACAAACACAATCCCCCCATAGAAATGAATGGGAAATAAGTTAAAAATAATTTGAAAATTGTGAAACATTATTAAACATCTAAAACTTTTGAAAAATGTCAAAATTTTAAAACAATTGTAAAGTATAAATTAAATAATAGAATAAAAAGTATACCTTTATTTAAAAAAGGTATGTAAAAACTATTTTAAGAATATGCATAGGAAACAACTGAAGGGGCAACATTTACTATTCCCGCTCTATAGTGAGCCTATTGACCTGGTAAACTTCTCACACACAATAGTCAGGGATAATATGGAGGCCATAAACGCTTGCCTGTTAGAGGAGCCCTTGCACCATGTGGTATTAGGTGGTTTCAATCATTAATGCACAGCAATTAGAGAAGGCCTGACAATCAGGAAACCATCGAAAGATTCTCCTCTGCATTGATGGCTTAATAACGCATACTCTGAGGCCCATAAACACCTAAAAAAGACCTTAAATAGCATCCCTAGGTGCCCTCTGGAGGTGATAAATGCCCGTCACCTATATAAGGAAAGAGTATGTGATAGGAAAAGGGATAAGGTCAAGAGCTTGGGAGGATTTGTCTGCAGCTGTCACCCTTAGGAACAGCCCAAAATGTGGGGAACTAATAAACGACCCTTTTTTCTGTGACCACGACACCCCTAAAGTGGAAGCAAATTGGGTTACTAACTTCACAGGTATCTTCCAGTATCATTGGACTGCCAGGGCATCATCTATTAAATCCAGAGAACCCCTGACTATGGACTTAACTCCCATGCCACTATCGAGCCCCAGAACTGTGGACGAGGTAAAAAGGGCTCTAAAAATATCAGTATCAGAAAAAGCCCCCGGCCTGGACGGCGTTCCTATAGATTTATTTAAAACAGACATTAACCTGTGGGCCCCAATTCTAACAAATGTATTGATAAGCGTCGTGGAGGGCAAAATCCCTGAATCATGGAGACGGGCAATTTTAGTCCCCATTTTTAAAAAAGGGAAACATTCTCCCCCTCCTGTTGACAGGCCAATCTCTTTAAAAAATGCTACAGCTAAAACCTTGGGGCATGTAATGCTAGCACAATTAGAATTATGGGCAAATGAGAATAAGATCTTAACCCCTGCACAATACGGGTTTCGGACCGGTATTGGGACTACTGAACAATTACTCAATCTGCGTCTTATCATTAACAAGTCTGTTAAGGTCAAAAAAGGGGGAATTTACATGGCTTTTATCAATCTTTCATGCGCATTTGACCTGGTCAACAGGGAAAAATGTTGGTAAATAATAATGCAGAAAAAGTGCTTTGAATTGGACCTCATCACCCTGATAAAACGCCTACATTTTGATTTAATAGTTGCTGTGCGTTTTGGCCCCCACGGGGGAAATAACTCAATTAATGGAATCGCATAGAGGGGTCAGGCAAGGCTCCGTCCTTATTCCTGATTTATATTAATGGCATAAAAGAACATCTATTAAAAGCTGAGGTTTGTACCAAGGATTGGTGATTTTTCACTACCCATACTCTTATATGCAGACGATGTGGTTCTGCTTGCCTGCAAGAGGGGTGGCATGCCACCAGCCCGCTCCCACACTGCCAAACTCCACCGCCGACCGCCGACCGAATTACAAGTTGCAATCCAGACAGGCATTTCTGCAGCGGCTGGCCCACAGTGCTGCCTTTCAGAGGCTCATAGGAGAGCCTGAGAAAGGCAGCGCCATGGGACTACCAAAGCGCTTTCCATCACGGCATGGACTGTAAAGTCCATGCTGTGCAGGAACTTGGGGTGCAGAAGACAGGGGGCACACCACGTGCCCAGGTGCACCGAGGCACCCAGGGGCCCCGTAGGGCCCCCATAGTTTCCTCACAGCCACCCTTTTCATGGCGGGCTCACTGCCAAGAAAAGGAGGGCAGTGAGAAAACTCATAATATGCTTGGAGGTACAGCAGCTGCACCACCAGCATATTCTGGCCTCAGACTGCTTCAAGACCGGCAGGGATTACGCTCATCCGGGCTCTGGATTTGGACTCAGGATTCCACCCTTCTTGCCATTCCCGAGTCTCCCGCGATTCAACTCCTGGCTGAACAGAAGAGGATGTCCTGGCACTTTACGGGACTGCAGTGAGATTGCGACAACCACCCACGGTCCGGTGGGATCCCCCTGAACCATCCTCAGGTGGACGGCTCATCTGTGGTGAGGTCTGGGGTCGATTGGTAGTAAGATGGTGTCCACCACCGTGCCGACCTAGCGGGAGGGTCAGAGCCTTTCTCACTGGATCTGCAGGCATTGCCTGACCCTGGGCCTCTGTGCTGGTACGTTTGGTCTGATCCCATTTGAGGGCGAGCCGGCTGCCATCTTGCCATCAAGACTCACACTGGGCTGGAGAAGAGCACCACTGTGCCCCCAGTCCACCCTACTTAGATTGACTGCTCATATGTTGTTGCCGGTTCCATAAAAAAAAAAAACAGAGAGATCCGGCAACATACTCTCTCCATTTATGCCCCTGGTCCAGAGAAGCAACCAACGGTGAGGGCTTAAAAAACATAGGACTACAGCTCTGTAACCCAGCGGCCATCTTTAAAGAGTCAATCTAGCGAATTTGGAATACATGAGGGAACATTATCCACTTTGGCAGCCATCTTGGAGTGGAGCATTCACTTTGGTAATGAATGGCACAATACTGTGTAAGAGTCTTATTTACCCCTAGCATACAACCCCTTAGTGCTGTTTTTGCATCAATGACTGCAGCTGTTTTTGCATCAATGACTGCACCACACCGCACCCGGCGCCCATGATATGGCCGGGGGCCTCTTCTTCTTCTACATGAATATAAATAGGAAGGACAACCTACATTACCAACCTCCACAAGAACCTAAAACTACTAAATTTTGATGGATTCCAATTGAACCCTAAGAAGATCACCCCCATTTTTTGGATTTGCTGCCCCTTCCCCCCTTCGTTGTCCCCCTCCTGGCAGCTATTTTCCATCTCTACTTACAACCTCTCCCAAAACAGTAAACTACTCTAGCCCAGATCTCTTCACAGAAGGAAACTAAAAGAGGACTTTGATCCTTCCCTAGCCGGGAGCTCCACCTAGTGGCCTAAATACAATCTACGACCTGAGAATGATTGGATTTTCAAAAAGGTATATTTCCTATCTATTTAACTCTTAGATGAGTGGCACGTTAGCTATAACTGCCTTTTAAGCGCTCCCGCTCTTCTAATTAGCTAAACTTATTGCTCACAGTGAGTCAATTCTTCCTCACAGTGCCCTTACCAGTCCTCAAATCTTGGCACATCCTTTCCTCTCCTAGATTTGCTGGACGACCAGACTTTTAATTCTCTCTAACTATGGCCCTCCCCAAATCCCTCAACACTGCACTCGAGAGATATGGCCCTAACTCATGGAGCTTCAGCTATCCTAAAAATCTCTCTAATAATGCAAAAAAAAAGTTCAAACAAAGCCTACTTAAACAACTTCTTTAAAAACTAATAGCCAATACCTGCTATAGCGTGAGCAATGGCAACAAGAAAACCGACTTCGTCTTCTACTCAAAACGCCCTGAAAAGTGGAGTGACATCTTCCTTCTCTACCTGCAAGTTACCAAATCAATCAAAATCCCCTACGGAACTAGACTCACCACATCCCCCTCCCTAACCTTTAGAGGGGAAATCTCCATTTCTATTTTCAGGACATGGAACATACTTATACAAGCTACAGACCATAACCTCACCATCTTTGACCATCACTTCCTGTCACTTCTCACTACATTAACACCACATGGCCTTATGCCCCAATCTCCCCTCTCCCCTCTACCTTCTACCGCCAAACCTGAACCTTCATGCCGCTCTGACTCCACAGACTTGATACGCACCTTTGTTGTACCCTCTGACTCACTAAGCAACCGTGCTCTCCCCTTTGACACACGCCTTCGCCAAGTAATCACTAGAATGACTCCAATTGCACCCACCCTTACCAATGATCAAAAGGTAACAAAACTCACTGACGTGCACCTAGAGCCCGATGACGCCAGCCTCAACTCAAGACCCCTCGCCACTGAGTCCCATACAGACGCACCCCTCTTTACTCATGTAGACCCTTCTCAGCTCACACAAAATGTCCAACTCTCCAACCTCAATGTCACTGGCTCTCCCTATATAGAAGCTCACTCACCTTCCTTAACTACGAGACCTGCTGTGTATACACCCACTTTCAGAGCTGGAAACCTCACTGGCAGACCTTCCCAGCTCCTGAATCGAATGGAACAAAAACTTAATTCACTAGCTAAAGACATCTCACATGTAAAAAAGGACCTTTTGATCCAGGCCAAGTGAACCTGTTACCACACTGCTGGTAGGGAGAAGCTGTCTTCCCCTATAGGTTCTCCAACTCTCAACCAACACCCCTATTGAACCACTATTCCCTTGAGTCGTGCGTTACACAGACCCCACTGAGCTCTCAGCCCTGTATCCGATCTGCAAGCTGAAGCTCTCACAGAATCTTTCATCACAATGTCCCAGAATATGGTCCAAAAACCTTTGTCCACTATTCCAGTAATCATGGGCACAAATAGAGTTCCTCGAAATATCACCTCGCCTAGACCACCTGCTCAATACACGACCATTCAGACACTACATACCACAAACAATAGTCCTAGTCCTCTAACATGCATGCTCCTCAACTGCAGATCATCAGTTTAACACACCACAGATATCGCCGAAGCTATACTTGAGAAAGAAATAGATATTGCATTCCTCACCTAAACCTGGTTTAATGATCACTCAATGCCTATTCTAGACCTGTTCATTCCTCCTGGCTACACTATCATTCGACAGGACAGACCAAGGAGATTAGGTGGCAGACTGGCAATCATACACATTGAAGGAGTCCATCTTGCCACCTTAACAACCTCAAAATACTCAACTTTTGAATATTTCGGAGTTGAACTTACAGCCAAAGGCACCTCTCCCATCAAAGTTCACAACATCTTCCACCCACCTGGGGATCACACCCTCCTCTCAGAATAACTACTTACCTAGTAACACGGTTCTCCCTAAATGACTTGAATGATGTTTTCTTGGGTAAATTCAATTTTCAATGGAATAACTCCGAAGACACCACTGGCCGTATCCTTATAAACCTTCTTGAAATAAACGACATCAAATAACTCTGCAATGAACCAACCCATTGTAAAGGCTCCACTCTAGATTCGATAATCAGCAAAAATCTGCTTGTCTCACTTTGATCCATCACACCTATTGACTGGTCAGATCACCATCTCATACTATTTAATATCAAGACCCACCTCAGATCTCACAAAGCCCCATCCAACAAACCTACGCACTGGGCTAGGAACATCGAACAAATCCCAATAACGGAATTGGAATCCAGGGTGTGGGCCCAACTACAGGATCAACCTCTCGCTCTCACCGCTGAGGACCTCATCGCCCACAATAATACAGTGATGAAGGAAGTTCTTGACCAAGAGTCACCGCTCAAACTAAAACAATCTAGAATAATACAATCGAAATCCTGGTTCAACTCAGATCTGAATGACGAGAGGACAACTCAGACAGTCAGAAAGGATATGGAGACAGCACCCTTCAACAGTGCACCTCTCACTCCTAATATCTGCTCGGCTTTCATATAAGAAACACATCTTTAAAGAAAAAGCCATCTTCTTTAGCAACCTACTTGGCCACGCTAAGAACAGACCTAGGGAGCTCTTCAACATAATTAAAGGACAAACTACCCTTACCTCCCCTCATGAAACAACAGCCAACAATAAACACTGTGAACAAATTGCCAATTTCTTCACTGATAAAGTAGCAAATATTGAGCAATCCATCATCAAAGTGGCAAATCGGTCCTCCATACTAACCCACCCCACTGACTCACATCCCTCTACACCGCCACAGTTGTCCCCACCCCAGATTTAACAAATGACCGAATGGCCCCAAGAAACTCTAATGTCCACTATGATCTTCTTCAACTGAAAAATTATACTAATGGTCTGACTTCAAACCTATGACAGAAAGTGAAGTCTTCAATATAATTGCTGATTTGAAGCCCACATCCCACAACACTGATCCTCCCCGTCCACGTTAGTACAAACCCTCAACCATATCATCGCTCAATTCTGGACAAAAATCATCAACACATCTCTCTCCTCAGGAGGTGTTCCTGACTCCCTCCAACTAGGCTAAATCATACCCATACTTAAAAAACCAGTGGCTGAGTCTAATGACCTTAATAACATCAGACCTATCAGGACCCTCCCGTTTCTAGCCAAAACAATGGAGAAATGTGTTCTCCTACAACTCAACCAACATATAAATGAATGCAGCCTCCAAGACACCTTCCAGTCAGGATTCAGGAAAGGCTGTAGCTCAGAAACTGCTATGCTCAATATCTCGGATGACATTCACAGATCCTTGGATGAAGGTGATGCATACCTCCTAATCCTACTTGACTTGTCGGCAGCTTTTGATTCTGTAAGTCACCCAGCATTACTCGTGACACTCGAGAACCCCACTGGTATCAAGGGCACAGTCTTTAGATGGTTCACACCATACCTGCAACATCGCTCGCAACAAATAGAAAACAGCAACTGTCTCTATAAACCAACACTAGTTCCTCATGGTGTACCCCAAGGCTCAATTCTTTCCCCATCTCTTTTCAATCTCTTCATGGAACCCCTTACTGTTATCCTGAACCAAGCAGGGGTCAAATGTCACCTATATGCTGATGACACCCAACTTTTCTACAATATTAAATCACACAGCGACATCATACATCAGTACGAAATGCTAATCAAGATACAAACTTGGCTTAATGCCAACCACTTAAAGTTGAATCCCCAGCAAAACTGAACTACTACTTTTCTCCCCTAAAAACAACCCTCTACCAATCCAAGATTGGCTCATGAACTTGGATGCTCTAAATTACACTGTCCAACTCCGTAAAATCCTTGCGCATCACTCCGGAAAAAAACTTGTCATTGAAGGACCACATCAACAACTCAGCCATAGGAGCACTTTACACTCTTAACTACCTCAAGAAAATCAAACCTTTTATTCCGCCTGATGATTTTAAGATAGTAGTGCAATCTCTAGTCCTCTCAAAACAAGACTAGGGCAATGCCATTCTCACAGAAACTCCGAAAACTCACCTTGCTCCCCTAAGAACAGTTCACAATACGGCTGCCCGACTACTAACAGGTTTTAAACGTTTTGAGCACATCTCACTGGCCCTCAAGAACATCAATTGGCTTCCCATTGAAGGAAGATTTATCTACAAGACTGCTTGCATCACCCACAAAGCCCCCCACACTCATAACCCCAACTACCTAGATTCCAAACTTTTGAAAGCAGAAAGAGCCGAGGCTCTGAGAAGCTCCAACTCACTTCCTCTCATACTTTCCAAACTGAAAAATAAATCCTCACAGACTCGATCATTCTCTGGAAATGCTCCTAGGATCTGAAACTCACTCCCTAGAGTTCTCCACTGTGACCCATCCTTTTCCTGCTTCAAACGAGACCTTAAATACCTACTGCTCAACAAATACTTTAATACGTAAACATACTACATTCCCAAAGATCACACCTAATCCTACCAGATCCTTTGAGGTGGTCACTTGATTGTTTAAGCTTCTTCTATGTCATTCACGCCATTAACGTATGCTGTTCTGATGTCCTCATATTGTAACCACATTGATTTCCCAACGTTTTATCTTGGTCTATATATATATATATATATATATATATATATATATTCACTGAAAAAACCATAGGTTTCAGGGACGTTATAGTTACAAATTAGCATTTAAAAACCTTTGAAATTCACTGAAAAACCATAGGTTTTAGGGACAGTTATAGTTAGTTGGACATTGCACTCGTACAAAACCCGTGAAATTCCCCGTTATAGTTAGTCCAGCTAACTATAACTCGCGCCCCGCAATGCACTGCTGATGACGTCACATATTACATCACTCATGACATGGTCAGTGACATCACTGATGACATCACTGATGACATCTCAAATGACATCACTGATGACATCACTGATGACATCATCCAGTGACTGTGTGTTTCTGTAAAGTTTAAATATTTTTAATATATATAGGAAAAGACGTATTGAAGAATGAGTGGGTGTGAAATTGTCTGTATGGATGATTTAGTAGGTGCGTGACTGACTCTATAAGTAAGTGATTTAACGTATCTTACTGAATGCATGGGTTAGTGACTAAACTGGGTGAATGTCTGTATCCGTCTGTCTGTTGCTGTGTAAGTGGCTGCATGTGTTTGTGAATAGCTACATGAGTGTCTATATGAGTTATTGAATGCTTGTCTGAGTATCTGTATGGGTGCCTGAGTGTTTGTGTGGGAGGGGTGTGTGCAACTCTGTGCATAGATGTGTGAGTGGGTGATTCACTGGGTGGATGGTTTCAAGAGTGCAACTGTGATAGACTGTATGGGTGGGTAAGTGTGTGTAAGAGTATGTTAGTGAGTGAATGTATGTCCCAGTGGTACATGTGTGAGTAACTACATATGTGAAAGGCAGTATATATGTGTGTTGGAGTATATAAATAGCTATAAGCGAGAGTGAGTGATTGTGATAGTGGCTGTATGGATGAGTGTGTGCTTGTATCAGTGATTGTATAAGAGCGTAAGATTGTGCTACTATTTGTATGAGTAAGTGAGCTGGTGTGTGTATAACTGTATAGGTGAGTAAATGGTAGTGTGTTTAATTATTTGCATGACTGACTAGGTGTGTGAGTACCTCTATCAATGAGTGGCGGTGTTTGAGTGTCTATATAGGAGTATGAGTGCATATGATAGTCCTGTACTGAGTGACCGTAAGTATGAGTGACTGTACGGGTGAGTGAGTGGATGTGTGCGTAGACCTAAGAATCAGTGAGTGGGTATGTAGTTATTGGTGTTGGAGTGTCTATGGTTTTGCGAATGGCAGTCTGTAATTTAGAGTGGGTGTATCAAAGGTTATATTAGGGTGTGAGGAGGTGCATCAGATTATCACGTGGATGATGTCATCAGTGATGTCATTTGAGATGTCATCAGTGATGTCATCAGTGATGTCACTGACCATGTCATGAGTGATGTAATATGTGACGTCATCAGCAGTGCATTGTGGGCGCGAGTTATAGTTAGCTGGACTAACTATAACGGGGAATTTCACGGGTTTTGTACGAGTGCAATGTCCAACTAACTATAACTGTCCCTAAAACCTATGGTTTTTTCAGTGAATTTCAAAGGTTTTTAAATGCTAATTTGTAACTATAACGTCCCTGAAACCTATGGTTTTTTCAGTGAATTTCAAAGGTTTTTTAAATGCTAATTTGTAACTATAACATGTCTGAAACCTACAGTTTTTTCAGTGAATTTCAAAGGTTTTGTAAATGACAATTTTTAAATGTATTAATTGTTATATACATTTTTTTCATACTGATTTCCAAATTTTTGGAAACAATTTTTTTACATATTTTATTTTTTAAATTACATTGTAATTACATTATACATTACATTACAAAAATACTTTCTCAGAATGAATTACTTTAGTTTAATTACTTTGCACATAGGCAATAGACTTTTAAGTACAGTAGTTACAGTTGTTGCAATGGGCAACACATTTTCAAACACAATGCAACATTCAGCTCAATGTGAATTTCTAGTTAAATGCAATTAGTTACTTTATGGATTACTTTTCTAACCACATTACTGGATCCTAGATTCAGTCCTGGTACATCTCCTGTAAACAGTTGAGTAAAAGCGTTTTGGTTACAGTCGTGATTTTTAAGGAATATTATTGTACTTTAAAAGTTCACACTTAGAAACTTTTTCTCATAGAATCACCAATGTTATCCTATGGAAGGAAATTCACTTAGAAGTTAAAAACTGTTATCGTTACTTTTTCTTACTCAGTGTTGGATCCTGGATCCAGCACTGGTGCATCTCCTGTAAACAGTTGAAAGAATGCGTTTAAGTCATACAGGCGATTTTTTAGGAATATTTGTAGTTTGTGAAAATCAACACTTTGAAACTTTTCTGCTGAAAACCAGACAATGATATCCTATGGAAGGAAATTCAAGTTACTGGTAAGTACGGTTAAAATTACTTTTCAGGACCAGTACTGGGCTGAAAGATGCAGCACTGAGGTCTCTCCTGATAACAGGTGAGTAAATCGGAATTCGGATTTCGGCTGATTTTAGAGGAATATTTGTATGTTTCAAAACTCCACACTTAGAAGAATTTCCAAGTCAAACCAGTCAATGTTAGCCTATGGAAGGAAATTCAAGTTACTGGTAAGTACGGTTAGAATTACTTTTCTGGCTCAGTGCTGGGCTAAAAGATGCACCACTGGGTTCTCTCCTGATAACAGGTGAGTAAATCGGAATTCGTAGTTCGGCTGATTTTAGAGGAATATTATAAAGTTCCAAAACTCCACACTTAGAAGAATTTCCAAGTCAAACCAGTCAATGTTAGCCTATGGAAGGAAATTCAAGTTACTGGTAAGTACGGTTAGAATTACTTTTCTGGCTCAGTGCTGGGCTAAAAGATGCAGCACTGGGTTCTCTCCTGATAACAGGTGAGTAAATCGGAATTCGTAGTTCGGCTGATTTTAGAGGAATATTATAAAGTTCCAAAACTCCACACTTAGAAGAATTTCCAAGTCAAACCAGTCAATGTTAGCCTATGGAAGGAAATTCAAGTTACTGGTAAGTACGGTTAGAATTACTTTTCTGGCTCAGTGCTGGGCTAAAAGATGCAGCACTGGGTTCTCTCCTGATAACAGGTGAGTAAATCGGAATTCGTAGTTCGGCTGATTTTAGAGGAATATTATAAAGTTCCAAAACTCCACACTTAGAAGAATTTCCAAGTCAAACCAGTCAATGTTAGCCTATGGAAGGAAATTCAAGTTACTGGTAAGTACGGTTAGAATTACTTTTCTGGCTCAGTGCTGGGCTAAAAGATGCAGCACTGGGTTCTCTCCTGATAACAGGTGAGTAAATCGGAATTCGGATTTCGGCTGATTTTAGAGGAATATTTGTATGTTTCAAAAATCAACACTTAGAAACTTTTTCAGCAAAAAGCAGGCAATGATATCCTATGGAAGGAAATTCAAGTTACTGGTAAGTACGGTTAAAATTACTTTTGAGGATCAGTACTGGGCTGAAAGATGCAGCACTGAGGTCTCTCCTGATAACAGGTGAGTAAATCGGAATTCGTATTTCGGCTGATTTTAGAGGAATATTTTAAAGTTCCAAAACTCCACACTTAGAAGAATTTCCAAGTGAAACCAGTCAATGTTAGCCTATGAAGGAAATTCAAGTTACTGGTAAGTACGGTTAAAATTACTTTTCAGGACCAGTACTGGGCTGAAAGATGCAGCACTGAGGTCTCTCCTGATAACAGGTGAGTAAATCAGAATTCGGATTTCGGCTTTTTTAGAGGAATATTTGCACAATGGTGAAGGGAGGGGCGGGGCCTGAGGTGACATCTGTGCAAACGCGCCCCGTGGCGCGTTTTAAGTTGGGGGATTAAGTCCCCTTGAATCATGAGGGTCCCTACGGGCCAACTAGCCCACCAGGAACCTCCAGTATGCGCCAGGGGCTGCGTTGCAGAGACATGTACAGAGGCCACACCCCTTTTACACCTCTCTGCAACGCAGCTCTGTGGCGCTTTCTGGACGTACCTGTTGGGCTAGTTGGCCCTCAGGGACCCTCAGGATTGAAGAGGATTTAATTCCCCATCTTAAAACGCGCCACGGGGCCTGTTTGCACACATGTCACCTGAAGCCCCGCCCCTCCCTTCACCACTGTGCAAACGCGCCCCGTGGCGCGTTTTAAGTCGGGGGATTAACTCCCTTGAATCCTGAGGGTCCCTGGGGTGCATCTAGCCCACCATATACCTCCAAAAGCGCCAAAGAGCTGCGTTGCAGAGAGGTGTAAAAGGGCGTGGCCTCTGTACACCTCTCTGCAAGGCAGCTCCCTGGCGCATACTGGAGGTTCCTGGTGGGCTAGTTGGCCTCCAGGGACCCCCAGTATTCAAGGGGAATTGTTCTCCTCTGCAAACGCGCCAGGGGGCGCGTTTGCAGAGTGGTGAAGGAAGGGGCGGGCCTGCGGGCCCGATCGTTTTTTTTTTTTCTCTCTGAAGGGGGCTGTGTGGCCCCCTTCCTTTTTCCTATTTTTAGGCCCTGGGGACCCCATCCCCCAGGGCCTTACCCCTTTTTTTTATTAAAATAAAAAAACGGGAAGGGGGCCGCGTGGCCCCCCTTCCTTGGGCCTGTATTGGCCCCGGGGACCCCATCCCCCGGGCATGGCCTCTTTTTTTTATTTGGAGGGGGCTGCGTGGCCCCCTCCTCAGGCCATTTAAGGCCCCGGGGACCCCATCCCCGGGGCCGGCCTTGCACTTTTTTAAAAAAAAATTTAAATTTTTTTACTTTGGGGAGGGGGGCTGCGTGGCCCCCCTCCCGGGCCACTTATGGCCCCGGGGACCCCATCCCCCGGGCCTGGACTCTCGTTGGGGACTGTGGGGGTCCCCAAACCCCCACAGTCCCGCCTGCTCCCCGTGTCCTACGGGAGCCGGCATTGCTTTTACACATGGGGAGCAGCTAACATGCTGCTCCCCATGTGGAAAGCAGTCGGCTTTGGATATTGGAAGAAGAGCAGGTTTCCTGCTCTCTCTTCCAATATCCAAAGCAAGTTTGCAATGACAGGACGGGAGCCGCGAGGCTCCCGTCCTGTCATTGCAAACAGCAGTGTCCCGGGGTAGGCACCCCGGGACACTGCAGGAGCCGGCCCTGGGGGTGGTGGTCCCCAGGGCCATCAAGGGCTCCAGGATGGGGGCCGCGCGGCCCCTCCCATTCAGTGCATAGCCCCGGGAGGTGGTGGTCCTCGGGCTTGGGGGTCCAAAACGGACCCCCATTTTAATTTTTCTTAGTGCCCTGGGGAGGTGGTGGTCCTCGGGCATGTGGGGGCTGGAGCCCCCACACAGGTTTTTAATTTAAAAAAGAAGCCCCGGGAGGTGGTGGTCCTCGGGCTGCGGGAGGGCTCAGAGCCCTCCCGCACCATTATACATAAGGCCCCGGGGTGGTGGTCCCCGGGCTTGGGGGCCCTTAGAGGCCCCCACACATAAAATTAACCCCCCAGCATGCCCACGGGACTTGGCCCACCCGGGGCCACTAACATCGAAGCGCGGAGACCGCGCTCGATTTTTCTCGGCAGGGTTCGCGCTCCCTGAGCGCATCCTGCCGATTTAAAAAAAAAAAAAATATTTGCCCAGGGGTCCTTGTGGGACCCCTGAGCAGACCTAGGGGTCAGGGTGTTTCTACCCTGCCCCCTTTGTGCGCTTTGCGCACTTGTTTCTGTCCCTTGGTTCTACCGAGGGATAAAATGGCTGCCAACACTTCCTGGTTTGGAGTGTTGACAGCCAATTAACATAACGCTCGTGCTCGGGAGGATCCGCGGCCCTAGATATCACTATCTTTTTTACTTTTCATTTTCTCAGCAACTACTGAACGGATTTACACCATTTAACAAAAGGGTTCTTTCTGAACCAAGAACTACCTCTTTGCCAAATTTGGTGTAATTCCGTTCAGCAGTTCGGGCTGTAGCCGTGTCTAAAGTTTCCTATGGAAAAATGCATGGGGAAAACGCGTTTTGGGACCCCCTTTTTCTCGGCCCCCGCTTGACGAATCCCCCGAGACTTTCAGGGTAGGAGCGGACCGGAGCGGGCCACAAAGTTTGAAAATTTTGCGAAGATACGTCAACCGGCAAGAGAGTTATTTCAAATAGAATGTCGCGGATTTCCTATGGATAATAGGTTGTAACTATAACTATCTACTGGCGACCGCCAGTAGATAATATATATATATATATATATGGTGTGAGCAAGCCTGTGGAAACAGGCGAAACGCGTTACCAGAACTAGAAGATAAAAGAGAATCTTTTTAAACTACGACCAGAGTCCTTGTGTTGGCATCCAGGGAAATGGAAAACTGGAGTTGGTGTATATATATATATATATATATATATCATAGAAAAGTTTGCCCTCATGCGAAGGCGCACACAATGACAGGTGGATCCAGCCTTTCACAGAAGCATCCTTTATTCAGCGAAACCGGCATACACAGCTGAATATTTCTTTTTGCCTTTCCCAACGCGTTTCGGAGCTCCTGCTCCTTGCTCACGGGACAGCGTGCAAATGGACAGATGCGAAAGAGACAAGTCCCCAATTGGCTGTTATATCACCCTCTGCTGGGCTTCCTTCATCACGAGGCTTGTGGGACTTGTAGTTCTGTCGCTGCAATATGACCCACAGTGGGTTCTGCCTCGAGCACCATTGTTTAAAACTCTCCATAGAGCCTTCAGTGCGTAGCCAGTTAAAATATATGCAAACCTGCCATCCTGCTTACACGATTTCAGTGTATCTGAAATCCACAGTCCACATACCATTCCAAGTGGTGGTGCTGCCTTCCCGACCTGGACCGGCCGGTAAATTTCATAGAAAAGTTTGCCCTCATGCGAAGGCGCACACAATGACAGGCGGATCCAGCCTTTCACAGAAGCATCCTTTATTCAGCGAAACCGGCATACACAGCTGAATATTTCTTTGCCTTTCCCAACGCGTTTCGGAGCTCCTGCTCCTTGCTCACGGGACAGCGTGCAAATGGACAGATGCGAAAGAGACAAGTCCCCAATTGGCTGTTATATCACCCTCTGCTGGGCTTCCTTCATCACGAGGCTTGTGGGACTTGTAGTTCTGTCGCTGCAATATGACCCACAGTGGGTTCTGCCTCGAGCACCATTGTTTAAAACTCTCCATAGAGCCTTCAGTGCGTAGCCAGTTAAAATATATGCAAACCTGCCATCCTGCTTACACGATTTCAGTGTATCTGAAATCCACAGTCCACATACCATTCCAAGTGGTGGTGCTGCCTTCCCGACCTGGACCGGCCGGTAAATTTCATAGAAAAGTTTGCGACCGCCAGTAGATAATATATATATATATATATGGTGTGAGCAAGCCTGTGGAAACAGGCGAAACGTGTTACCAGAACTAGAAGATAAAAGAGAATCTTTTTAAACTACGACCAGAGTCCTTGTGTTGGCATCCAGGGAAATGGAAAACTGGAGTTGGTGTATATATATATATATATATATATATATATATATATATATATATATATATATATATATATATTTCAATTGAACAATCCTGTGTTATATGTAAAGTGCTCTGATACATTCGGTTCTAGCTAGCGCTATTTAAAACCTATATATAATAATTAATAAGAATAAATAATCCCTGACGGTAGCAGCAGTCCTATGGAGATCTCTCTCCAGCGTATTGCAAATGGCTTTGTACAGAGGCGGCTGACTGCCCCAAAAAAGGTAGCTAATTTCATTTGTCATGAAGAAGTAGGCCTATCATTTTTAGAGGATCAGAAAAACTGGTGCCACATTTGCTCTGGTTGAAATGTTGCCCAAATCCTGAGGCGAGCTTGACAAGACAATTCATATCTGATTGTTTGTCCCTTCACCCTCACACATGTCAACACTCCTACCACTCGGGCGCACACAACGCATACTCCAGGCTGGACTACGTTTTTGTTCCCGGAGATTAGATGAAAGAGGTAGGGCGGGTGGAGTACCTCGCGAGGGGACTGTCGGATCACTCCCCACTGTTGATATGGCTGGGGATTCGGGAACATGACCCGCGCCATTAGTGGCGCGTTAACGCTTGGGACCTCAATCAATCAATCAATCAAGCATTTGTATAGCGCGCTACTCACCCGGAGGGTCTCAAGGCGCTTGGGGGGGGGGGTCCGCTACTGTTCGAACAGCCAGGTCTTGAGTTGCTTCCTGAAGGAGAGGTGGTCTTGGGTAAGGCGGAGGTGGATGGGTAGGGAGTTCCACGTCTTGGCAGCCAGGTAGGAGAAGGATCTTCCTCCCGTTGTGGCTCTTCGGATGCGGGGGACGGCGGCGAGGGCGTGGTTGGTCGATCGTAGCTGGCGGGTGGGAGTGTAGAAGGTCAGACGGTTGTTGAGGTATCTGGGGCCTTGGTTGTGGAGAGCTTTGTGTGCGTGGGTGAGGAGTCGGAACGTGATTCTCTTGCTGACGGGGAGCCAGTGCAGGTCTCTCAGGTGTCCGGCGATGTGGCTGTGTCGGGGGATGTCCAGGATGAGTCGAGCTGAGGCGTTCTGGATGCGTTGGAGTCTTTTTGAAGTTTGGCTGTGGTTCCGGCGTAGAGGGAGTTGCCGTAGTCCAGTCGGCTGGTGACGAGGGCCTGGGTGACCGTCTTCCTGGTTTCGGTGGGGATCCACCGGAAGATCTTGCGCAGCATGCGTAGGATGTTGAAGCAAGACGAGGAGACTGCGTTGACTTGTCGGGTCATTGAGAGGGAGGAGTCCAGGATGAAGCCCAGGTTGCGTGCGTGGTCCGTTGGTTTGGGTGTGTTGCCCAGGGCAGGGGCCACCAGGAGTCATCCCAGGCGGAGGGTGATGATCCTAGGATGAGGACTTCCGTCTTATCTGAGTTCAGTTTCAGGCGGCTGTTCCTCATCCACTCGGCTACGTCCTTCATCCCTTCATGTAGGTTGGTTCTGGCGGTTGTGGGGTCGTTGGTGAGGGAGAGGATCAGCTGGGTGTCGTCGGCGTAGGAGATGATGTTGAGGTTGTGTTGGCGTGCGATGGCTGCGAGGGGGCTCATGTAGACGTTGAAGAGGGTGGGGCTGAGTGATGATCCTTGTGGTACGCCGCAGATGACTTCGGTGGCCTCGGAACTGAATGGGGGGAGGCGGACTCTCTGGGTTCTTCCGGCAAGGAAGGAGATGATCCACTCCAGTGCCTTCTCTTGGATTCCGACGTTGTTCAGGCGTTGCACTAGGGTGCGGTGGCAGACTGTGTCGAACGCTGCGGAGAGGTCCAGGAGGATGAGGGCCGCTGTTTCCCCGTTGTCGAGCAGGGCTCGGATGTCGTCGGTGGCTGCGATGAGGGCGGTCTCGGTGCTGTGGTTGGCCCGGAAGCCAGACTGCGAGTGGTCGAGGGATCCATTCGTCTTGAGGAAGGCGGCCAGTTGTCTGTTGATGGTCTTCTCGATGACTTTGGCAGGAAAAGGAAGGAGCGAGATGGGGCGGTAGTTTTTGAGGTCGGTGGGATCCGCTGACGGTTTCTTCAGTAGGGCGCTGAGTTCGGCGTGCTTCCAGCTCTCTGGGAAGGTGGCGGTGTCGAGGGAGGTGTTGATGATGTCCCGGAGGTGGGGTGCGATGACGGCGTCGGCCTTGTTGAAGACGTGGTGAGGGCAGGGGTCGGTTGGTGATCCGGAGTGGATGGAGTTCATTGTGCGGATAGTGTCTTCGGTGTTGATCGGGGTCCAGGCTCGGAGGGTGGAGGTGGGGGACGTTGGAACGGTCGTAGGGTACGTCGGCTGTGTGCTGAAACTGTTTTGTATGTCTGCGATCTTGCTGTGGAAGAACGAGGCGAGCGAGTTGCAGAGGTCTTGCGAGGGAGTGATGTCGTTGTTTCCGGCGCTGGGGTTCGAGAGTTCTTTGACGATGATGAAGAGTTCCTTGCTGTTGTGGGCGTTGTTGTCCAGTCGTTCCTTGAATGCGGTTTTCTTGGTGGTGTGGATCAGCTGGTGGTGTTTTCGGGTGGCGTGCTTGAGGGTGGTCATGTTGTCTGCAGTCGGGTCCCTGCGCCATGCTTTCTCGAGGGCCCGGCAGTTCTTCTTGGATTTCTTGAGTTCGTCGGTGAACCAGGATGCTTTCTTGTTGCCGGGTCTGACTGGGGGGTCTTCAATGGGGCGAGGTTGTCTGCGCAGTTGGTGATCCATCTTGTGAGGTTGCTGGCGGCTTGGTTGGGGTTCGTTGAGCTGGCGGGAGGGTTCTGGCTCAGGGATGTGGTGAGTTGGTCGGTGGTGATCTTGTTCCAGCTTCTGCGCGGAAACTGTTGCGGGTGGTGGTGCGTGGTGATCCTGCTGAAGCTGAAGTGGACGCAGCTGTGGTCTGTCCAGTGGAGTCCGGTGGTGTGGCTGAAGGAGATGTCCTTGCTGGAGGAGAAGACGGGGTCAAGCGTGTGGCCGGCGTGGTGTGTGGGGGTGGTCACCAGTTGCTTGAGTCCGAGGTTGGCGAGGTTGTCCAGCAGGGTGGTGGTGTTGCGATCGTTGTTGTTCTCTAGGTGGAAGTTGAGGTCCCCAAGGAGGATGTAGTCAGCCGAGGGGAGGGCGTGCGGGCTGATGAGGTCGGCGATGTCTTCGCTGAATTGTGTGCGTGGTCCTGGGGGTCTGTAGATGAGGGTGCCT
The DNA here is from genome assembly GCA_963921515.1 of Calotriton arnoldi. Classification (NCBI taxonomy): domain Eukaryota; kingdom Metazoa; phylum Chordata; class Amphibia; order Caudata; family Salamandridae; genus Calotriton; species Calotriton arnoldi. The sequence continues at coordinate 1,643,081 of CAWUFW010003913.1, read as the reverse complement.
CTGAGGGTGGTCTTGGGGTCGGTGTGTATCTGGAAGTGCAGGTGTTCGCCGGCTGTGAAGGTGTCGTCGGAGTTGGTCGTGATGCGGATGGTGTTCTTGTGGACGATGGCGATGTCTCCTCCGGTCTGGTTGGCGCGGTCCCTTCGGGTGATCTTGTATCCGTCCGGGATGGCGATGTCGGGCGCTGAGGAGGCGTTCATCCATGTTTCCGTGAGGAAAGCGACGTCTGGTGATGTGGAGTCAAGCAGGTTCCAAAGTTCCACGGCGTGTCTGTGGACGGAGCGGGTGTTGAGCAGGATGCACTTCAGGTGGTTGCTGCTGGTGCTCGGCTTGGCGGGTGCGGTGCAGGTCCGGAGGCAGGAGAACTTGCAGGATTGGCAGCCGAAGGGTCCGTGGGTGCGACCTGGGGTGGCACGGTGGCAGCCGGGGATACGGCCGGTGTTGAGTGCGTTGAGGGTGGGGTGTCGTAAGTCCGGTGGGTGGGTTGGCTGCTGCGGGGCCAGGGGTTTGGCGCTGGGCGCGGTCCAGGCACGGACGGGCGCAGACGGGCTTGCCTTTGGCGCGGCCGCCATTTATGGGGTGGTGGGAGGGAGGAGCAGCTGGGAGGCGGGAGGCAGGGTCAGCGAATGGGCAGACAGGGGGCGGGGCCGCAGGGACGCAGCGGCGGGAATGGCGAGAGGCAGCGGGGGCACAAAAGGAAAAATGGGGAGAGAAAACGGACACAAATACGGGCACAATGTAAATGGGGCAGCGAGGGGTACAGAAGGGAAAATGGGGAGAGAAAAGCAGACACAAATACGGGCACAATGCAAATGGGGCAGCGAGGGGTACAGAAGGGAAAATGGGGAGAGAAAAGCAGACACAAATACGGGCACAATGCAAATGGGGCAGCGAGGGGTACACAAGGGAAAATGGGGAGAGAAAAGCAGACACAAATACGGGCACAATGCAAATGGGGCAGCGAGGGGCACAGAAGGGAAAATGGGGAGAGAAAAGCAGACACAAATACGGGCACAATGTAAATGGGGCAGCGAGGGGTACAGAAGGGAAAATGGGGAGAGAAAAGCAGACACAAATACGGGCACAATGCAAATGGGGCAGCGAGGGGCACAGAAGGGAAAATGGGGAGAGAAAAGCAGACACAAATACGGGCACAATGCAAATGGGGCAGCGAGGGGCACAGAAGGGAAAATGGGGAGAGAAAAGCAGACACAAATACGGGCACAATGCAAATGGGGCAGCGAGGGGTACAGAAGGGAAAATGGGGAGAGAAAAGCAGACACAAATACGGGCACAATGCAAATGGGGCAGCGAGGGGTACAGAAGGAAAAGGGGAGACGACCTTCGGGAGGGCAGAGACAGAGGTTTACTTCCTTGACAATGAGACCTCGGTCCCATCTGGGGTAATAGTATGGGAGGCTTATAGGACCATCCTACGAGACAAAACTAAGGGTGGGCAGAATTTGCGGAGTTGCGTTCCGCGAAATTCCGCGAAACGGCAAGAAATCTCCGCAAGCACGCGGAATTTCGCGTGCTCGCGGAGATTTTGCTGCGCCCATTTAATCCTGCCCTGCATATTTATCCACGAAGATGCCACCGTTTTGTGCAATACCTCTACTCAACTGGAGTACTTTCTACTGGCTAATCAGTAAGTGCTACCTCGTTGGGTAAATGTATAGTGCCTTTCCTACACTACAGCTGCCTAAAGGCCCAGAAGAATTGTCTCCAGTGACCTTGTGTGTCTGTAACTTTGCCACCCCGCCGGAAAGGCGCCAGGGTCTTTGAGTAAGCTGTCCATCATAGTGGGGAAAGGGCGGGAAGACGTTGCATACCGCTAGTGTATGTGGGGCGGGGCCAAACGGGCGGGGCTTCCATGCGAGTTCACATGCCACTTGTTTATAAAGGGTCAGAGCGCGATCTGAGCAGCAGATGAGGAGAAAGAACCTCCTGGTCACTGGACCTACACGGGGATTGCGCTCGAGAAAATCAAGGATGCAAAGACCTCCATCAGGGATTACAGCTACTGTTTGACGGTAGATATGGGCAGAAAGCACTCCTGCTTAGCCTCGACCTTGCTCACGAATTTGTTTGTGCTGATTAATGCGTTACAGAATTTGAGCTTCGACTCGGGCGCCTGCTTTATCTGTAAGTGCTTCCTGTTGAGGTTTAATTTTTGTGACAGGAGCATCGTGCCAGAATGAATCCTGCCCGGCATATTTATCCACGAAGATGCCACCGGCTTCCATGCGAGTTCACATGCCTCTTGTTTATAAAGGGTCAGAGCACGATCTGAGCAGCAGATGAGGAGACAGAACCTCCTGGTCACTGGACCTACACGGGGATTGCGCTCGAGAAAATCAAGGATGCAAAGACCTCCATCAGGGATTACAGCTAATGTTTGACGGTAGATATGGGCAGAAAGCACTCCTGCTTAGCCTCGACCTTGCTCACGAATTTGTTTGTGCTGATTAATGCGTTACAGAATTTGAGCTTCGACTCGGGCGCCTGCTTTATCTGTAAGTGCTTCCTGTTGAGGTTTAATTTTTGTGACAGGAGCATCGTGCCAGAATGAATCCTGCCCGGCATATTTATCCACGAAGATGCCAACGGCTTCCATGCGAGTTCACATGCCTCTTGTTTATAAAGGGTCAGAGCACGATCTGAGCAGCAGATGAGGAGACAGAACCTCCTGGTCACTGGACCTACACGGGGATTGCGCTCGAGAAAATCAAGGATGCAAAGTCCTCCATCAAGGATTACAGCTAATGTTTGACGGTAGATATGGGCAGAAAGCACTCCTGCTTAGCCTCGACCTCGCTCACGAATTTGTTTGTGCTGATTAATGCGTTACAGAATTTGAGCTTCAACTCGGGCACCTGCTTTATTTATATCTGTAAGTGCTTCTTCCACCCCGAATTCCGTTCCGCCGCGGATCACGGAAGTTTCGACATTTCCGCGTTCCGCGCGGAACGCGGAAATGCCGAAATTTCGCAAGTTCCGCGAGCGGAACGGAATTTGCCGCCCACCCTTAGACAAAACCCAAAACCGAATTGCTTGGGAGAAAAAGAATAGAACCAAACTGTTCGAAGAATTAGAACACAATATACTGGCTCTTGAGTGACGGATGATAACTGGTGGGGACCCCGGGCTCACCCGACGGTTAGACACTCTGTGCCAAGAATATAAAAATCTGGCCATGGACAATGCCAGGAACCAGAGACTGGTGATGTTACATCAGCTCTATGAGGTCGGGGACAAGGCAGGGAAACTGCTGGCCTGGCTTAGCAAGAAAGAGACACAGGCCCGGTGGGTCCAGGACGTCACGGACGACCAGGGGAGAACCTATGCCATAGACACTCAGATTGCCTCAGCGTTCGCTGAATACTATAGAAACTTCTATGAATCACGTTGTTTAAGCAACAATGTAGAGATAGGGAAATGCCTGGAGGCCATACCGACCCCGGTGCTGAGTGGTGAGGGAGTGGCAGAATTAGAAGTTGAACTGACACTAATGGAAATTTAGGAGGCTGTGGCTAAATTGAGACATGGTAAAACCCCCGGCCCCAATGAGATACTGGCCGAGTTATATAAGAGATGCATAGATCTGTTAGGGCCACACCTAATTTGCCTCTATCAGGATGCACAGGAAGAAGGAATCTTACCTATAGACCTGGGGTCCTCTGCAATTGTAGTGATACATGAGGATGGTAAGCCACGGGACCAGTGTGATTCCTATCGCCCCATTTCCCTATTGAACACCGAAGTGAAGATCTTGGCCATGATTTTAGCAACACGACTCCTAAAACATATAACCACTCTGGTACGCAAAGACCAATCGGGTTTCATGCCTGGCTGTGTCACTATATTCAATCTCCGTAGAACACACAACTGGTTGATGAGGGTCAGGGACCGCCCCACGTGCACTTATTTCTATCCTTAGATGCAGAAAAAGCATTTGACGCAGTCCATTGGCCATTCATTGATCACTTGCTTACTAAATTCTGTAGTTGGCCTAAATTTCGCAGTTGGGTTGCACTGCTGTACAGAGCACCCCTGGCAACAGAGTGAATGGGTGTGCTCATCGGCCTTCCTCATTTGTCGGGGTACGAGGCAGGGGTTTGTGCTTACCCTGGAGTCACTGGCTTGTGCTATTAGTTGCCACCCACAAATATGAGGCTTCCGAATAACCCCTACTGATGAATGGGAAGAGAAGATCTCCCTTTCTGCGGACGATGACCTTCTTTATGTTCCGGAGCACCCAACATATCTATTCCCACTTTCTTTGACACAATAGAGGAATATGGGAGGCACTCTGGCTACAGAATCAACTGGCATAAATCGATACTATATGGCCCCGGGGAGATTCTGCCGGGGCTGCCCTTACCTGGTGACCTGATGATGGTTTCTGATGGATTCCAATACCAGGGTATCTCTATTACCCCGCATAAGGAGCTATGCAGACAATGTAGCCTCGGGAAAGTGATAGCGAACTTCAAACTGGATGTGGAGAGATGGAGAGATCTCCCCCTCTCCCTGTTGGGGAGGGCGGCTCTCTTTAAAATGATAACTCTGCCACAATTATTATATGCCCTCCAGAACACGTACCATTCGTTCCCGCAGGCGTTGTTTGCCTGGCTAGAGGGAGACATTCGGTCCCTACTGTGGCAGGGAGGAAACCCCAGAATAGGGTGACCTGGGGGGACTGGAAGATGTGGACTGGGCGGCCGCCCTTATGTACCCCAGGGAAGTGGCTATTAAAGCAAGATTGCACCTTGTCCAATACAAAATCCTACACAGGATATATTACGATAGAGATAAAATACATAAGATGGGAAGGGTGGAAACAGCACTTTATCTTAAATGCACGATAGTCAAGGGAGATTTTTATCACACCATATGGGGCTGCACCGAATTGCAATCGCACTGGAGGTGCATAGTGGGAGAGCTGGGGTGGGGGTACCCATGGATCCTGGTTTTATCCTACTGGGTGTACCAAGCGAGGTCGACATAAATAGGACTCAACTAATTTTTGCCACATTGGGCCTGGTTGTAGCCAAGGGGGATGTTGGATGGTGGTGGGTAGCGGCGGAAACTCCCACGATAACGGAGTGGAGGAGGGGAATGGACCTCTACATGGCCGCCGAGCACACACCATACATTAGCCAGGGATGCCCACATAAATTTAATAAAATATGGGGCCCATGGAGACGTTACTACAGGGTATGCCTGCTGGATGACGCACCCGTATCCACACCTTTCATCACCAACCAATCCGAAGCCATGGTTCAGGGTACTCATCGTTAGACTTGTTAAACATGTATCTAAGCCTTATGAACATTTGGAGGGGTCCTAATGTCGGGGTTACTACACTGTGAAGAAATTCGTGATCACTCAATGGTTTTCATCTACGTTACAATACATTGCCCTCTTGAATGTACCTCATGCGAAACAAGTTATTGTTTTGGTTAATGTCGTGGTCTTATTGCTGTATGCAATATGTAAAATATGAAAAATGCTAAATAATATATATATTTTTTTAAAGAAAACCCTTTTAATCGTTTGCTTCTAACCCTTTTTAGACTTAATCTTATACATTTTAAAGTGCCTTCCCCACTCAATATACCTGTAGCCTTGACCTGCCACCATGTCATTGTAATCGTGTAACTAGACAATGCACATTTCACTTTATCCTGTTGTGCCCCCTGTATGCAAGTCTAGGCGTGGGCGGAGTTCATGGAGTTTCGCGGGTGGGCCGATCATTGGTCAGCCACCCCTAGAATGAACATGAACTGGCCCCGCTATATCTGAAGTAGCGGCCGGTTGGCTGGAGTGAAATCATTTGCATGCTGACATTAAATTAAGACTGTCTGCCCTGCTGTCCTTAAGGGTAGTCTTGGAAAAGAATTCGAAGTTTGCCTAATTCTCCTACCGTCTCTGGGCAATAACATCAAACAACGAACAAGATGATGCAGAGGAATAAATAAAGCAAAAATTCCTGTAAGGAAAAAACAAATTAGTCCCTACAGATGGGTACTTAGTCCCTTACCAAACTTTTTTTCTTATTTACGACTCATATAACAACTCCAACTGAACTATTGAAGAAATACTTTATCGTTTTTTGAAATAAATAAACGGAACACAAACTTGTACACAAATATGTATACACATATATATTCAAAAATCCTTCCCACCCATTTTTACTAAATACAGTTGCTAATCACAAACACATTTTTTTTAAAAAGCAATCCAAAAGAGAGATAGTCCAATACACGCTGGAGGGGGTAGATCGACCCTCTCCACACAGTCCAAAAAGTGTGTATCCAATTTTCTTGTATGGCAATAGTAATCTGTCAGACTCCTCCTCCTTATTATTCAATAAAATTTCTGTGATATCGTAAAGAATGCCTCCACAGGCGACCGCTTGCAAGGGGAAAATGATAGACAGCAAAGCGGTCATGCGGGCAACAAGGCTTAAGGCTCACGGCAGCGCGAACGGTAAGCGCACTCCAAGTAACTGACTCCGGGCCAGGTGCCGGAGGTCCGATCACGTGGTGGGACCATAGAAAACTTTATCGAATAATCCAAAGGCGTTTGCTGTCCCTTTTGCCTGCAGAACAGCCTTACTCTCCGTACTGCAGATAAACTTTATTGATATATCCAGACGGGCGCCACAGCAGAGATTTCTGAGAGGAGATCGCTTGATCCCTCTATTCCACCTGTAACCGCACATTTTGTTAAACATTTCCCCGTCATGCGGTGCTTTTTGTTCCTTTTGCCCATGTCCTGATGAGGCCCAAATTAGTGGGCTGAAACACGTCGACCCTACAGAATAGAGGAGTCCGACAGATTACTATTGGCATACAAGAAAATTGGATACACACTTTTTGGACTGCGTGGACAGTCAATCTACCCCCTCCAGTGTGTATTGGACTACCTCACTTTCGGATTGCTTTTTAAAAAATGTGTTTGTTTGTGATTAGCAACCGTATTTAGTACAAATGGGTAGGATGGATTTGTGAATATATATGTGTATATATATTTGTGAACATGTTTGTGTTCTCTTCATGTATTTCAAAAAACGATAAAGTATTTCTTTGATAGTCCAGTTGGAGTTGGTATATGAGTCATAAATAAGAAAAAAAGATTGTTAAGGGACTACGGGGCAGATTTACGTTTTGTGGCGCATCCCTGCAAATCAGCAGGGATGCGCCAGGAAAGATGCTTGACGCAAGTTAACCCTTGCGCCACCACAGATGCGCCGCATTTACAATGCGGCGCATCATGGCGCAAGGATAAACAGATGCGTGTCGCATCTGCCGGCGTAAGGTTGGCGCAGTGCTGGAGTTGTGTCGCGGGCGAGACGCAACTCCAGCACTGTTCCAACCTGGCCTATCCTCAACATGGTGCGTCACGCCTTACGCCTGCTTCAAGCAGGCGCAAGGTTTTGACGCAGTGGCGTCGGAAAAGTGACTGAGTGAAATCTTGTAGATTTCACTCAGGCACTTTTCCGAGGCGTACCTGCACCGGAACGCCCCCCCCCCCCGCGCCGGTACGCCCACATGAAACCTGACGCAGGTTTCATGTGGCGCAGGGCTTTACAACGTGACGCATCTCCCTAGATGCTTCACGTTGTAAATCCCCCGCAGCATGGCGCTAGCTTTACGCCGCCGCGTTACAGAAGTGACGCAACGGTGGCGCAAATGTGGCGCACGGGGCTCGTAAATCTGCCCCTAAGTACCCATCTATAGGGACTAATTTGTTTTTTCCTTACAGGAACTTTTGCTTTATTTATTCCTCTGCATCATCTTGTTCATTGGGCAGGGTAGGACATGTCCTGCCAGTGAAAATAAACTTGAAAGCTGTTTCTCACAGTAGCAAGGCTGGCTCTCCCACATGGAAGCACAAGGTTACATTATAACACCTTAGAATGCTTGATTGTGTTTTGGGAGCAGCTAGAAAAATGATTTAAGAACATATTTTAACAGTAATTTAAAATCCGACATAATGGCAAAGTCAGATTTTATATGACTATTTTGAAAATGATGCGTTTAGAAGGTTGTAATATTCCTGCCTAAAGCCAAAAATGCCTTTTTGCCTCTGCCTAGATAATTTTAGTTAGATCTTTCCAGGAGGTTTCAACCCCCACTAGTAAAGAAGACAAAGACACACCCACATTCCTACTCAAAACCCTCATTTCAGACAAAAACCCACTTCAAGAGTTAATCCTCCCTACCCTCATTAATGCCACTATCCTCGAAATGGCATTTGAAAAGAAGCACCATAAACAAATCTTGAACCATTCCAAATTGAATTGGTCATATCACTTCTTCATTCCTTTCAAAAAGCTAACCCTAACATACCCTCCCTATGCTAAACCACACATCAAAATGACAAATCCAACAAATCTAAAACACAACAACAACAAGCATTAGGATAGCCAATAGGTCCAGCTTTAATAAGCTAACACATGCAAACAAAGGCATGCATAAATGGTCACATACTCTTTGTGCCTGATTACTAGTTTGGTGGTGCAGGAGCGGGCAGCACGCCACCCGCCCGCTCCCGCACCTCCAAACCCAGCCGCCTGCCAGATTAAGATTTTTCTCGTCTAGCATTCAATCCTTTGGCGTACCCGGAGCAGGTGCCTTTGAAAAAGGCACCGCAATGGGAATGCCAAAGCAAGTTCCTGCATGGCATGAACTGGCCATGCATACAGACGGGGGCACACCTTGTGCCCCCCTGCATGCATCCCCATGGCCTGAGATGCTAGGGGGCCCTGTAGGGCCCCCCTAGTTTTCTCACTACCATCAGTTTCATGACGTGAACATTGCCATGAGACTGCTGGCAGTGAGGAAACTTGTAATATGCTTAGTGGGGCCGCAGCGGCCCCGCCAAGCATATTGCGGCCTCAAACCACTGCAAGGGATCAAGGATCCCTGGTGGTTGCAGCGGACCTATGGCGGTCCAACCACCGAAGTTGTAATTCGCCGGCCACACCATCATGGGTTTGGCGGTCTAGCCCTTTGTGTTGATTCTCTGTAGAAGCTGACTCTTTCTATGGTAGGTTTGTCTATTGGCTGCATTTTAATTTCCAAATATGCAGGGCTGCTACTTTTTATTACCCAAGTTTTCATTTCTAGTTCACACAGCATCACAAGCTTGGTGAATAAAAGATAGGGCCTAAACAAAGCACACATAGTCTGAGGGCATTTTTGCAGGCTTGTTTGCTTTCCTAAAGCTTGCTTCAATGTGTTCTGCAGCTGTCATGATCACCAATCCTGAATTTCCCTGTACAGTCAGTTATTCGAAAATGAAATGTTTTATCTGTCACATATTTTAATAATGAATTTCTTGCACCTTATAATTACATCAAGTAGATGTCTTGTACATTTACAGGCTGGGTTGCACTCTACATGGGGATGGGTACCATTGAGGCTTCTATAAAGCAGCATCAACATCGGACACAGAAAAGTCATTAAGGACACAGAAAAGTCTCATCAGATTTCACTTACCCTTGAGTAGTTGTGGCACTGGGTGCCAGCCGGAGAGGAGCTACATGTCAAATTTGCTTTTCTACAACTGCCTCCCATATTCTATGGCTTACAGATGTTAGATGTTAGGGGAAGTCCTAAAGGGACTCCGACTGGCCCTTTCTGCATGATCACCCCAAACATTTTGCTTTAACCCTCCACGTTTTGTTGAAATTTGTTTTTGTTGACTTTAGAACTCTGTGCACTTTACCACTGCTAACCAGTGCTAAAGTGCTTGTGATCTCTCCTTTAAACATGGAAAAATTGGCTCACAACTGATTGCCATACTTAATTTACTTAAACGTTCCTTGTAAGGTGGTATACCATATACCCAGAACTTGTTAAATGCTACTAGTAAGCCTTCAGCAGTTATGGTATCACCCACTTAAGTATCCCTTAAGCCATGTCCTTGGTCTGCCATTGCAACCTGAATACAGTTTTAAACTGCCAATTCAACTTGGCATTATAACCTCCTTGTCCTGGTAATGAAAAACTATGAATTTCTTTTTCACTACTGTGATGCCTACCTGCCCCATTGTAGTGTAGTTCCTATTTCCCTAATAGGCTCTGCGCATTGGAATAATATAACCTATAGGTTTGACATAGGACTAAGGTCGGTATGTCCCTATCGATTATATTAAACTAAATTACCTGTGCCAGCTAGCTCAGAGGCCACTAGAAACTTCTTGAAGACAAGAAGGGAATAGTTTCTGGCAACCACAAAACATAAAACCCTGATCCCTCAGGATCGTGGAAACAATATACTACTTTTCATTCAGTCACTCATCTCAGAGAAGTACATAGAAGAAACAGTCGGGTGTGTTTACAATAAAATTTATTGCACAGTTGTTGTTCTAGTACTGGTTATATGTGCTGCGACAACTGTTGGACAGTAGCAGAGAAATATGGCCAGCAGTGCAGTTAAATAAAAATGCATGGTACAGTTTTACCATTGTGCAATAGTAATGAACACATACATGAAATGCTGAATGATAAGGAAAACGCAATTAGAGAAGATATCTGACTTCCAGGGTATAAAGCCTATACCCCTATGATGCCTAACTAGATGTACCTAAGTTTACCTAGCATGTGTGTAGGTCTTAGAGAGCCAAGAATCCCCCTAGGATTTAGTCTAACCCCATTACCTTAGTGGGACTTCATCCTGGTGTTGAGCTGGACACCCCAGGATGGGTGGATGGACCTCTGCCAGCTGGAGCTGTGGCATGATGCAGGTTGCAGCGTCTTACATCAGAGTGTCGGCATGGAAAGTCTCGGTCCTCTCTAGTTTGCTTGGGCAAAGGGAGGTATATTTATACCTGATAGATGCCTTGGAATGTTAGTATTGACGTACAGTCGGTCAGAGGAAGACATCAGGAATGAACCCTTAGGAAATAGTGGTTCCTGCATATTTAATGAGTCCTTGGAGAAATCAATAATCCTGTGCTAGGGAAAATCCCAAGAGCGAAGGGTCTTTGTCTAAGAACTCGTTGTGACATAGGTTAGTCACTGTTGGACATGGATATGACGTATTTAGAATGGACCGTCTTCTGCACCCAGAGCACACGTCGGATAAGGGACAGACTCTGTTGCTCGTTATTTGTAAAGGGAGGGCCAATGTAGGTGAAAGGTCCTGCCTGTCTCTGTGGCACGAAGGATTTGAATTGAATTGAAATAACATTTTTATAGCGCATGGCTACCCGGAGGCATCCCAGCGCTGATAGTAGCAGTAGTAGTGAGTTTCGCCAGTTAGGGAAAAAGTGAGGTTTTCAACAATTTACGAAAGGCTAAGTGATTAGATTCTACACGTAATTGGGGAGGAAGGGAGTTCCAGAGACTAGCCGCATTAAAAGAAAATTGCCGGCCCCCGCTTCTGGCTTTCCTGATCCTAGGGACGATGACAAGATTCATAGTCTCAGAACGAAGGCTTCTGTTGGGCCGGTAAGGCTGAATAGTGCTCTGAAGAATGGTGGGGCCTATTCCGGCTAGAGACTTGTGGGTAATGCATAGAGCTTTAAAATTAACTCTCTCCCGGACTGGTAGCCAATGAAGTGCTCTCAAGGCAGGTTTGGCTGAATGATGTTTAGGAATGCCTAATAGGAGTCTTGCTGCCCAGTTCTGTATTGTCTGTAGCTTGGAGAAGGTAGCAGCAGGGGCACCCAAATAAAGGGCGTTCGCGTAATCCAGCCGGGACAAGATAAGAGCCTGGACCATAATCTTCCTTGCTTGGAAAGGGAGAAGGGGAAGTACCTTCCGAATCATTTTCAGAATACCATAGCAAGTAGCTGCCGTCATCCATGCTTGTGTCTTAAATGTGAGGTCTTGGTCAATCCAGACACCCAGGCTTTTTAACTGGGTCTTGGGGGTAGGGGCTAGGCCGAGAGAGGTCGGCCAGATTGCTTTTAGATCAAGGGGAGAACTATTACCCAAGATCATAACTTTGCTTTTTTCCCCATTCAGTTTTAGGAAAGACTCATTCATCCAGTTGGCAATTTCTTCCAAGCATGGACGCAGACTGAGAGGGGAACTTACGGCTCTATTGAGCCCAATTACAAGTTGCGTATCATCTGCATAAGTGACTATGTGCACTCCAAAAGGTAAAACCACCTCTGCAAGGGAACAAGTGTAGACATTAAATAAGGTGGGACTCAGGGAAGATCCCTGAGGGACTCCACAACAGAGGGGCATCTGCTTAGAGTTCACCTCATTATCAAAAACCTGAAAGGATCTATTGCTCAGAAAGGACTGTAACCATGACAGAGCGGTTCCAGTAACACCCAGTTTCCTGAGTCTGTGGACCAAAATGCAATGGTTTACTGTGTCAAAGGCCGCGCTGAGGTCCAAAAGGAGGACCACAGCGGTGCCTCTGGAGTCCACTATTTTTCTTGACTCTTCCACTACTGAGAGCAAGGCTGTTTCTGTTCCCTGGAGGGGACGGAAGCCTGTCTGAGACCGATGGAGAAGCTTGTGAGTCTCTAGAAATGAGGATAATATTGAATTAAAATATTTTTCAGCAATTTTGCTGACCCCTGGAAGCAGGGATATGGGACGATAATTTCCCAGAATGGAAGAATCAATGCCGGGTTTTTTAAAAGTGCCTTTACCATAGCTTCCTTCCATGGGGAGGGACCTCTCCAGAAGTAAATTAGGTATTAATTAATCAGAAGGCTTTCTAACACAGGCATTTCCATCACCGGAATAGTGGCCAAAGAAGGCTGGTTACTACAGGATTGATAGAACACAGTACAGTCTTTAAAAGGGGGAAATGAGGTAAAAATAGTTTCAATTTTATTGGAGAAGAATTCCGATAAGTTGTTGCACCGTGCACCTGAGAGATCAGGGATAACTGGTGGGGGGGGAACTCTAGAGAGAGTTTTGGCAATATCAAAAATCTCACGGGCGGAGTTGGTTGCTGATAAAATTTTATTTTCGTAGTAGGCTGCCTGGGCTACTTTGATTTCGGCTTTGTATACATTAATGCTTTCTCTATATTTTAATTTCCTGTCAATCGAGAAATTTTTCCTCCAATCTCTCTCAAGCTTTTTGCAATTTTGTCTTAGGCCCCGGAGTTTGGCAGAGTACCATGGCTTCCGGTTACTTCCTATTTTCGCTGGAGTCCTTTTTACAGGAATAAGCGTATCTAGTGATTTTTGAAGCCAGTTGTTAAAATTGTCATTGGCCACAATAACATCTGAGGAAGACACCGGTTTGGTTTCTTCTAATATTGTGGTCCAGTGTTCAATTGACAATTTGGACCAGTCACGTACTTTGGAGTAAATGGGTGTCATATGTGAGGCCATGTAAGGCGGTGCCCAGGTAAAAGGTATAAGGAAGTGATCTGACCATGGGACAGGGGTAGGTTTCTCTCCTTTTAGATCCTTTATATTTGAAAAGATAGGATCCAATAGGTGCCCTCTTATATGAGTGGGCTCACTAACTTTTTGTGTGAATTGAAAGGCTGCTAGATCATCAATAAGTTCAGTTGCCGACATCTGTAGAGGGTCATCAAGATGGAGGTTAAAGTCCCCCAATAGTGTAAAGTTGGCCAAAGTGCTTGCCAGGTTTGCAGCCAAGTCGGGTAGAGAATTACAAAATTCCACTGAGGAACCCGGGGGCCGATAAATTAATATACCAGAAAAAGTGAGCCTCTGAAACAGCGCACCTATGTTAGGGCCTCAATCCAGCACATAACACCATAGGATAATATTGGGTTACCTTATTACATTTATTTAGTGCTAACTTTTGATTGAGAACAGGTAAGCATTTCATGTTTTGTGTCTGAGAAACTGTAATTAAAAATCTGCTATAATGGTAAAGTTGGATTTTAAGTTACAATTTAGAGAATGCCATTTTAGAAAAATAGCATTTTCCTGCTCTAAATTATTTGTTGCCTGCAGCCAACCTTGGGTCACATGACAGGGTGTAGTTGGCAGTTGGACTTTGTTTATTGCTCCCAGATAGCCACACTATAGAGGGATTAGGTGTGCCTGGATGGGCCATCAACTGGCAGTATATAGGGTGGGGGCGGCACTGGGCACAGCCTCACTTGCAACTGTATAGGCAGTGCTCCGTATTCACACAAAGGACTTGTCACCCCTGCATTGTTCATGGAAGGAGCTTGCAGCCAGGGCAGATGAGTCAAGATACTTCAAGCAGTTCAAAGAAAATTCTCTAGAAACTTCTCCTACTTCAAAGAAGACACCATGTTTAAACAAAAGGCACTCAGACTCACTCTTCAGTACACTTCTGGACCTGTGGAAGACTCAGGAGGACTGCTGTGCTGTTCTGCAAGCGTGGTGTGGAATTTTTCTTGTATTGTGTTTTACTTTATTACTGTTTGAGTGCTCTATAAATACTTTACACATAGCCTCTAAGCTTAGCCTGACTGCATTTTGTACTAAGCTACCAAGGGTTAAGCACAGGTTAATTTAGTGACTTTTCTGGTTCACCTTGACAGGGTTTGTGGCTGTTGCTCGACCAGAACAAACGCCCCAGTCAAACAACAACCCAATTTCTCACCGACTCTTATTGTGTCGCGCAGTAGAGTCAATGCTGAACACATGCATTGTATAGTGATACACTCTGATTGTGACTGTCTGCTACATGATCCTAGCCTCTGCTATAAAGGTTGACTTTGTTGCACTCAGAATACATTGGATCAGTGCTTGTTTAGTGGATCTTCACAATTGTTGCACACACAGACCGATACAGGTTTAAAAATGAAGAGACTGCTGTAAACTGACTTCTGAGAAGAGATCCTGAGACAGCAGCAGTGTAAGCACACTTGAAAATCTATGAACAGTTTGCGGCCTTATTAAAGTAATGACGTGGGGCCTTTTCTCCTGGTGAGTGCCACTTAGAAGTCTAGTGCTAATTGATTTCCAGCTGCCAGAGAGACCAGGGAAAAGCCATGAAACAATATTTTTTTTTACAGCCCTTAAAGTTACTCCTTTTACCACTGGTTTTATGAGTACTAATGAAATCCACTAATTATCCACTAATTATGTCCTTGCATTAGCACACACGAGACTCCACAGGTACCGAAGACACCAGATGTGGCTTATCTAAAAAGGTGGTAGATATTAGGAAGTTATGTGCAAGGCACCAGACTCAAATAACACACACTAAACACAAGAACCAATCAGAGAAAGTGCTTAGAAAAGAAATAGATCTTTATTACTCATAATCACAACAGGGCAGCTAAAAATACAAAATACACAAAAAAGCTAGACTGTGTGAGCGAGTGTGAGCGAGTCGTTTGCTTGAGTTTTGAGTCCAACCATGTTTCTGCTTAGACTGTAAGAACAATAAACAATAAACATTTTTGTGAGTCAAACAGCCAATGTTAACTTTTCTATTTTCCTGTAGGACTTGTTACTCTATGCTTCCGCTTTCTGATTCTTAGTCATTTATGCATGGATTCCCAACACATTGTAGCTACGTTTGCGATTATATGTACGGCCCATGACCTGATTCTCAAGATCAAAATGTCTTCATGTGGACTAGTTCAGCAGGTCCTGGTGGCAGAGAGCAGGCCAAATCATGACCAAGAAACATTATGAAATCCTCACCCTAAAATTCACCAGTCACAAATACTCCTGAAACTTCAAAGTATCTAGAAGGTTTCTTCTGGTTAGCTTTCTGGAACTGAAAGTGGTCAACAAAGCCTCTATTCTGTTAGTAGTCAACATGTGACTCACTAGGCCTCTGTAGCCAGTTATAGCATCAGATTCATTTCAAATAGACCAATTCTGATCTCAGATTCACTCTGTTGCATCTCTAGGTGCACCAGGCAGCAGCTACGTCTTCACTGATATCCCAAAGCAATGCTCTCTCTGCATTCCAACCCTAACTACAACAATACTTTTTTGTACCCTACATCCAGCTACCTCGAGGCACCCCTCCCATTGTGTGTCCCTTAGATCAAATGCCTCAATCTCCCCCGACCAGTTGTCTCATTTAAGTGCAGCTGCCATATGTTCCAGTAAGCTGAGGCCCGCATGACATCCTCTCTGTGCCCCTCAGTTATCACAAACGTAATGTTCCCTTGATGCCATCATTCCCCAGCTAAGTGCCTTGGATGTTCTTTCCCCACCAGCAGTCATCCTTTAGATACCCATACTTCCATGCTGCATATGACTTTTTATTGTACCTCTATGCCCCTTTGCTCCCCTAGCTGCCCCTTGCAAGTGTTCTGTACTTCCCTGTCATAACTGCCCTCTTTAATAATCTCAAGGTGCCCCAGTGCAACTCCATTTTCCAAAAAACAATTAAAGGGGGTATACCTCTTACTCCCTGCATGCCTCAGATGCCACCCTCAAGTGTCTCTATGCATTTAAGAAAGAAACAACAGAAAAGTCAAAAGTAATCTATTGCATGTAGTTCACATGAGTCTCAAACTCTATTTCAGTATCCGTCAGTGTGATAACTTCACACAAAATATTGAAATATTTGTTTAAAAAAATCTGTTTCTGTTTCATTTTCTCCATAAATGGCCCCTTTTCTGTGTGAGATGAGCTGATTCCATCTGTTCCGAGCTAAGCATCTCAAGCTGTACATTCTGTGCATTTTCAATAAAGTTAGATATTTTGTAACAGAGCACACTACACAATGTGAGAATTTTAGACTGACAGTGATCATTTTAGGCATCAACAGTTTGTATTAACTCACAAAGCTTTACCTAATGTGAATCTCTATGTCTCCCTTTCAGTTGCACATGTGGGCAGTGAGATGTCCTTCAAAAAGTGAGGATTGTAAAAATAGCAGAAGGAACCTCATTCTAATGTTCATTAGTCCATATTTATGGCATGTGTAAGAAATTTGGTTACTGGTTTATGAGTAAAACTCTTCTCAAGCAGCAACCACAATCCTTGTCAGGGTGAAGTCACAAGCAAAACCCAAATTGACCTGTGCCCAAGTCTGGTAGCTTGGCACAGAGCAGTTAGGCTTAACCTGGAGGCAATGTGTAAAGTATTTGTGCAACACTTCAAACAGCAACACAGTGAAAACAAACCTCAAGAGGATTCTGCACCAGATTAGAAAAAATAAAGTAATTTTTAGTAAATAAAACAAGACCAAAACAACAAAAATCCAATCAGTAGAACCGGAGATATTTAAATGTTAAAAACTTTAGTGAAAATAGCACCAAAAACCACAAAGCACCCACTGTGGATATCTGATCCCACCGGACTGTGACAAAGTCACAAGTTGAGGCTGACTGCAATGGAGCATGGGCCAGCTATAGGGACCCAGTTATGCCCGCTGAACAAAGTACCTTAAATCCTGGCCTGTGGATTGTAGCAAGGGTCCATGTCACAGATGAGTCGCGCAGCCAAAGAGATGCATTGGTTGTGAGATGTGATGAGGCTGCGGCATGTGGTCCTGCTTCGTCGGAGAGGATCCCGTCGACGAGGTCTTGTGATGTGAAGTCCAGCATTGAGGATGTGTTGTGCACTCGGGCCATCCGAGGAGCTGCGATGAGGGATGTGGGAGCCTATGTCGACAGAGAGTGCAACAGCTGCAATGCGTCTGTTCTGCTCGAGGCTGCGCCCCCAAAGGCTGGCAGAGAACCATAGGCCCACTTTCAAGGGTCCAGGACTGAGGTAGTGGTGCTACTGCTAGAGTAGAGTCACAGATGGCAGAGATTAGGTGATGGGCTCGAGGTTGGTGGAGCCTTCTGTCCCTGAGGCTCAAGTCAGGAGGCCAGCTAACTTGCCCTTGGAGTCACTCTGGTGTCCTAGGTTCAACAGAATCAGGTCCAGTCCTTCTCATCCAGGAAAGCGGACAGCAGGCAGCAAGTCAGCACAGCAGGGCAGCAGTCCAGCAGAATATCCATCCTTTCTGCAGCACAGCTTCCTTATTTCTGGCAGAGTATCCATAGTGTTAGAAGTGTACATAAGCACGGGTGTCTGGGGTCCAGTATGTATACCTAGGCCTTCTTTTGAAGTGGGAGAAGCTTATAGAGGTTTCATTTTAAAGTCTACCGGCATCTAGCTTTCCCTGCCCAGGTTCCAGACTAACTACAGGGGAACCAAGCTCTTTGTACGCAGCTCTATGTGTGGAGACAGGACACACCCTATACAAGTGTAAATAAAGCTGTTCCCAGCTCGGCCCTCCCATTCTGCCAATGATGGTCCATCCAGACACACCTAAGCTCTCTATTGTGTGTGGTTGTCTAGGAGGAATACACAAAGCCCAACTGTCAGCTACACCCAGTCATGTGATCCAGAGACAGGCTACAGGCTCAAAATGGCTAAGGCAGGAAAATGGAAACTTTCTAAAAGTGACATTTTCAGAATTGTAATTTAAAATCTGCCTTCCCCATAGTAGAGAATTTTTCATTACAATTCCAAAGACACAAATTAGTTACCCCTTCCTGTTGGATCTTGCCCTCTCTACACCCCCAAACTTTTTGCCCTTTTCCCTCCACTTTTTGCTGAATTCATTTTTGTTGGCCTTAGGACTCTGTGCATTGCTAACCAGTGCTAAAGTGCTTGTGCTCACGCCCCTAAAACATGGTTATTGGCATATTTATTTTACTTATAAGTCCCTTGTAGAGTGGCATACCATATACCCAGGGCCTGTAAATTAAATGCCCTGAAGAGACTCCCAGCAATAATAATGGGACTCGAAACGCGTCAGCATTATTGACCACTAGGAACATGCAGTGAATTAATTTTGTCTATTGTAGGAAACCGTATTAAATGTTTACTACCTACTAGGCTGAGCAATATTCCCCTATGGTTTAGCAGCACCGTGATTTTGTTGAGGAATTTGTTTGGAAAATCAGCTCCGGGGTTGCTGCTCCTTTTGGAGTAATAAGACTGGCTCAATGTGTGTAATTCATGTTTTTTTGCACAACTGTTATGTTTTCATGTTTGATATGTGAACTGTATTGTATGTTTAATGTCGGGAAACAAGAGGTTCTCCCTTGTTCTGACTTAAAAAATGAATACGTTATATCTTTGAAAAAAACGAAATGAACAAGTAAATAAATACCTCTGACCATATGATTTGGTGATGGTCGTAATCTGTTAAAAAACACTAACAGCAATTGAAAAGTGACGGTTAGTTTATCTTTGTTGTTGAACCTTGTTAGGCCCTTCCTAACTGTCTCGGGCCAAACCCCTTTATTAATGACGACCAGTGAGTCTGCAGCATTCATCGTGCCATCCATTTAAGTAGCACCTTATAAAATGTCTTAGACCTGCCACTGCAGCCTGAATGCAGTTTTAAACTGCCATGTTGATTTTGCAATAAAATCCCTTGCCAAACCTTAAACTCCCCTTTTATTGCATTAAGTCGCCCCTACAGAAGACCCTAGGTAGCCCAAAGGGCAGGGTTCTGTGTAATTACAAGTTTGAACATGAGTTTTAAGTTTTACATGTCCTGGTAGTGAAAACCCCTAAATTAATTTTTCACTACTGTGAGGCCCACCCTTCCCATAGGATAACATCGGGGATTCCTTATTACATTTAATAAGCTGTAATTTCTAATTGGGAGCAGCTAGCTATATCATGTTTGATGTGTTTGGAATTGTAATGGAAAAACATTTGTAATGGTAAAGGAGTGTTTTTGATTACAAATTTGAAAATGCCACTTTTAGAAATTTGAGGAAAAATGGAGGGGTTTTCGTCCAAAAGACGCCAGGTATGGACGTATGAATACAATTGTAAAGAAAAGGACAACCTGGCTGTCATTTTTTGAACCACTATTTATTTAGGCGGACCAAAGCTAAGACTATTCGGTTCTTAAGCTTTAAGTGTCATAATCAAATTTTTTCATCATGTTGGACACCTTTGTATAACCATTTTGCACATGTCTGAGTTAAATACACTTTCAATACAAAACAACTGTGAAAAATATAAGGTGCTTCAAAACAAAACCAATGTGATGTGAAAATACTGGACAATCATAAATAATACACAACATTTGTACACATTATACAAAAATTACAACAGCAAAATATTGGTACAAATACAAGGCAATTCCAAGGGGCCCTATAGCTTGGCACGATTAAGGGAACTGTTCTGTGGGGTACAATGGCTTCTGAGAACCCTCTCGAGAGATCCAAAACTTTTTGAGTACCCTTTGTGGCAGAAAAAGAATGGAAGTGGCGAGAGGACCGTGTTACATATCGGCACTGAAAAGGCTTCTAAAGAAATGGCTCGGGTTGCTGAAAGATGCAACATCTGATTATCGGCGGTCAAGAGTGCACACGCTTAAAATCAGCGCTGTACTTGTCTCGAGACCGTGAAATAATTACTGAAAGATTTGAACCCCGTGCAAGCTTGAATGTTCAACCTCTCGGTCCCCACCTGCTGACATAGTTGTCCTGGAAACGCGACACTTGCCCCTTGTGAGAAGCATAACAGGTGCACTTTTTCAACTTCAGGTTACACCGTGCTTTAGCCCTGATGAAAATCCCGTGACTGTTTTTCGGGATTGGAAACGCGTCGGCAACTTCCATTCTTTTTCTGCCACAAAGGGTACTCAAAAAGTTTTGGATCTCTGGAGAGGGTTCTCAGAAGCCATTGTACCCCTCAGAGCAGTACTCTCCCCATGTGGCGGCAGTTCCCTTAATCGTGCCAAGATATAGGAATGTGTCAAAATGCCAAACCTCCCCAGGGGAGGCGTAATCAAGAGAAATGTTGTTATTTCTCCTCGTTTTTTCCAAAGTCTGCAGGACACTTAGAAAGAGGAAAATGCCTCTCAGGATTGTTTTCATGCCGAAAGCTGTCCCTTCCTGCACAGAAACAATCCTGCTTACAATGCAAGTACCCATTGGTGCTAGGCAGCCGAAAGAGCACAAACGAAAGGACAGGAATGTGCTGTATAATGTTAAGTACGGCACAATACTGCCCTTTTCCTTTAACGCAGGGCAGCAAGGTGACTTGTTTTTGCACTGTGTAAAAGTATGATAAAACTGTACTTCTGACCAGTGAGGAAAAACTGTCACTCCCCGGTGAAACGATCAGTTACCACGTTGTTTCTTGCCACTCTGGGTAATTAGAAGGAGGATAATCCTGCATGGGGCTTTTCACAGCTGGTTGTTGGTATATCCGTATCACCTAGTTGCTCTGGTGTCGGTAGAGTCTCCCAGCGCTGTGGAGGGGTCAGAGTAATATATTATCGCCTCCGAGATGGCTCGGTGGAGTCACAATTCATCCTCACGCGGCCTCTGAAGAATTTGAAGGCCACATTGGGTGGTTGAGGACAAGTAAGTCATCAGCGCCTCTTGGGCACTCTAAATTTTCGATCACCATCACCACGCTCAATGGCGCCAAGCCCTACCTCCTGTCTATTGCATTTAAATAATTAATTTGCATTGCTTTGAAAAGTAGGTTTTTATACCAGATGTCACTAAAACCCTCTTCAATAAAGACAAGTCTATTCTTTAGTATATTATCTGGGATCGCCACTTGGCGCGATGGTCAAAAGGGGAAGTTTGACTAAATTAGGAGCCCTTCTATGAAGTTACATAAATCCCAAAATGTGATTCATATAAAATGAAGAAACTCAACAGGACATGATACGTTTACTTTGCTACCATTATCGCCAGGCAAATGGCTGCTGAAAGGCAAGAGACAGCCCATAAGAAAATGGTACCACAGGGGCAGAATAGGTAGGAAAGGCAAGCAGACAGCTAATGGCCAAATAATATGACCAATCTCCCAATATTAATCATCAAAATAGTTATGCTGTGAAAAATAAAAATATATGAAGAACTAATGGAACAAACATACAAAGATAAAATGGTTATTGGTTCATATAGTTGACTGATGCAAAACGTCTACTTGAAAACTGTTTGCGGGCTTCCATTTTAATCAAAATCTTTGAGTCCAGTCACTATTTTAGCAGGACATTGTTTTATTTTTTTCTGTTTTTTTATTTTTTATTTTATTGAACGTGATTTTCCCACTAGGTATAGTTTGTTATTATTTGTAGGCTTCAACAAAATAATGTAGCATTTAGGAAAGAATATACACCCCAGCAGACCGGCACTGGAGCACAGGATGGCAAACACCTCCACGGCCACCATGTACTTCCCCCGTGTGCTCAGGTATGCCGGGATGAAGGAGATCCACACACTGACAAACACCAGCATACTGAAGGTGATCAACTTGGCCTCGTTGAAGCTTCCAGGCAGGTTCCTTGAGAGAAAGGCAACAATAAAGCTGACTGTGGCAAGGAGGCCCATGTATCCCAGCATGCAGTAGAAGAAGATGGTATCTCCTTCATTACATGCAAAAATTATCTTTTCTTTGCTAGACTTTGTGTTCAGTTCTGGAAATGGAGGTGACGTCAATAGCCAAATAACACAGATGAGAACTTGGGCAAGTGAGCAGGAAACCACTATAGACCACGGTGTCTTTGACCCAAGCCATTTCCTTGCACGGCTGTTGGGGTTGGTAGCCTTAAAGGCAGTAACAACTACAATAGTTTTAGCCAGAACAGAGGAAACACTGATCGAAAACACAATTCCAAATACGGTCTGCCGGAGCATGCAGGTGGACTTTCGGGGACTGCCAACAAAGACAAAAGTGCAGAGGAAGCAGAACATGAGGGACAAGAGGAGAGCAAAGCTGAGCTCACGGTTGTTGGCTTTTACAATGGCTGTGTCTCGGTACTTGATAAAGACACACAAGACAGAAGCAGTGAGTGCTGTGAGGAAGGCAGCAGTGATGGTGAGGGTCAACCCCAAGGCCTCTTCATAGGCGAGAACATCAATCTCCTTCAGGGTGCATTTATCATGGTTCTCATTGGACCACTGGTCCTCAGGACACGGTGAGCATCTTACAGACTCTGAAAGATAACAGAATAATTAATAGTCATTCTGTCAGCAGAACATAGTTGTCACAAGATAATATATTTGCACAGTAATTCAGTAAAAATAAGTCAGTGAATTAATGTAAAATTTAATAGTGAAATTTATAGTAGCAAAGATTATAAAGTAAGTGTATATCACAAAAATCTAACCACAAACTCCAACACACACCCATATTCACCAATCTTTGCAATAACAATGAAATACCATTTTCATCAAATAATCAGTTTCAATCATGCATTAATATATCCTATCAACTAATGCAAGGAGAAAGTATGCAATTAGATAACATAAAATCTTGATGAAAACTGCACGTTCTGAAGATTTAACATGAAACTCACAGAAAGTGAGAGCAGCAGTAAAGGATAGTGTTCTTGCTTGAACTGGGCTGATTATGTGACAGACATATTGAGGCAGGTAACGCCTGATTAGATAAGGGATGCCTAAGCCAGACCCAAATTAGGACCTCAAAAGAGCAGTGATGTTCTAATTAAATTGGTGATAAGTTATACTTGGATTGCAGTCCAAACAAGACACTCACAGTTATTTATGCAAACAGTCCTGCTTTGCATCCTCCATCAATGATTTACACAAACTCATGTAAACCATATTGAAGGTCCCAGTTAATGGAAATAAGTCGCATCTTGTCATCCTTACCACAAGGCACACACCACTTCTTGTATACTTTATTCTTAGAGGGTACATCTTACTTAAACAATAAAAATGGTTTTTGTTAGAAAATGAGAGAGCTTAGCAGCAGGACCAAATAATATGGTGTTGGCCACATTAGACATTCAAATTCTGTACACAAATTGTATTCATCATAAGGGACTCAGGGGCATATCTACAAGGGCTTTATCTCCGCTTTTTTGGCTTTTAAAGCCAAAAAAGCTGAGATAAAACTATCGCCCTATTAACAAGAGGGTGCTAACATGCATTGGCGCATGTTAGCACCCTTTACCCGACGTCTCCCTTTGCATCTCTAATGAGATGCAAAGTGGGCGTCACTGGGCAGTACAACCTTGTAAATATCGCTGATGTGCACATCGCGATATTTACAAGGCTGTTAACGCATTTTAGCAGACGTTAGTTTTGGGCGAAAACCGCTGTTTTCGCTGAAACTAACGTCTGCTAAAATGCAGACTTAGGCATACCTAATATGGGGGTGGATTGTGCTGATACAACCACAGGGTCGTATCAGCAGAGGTTATCGCCGCTTTGCAGGGAACATCGCTGGAAAACCAGCGATGTTCCCTGCAAACGGCGATTTCCCCGCTATCGCTGGAAATTATATCGCCCTGGGGAAATGCGTTGTAGATAACGCGCTAACAGGGCGATATAATCAAGCGATAGACGGCGATAAGTAGAAAAGCGCTAAGCGCGCTTTGCGTTGACTTATCGCCGTCCTCGTAGATATGCCCCTCAATGTGGTGAGTACAGCGTTGAACGAAAGCACTTTGGAGGGCCTCAATGTTGAACTCTGAATGACTGTTTTGTTATTAATATTAAATTATCACTAATTTAGATCTATTTATTAAGTTCATATATTGGGGACGTTTGCAAAACACTGCACATTACCATTTTTTAGAAGTACCTACATTTTCTTAACCTTTATTCAAAACATTAGACTACATAGCAAACAGGGGCTGTAAATTACACTTTTTACCCACTAAATCTTGGGAATTATATCCATGAAAAGATTTTAAAAATTAGATTATAGCTTGATTGTCTAATATGTTCCAAGACTAGAAGCATTGGTAAGTCTCCACTTGTTCAGAGTCACAAGTTTTTATGGTGTTTGTGCCTTTCCCTAACCTTCAAACTGTTAAGCTGATCATTTCTAGTGAACCCTTAAATTCTGCTTTGGACATCTGGCCATCCAAGTTAGTATAATTGGAATTGTACTTGTAATTATATTTTTATTGTTTCAGTTATTTAACCCCTTCGGTGCGTCGGACGACGCACCAGTGCTCATGTACGTCGGACGTCCCCCGACCGTCCAATCACATGGCACAGGGAATCCCTCTGGTGCGGACACCAGATTGATTCCCTTTCATCCCCAACAGCCTCGGGAGCTGGGGAAGAGCTTCCCCAGCTCCCGAGGCTGTAGCTTTGTTTTCCCTGAACTGTCGATCAGCGCGCACATCGCGCTGACGTCATTTCAGTGAAACTGAAATGAGCTGAGAGACTCATTTCAGTTTCGCTTTCTATGTGCTTAGGGGGCTATCTCAGCCTCCTGAGCACGTAGAAAGTCAGGAGAGGTATCGTTGGAAAGAGGAGAATCTCCCCTTTCCAATGGTACCCCTCGCTATTGGATCCCTGCATGGGGATCGCCCCAGGAGGGAGATCCCCAAGAAGGGATCCACCCACTAGCCACCAGGGAGGGGGGAACGGCCCCTTGGGCAAGGGCCTTTGCTCCCCCAAAATTAAATGGGTACCTTCAGTCTTTCTGCCCCCCGGGGGGCAGAAAGTCCACTAGATACCAGGGATTTTGTTTGGGCAATTTGAATTAGGGGTGGGGGTTGCCCAAAATGGGCATGCCAATGCCCCCACCCCCGCAAAAATTACAGTCTTTCTGACCCCCGGGGGGAAGATGGGGGCAGTAAGCCCACTAGATGCCAGGGTTTTATTCCCATTACATTTAGGGGTGGGGGCTGCCCAAGAAGGACATGCCAATTCCCCCACCCCTCCCCCCCACAAAATGTCAGTCTTTCTGCCCCCCTGGGGGGCATATGGGGCAGTAGCCCCCAATCTGCCCCCCGGGGGGCAGAAAGCCCACTAGATACCAGGTTTCTTTTCCCCCATTAAATTTAGAGGTGGGGGCTGGCCAAGAAGGGCATGCCAATGCCCCCACCCCTCCCCCCACAACATTCCAGTCTTTCTGCCCCTGCTGGGGGCAGATGGGGGCAGCAGCCCCCAATATGCCCCCCGGGGGGGCAGAAAGCCAACTAGACACTAAGGTTTTTTCCCCCATTAAATTTAGGGGTGGGGGCTGCCCAAGAAGGGCATGCCAATGCCTCCACCCCTCCCCCCCACAAATTCCCAGTCTTTCTTCCCCCCCCTGGGGGACAAATGGGGGCAGTAGCCCCCAATCCGCCTCCCTGGGGGGTAGAAAGCCCACTAGATGCCAGGGATTTTTTTTCCATTTAATTTAGGGGAGGGGCTGCCCAAAATGGGCATGCCAATGCCCCCCCAAAATCCCACAGTCTTTCTGCCCCCCCCGGAGGCAGATGGGACAATAGCCACTGATCTGCCCCACGAGGGGGCAGAAAGCCCACTAGGCCCCAGGGATTGTTTCTTTTATATGTAGAGGTGGGGGCTGCCCAAAATGGGCATGCCAATGCCTCCACCCACCCCCAAAAATTGCCATAGCCTTTCTGCCTCCCCCGGGCGGCAGATGGGGCAATAGTCCCTAATCTGCCCCCCCCCCCGGGGTGGGCAGAAAGCCCATTAGGAGCCCAAGATTTTGTTGTTTTATTTATACGTAGGGGCGCTTGGCTGGCGGTGTGTGTGGATGGCGCTTGGCTGGCGATGTGCATGGATGGCGCTTGGCTGGTTGTGTGTGTGTACTGACTCTTGGCTGGTGGTGTGACTTGCATGGATCCCCCAGCGTTTTCTCACCCAGAATCCCCCGCAAACCTCAAATTTACTTACAAAGTCACATTTTCCTCACATTTCTGTGTGGGTAAGTTGTAGGATCACCGTGCAGGCACAAATTTCCTACTACCCAGCATTCCCCTTGGACTCCCGAGGAAACATGAAACCTCACTTGTTTGGATGCCCAAAGTAGCGTCAGCCGAAAAACGTATAAACCAACTGCCCTTTTAGAACCGCTTTGGGCCCCCCTCAATTTCTACAAGTTTGTAGCCCTTCCATGTCATAGGCACTTGGCCCATCCACACAAGTAAGGTATCATTTTTATTGGGAGACTGAGGGGAATGCTGGGTAGCAGGAAATTTGTGCCGTGCGGTGATCCCACAACTTTCCCACACAGATATTAGAGGAAAATTTGACTTTTTAGCTAAATTTGAGGTTTGCAGTGAATTTTTGGAAGGAAAATGTTGGCAGATCAACGCAAGCCACACCTCCCTGGACTCCCACGGGTGTCTAGTTTTCTGAAATGTCTGAGTTTTTCAGGTTCCCCTAGATGTCTGCAAACCCGGGACAAAAAACACAGGTGTCCACCTATCTCTCAAAAATCTACCTGGTTTTTCAAGGGGGTCACCTGCGTTTTTGGTCCCGGGCTCAGCGGCCATCTGGGGAAACCTACCAAACCCACATATTTCTGAAAACTAGACAGCTGGGGGAGTCCAGGGAGGAATGGCTTGCGTGCACCCCCCCAACGTTCTCCTACCCAGAATCCCCTGCAAATCTCAAATTTAGCTGAAAAAAATCACTTTTTTCTCAAATTTCTGTGTGGGAAAGTTGTAGGATCACCGGGCTGACACACATTTCCTACCAAACAGCGTCCCCCCAGGTCTCCCGATAAAAATGATACCTCACTCGTGTGGGTGGCCCAAGTTCCCGCGAGAGGCAAGGGCCCAAAATGTATTGAGGGGACATCAAAATTACCTATCACAAAACGACCTGGTTTTGCAAGGGGGGTCACCTGGGTTTTTGGCCCCAGGCTTGGCGGCCATCTATGGAAACCTACCAAAACCACACATTTATGAAAATTAGACACCCGGGGGAGTCCAGGGAGGTATAGCTTGCGTGGATCCCCCAACGTTTTCCTATCCAGAATCCCCTGCAAACCTCAAATTTAGCTGAAAAAATCTCTTTTTTCTCAAATTTCTGTGTGGGTAAGTTGTGGGATCACCGGGCTGACACAACTTTCCTACCACCCAGAGTTCCCCCAGGTCTCCTGATAGAAATGGTACCTCACTCGTGTGGGTGGCTCACGTACCCACGACAGGCAAGGGCCCAAAACGTATTGAGGAGACATCAAAATTACCTACCACAAAACGACCTGGGGGAGTCCAGAGAGGTATGGCTTGCGTGGATCCCCCAACATTTTCCTACCCAGAATCCCCTGCAAACCTCAAATTCACCTTAGGTTGGCGGTTCCGACTGCACTATTATGATGCGCCACCCTTAGGGCGGTCGCAAACATCCATTTCACATTGGAAGCTTATGCGGCGGGCGGAAAAGCCCCACAGCACAAGCTTCCATTGGAAAATTGATGTTTTGAAACATCCCTGCACCGTGTGGCAGGTACCACACGGTGCCTGCCACAGGGATGTTTAGGGGGGAAGGAGACCTTGCCAGGGGCCCCCAATGTCGCATTCCAACAGTCTTTCAACAGTTCTTATTCCTTCTGTATTAAAAGAGGTTTTCAGCAGCTTCTTTCTAATGTCCAATAGTTAAGGGCATAAGCAAATTATATGTTCCAGTGTTTCCATCTCTGCGTTATTAAGGCAGCACATGCTGTTAGCTAGGGTTGTTTCCATCAACCATCAAACTGGAGAAAAGGCAGGTAAAAAAGTCTAAAGGGTAAAAATATGGAGATGACCTTAATATTCAGGTTGAAGTCTAGGTATAATTGCCTTTGCAATTAGTAGAACTTTATAGTCTACATACTACTTTTATGTTGAGATGCCCTCTCTATGTCAAGGAGGCAACTGGATGTTTTAATTTCTTGCTTCAATAGAAGCTTCCAGGCAGCTTCGGCCATTTTAGATAATTCGCTTAGGGGTGGCAAATTAGAATTGACCAGAAGATCCTTCACGTAAAAATCTAACACTGGAGGATCATTTTTTGAGTTAGCCAGTTCTTTGTTTATAACAGATCATATTGTGTTATTGGATGCCCCCTTGCAGTCTATACAATAGTTAATGCGATTGATGTTTGTTCGGGCCGTGATTGACAACAGGCCCAGTTCCAACCTGATAAAGCTTTGTGGAGTTGCCTTCCATTCATTGAATATTTTCCTTATCTTGCCCATCAATGGTGTTTCTGTTCTCCTGATGATTTCCGGCGGCCAGCATAGAGCACCATAAGTACAAATGGCAGCCAATTTGGCATTAACTACAGTCACAGTGGATCCAATAGCATTTCCATGGTATTTTGCGGCAAAGTTTTTTATAGCTCCGGATCCAACCAACAATTTCTGTTGTATATATTGCATGTGGGCTTTCCAGTTTAGTTTGTTATCAAATGTAATTCCCAAATATGAGTAGGTAGAGACCTGCTCAATTTCATCCGGCCCTATGAACCAGATGTAATGGGGGTTTTTGCAACCGAATGGCATAATTTATTTTCGCTTATATTATTATATTAATCTGTAAGTCGTTAGCCAAGTTGTATGCATGTAAACTGGCCAGCAGGTTTTAGAGGCTGATCTGCATAGTTGATAACATAACAATATCATCGGCATAAGCCAAATATTCTATTTTGGTGTTTCTTAATTTGGGCAAATCTCCCCTAACTTCCTGCAGCACCTCCACAAGATCAGAGATATAATAATTAAACAGCAGCGGGTCTAGGGTGCAACCTTGTTTTAACCCATTGTGGGTGTAGATTTTTGGGGACATTTCTTTCCATGAGAGTTTCACTCTCACCCTTGTGTCGCAGAGTAAATCCATTATACGATTTAGCAAACCATTCTCAATCCTCCAACCCTGCAGTTTGCCCATAATTTAACTCTGTTTACTATGTTAAAATCCGTTGAGAAGTCGACAACACATGCAACTAGATATTTACCCTTACCTCTTAATACTCTCTGAGCAAGAATGGCCAACGCCATGATGTTATCGATAGTAGAGCAATCTCGTCAGAATACGACTTGGTGGAATGTTAGTCTCCAGACTGCATTGGCCCAGTTTTGGATGAAAGTTAATAAATGCTTCCCTAAACATTTTCCTTTCTGCGTCGAACAGAGCAATCAGTCTGTAGCTCCTCGGTGAATGTTTAGGGCCACGCTTGTAATGTGGACAGTGCTTGATTTGTAAAAAAAAAAAAAAAAAAAGTGCCAGGGCTCTCGTCAGGAGGCCACTGCAACATGCACCACACATTGCCTCTCCATGCTGCCAATGATAATAAAAACACAAGTACTAACCATCACACTCCTACAAGTGTGACAATTCAGACTATTTCAGGCCCCCAAAGCTGTAAGAAAGGCTTTGGCAGCAGGTAATAGTAATTTTTAATGTATATTGAATGAATAATTAACTGTTGTTGTGGTCATCTCTAAATTAGCCAGGCAGCACCAGCTAGTGGAGACTGTCACAAGCACCAGTGTTGACAATTAAGTGCCAGTGCCAAGCACCGAAAACCACCGGCTCAAATTAAGCACTGAATGTGCATGAATAATAGAACCCTTCCACAGTGGCAGAATTAGCCCAGCATTTTAGCACTGCATTGATTATAGTAGCAACCAACTTACTCCAGGCAGCCGAGCCTTTCTTCCTAATTGTCGTGGAGGGGCCATTTGGGCCTGGGGCCCTCGAGTTGTTGCAAGCGGACAAGAGCGGTTTAGCCTCCCCAGGCAATATGACATATCTGTCTTGGCTTCTGATTTTGTTGCCCGGTAAAGTATTTGGTGTTGGACCAGTGTAGAGTCCTTCCAGGTGTTCTTTCCATACTATGTATGGAATATGATAGTCTCCCCCTGATCTGATCGACTTGGACCCCAGATCGACTAGCTCCCAAAATTTTCTTCCATTTTTTGTGCGGATTGCATTGTCCAGTTTGATCCATAAAGAATCTTGGTCTTTTCTCTTAATATTATAGATTTCTAGCTTCTGTCATTTGTTTACGTGTTTTATGGCTTGGGAGTAATATTAGGACGAGGCCATCTTATATATGACTCTTAGTTGTCTTCTTGTCATTTTTTTTGCGTGCAAAGTTTAGTCGAGGATGGCCTTAGCTGGTTCTTTAGGGAGAAGAGATTTTGGCTTTTTGATAATGGAAAGTCAGATATGCCTTTTATAAAATGAGTGCACCTTTGAAGATCCCATACCTGACTATCAATCATCCCAACTGCTTCTTTCATGTGATCAATAAGAAACGGTTGACTCCATAATTCTTGTATTCAGGGAACAGTTCCATTTAATCTTTTTCCTTTCTTTCGCTCCTGCTAGCTCGCCCGCTGTCTGATTGTTCCAGGTGAACTCTTCGATATGATTGTGATAACGCCGATTCTTATCTAATTATCTATAAGAACCTTCTGGTCGCCAAGATCTTTTTACCTGTTGAATAGTGTAAAGGAGAGAATCTCATCTGGTTATATAACAGCATTCATTTTGTCTGAAAGGACCACTGACTCCGAATTTGAGTTTAAGAATTTATTATCGCCAAAAATAACTGAACATGCAAGCACCTCAACACGAGGTTAAAGAAATAGATGGGCACTAATACAAATAATAACCTACGCAGGAGTCTCATCCGACTCAGAATAAAGAGTATAGAAAGTTCTAGAAGGATCAACCAAGCTATGATTGCTCCAATTTCTACGTTGCTCTTCATTTATCTAAGCAAGCTTAAACCAATCGCTGTCCCTACACTAACGCTTAGTGACATCCCTACATAACGATTTTCCCAGGCAAGAGTGAATAAAAGGTGTCAGCTGTGAAGACTTCCTAAGAAGTGCAATCACATAATACCTAAGCTCAGCTCTGTCCTCCTCTCTGGTCTCCCCTACCTCTTCTCTGGCCTCCTCCCTCAGGGCACTATCCCTAATACAAAACTCAAATACAATTGTACACGCCTTAATCACGCCTCCTTGGCCAGGTCTTCTTTCTTGTACTTTTCCATCGAAACGGTTACTTCATCCTGGACGGTTACGATGACCTTGAGTCCCAGGCACCTTCTCCGCTGAAAGTATCATCCCTAAATTCCATTGCACTCCCGTACCATGTCTCCCATTTCTCTAACTTTTGAAAACAAAGAGTTAGTCTTTACTAACGAGACATGTGTCCTTGCACCTGCAACAAAAGATACTTTCAACAGAAACCTTCTACTGTGCAAATTAAATCTACCGTTTGTGCCCAGAGAGCCTTACCAAGAGAAACTTTTCTCTGCCTACAAAATAAGCTAACATAAGAATAAACCAGGCCTTCCCTAAGCATATATGTAGTCAGGCCTTTACATATAACTTTTAAACACACATCTTACTTTTCCCTATAAACATTTTCATTACAATTCATATGCAAACAATGAATTACATGTGCAACTTTAATATGGTGCACGTTTAAACTACTGCAATTAAATTACACACAAACTAATTTCTCTATGCATTATGTTCACACAATTCAATAAGCATTACATTACATGATTATCATAACACAATTATACTGCTGATTCACTTTATCTCAGCGAACTATTCATTCTTTACTAAACATGCATTGATATACAACTGAATATATACGAATATATTTCTGAATATATGCGGTTGCGGACTATCAGTGATTATGATGCACCCCTACAATTCACAAGAACATTTCGCTCTATCAGTTCCCCCCTTTGATGACTCCTGTCATCACATCTCATTCAACTCCCTTGGAGAAAGAACCGACCTAAACAGAACTCGTTGCCATCTTCCCTGATCTTAGTTTCTCCATGCTCTTGAGCCTTTGATACTGACTGTCCTGCAGTCTTGCCAATCTCATCTCATTTTCCCTCAAAGCTCTCTTGACTCGGCCTGCTCGATACCACTTGTAGGCCTTGATCAAAATCCACAAACAAACCACACAAACCACCAAGATAAGGAGGGGTCTCAGAAAATACCCAAGGAATCCCTTTCCTAGATTTGCAAACCAACCTCCCACTTGACCAAAACCCTTACCAACTTTTTCCCAGGCCCCTCTTCGGTCAAATCCGCTATTTTTGTGTGGATTGTAGTGATGTTACTTATATATTTCTCCAGATCCTTGCAACGGTCTGGTATATAAGTGCAGCACTCTTGAACCTTCAACATTTTACAGACTCCGCCCTCTTTTGCCAATAAGACATCCAAAGCAAGGCGATTCTGCAAAACCATTGCCCTTATCGACAACATCTCTCCTTCCACCAGCACCAATGACTTTGCTGTATTCATTGAAAATTCATCCACCACAGTCGCTAACCTCCGGATTTTCACATCATTCAAGACTACTCCCAGACTGGGTATCATAGCTCCAAAGATATCTCCCACAACTATTCCTGCACTTACAGCCCTTCTCGTTCTTGAATGCTCCCCACCTTCTAGAAGATCCAAATCCTCTGTATGGTAAATCTTTGGAAATATTATTGCCAAATAACATGTTCCATACCAATTTGCAGGCAACCTCACATAAGCATTCTTCCCACATACATAATACACCGTTGGTATCACTTGTACAGGACCTTGGAGAAAATCTTTTGCCACATCTGCCATGGTGAAAACGTGATCACAAGTGCTTTGTCCCACGGCAACCTTTTCGTAGTAAGTCTGATAACGCCTTATACACAACTTACCCCTCTGCTCTTTATCTAACGCTATAGGACCATAGCTTCCCTTGGTCTTATGCAACTTTTCTTCATCTGTCCAATCAAGCCTGTGATGCCCCAAGTCTCGTGAGTGGGTCAGCTTTCTATACCTGTCCTCTACCTGATCTACAAACTTTTTCTCCACATCTGACATCGAGCAGGTCAGATTGTGTCTGTGAGCGAATGCTGTATCCAATTCCAAACTCGGTATGAAGAACTTCCTGAGTCTATCCTCGGTCTTATAATAATCATACTTATTCAAATGCTTATAAGCTGGGACTTCAGGAAGCACTGCGTCGAAATTGGAAAAGAAATACTCAAACTGATCTCTTTCATAAAATAAACTAAGCAAAAGACTACATGAAATTCCATAAGTCAGTGGAAGATGGTGGTACCTAATACCCTCGTCCACTGAAGCAGGCAACTGCATACACACATAACAATCCTTCGCATCCATCACATCAACATACTCATATAGCAGCTTAGCATATGCGTTAAGCTTAAAATCACTCCTAGATAAATCTATATGTAACCTACGACTTTCTTCTAATAGCAAAGCTCTGTCAGCTCCCATGTTTACCCCCTTTTGGCTAGGTGTAGTAGGTGTAGGTGTCCCTGGCACCCCCTGCACTTCTAGCTCATGCGAACCAGTATATGAAACTATAATTACTAGGATTATAGAAACTATCACACTACTTATAAGAACGCCTACAATCCACTTTGATCTACGATTGGGATCTCCCGGCTCCATGGTTTCGAAAGTTCTCAAAAGTCTTGGTTATAGCAATGAACCCTGAAAAGTCTCTGTGGCCTTTACTCGTGACTTGCTCAACCAGCTCGAGCAACCATGAAATCTCCGGATTTTCCCTTCTCGATCACAATCTTATTTACACAGTCCAGAAAAAGACTTCCCTAGTTTTCGTTCCTCTTCTGTGGAAAGTCCCTAAGTTTATTCTTCTTCCACTCGGACCTAGGTTATCTTCTTCTTTTAGACTTTTATTTACAGTTTATAGTTGATCCACAATAAGATCCTCATTGAGCAATACCAGAACGTGATACAAAAGTTCAAGACGCAAAATTAACACTTCATGTGAAAACGGCTCAAACCCAAAGACGGAAATTCGAGTCGATGCAGAACCAAGTTTCGAACTTCACTCAGAAGCGGGGGATTCGGAACTGTGAGGGTCAGTGTTCCTTCTACTTCGAGCCCTGGCAACTGCAGCACCACCTTCACCACCACATTCGGGCTCCGACGGACCACCAGCACTGACCTCAGCCTTCCTGTGCTCACCACCCCCTGCATCAAACACTGTGTAAGTCCACTCAGGGGTAGAGTATCTGCGACAAGGTACTCTGGTTCTTTTCGACCTTCGCCGACTATCTTGAGCCTGGTCTTCGTCGCTTGCCTCTGTTTCAGATGCTTCAGACACTGGGGCAAGGTCTCTTTCAGGTGCTAACTTCAGGTTCCGTCGCCTCTGTCTTTCAGGCCAACTTTCTGCACTTCTGTTCGTTCGTCTGCCTTCCCTTCTATACCCAGTGCACTACTTCCTCTTTCTGCTGAATCTGACTCTTCTCCGCCCACTGCACCGTTTCTGTCTTCGGTGTCTGAGTCAGGGTTTGAACTGTGGAAACCCCCTTCAGCTTGCTCTAGTGCACCACCAGCTGTGTCAGCGACCCTTACAGCTTGACTTGTCCTCTCATGTGGCCCTGCCACATCAGCTGGATTTTCATTTACGAGAGGAGCTGTTTCTTCCAAGGGTGCTGAAACTCTGCAGGTATGGGAGGCATGCACCCAGTTCGGCAATCCTCCACACTTTACTGCTGTGTTCGTGATGAGTATCACCTGATACGGGCCACGCCAACGGGCGTCCAAGCAACTCTTCCTCACGTGCTTCCGGACAAGCACCCAATCTCCGGGACACAAGTCGTGGCACAGATCACTCGAGGCTGGGACCACTGCTGCTTGCACCTGCTGGGATACAGAACGGACCACATCAGAGAGTCCTTTACAATAATCGAGAATCAAGTCATCAGTGATGCTTATCAAGGCTGTAGCTGGTACTGCCGGCAACCTCATTGCCCTTCCCATTAGAATTTCGTGTGGGGACAACCCGGTTTTCCTGTTTGGGACACTTCGCATGCTCATCAGCACGAGCGGCAAAACGTCGGGCCATTTCAGGGATGTTGAAGAACACATTTTTGCCATCCGGGCCTTCAAAGTTCTATTAACTTGTTCCACCATCCCAGAAGCCTCTGGTCTGTAACTACAGTGGAGTCTCTGGTCAATATTCAATGCAGCACAAAGTAACTTCATGATTTCACTGTGGAAGTGCCTTCCTCTATCTGATTCCAAAGAGGTCGGGATCCCGAACCTAGGGATGAGCTCCCTCAACAATAACTTAGCCACTGTGAGAGTGTCACACCTGCGTGTTGGGTAAGCCTCCACCCACCGTGAGAATACACATACCAGCACTAAAATGTACCTCAACCCATTACACTTAGGCATTTCCACAAAGTCGAGCTGTATCCTGTTGAAAGGCCCACCTGACCTCCCAATGTGACTCAATGTAACTACAGTTTTCTTTCCAGCGTTCATCTGCTGACACGTAACACACCTTTGACACACTGTTTCAGCCATTGCCCGAAATCGTGGGTTGTACCACGTCTGTCTAAACACCCTCATCATTGCGTCTCTACCAAGATGTGCCTGTCCATGTATCAGCCTTGCCATCGGACTCAACAATTCTTCTGGTAATACGGCTCTCCCATCGTTGGATACCCACACATCCACATCTCCTCTCTCACAACCAGATTTGATCCATCCCTCTCTCTCCTGGTCTGAAACTTCATCCTGTAATCGCTTAAGTTCTTCCCAAGTGTCTGCCATGGCCAACATTATGCTGAGCTCGGTTCTTTCTTGGCTCTCCCCTGCGTATCTATCTGTGAATATGCATCCTTGTTCTGCACAGAAACGGGCGACCTCGTCCGCATAATTATTACCCAATGACACAAAGTCCTCTCCTTTCCCATGGGCGGAACACTTTACAACAGCAATTTCTTTCGGATGCTGTAGTGCATCCAACAGTTGTCTTACATATTCTCCATTCCGAATGGGTGAGCCAGATGATGTCAAAAATCCCCTCTGAGACCATAACTGCCCGAAGTCGTGCACCACACCAAACCCATATTGGCTGTCAGTGTAAATCGTGATTCGAATTCGATCAGCGGCCAAACAGGCACGGGTCAAGGCAATGATCTCAGCTACCTGCGCAGAGCGTACTCCTTCTAGGCAAGCAGCCTCGACCACTCCTGAAATGGTACATACAGCAAACGCTGCTCTCAATTGCCCAACACTGTCCCTTAAGCATGAACCATCGACAAAGAAAATTTCATCTGGGTCAGCCAACGGTTCATCGACAATGTCAGGTCTCGGTTTGGTGCAAAGCTCGGTTACATCGAGACAATCATGGTCCGCACAATCTTCATCATCCGTGTTCGGTGTAGGCATCAATGTCGCAGGGTTCAAGACAGAGCACTTTTTCAGAGTCACATTCTCTGCGGCAAGTATGACTTGCTCGTACCTCGTTAACCTATTGTTCGTTAGGTGCCGAGTCTTGGTCCTGGTCATCAATAACTCAACTGAGTGTGGCACATGTACAGTCAATGGATGTCCCATTACAATGCTTTCACATCTTTCAATGCTGACACCGGTTGCAGCAACGGATCTTAGACATCCGGGCAACGCAGAAGCTACTGGATCTAGAGTAGCTGAGAAATAGGCAACTGGTCTACGGACACCTCCATGGTTCTGAGCTAACACTGCTAATGCACATCCTTCCCTTTCATAACAGAACAATGAAAAGGCCTTGTTGTAGTCAGGCATTCCCAGTGCCGGAGCACTGCACAATTCCTCTCTCAGTTTCAGGAATGACATCAAGCACTCCTCGTCCCATGGTACCGGATCACTCACATCCTTGTGCGTAAGCCTCTGCAAAGGCTTTGCTCTCAAGGAGAAACTAGGAATCCACTGTCGACAGTAGCCAACCCTTCCCAGGAACATCCTAACTTCTCTCTGTGTAGTGGGTACTGACTGTAGGAAGGTGGAATCTGACTATATGGTTGCCCCCACTTTTTTTATGGTGT
Source organism: Calotriton arnoldi (assembly GCA_963921515.1). NCBI lineage: Eukaryota > Metazoa > Chordata > Amphibia > Caudata > Salamandridae > Calotriton > Calotriton arnoldi. The sequence goes on along the minus strand of CAWUFW010003913.1, from coordinate 1,605,638 downwards.
TTTGCTGGTTTATGACTTAGTTGGACTGGGACCCTGCTATTCAGGGCTCCAGTCTATCTGCTCTCTCTAAACGACATGGAGTGCACTCTAGGTGCACTAGTGATTGGATACTGTGGTGCCTTATGAGTCCCTAGTATATGGTACCTTAGGTGCCAAGGGCATAGGTACTTCACAGGCCTACCAGGGGCTGCAGCATGTGTTATGCCACCCCTGGGAAGCAGTCTAAATCTGACACCACAGGCCTGCTACTGCAGCCTGGGTGAGGTGGTGCTAGCACCCCTCACTAAGATATAGGTTTCCTATATCTCTCCTGCACACACATATAAACCTATCAGTCACCCCTAAGGCAGGCCCTATCAATCCTGAGGGCAGGGTGCTTGGCTTCTATGTGAGGGGGTGCCTCTGCCTGAGCAGGGCCCCTCTGCAGCTCTCAGAGTCTATTCTCTGGTGCTGTTTGTGGATGCGGTTAAACCATATACTATTTAAGTGCATTATATCCTCGCGGTAAATGCTAACTTTGGAATGGCTGCATCAAAACATGTCGTGTTTGGTGTCAAACATCTTGGAATACTACCCCCCGCCAATCTTGGCGGCGGGGGTAGCATTCCACCCTTCTAGAGGGATAAGACATGTACCTGCTGTGGAAACGCGGTAGAATCCTAAAGAGCCCTGGCATCACAAAATGGATGCCACCAGTCACAGACACTGGGCTGCCCTCCTGCTGATGACCGAAACTCACAGTGGAGGAAGCCCAACAATAGGCATCCTGTCACAGGGAGGTGTAACCACCTTCCAGACAGGGTTTAGTGTATTGGGGCTGGGTGGGTGCACTCTTAGAGTGCTTTGAAGTCCTGCACTGGGGGAGCAGAAGGCTCCTCTGTGCATATGCCAGTTCAAACCAGCTCAGGGACTACCTGCCCCTGCTCTGGCGCGAAACTGGACAAAGGGAAGTGGGTGTAGCCACCCCTCCCTTGACCCTCCCATAGGTGGGGTCATAGAGCTAGTCCATCCCCTCTTTTTAGTATAAGAGGGGGAAGCTTGCCATTGCAAAGCAGATAACCCCTGGACGACGCTCTACAGAAGAATCCTGGCCCTTCGACGTTCCACTACCTTTGGAAGACAGAAGAATCTCCCTTGGAGTCAAGGAGTGACTCCCCTGCTTGGCAGGCACCAAAAACGACAACGACGGTCGCAAACTACGCCGCTCCCGCCGGAGTCCGAAGTCCCTGCAGCCCAAGAAGTGGATTTCCTGACCTCTCCCAGGCCATCGTGAGTCCCCAGCGAAGCTGAGGCAAGTGGACCCCACGAGTAACGAGGAACCGCGACCCCTGGGTACCGTGCACTATTGTCGAGTGCAACCCCTTCACAACGTTCTACGAACTTGTGCTTTGGACCACGTGTGGTCCTGACCTCCAGCAGGAATCCCTCCGAAGATCAGAGGCCTACACCATCCCGAGTGACCGTGGGCCCCTGTTGAGTGATTCCGCCCGAGGTGTCTTCGCGATCCCTTGCCCGCTGGCTTGTGGGTCCCCAGAAGACTTCTTAAAGAAACCAAAGAGCTCCCCTGGTTGCTCCAGGCCTGCCCTGACTTACCCTCGCTGGGTGAGTCCCACAGACCTTGCTGGTCTGCGCCATCGACTTTTCTTCATCTCCCCGAGACTTGCTGCTGCCAAGGCTTGTTGGCTCCTATCGAGTTGCCGACACCGCAGTCAGCTGCAGACGTCGAGGGACACACCGAATCCAGCTCCTGGTCGTCGTCGACGCCTCCTGGACCACGTGGCTGAAGAGTCAAGGCACCCGCAACCGACCTGAAGCGACCGACGACGGTGGGCATCCATCTTCCTTGCCCCGGGTCACTGCCAAGTGACTTTGAACACTGTCCCCTCTGCTTTCAGGTCATCCTTCTTCAGAATCCAGGCTTGGATTCCACCGGACACTTCTTCAGCTCCCGCAAGCAGCAAGTCTTCTTTGTTCGCCATTGAAAACGACGCCGCGACCCGACACCAAAGGACACCTGTGCACCCGGCTTCCCTGGGTGAGGTAACTCCAGCACTACGGTGCTCCTGTGGGTGTGGGCCCTAGAACTACTTACCCTGTAAGTGACTTGCTTGTAGGTTCTCCCGAAGTATCCTAAAACTCTTTATTTCCAACCGCGACTTGCCCCATTGAAGTTAACGGCGATTCGCGCCTGTGTATCCACACTGCACGCGTCCCCCGTGGGTCCTTTACTTACCTGCCTTGGGTGGTTTCGTGAGGCCCCAGCACTTCTGAAGGCCCTAGGCCTTGTCTCCCTGCAAGTCGTTGTTTCTAAGTCTCTTACTTAGTATATGGTCTGGTACGCCCCTAGGGCCCCAGCCATATTTTGTGCTTAACTTATTGTGAAACGTTGATTTGTGCATATGTTTGTCTTCTAATCTCATAAAGAGATTAGTAGAGAGTTATTTAGAAATAAATACATATATATTTGATATATATACCTGTGTGGTGTCTTTTCATTTGGTGATTCAAGAGATTATATGGTAAAACAAGCTGCTTTACATTCCTCCGAGACTTAGCCTGAAGGCTGCTCTCCACAGCTACCACTAGGATAGCTTTCTTTAAAAGGTTGTCTTAAACCTATCTACCATAAGAGTCGATTTGCCCTGGTGCAAGGTGTCCACTTTAATTAGTGAACAGCATATACCAGGCCAACTTCTCACATTGGTGGGCAGCGTGTGGGATTCCAGCTTGCCATTGTTTTACCAGAAAATCTCTATTTGAATTACTAACTGAAAACCATTATAGGTACTCAAGGTACATATAAAGTCAAGCTTAGTATCAATAAGTTCTACTGAACTTAGAGCTGTGTGCCAAGGGATAGCACACCCTTTCCACAGCTCAAGCTAGGATCAGTAGGCCACAAACTAGTGTAGGTAGTACAACACTGCACAACACTAGAATGTCCTTAAGGGGTGGACCCAGTGGATCCACTCAGCCTCAGTATAAGGACATGGCTTTCTCTGACTTGAGAGCCATGTGTGTTGACAGACACCTGAGGACTAGGACAGAGTCCCTCAACCCTGCACCTGATAGATCTGCTGACAGCAGATGACCTTAGATTGGCTCTAGGAGCTAAGGGGTCTGAATCAGTGGGTGGGTCAATCATAGTATCTGGGTCAGATGAGGACAATCCGAATGACCAAGACTCTGTGGTTGAAGGGCCAGGCTTCAAGGAGCCTGAACAGGACAGAGGAGTTCTCCCTAAGAGAACTGGCAGAGTGGATGAGAGGCACAGATCCCCTTCCAGGGAATCTGAGCACTCTTATCACTCTGGCAGAGAATTTGTCCAAGAGAGGAGCTCATACTTTAACTTAAGAGAGACCTCCTCTGAGAGAAGGTGCAAACTGCTCCAGTATGAGGAAGCCAAAGTGGCCCTCAGAACCAAGCAGTTGGCACTGGATAGAGAAGCCCTGGAGATCCAGAGAGCTTCCAGAAGGGAGGGTTTAGAACCCCCTGGTGGCAGCAACAGTGTCCCTAGAGGCAGAGAATATGTCCCTGACCATAGGAACCTGAGCAAGGTTGTTCCTCCCTACCAGAGTGGGGATGATATCCACAAATGGATAACTGCTATGGAGAGGGCCTGTAGAGTACAGCAGGTCCCCCAAAAGCAGTGGGCAGCAATCTTGTGGCTCTCCTTTTCAGATAAAGGAAGAGACAAGCTCCTCACTGTTAGAGAGGAGGATGCTGATGATTATGAAGTCCTGAAGAGTGCACTGATAGATGGGTTTGGCTTAACCACTGAAGAGTACAGGTTGAAGTTCAGAGATACCCAGAAGGCACAGACTCAGGACTGGACTGACTTTGTAGATTGTGCATCCAAGGCTCTGGAGGGTTGGCTGGTTGGCAGTAGGGTTACTGATTTCAAAGGATTTTATAATCTAATGATGAGAGAACAGATCCTTAATAATTGTCAAAACCAGCTTTTACACCAGTACCTGGTGGACTCTGATCTGACCTCTCCCCAAGAATTGGGAAAGAAGGCAGACAAATGGGTCAGAACCAGGGTAAGGCCTAAGAATCAGGGTGGTGACCACAAGAAAGATTCTACCAAGTCCCAAGAGAAAGGTGGGGATAAATCCAAGGATAAGTCCACTACAGGGCCCCAAAATTCCTCTTCTGGGGGTGGGTCCCAAACTCCTTCCTCTCCTGAAAAGAAACCCTATTGCCATGTCTGTAAAAAGCCTGGGCACTGGAAATCTGATCCCAGTTGTCCCAGGAATGGCAATAAAGAAAATGTTCCTCCAACAACTACTACCACCCCTCCTGGTACTACCAGTAGTAATCCTCCAGTTGGGAGTAGTGCACCCAAAAAGTTAGGTGCTTTTGCAAGAGGAACAGAGGTGGGCCCTAGTTTAGACAGGACCCCCTCAACAGACTCCTCAGATTCTGATGGTGGTGTAGGATATGCCACCTTTACCATGGGTCCCATAGCATTGGGCAGGTACAGACTGGAGCCAATGATTAATGGTCAGAAAGCTGTGGCATTTAGGGACACAGGGGCTAGTGTCACCATGGTGGCAGGGAAACTAGTCCCCCTCACCAGCTTTTACCTGAGTTTAAATACCAGGTGACCAACATTGATGGTGTCAGAACAGATCACCCCATGGCCATAGTCAATCTCAGCTGGGAGGGGGTCACAGGCCCAAAAAGAGTGGCAGTGTCCCCAACCCTACCTGTAGATTGCCTGATGGGCAATGATTTGGAAATTTCAGCCTGGGCTGAAGTTGAACACCAAACCCATCTTAGGATGTTGGGCGTCCCTGCAAAGGTTAGTGGGGCTGTGATGGCCACAGCCCCAGCCCAAGAATTTGGAGAGATGGAGCCTGAAAGAATGGCCCACTCTCCCCCGAAAGAGAGCACAAGGGTTGAAGAAAAGTCTTCTTCCCCCCAGACAGTAGGTAAGGGTCAGCCTCCTCAGGGAACTGACCCTACCCCTAGTGAAGGAACTGCCACAGAGGTAGTCAGGCCTGGCCTGGCCACACCCCTGATGGCAGAGGACCCTTCCAAGGTGGTACCCAGTCTGGAGCAGGTAACCTGCCCCTCTCTACCCTGCCTCAGTCAGCCCAGGGCTGCAGAGGTCAGGGAGGTCAGTGGACCCCCCGGGCCCCCTGTCCAGAGGAAGCCCCCATCAGCAGATTAGGGGCACCCAGTCTAGTAGCCCTAGCCAGGTGAAAATTCCTCTACACACTGAGGGATCCCCCATACCTTTATGTAGGGACCTCCCCCAGAAGGACTCTGGTAGGCAAGGGCAAACCTGGGACCAGAAGGTTCCAAACCTGCCATGTCCCTCCAGTGTTCCATCCAAAGGGACCCAACCCCCAGCTGTAGGCAGCCAAAGGTTGACCCTTAGAGCAAAGTGCAACTCAGTCATGGAAAGACAGGCATACATGGTGACCAGTGATCTGAGGAAGCTGAGGCCAACATTCCTAGGGCCTCACTTCCCTACTCAGACACCTCACCGGCCTTGTACTTTACCTAAGCACACCAGAGGTAGTGATTCCCCATGGTGGAGACCCTCTCTTACCCTTAGGGCGAGGGATTGCTTAGTGGACCATAACATAGGGGGCAACCATGCTAGTGCAGGTGCTTCCTTATATGGCCACTTAGTCAATATAGGCTCAACTGGTCAAGGTTAGCCTTATCTCCTTTCGTTTGGGGGGGTTATGTAGGAAGGTGGAATCTGACTATATGGTTGCCCCCACTTTTTTTATGGTGTTTTGCTGGTTTATGACTTAGTTGGACTGGGACCCTGCTATTCAGGGCTCCAGTCTATCTGCTCTCTCTAAACGACATGGAGTGCACTCTAGGTGCACTAGTGATTGGATACTGTGGTGCCTTATGAGTCCCTAGTATATGGTACCTTAGGTGCCAAGGGCATAGGTACTTCACAGGCCTACCAGGGGCTGCAGCATGTGTTATGCCACCCCTGGGAAGCAGTCTAAATCTGACACCACAGGCCTGCTACTGCAGCCTGGGTGAGGTGGTGCTAGCACCCCTCACTGAGATATAGGTTTCCTATATCTCTCCTGCACACACATATAAACCTATCAGTCACCCCTAAGGCAGGCCCTATCAATCCTGAGGGCAGGGTGCTTGGCTTCTATGTGAGGGGGTGCCTCTGCCTGAGCAGGGCCCCTCTGCAGCTCTCAGAGTCTATTCTCTGGTGCTGTTTGTGGATGCGGTTAAACCATATACTATTTAAGTGCATTATATCCTCGCGGTAAATGCTAACTTTGGAATGGCTGCATCAAAACATGTCGTGTTTGGTGTCAAACATCTTGGAATACTACCCCCCCGCCAATCTTGGCGGCGGGGGTAGCATTCCACCCTTCTAGAGGGATAAGACATGTACCTGCTGTGGAAACGCGGTAGAATCCTAAAGAGCCCTGGCATCACAAAATGGATGCCACCAGTCACAGACACTGGGCTGCCCTCCTGCTGATGACCGAAACTCACAGTGGAGGAAGCCCAACAATAGGCATCCTGTCACAGGGAGGTGTAACCACCTTCCAGACAGGGTTTAGTGTATTGGGGCTGGGTGGGTGCACTCTTAGAGTGCTTTGAAGTCCTGCACTGGGGGAGCAGAAGGCTCCTCTGTGCATATGCCAGTTCAAACCAGCTCAGGGACTACCTGCCCCTGCTCTGGCGCGAAACTGGACAAAGGGAAGTGGGTGTAGCCACCCCCTCCCTTGACCCTCCCATAGGTGGGGTCATAGAGCTAGTCCATCCCCTCTTTTTAGTATAAGAGGGGGAAGCTTGCCATTGCAAAGCAGATAACCCCTGGACGACGCTCTACAGAAGAATCCTGGCCCTTCGACGTTCCACTACCTTTGGAAGACAGAAGAATCTCCCTTGGAGTCAAGGAGTGACTCCCCTGCTTGGCAGGCACCAAAAACGACAACGACGGTCGCAAACTACGCCGCTCCCGCCGGAGTCCGAAGTCCCTGCAGCCCAAGAAGTGGATTTCCTGACCTCTCCCAGGCCATCGTGAGTCCCCAGCGAAGCTGAGGCAAGTGGACCCCACGAGTAACGAGGAACCGCGACCCCTGGGTACCGTGCACTATTGTCGAGTGCAACCCCTTCACAACGTTCTACGAACTTGTGCTTTGGACCACGTGTGGTCCTGACCTCCAGCAGGAATCCCTCCGAAGATCAGAGGTCTACACCATCCCGAGTGACCGTGGGCCCCTGTTGAGTGATTCCGCCCGAGGTGTCTTCGCGATCCCTTGCCCGCTGGCTTGTGGGTCCCCAGAAGACTTCTGAAAGAAACCAAAGGGCTCCCCTGGTTGCTCCAGGCCTGCCCTGACTTACCCTCGCTGGGTGAGTCCCACAGACCTTGCTGGTCTGCGCCATCGACTTTTCTTCATCTCCCTGAGACTTGCTGCTGCCAAGGCTTGTTGGCTCCGATCGAGTTGCCGACACCGCAGTCAGCTGCAGACGTCGAGGGACACACCGAATCCAGCTCCTGGTCGTCGTCGACGCCTCCTGGACCACGTGGCTGAAGAGTCAAGGCACCTGCAACCGACCTGAAGCGACCGACGACGGTGGGCATCCATCTTCCTTGCCCCGGGTCACTGCCAAGTGACTTTGAACACTGTCCCCTCTGCTTTCAGGTCATCCTTCTTCAGAATCCAGGCTTGGATTCCACCGGACACTTCTTCAGCTCCCGCAAGCAGCAAGTCTTCTTTGTTCGCCATTGAAAACGACGCCGCGACCCGACACCAAAGGACACCTGTGCACCCGGCTTCCCTGGGTGAGGTAACTCCAGCACTACGGTGCTCCTGTGGGTGTGGGCCCTAGAACTACTTACCCTGTAAGTGACTTGCTTGTAGGTTCTCCCGAAGTATCCTAAAACTCTTTATTTCCAACCGCGACTTGCCCCATTGAAGTTAACGGCGATTCGCGCCTGTGTATCCACACTGCACGCGTCCCCCGTGGGTCCTTTACTTACCTGCCTTGGGTGGTTTCGTGAGGCCCCAGCACTTCTGAAGGCCCTAGGCCTTGTCTCCCTGCAAGTCGTTGTTTCTAAGTCTCTTACTTAGTATATGGTCTGGTACGCCCCTAGGGCCCCAGCCATATTTTGTGCTTAACTTATTGTGAAACGTTGATTTGTGCATATGTTTGTCTTCTAATCTCATAAAGAGATTAGTAGAGAGTTATTTAGAAATAAATACATATATATTTGATATATATACCTGTGTGGTGTCTTTTCATTTGGTGATTCAAGAGATTATATGGTAAAACAAGCTGCTTTACATTCCTCCGAGACTTAGCCTGAAGGCTGCTCTCCACAGCTACCACTAGGATAGCTTTCTTTAAAAGGTTGTCTTAAACCTATCTACCATAAGAGTCGATTTGCCCTGGTGCAAGGTGTCCACTTTAATTAGTGAACAGCATATACCAGGCCAACTTCTCACATTGGTGGGCAGCGTGTGGGATTCCAGCTTGCCATTGTTTTACCAGAAAATCTCTATTTGAATTACTAACTGAAAACCATTATAGGTACTCAAGGTACATATAAAGTCAAGCTTAGTATCAATAAGTTCTACTGAACTTAGAGCTGTGTGCCAAGGGATAGCACACCCTTTCCACAGCTCAAGCTAGGATCAGTAGGCCACAAACTAGTGTAGGTAGTACAACACTGCACAACACTAGAATGTCCTTAAGGGGTGGACCCAGTGGATCCACTCAGCCTCAGTATAAGGACATGGCTTTCTCTGACTTGAGAGCCATGTGTGTTGACAGACACCTGAGGACTAGGACAGAGTCCCTCAACCCTGCACCTGATAGATCTGCTGACAGCAGATGACCTTAGATTGGCTCTAGGAGCTAAGGGGTCTGAATCAGTGGGTGGGTCAATCATAGTATCTGGGTCAGATGAGGACAATCCGAATGACCAAGACTCTGTGGTTGAAGGGCCAGGCTTCAAGGAGCCTGAACAGGACAGAGGAGTTCTCCCTAAGAGAACTGGCAGAGTGGATGAGAGGCACAGATCCCCTTCCAGGGAATCTGAGCACTCTTATCACTCTGGCAGAGAATTTGTCCAAGAGAGGAGCTCATACTTTAACTTAAGAGAGACCTCCTCTGAGAGAAGGTGCAAACTGCTCCAGTATGAGGAAGCCAAAGTGGCCCTCAGAACCAAGCAGTTGGCACTGGATAGAGAAGCCCTGGAGATCCAGAGAGCTTCCAGAAGGGAGGGTTTAGAACCCCCTGGTGGCAGCAACAGTGTCCCTAGAGGCAGAGAATATGTCCCTGACCATAGGAACCTGAGCAAGGTTGTTCCTCCCTACCAGAGTGGGGATGATATCCACAAATGGATAACTGCTATGGAGAGGGCCTGTAGAGTACAGCAGGTCCCCCAAAAGCAGTGGGCAGCAATCTTGTGGCTCTCCTTTTCAGATAAAGGAAGAGACAAGCTCCTCACTGTTAGAGAGGAGGATGCTGATGATTATGAAGTCCTGAAGAGTGCACTGATAGATGGGTTTGGCTTAACCACTGAAGAGTACAGGTTGAAGTTCAGAGATACCCAGAAGGCACAGACTCAGGACTGGACTGACTTTGTAGATTGTGCATCCAAGGCTCTGGAGGGTTGGCTGGTTGGCAGTAGGGTTACTGATTTCAAAGGATTTTATAATCTAATGATGAGAGAACAGATCCTTAATAATTGTCAAAACCAGCTTTTACACCAGTACCTGGTGGACTCTGATCTGACCTCTCCCCAAGAATTGGGAAAGAAGGCAGACAAATGGGTCAGAACCAGGGTAAGGCCTAAGAATCAGGGTGGTGACCACAAGAAAGATTCTACCAAGTCCCAAGAGAAAGGTGGGGATAAATCCAAGGATAAGTCCACTACAGGGCCCCAAAATTCCTCTTCTGGGGGTGGGTCCCAAACTCCTTCCTCTCCTGAAAAGAAACCCTATTGCCATGTCTGTAAAAAGCCTGGGCACTGGAAATCTGATCCCAGTTGTCCCAGGAATGGCAATAAAGAAAATGTTCCTCCAACAACTACTACCACCCCTCCTGGTACTACCAGTAGTAATCCTCCAGTTGGGAGTAGTGCACCCAAAAAGTTAGGTGCTTTTGCAAGAGGAACAGAGGTGGGCCCTAGTTTAGACAGGACCCCCTCAACAGACTCCTCAGATTCTGATGGTGGTGTAGGATATGCCACCTTTACCATGGGTCCCATAGCATTGGGCAGGTACAGACTGGAGCCAATAATTAATGGTCAGAAAGCTGTGGCATTTAGGGACACAGGGGCTAGTGTCACCATGGTGGCAGGGAAACTAGTCCCCCCTCACCAGCTTTTACCTGAGTTTAAATACCAGGTGACCAACATTGATGGTGTCAGAACAGATCACCCCATGGCCATAGTCAATCTCAGCTGGGAGGGGGTCACAGGCCCAAAAAGAGTGGCAGTGTCCCCAACCCTACCTGTAGATTGCCTGATGGGCAATGATTTGGAAATTTCAGCCTGGGCTGAAGTTGAACACCAAACCCATCTTAGGATGTTGGGCGTCCCTGCAAAGGTTAGTGGGGCTGTGATGGCCACAGCCCCAGCCCAAGAATTTGGAGAGATGGAGCCTGAAAGAATGGCCCACTCTCCCCCAAAAGAGAGCACAAGGGTTGAAGAAAAGTCTTCTTCCCCCAGACAGTAGGTAAGGGTCAGCCTCCTCAGGGAACTGACCCTACCCCTAGTGAAGGAACTGCCACAGAGGTAGTCAGGCCTGGCCTGGCCACACCCCTGATGGCAGAGGACCCTTCCAAGGTGGTACCCAGTCTGGAGCAGGTAACCTGCCCCTCTCTACCCTGCCTCAGTCAGCCCAGGGCTGCAGAGGTCAGGGAGGTCAGTGGACCCCCCGGGCCCCCTGTCCAGAGGAAGCCCCCATCAGCAGATTAGGGGCACCCAGTCTAGTAGCCCTAGCCAGGTGAAAATTCCTCTACACACTGAGGGATCCCCCATACCTTTATGTAGGGACCTCCCCCAGAAGGACTCTGGTAGGCAAGGGCAAACCTGGGACCAGAAGGTTCCAAACCTGCCATGTCCCTCCAGTGTTCCATCCAAAGGGACCCAACCCCCAGCTGTAGGCAGCCAAAGGTTGACCCTTAGAGCAAAGTGCAACTCAGTCATGGAAAGACAGGCATACATGGTGACCAGTGATCTGAGGAAGCTGAGGCCAACATTCCTAGGGCCTCACTTCCCTACTCAGACACCTCACCGGCCTTGTACTTTACCTAAGCACACCAGAGGTAGTGATTCCCCATGGTGGAGACCCTCTCTTACCCTTAGGGCGAGGGATTGCTTAGTGGACCATAACATAGGGGGCAACCATGCTAGTGCAGGTGCTTCCTTATATGGCCACTTAGTCAATATAGGCTCAACTGGTCAAGGTTAGCCTTATCTCCTTTCGTTTGGGGGGGTTATGTAGGAAGGTGGAATCTGACTATATGGTTGCCCCCACTTTTTTATGGTGTTTTGCTGGTTTATGACTTAGTTGGACTGGGACCCTGCTATTCAGGGCCCCAGTCTATCTGCTCTCTCTAAACGACATGGAGTGCACTCTAGGTGCACTAGTGATTGGATACTGTGGTGCCTTATGAGTCCCTAGTATATGGTACCTTAGGTGCCAAGGGCATAGGTACTTCACAGGCCTACCAGGGGCTGCAGCATGTGTTATGCCACCCCTGGGAAGCAGTCTAAATCTGACACCACAGGCCTGCTACTGCAGCCTGGGTGAGGTGGTGCTAGCACCCCTCACTGAGATATAGGTTTCCTATATCTCTCCTGCACACACATATAAACCTATCAGTCACCCCTAAGGCAGGCCCTATCAATCCTGAGGGCAGGGTGCTTGGCTTCTATGTGAGGGGGTGCCTCTGCCTGAGCAGGGCCCCTCTGCAGTTCTCAGAGTCCATTCTCTGGTGCTGTTTGTGGATGCGGTTAAACCATATACTATTTAAGTGCATTATATCCTCGCGGTAAATGCTAACTTTGGAATGGCTGCATCAAAACATGTCGTGTTTGGTGTCAAACATCTTGGAATACTACCCCCCGCCAATCTTGGCGGCGGGGGTAGCATTCCACCCTTCTAGAGGGATAAGACATGTACCTGCTGTGGAAACGCGGTAGAATCCTAAAGAGCCCTGGCATCACAAAATGGATGCCACCAGTCACAGACACTGGGCTGCCCTCCTGCTGATGACCGAAACTCACAGTGGAGGAAGCCCAACAATAGGCATCCTGTCACAGGGAGGTGTAACCACCTTCCAGACAGGGTTTAGTGTATTGGGGCTGGGTGGGTGCACTCTTAGAGTGCTTTGAAGTCCTGCACTGGGGGAGCAGAAGGCTCCTCTGTGCATATGCCAGTTCAAACCAGCTCAGGGACTACCTGCCCCTGCTCTGGCGCGAAACTGGACAAAGGGAAGTGGGTGTAGCCACCCCTCCCTTGACCCTCCCATAGGTGGGGTCATAGAGCTAGTCCATCCCCTCTTTTTAGTATAAGAGGGGGAAGCTTGCCATTGCAAAGCAGATAACCCCTGGACGACGCTCTACAGAAGAATCCTGGCCCTTCGACGTTCCACTACCTTTGGAAGACAGAAGAATCTCCCTTGGAGTCAAGGAGTGACTCCCCTGCTTGGCAGGCACCAAAAACGACAACGACGGTCGCAAACTACGCCGCTCCCGCCGGAGTCCGAAGTCCCTGCAGCCCAAGAAGTGGATTTCCTGACCTCTCCCAGGCCATCGTGAGTCCTCAGCGAAGCTGAGGCAAGTGGACCCCACGAGTAACGAGGAACCGCGACCCCTGGGTACCGTGCACTATTGTCGAGTGCAACCCCTTCACAACGTTCTACGAACTTGTGCTTTGGACCACGTGTGGTCCTGACCTCCAGCAGGAATCCCTCCGAAGATCAGAGGCCTACACCGTCCCGAGTGACCGTGGGCCCCTGTTGAGTGATTCCGCCCGAGGTGTCTTCGCGATCCCTTGCCCGCTGGCTTGTGGGTCCCCAGAAGACTTCTTAAAGAAACCAAAGGGCTCCCTGGTTGCTCCAGGCCTGCCCTGACTTACCCTCGCTGGGTGAGTCCCACAGACCTTGCTGGTCTGCGCCATCGACTTTTCTTCATCTCCCCGAGACTTGCTGCTGCCAAGGCTTGTTGGCTCCTATCGAGTTGCCGACACCGCAGTCAGCTGCAGACGTCGAGGGACACACCGAATCCAGCTCCTGGTCGTCGTCGACGCCTCCTGGACCACGTGGCTGAAGAGTCAAGGCACCCGCAACCGACCTGAAGCGACCGACGACGGTGGGCATCCATCTTCCTTGCCCCGGGTCACTGCCAAGTGACTTTGAACACTGTCCCCTCTGCTTTCAGGTCATCCTTCTTCAGAATCCAGGCTTGGATTCCACCGGACACTTCTTCAGCTCCCGCAAGCAGCAAGTCTTCTTTGTTCGCCATTGAAAACGACGCCGCGACCCGACACCAAAGGACACCTGTGCACCCGGCTTCCCTGGGTGAGGTAACTCCAGCACTACGGTGCTCCTGTGGGTGTGGGCCCTAGAACTACTTACCCTGTAAGTGACTTGCTTGTAGGTTCTCCCGAAGTATCCTAAAACTCTTTATTTCCAACCGCGACTTGCCCCATTGAAGTTAACGGCGATTCGCGCCTGTGTATCCACACTGCACGCGTCCCCCGTGGGTCCTTTACTTACCTGCCTTGGGTGGTTTCGTGAGGCCCCAGCACTTCTGAAGGCCCTAGGCCTTGTCTCCCTGCAAGTCGTTGTTTCTAAGTCTCTTACTTAGTATATGGTCTGGTACGCCCCTAGGGCCCCAGCCATATTTTGTGCTTAACTTATTGTGAAACGTTGATTTGTGCATATGTTTGTCTTCTAATCTCATAAAGAGATTAGTAGAGAGTTATTTAGAAATAAATACATATATATTTGATATATATACCTGTGTGGTGTCTTTTCATTTGGTGATTCAAGAGATTATATGGTAAAACAAGCTGCTTTACATTCCTCCGAGACTTAGCCTGAAGGCTGCTCTCCACAGCTACCACTAGGATAGCTTTCTTTAAAAGGTTGTCTTAAACCTATCTACCATAAGAGTCGATTTGCCCTGGTGCAAGGTGTCCACTTTAATTAGTGAACAGCATATACCAGGCCAACTTCTCACACTGACATACTCATTATTGCCTCGATTCGGTCTGGTGACACCTTCCTCTTGCCTTTTTCTAATCTGTGTCCCAAGTACTGTACCTCATTCAAACAGTACTGCAGCTTGTTCGGGGACACCTTATGTCCATTCTCTGCTAAGTGGTTCAACAGAGCTACAGTGTCTATTCTGCAAGCATCTTCCGTTTCTGAGGCAATGAGTAAATCGTCTATGTATTGCACGAGGACTGAGTTCTGCGGCAACACAAGACTCTCGAGATTCTTTTCAGGATCTGGTTAAAGATCGATGGACTTTCCGTATACCCTTGAGGGATACGACACCATGTTAACACGCGATTTTCCAGCCTGAACGCAAAAAGAAATTGGCTTTCCTCATGGAGCGGTATCGAAAAGAAGGCTTGACACAAGTCGATAACCGTAAACCACTCGGCTTCACATGGGATCTGGAACAGTATTACTGAAGGATTCGGTACCACTGGACAGCAAGGGACAACTATCGTGTTGACCTTTTGCAGGTCTTGCACGATCCTGTATTTCCCGCTCGGTTTCTGTAGCCCCATAATGGGTGAATTACAGGGGCTACCTCTGATCTCTTTCAGAATGCCTTTCTCAATGAAAGTCTCGATCACAGGTTTTATCCCTGCAATCGTTTCTGGCGACAGGTTGATTGAGGTGTCCTGGGGAAATCAACATTCTGTTTCACCTCAATCCGCACTGGTTCAACCCCTCTGATGAGACCTATTTCATCGCCTGCGAAATCCCACACCACAGATGACACAGCGTCTCTCAAATCAGGTGGAAGTTCTTCCACAGTCACCATTGGGTACAGATCTATACATAGATGCTGATTGGTAACCTTAAAGTCAGCATCGTCATCTCTCGTCTGGACCTCCACTCCCTGAGGCGTACAATAAATCATGCAGTTCAACTTGCACAACAGATCTCTTCCCAAAAGGCAAACTGGACTCGTATCACACACTACAAACTGATGTCTAGTTTGGAAGGAACCTATCTTTACTAAGATCGGTTCTGTCAATGGGCTGCTTATTCTCTTGTTCGCTACTCCAACAACCTGGATTGATTGTCCCGAGAGGGGTAGGTTAGGGACCACTGCTGATCTTACAGTAGACCGGGTAGCACCAGTATCAACCAAAAGTGTGGCAGGATGACCCTCAATATCTGCCTCCACAAAAGGTCCTCTCTGGTCTACTTCCAAGACCGCTCCAAGCGTGCAGTCTTCCTCCCCCCTCAGGCACCGTCAGGATAAAGGGTCTAAGCTACTCTCGTCATAATCTTCGAACAGGGGCATCTGTTGGTACGTTCGTATTCCTTGTGTAATCCTTGGAGCCTGGGGAACCTGGGCGTGAGAGCTGTATACCCCCCTTTCATCGTCCTAGGCCTCGTCACTGTGTTAACTACCTCTTGCGCGGGTGCCTGAGCCCCTCTTCCTCTTCCTGCAACTGATTAACTGGGTTCAAAGGACACTCGCGTTTCCAATGTCCGACCTGGCGACAAAGATGACACGCCGTGGTCTTCTTCAGTGTGGCCACGTCCACTCCTGTCTTGTGGTCTACTGGTTTTCCTTTCCCTGTCCTTGCCCATTCTGGTTCCCCTGGGAATTTCCTTGTTTTCTTCCTAAGGTCCCTCCATTAGGCTGACCCTGTGCTGTCTGCATTTGGACAAGCATCAATTTGTCTTTTAGCTTCCGATGTTTCGATTCCACCTCATCACTACAGTATCTCGCATACCTCAAAATTTCATCTAACGGCTTGTTCTGCCAGCAGATCAAATGGTGCTGTATCATGAGGCTGACTTCCATTCTCAGACCCAGTACAAACTTTGAGACAAACTGTCCCATATCCTTGGGGTCCAAGATATCTAACCCACTATACTGTTTAAAAGCTTGCAGAAGTCTTTCATAATATTCATGCACCGTTTCTTTGGGTTCCTGTACAGTCCGATCTATCTTAACCCAATCTATATCTTGGGGTGAAATCTTCAGTTTTAGCCATGTAATCACCTGTTCATACTTTTTCATTACTAGGGGTGATGGACCATTTGTAACCGGCTCCCTTTCAGGTTCCGAAGTCGGCCACTCGACAGCGACTTTACAAGCTGTCCACAAATCTCCCGGTACCACTATGTCAAACAAGGTGTTCAAATCAATCTACAATACTTTTGAAATTTTAACAAACCGCTCAACCTGCTTGTACCACTCTACTGGTTTCTCCCTCAGCCGAGGAAAATCATTTGTAAATGCAGCCAAATCACCTCTATTCCACGGCACATGCACATACCCTCCATTCTGTACTTCCCGTAAAGGAAAATTTCCAACACCCGTCGCCCCCCCTCCTGGAGGCGGCGTTTCTCCCTCAGCTTTCTTTGTTAGTTTCTTCTTGGACCACCTCTCTTCCCATTTGTCCAACAAAATCCATATTCTCATTCCTACAATCAGGTCTCTGGTGTGTGTCCTTAATCCTGTGATTCTTTTCTCCTCCAGCTCCCGGTCACTGTATTGTAATCTATGCGGTCCCTGCAACGCTTTAGTTTTGTTCAGGTCTACCTCATATCTTTTGGCCAATTCCTTTAATCTATCATGTGCCATTCTAGCTTTCCGAGTCACATCTTTTGCTACAAACAGCAGCTCATCTGATCCATAAATTTCTATCCTTTCCAGAGGCAGACCCCCGCTAATCATCTCGTCTACCTCTGCTTTCAACCTTACTACGTCTAGCAACCTTGCCTGTACTGCACTCCTCAGTACTTCTCGACAAGTTGAACCATCCCGCTCATCACAGTCACTATTCTGTCCTTGTGACCTATTCCCTTCCATCATATTCCTTGAACTTGGTCTATCTTCCGAGATGTTTTGTACCCTATCTCCTAGCATCCTATCACTTTGGTTTGTTACTGTTGGTGTCCACATCCTCAAAGCTGACTTGGATTCATGCAAAGACCTCGGTCTGACTGGTCTCTCATCCTCCTGTCTAAAGGAAGAGTCCGCAGTAGCCGGTAACGGCGTACTTGTCTCCACTGGTCTTGGGAAATGAACCACTCGTACTCCGAACCCATTCCCACTTTCACTGGTTATTTCTTCCCTTCCCATCTGTACGGAGCTCCCTTCTCTCACTCGGTCTGGGTCATATACCGGTACTATAGGGCCAATGGTAACCGGTACTGTCAAGGAGTCCGGTAATCTTGTGTTCCCAACAGGAGGCTGTGTTATCATAGACGTCGTTGCCCCTTCCGTTCCTGTGGAAATCCTTCCCACTACTCTCATGCTAGTCTGATTCTGGCTCCCATCAATTGTTACTGCTGGAGTCGGCTTTCCCTCTTCTGAATCTGGATTAAATGGTGGTGGCCTCTCTGCCAACAACCTATCTAACAGGCTGTAGTCTGTATCATTGTCGTCCTCATCGATTCTTATAATCTTTCCATTTTGTACTAGCAATGGGTATAACTTATCTCCTCGATTGTTTCCACTCTCCACCTTTTCTCCAGTGCATCCCACCTTGCATCTTGAAATGCCCTGACCGATTTCTTCACCCTTTCCTGGCTCTTGTCTTTCCTCCTATCGTACGCTGCTCTAATCCACGCATGTAGTGCCTCAAACTGTGTTGGTCTAGGTAGTGGTCGTAAAGAAGCCATTATACTTTTTAGCTGGTACAACACCTCTAACCTGAAAGTACCATAGCGTGGGAAAGACAATTCTCCTTCTCCTTCTGTCATTTTATGCCAATTCTCAAGCCATATTATAGTATGCAATCCTACATTCTTTGCCATATAATGTGCTGGCGTATCCTCGGGAGGAGCTTCCTCTCCTTCCCGAGTAACCACATGCCTATCACCTCTACACAGTTCCCGTAAAACTTTAAAACATTTCATGATGAATCAACTTTTTATTTGCACTCAAAATGTCAGCTTTTACTTCCTGATTTCAATCCACCAATGCCAGCGCGGCTCACACCAACCGGCCTATCGCAGCGCGGCACTTGTCTGACGTCACTTTTCCTCCGCTCGCAGCAGTTCTCCTCCTCCCTAATTCACTCGTTCTCTCCCGCACCTGTCCCAATCACACTCTGAAGTAATGTCCGTCCTACCGAACAATTACCTCTCTGACTGTCAGTCCACCAATGACCGATCAGCCTCTTGAGCTTGTTGACCTCAATCTGGCAACCGTCTGTCCGCGAATCGACCGGACAATCGCCTCTAACACACTCGATAGGATTCAATCACTCGATGTTCTGCACACAATAACCTACGACCTGCGTTGGTTATTCACACACTCACACATGTGTTCCCTATCTTCAGTGGGTCTGTCAATGACGTCTCGTGACCCCCACAACCTCTGGTCAATGCTCTCAACTCTGGGTGTGTTCTACACCACAATAAATCTCCCGGTCCCGCGCGCGCTCACAGTCCGGTTCTCAATCACACAACTCTCGTTCCAACTCCGCAAGACATCACACAACAATAAAACACCGCAATCTACCAAACACCACTCTTTTCATACTCACTCTACCATGAACTGCTACTTCCGCCGCACCGTCACTCTCCGTCAGTTTTCAACGACCTCCGACCTCCGACATCTTTCTCCCGCGGTCCTCTGGATTTGCGTCACTCGGGCTCTATGGGGCAACTTAGTCTCCTATCTTGCTCTAGATCTCCCCTTACCATCAAAGGTAACCATCCTACTCTGCTACCAACTGATAACGCCGATTCTTATCTAATTATCTATAAGAACCTTCTGGTCGCCAAGATCTTTTTACCTGTTGAATAGTGTAAAGGAGAGAATCTCATCTGGTTATATAACAGCATTAATTTTGTCTGAAAGGACCACTGACTCCGAATTTGAGTTTAAGAATTTATTATCGCCAAAAATAACTGAACATGCAAGCACCTCAACACGAGGTTAAAGAAATAGATGGGCACTAATACAAATAATAACCTACGCAGGAGTCTCATCCGACTCAGAATAAAGAGTATAGAAAGTTCTAGAAGGATCAACCAAGCTATGATTGCTCCAATTTCTACGTTGCTCTTCAATTATCTAAGCAAGCTTAAACCAATCGCTGTCCCTACACTAACGCTTAGTGACATCCCTACATAACGATTTTCCCAGGCAAGAGTGAATAAAAGGTGTCAGCTGTGAAGACTTCCTAAGAAGTGCAATCACATAATACCTAAGCTCAGCTCTGTCCTCCTCTCTGGTCTCCCCTACCTCTTCTCTGGCCTCCTCCCTCAGGGCACTATCCCTAATACAAAACTCAAATACAATTCTACACGCCTTAATCACGCCTCCTTGGCCAGGTCTTCTTTCTTGTACTTTTCCATCGAAACGGTTACTTCATCCTGGACGGTTGCGATGACCTTGAGTCCCAGGCACCTTCTCCGCTGAAAGTATCATCCCTAAATTCCATTGCACTCCACGTACCATGCCTCCCATTTCTCTAACTTTTGAAAACAAAGAGTTAGTCTTTACTAACGAGACATGTGTCCTTGCACCTGCAACAAAGACACGTTCAACAGAAACCTTCTACTGTGCAAATTAAATCTACCGTTTGTGCCCAGAGAGCCTTACCAAGAGAAACTTTTCTCTGCCTACAAAATAAGCTAACATAAGAATAAACCAGGCCTTCCCTAAGCATATATGTAGTCAGGCCTTTACATATAACTTTTAAACACACATCTTACTTTTCCCTATAAACATTTTCATTACAATTCATATGCAAACAATGAATTACATGTGCAACTTTAATATGGTGCACGTTTAAACTACTGCAATTAAATTACACACGAACTAATTTCTCTATGCATTATGTTCACACAATTCAATAAGCATTACATTACATGATTATCATAACACAATTATACTGCTGATTCACTTTATCTCAGCGAACTATTCATTCTTTACTAAACATGCATTGATATACAACTGAATATATACGAATATATTTCTGAGTACATGCGGGTGCGGACTTTCAGTGATTATGATGCACCCCTACAATTCACAAGAACATTTCGCTCTATCAATTACATAATGTTATGGGCTGAGGGTTGTGGTCGCTTTCAGGGCTCTGTATTCTGTAGAAGTATTTTATTTTCTGGAAGTCAGCTAAAGTTGCGAATGTATAATCAATTTTTGATTTTAGCTCACCTTGTGAAAGGTGATCTGTGCCGGTTGGTCCTTAACAAGTCTCCCTTTAAAGTCTTGCAACCCTAGATCTGCAAGGGAAGCGCAGATTAGCTTTGCTGACTGCTGCCTTTTTGTCTTACCGAATTGCAGCTGGGATTTTAAAGACGTGATCCGCGGAAGACTCTTCTGCTGTTTCCTTTTCTTGATTTAATAGTGGATTGTTGCAGTCACCTGTTAGAGGCAATCTGGGGGCATATTTACAAGGAAATGGCGGAGAGCGGAGCTGCACCAAATTTGGCAGTGCCGCGCTCTGCCATTTCCAAAATGCAGGGATGCTCCGTCTTTACAACAATATGGCGCACCCCTGTGTTTTCCCTAGCGCTGGTGCTAAAAACAGAGGGACCATAGTGCAACGGTGCCTGCGTAGATGGGAATGATTGTTTATGTGCAGGAAGGTGTCCTTTTCTGCACATAAACAATCAGTAATGGTGTTTCGCTCTTTCTATGTGTGCTGCAGAATGCAGCACACATAGAAAATGCAAAAAATTTAAGTATTTCTCCTCGTTACGCCATTGTAACGCCTACAATTACATGGTGTTAGTTTTTGGCACTGTGTCAGATTTACCTATCCTTGTAAATCTTGGCAGTCAAAATGCAATGGGTGTTGGGGTGGAATGCCCGCAGCAACACCCATTGCACGCCCCTTTCACGCGAAGTGATGCGTGTAAAGGGGCCATATTTACAAACGCCACTTTGTAAATATGGTGAAGGGCATAGCGCCACCAGAACATCGCTAAAAGTGCCCTTCTGGTGGCGCTATCCCCTTGTAAATATACCCCTGGTTCTTTACAGTGTAGCCGGTGTTATCCTTGCTGTCGGCGGGAAGAGTTCCAGGAACAGACACATTTTCTTTGTGTGGGTGTGCAAGATCATTTGCTTTTGGTCTCTGTGGGGAATGTAGTGATTTTACAATTCTAGTTATTCCTTCTGTGATTTTCTAGAGTATACAGCGCTTCTCTTCTACCCCTCCTGGGTGATCTGTGCTAATATCCGCTGCAGAGGTGTGCTTTTTGTTTTCTGTTACTTCTGTCATGCA
Organism: Calotriton arnoldi; assembly: GCA_963921515.1. Lineage (NCBI taxonomy): Eukaryota > Metazoa > Chordata > Amphibia > Caudata > Salamandridae > Calotriton > Calotriton arnoldi. Next base: position 1,584,198 of record CAWUFW010003913.1, on the reverse strand, counting down.
GTTTTTGTCAGCTAAACCTTGTTTTCTTTATTGTTTGTCATGCTCACTGTGTTTTTTTTGCCCTTTCATTGGTGCAGGAAAAGCTGATTGGGCCGGCCTCACTTTGTTCCTCAGTGAGTAATACACTTGACACTTATGCTTAAATTATGGGACCGATCTAAGTCTGAGAGGGTGGATTTTTTTTTATCTCATTTGATGCTGCTCCCTTTTTTCTCAGCTTGGCCTTGCTGTTCTCTTTCCAGATGTTTGTGCTGTTCCAGTGGTTTCAGCAGCAAGATGTGTCCCTTTTCTATGTCGTTTAGGGAGTCTTTGATATGGTTGAATACCATCCTGCTGTTGGTCTACATTTTAATGTAGTTCATCCACCTTGCATGCCAACTCCAGGACCACTGCTGGTTGTGCGCCTCGTCGGCTCCCCAGGTGCACCCAGTTCTTCCTTATCCAGCATTATAGGCCTTTCTCCGCGGTTGTTATATTTTTGTATAGGAGAGGAGACACTAATGGGGTGATCCTCGGTTTCATGCTTCATGGGTAGTTCTGTTGTGCCCCTGTTATAATAATAATAATTCTTTCTTTATTCGGATGCAAACAAATCCATAAAAAGGTACAATAAAACAGTCATACAGTCTAAAATTCAATCCAAAAGATAAAACTACACCACAAGTTAAAACAAGACAAGATACTCAAAACCCCGCAGGTCTATGGCTATATACCCAGGCACACCAATAGTAACCTCCTGCATACAGGACAATGAAAGATCAATCAATTCTGGATATCCTGGATCTATAAGCTGTCCGCAAAAAACTAATCACAGCAAGGAGGGTGTGGGGGTTTAATAGCAGCTGAAGGTGCAAGAGTGCCACTTTGGCCTGCCTGAACTTCAGACTTTTTAATAAAGGCCGAAGAAATCGTTTTCTTGGCACTGAGAATAATTTACACAATAAAACAAAATGCAACGTATCCTGTGGAGATCTGAGATCGCAGCCAGAAGGCCCTCTTAGGGTTGAGGAAAAATAAATAACCGGGGAAGTTAAAAAGTGATGAATTTAATTGAATCTAAAGCGTGTGATTAAAAATCTATTGTGGGCGCTAGGGAGTGCATAAATGTATGGTTTCATGCCCAGCACGGAATTTTGCCTTACAAAAGCCCTCACTGTAGGTTTACTGAGCTCTTAGTTTTCGCGCTGGGCAGTAACAAATTTATGATATAACTGTTTTGTGATGTTGCAATCCCCAGGGCATAAAGTGTTGTGTGCAAAAAAAAGGACTGGCCTTCCTATTGCCTGTGCGGATTCCTTAATTTAACGTATCCAGGGAATTTTGATGCCCTGTTCCAGGGCCAGGCAGTCCCGTAAGATCAAGCGGTTTAAACCCTTACCTTTGCGTGACCAGATCTTTATCCAGCAAAGTAATGGTTTAATAGCCACTTGATCTACCAGGTAATCGACCCCTAGCTCTTCATGGACGGACCAGGCTGACGTGCCTTGGGGGACTCGCAGGATCCGCTGTAAAAATCTGTTTTCCACCACCTGTAAACTATAAGGAGTGTACCCCCACACCTCACTACCATAAAGAGCTTTTGCAATGGCCTTGGATTTATACAGTTTCAGAATAACCTCCAGTGCCCATGAGCCCAGTCTGCTGGCAAAGCTAGTAATTGCCCCACAGCGTTAAACTCACTATGCTTCCCCTCTAAGAGGGCTCGCCACTGCAAGCGATCATCGAATAACACTCCTAGATAGGGAAAATTCAAGACCTTAGCCAGTGTGTGTTGGCCCGCTTTAAAACTTTTTGAACTCGGCCCCCGCCGACCAGCAACTAATACATATGACTTAGTAAAATTGACCGCCAAGTCCATATTGTCCATAAAAGAAATAAAACCATCTATTAAAATCTGCAGACCCCGGGCCGTACGGGCCATCAACACCGCATCATCGGCGTAGAGTAAAACTGGCAAGGCTCTCCTACCCACTCTAGGGTAGTCCGACTGCAGTGCCAATAGGGCCGCCTCAAGGCTGTTAATGTAATTAGAAAATAAGAATGGGGCTAATATACAACCTTGGCGCACTCCCTTCGTGCAGTTGAGATTTTTGAGTGCCCCTCATGCATATATCTCACTACCGCAGTCGCCTCGGCATGAAGTAATATAAGTAGATGAACGATAGAAGGGTCCACTCCCAGGGAGGTTAAAATGTTCCATAAATTAGTCCGGTTGACACAGTCAAACACGGACGTGAGGTCCATAAAGGCTAGATACAGGGCCCCCGGTTGTGTCAGAGTATATTTGGCAGTCACAAGATAAAGATTAAGAAATTGATCCGTAGTTGACATGCCTTCACGGAAACTGAATTGGACATCCGATAAAATCTGATTGTCTATGGTCCATATCGACAGTCTAGATAAAAGAACCCGACCCAAGACCTTTACTACAGCGTTAATAAGGGAGATCGGGCGATATGATTGCGGGTTGTCCTTGTCCCCTTTTTTATATATTGGAATAATTATAGAGGTGGACCTGGAGGGCAGCATCCCCTTTAAGGCCACTGCGTGCCCCTGTTCATTTGGATCTTCAATTTGTGTAGTAACAGCTGCAAATTATCTACTATGTACTCTTTTCACAGAGGTTGTTGTACCTTCTCACCAAGGACTCTAAAGGAGCGATGTATGGATTTTTTTGTGTCATATTCATTTTTAGATCTTTGATGTTATTGATCATCTCTTTGATTAACAGTATCTGGTGATCCATTTTGGTGGATTGGGATATCAGGGAATTGCAGTGAGAGCTGGAAAGACATGAGGATCATCTTTCTTGGTCTCTAAATCGGTTTGAATGGATAAGTCTATTGAGGGCTTTCCTTGCACCATTTGCTTTATCGCCCTTAGGGGGATATTCTCAAGAACGTGCGATAATCATCGCCAAAATAGGTTAACGCAAGTTTAGATATCGCCGGCTATCGCGGGAAAATAACCCAGTGTTAACGTGGCATTCACAACACGGCGGTAAGATGCGATAGTACCCCAATAACGCGGAAAATGTCCGCAATAACACTACCGGGACGGCGATAAAAATCTCAACCCGAACGTGAAAAAAGTTGCGATGTGCCCAACCGCGATAAAAAATCCAGCGAGAAGCAGCGCCAGGCCTGCAAGTCCCACAAGTCAGGCTGCAAAAAGCACAATAAAAGCGGCAACACAAAACACAAACAAAACACAAACAACTGCGAAGCACCATGCAGGTAGCCGGAGCAAGCACAGAGGACAACCAGAACCCCACAAGCCCCATGGAGGACCAGCCTGGGACCTCGTGGTCAGGGAAGGGCAAGGAGAAGAAGAAGAGGAAGACGCGGTTCAGTCCGCAGGAAAACAGGATCCTGACCACGGAGGTGATAGAACACCATCAACAACTGTATGTCACCTTCACTGTGTCATTGGCAAGAAAAAATACAATATGGCAGCCCATCCTGGACAAGGCGAATGCAGTGGGAGTGCTAGGGAGGACAATGGACGAGGTCAAGAGAAGCTGGAATGATGTGAAGCGCAAGACCAAGCAGAAACTCGCAGACAACTAGAAGGCAGCAATGCAGACTGGAGGTGGGAGTCCAGCGCCACAGGAGGAGCTGGATGAGATGGAGGAAATGGTGTCCACAGTCATCAGTGGGGAGATGGTGGTAGGAGTTGGGGGACCGGACACTGCTCAACATGACCAGACACAACAGCACCAGGGTGAGTAACCACCAGGGACTGGGGTGACTGGGGGAGATGGGCACAATGGCACACATGCACAATTAAGTAGAGCACATCTGCAGACAAACCATGGCCAAGAGTCACAACACCAACCAAGAGCCCAAGTTACCCAAGTTTGCAACATCACAGCACTGCATAAGCACAGAAGTGAAAGCCACAGGGATAAGGGCCAGCCAAATCAGAGCTGAAGGGTCAACTGACCTACAATGCAGCACACACACATAAGAATCAGAGCACCTCAACATAAACAATGTCGAACGAACAGCAACACCAGCACAACAGAACAGAGGACACAACTGCTGCCGCTTGTGTGTGGAAAATGGCCATTCGCATGTGGCATAGCAGGAAACTGTGAGATGACAATGTACCAGTACATCCCCACATCCCTGATGGTGTAGTAATGCATGTATGGCTGTGACCCAGATAGGCAGTGAGACACACATAGTCATGCAAATCAACACTCATCACAGTTGAATACAAGTGAAGGTGCGTAGACTATCAGCATATGCGTGTCAGTATGGCCAAGATAAGTGCCACAACATGCAGACCAATGCAGCAGTATGTCAGAACGTGGAAGGTTGCCAAACGCCGCTGTCTACTCCGGGGGAGTGCCGCACCATTCACAGGGATGTGTTTACCCGCGTTGTTGTCCGCTCATGTATTCGGAGTCCAGGCGAATGCAGCCATGTCCACAGTTGTCGTGGGAGATGTGACCAGAACCCCAAGTTCCAACAAGGTGTCGGGACATGTGCAATGTGTTCCAAACTGTTGTGTCTGCAGGTACGTAGTTACACGTCCATGAAAGCCAGTGCAGCTTTGTAGGCAATCATTTCCAACATGAGGTCGTCGTCGACTTCATCGAACAGGACGGCGAGGCTAACCATTAGCGGGTCCGGACAGATATGCTGTGTCCACCCCTTTTCACCAATTAGCACTACAGCCCAATAGGGGAGCGGCTCAATTTGCTCCCTGCACACGAGGAGTTCTGCAATCTCCCAGGTCCAGCTGCCAGCATGTATGCCAAGTATCCAGGCATCCCATAGACGGGTATCACGGTGACACTCATGGTTGTGGGTCAACACGGGGTGCACACACATGTCGAAATCCAGTTCGGCTACCGTCCTGTTGGATAGGCAGACATCCATGGACCACTCGAATATGCATGAGCGACAATGCAACACAGGCTGCACGGAGGTGACGTTGGCAAGGCGGAAGCTCAGCCGGTAACTGATCCGCAGCACTACCAATGGCAGTGCCCCCAGTAAATGCAGCATACGTGCACGGTACAGTTCCACGTGACAGGGGCTGTGCAAGTGTCTGGGATGGTCTGCCATTGTGTTGGTGGCTCTGGTTGAAGCGGCACTGTTCTGACCTGCGCCAGTTCTGTGGATGAAATGCCACAGCTCGGAGCAATGAGTTGTTTTAGTGTGCAACGTTTGTACACCTGGGTTAATGTGGGAGTAAGTGTGAAGGCCATTCCATGCAAGATAACTTTGAGCAAGGACTTCTGTGTGTGGGGTGTGTATACATTGGTCTTTCGTCAGGCTGTGCGTAGTGTGGGAGTCGTCATCAGCTGCTATAGTATCTGTCAGGGGGTGCCGGGCACATGCAATTCCGAGGTCGGAGGTGCAGATGTGCTTCCGCCTGATAGCTCAGACAAAGGAGCATTGATCCCTAATGTTAGTTTCTCATCTGCTTGCATTCAGGAACTGTGAAGTGGCTTGTTGGGTGTGGGGTGGGATGTTTGCGACTTTGGGATTCATGTTTGACATGTCTTGCATGTGGCAAATGAGCGGCATCACTGTGTGTAACGTTGCCTCACAGCTGCTCCTCCCTCCCCCCGAGCCTATTTACTTGTGTGCGCAGTGCGGTTGCATCACTGGCACTCCTACAGCACACCATTGTCATGCCTGTCTGCGCATGTCCACAAGCCTGACAATGACACTGTGATGTTGGCCGTTGGAGGTGGGCGGCCACGTGAGTGTAGGCCTGTGGGAAGGATAGGGCAGACACAGACGTAGAGTTCATGCCTGTCTGAACTCACGCTGCGATTAAGGCTAGGCATTTGGCTCATGCTGCGGCAATACAGATACACAACACTTGGCATGTATGAGCCCCGAGCGGTCTTGCGATCCTTCATTTCCCCGTTCGTGCGAGCCCGCCCTCCAGGTGCATGCTACATTGCAACATTGTCGATTGCGGACTGGGTAGCGCTGACACTACAACAGTGACACACTCATTAGTTACTTCCTTGTCCAGGCCAGTACTGAACCACGCCCAGAGCCCCGGGGAAATCCTTCACACCCCTACGCTGGAGTGACGTACGCCGGCCCAGCCCACTGCGCTTACACTTACAGGGGGGGACGACAAAGCTACATTTCCAAGGTCGTACCCACTGCCTGAGGTGACTTGGTTGCGTCCACTGTCCACAACACTACACACACCAGCAGTATATGTCCACATGGACATGTCTGTGCTCTGCATTCTGTGGTCTGTCCAGCACATCACTGCCACACTTGGCATTGTGTACGTTCTTCTTCATGGGTGAGTTGCCTCCTTCACACATACTTGGTTACCACCTCTCCCCACATTCTGCACTTGTGTGGCTGAGGGGCCATGCCGTTTTCGGAAGGTCCGCTGTCTTGAGCCTTGTTCTGCTGGGTCTGCAGGCCCCCATAGGTGATCTACCTTTGAGGCTAGCATCTTCTGTGTCCGATGCTGGACCCTTTAGCATACCTCACAACCTTGTCTCTATCATTTGCTCCTGTTGCTTGATGTGCTTGAATTGAGTTACACAATGTTGACAAACTGAGAATGCTAGGGTTTTGGGGACAAAAGAGAGGGCCTATTGCTCAGTTCACCAACTATCTAAGCTAAGGCAACATTTGTACAATACCAGAAGACATGGTACCTGTTCCTTGACATATATGGAGCCACTACATGATATTCAGCTGTATATTTTCATAAAACTAACATCACTGTATATAAACTGCTGACACTACAAAATCGTTTACAACAGAGGGTTGTTTGGGCGTGCGTTTTGAATTACTGCATTCAACAAACCACTCTCACAACTAGAGTGGTTAGGTGTTTTTATTTAACTTTTCTCTTTTTCATTTAATTATATAATACTTTGGCCATTCAAGGCATGTCATAGAAAGAAAACAATACATTTTAGTGACATTCACCACTACTTCAGAAAAATACTAACAGCACAATTGACATTCAACAAATAGATGACCAATATACACAAAACATTACAAAAACTGACAAAAGAAACGATAAACCAGTCCTAAATTCGACACTGAAACAATGGCGGCACAAATTGTTTACATATTCACACTCTAACAGCCTGCCATACACAGCTAGCCAATACAACAATTACACCAGGCGAGTTGCCCTGTTTGTACACTGTAGTAGTCAGTAGAATGGTGGTGGTTACGGCTAGCTGGGGTGGGTCGACGCGTTTCAGTACCCTACTTTTCTTTTTGGGTTCTCCTCAGGACCAGGACAGGTCGAACACTAAAATATTGTAAAATGAGAGAAAGTCATATCAGCTAAGTGTCTCTGTGTTCCAATTACCCATAACCTTATGGTAAAAAGAGTCATCTATTCTTACCATTCAGCGGTGGTGATCCCGGGTGCTGTTTAGCAATTAATGACGCGCAAAGTCGCGTGATGTTGCAAAATTCTAGAAAGTAGAGAGAAGATGGAGGATTTACCAAGCTACAAGTCAACCAGCTCTATTGTTGGTGCACTCCATTACAACGTCACTACTGAGCAATTGCTCGTAGTTCTAATAAACACCACAATTAGTGTTTCACTTGCCTTTTGTTTGTATAGAGAATTGTCATTAATAATTCCGGTACCGAAAATTTGCCGAGCGTTGTATGTGGTGAGTTCTTAAAGACCACCTACAAGACATAAACAAGTAATACGCTTTGTCGTTTAACTATTTAAAATCACGTCAGCAAAGCATGCAGCATTTTAATAGAGAAGACATACCTCACACGTGGGCGGTGCCCTCATCTATCTCTCAACTTCTTGTTTCTCTACCATGTTTCAATACAATAGGTAGGGCAACAATAGGTAGGGCACTGTATACGATCTGTCAGTGGCACCTAAAATGTAATATATACCACAATTTGGGTTTGTTCTTGCATCTGTTCGTGTCTAATGTAGCAAATTTTGTAACAATTTAAACATCGCTGAAGCGGAACAGATGACTCACGGAATTCTCACTGCTCCGTGCCATGCTGCTGAGCTGGGGACGTGTTCATGCGTGTTTTCTAGAAAACAGAACGATAAAATTGCGTGTAAGCACCCTGGATCTTAACGCAGATGGATAAGTCTGCATACTATTACGCATTAGTTTACCAAAAGGACTTGCCTGATCTTTTGACTGCAGCTCCTGACAGCGTTTCTCACCGGCTTCTCATCGGCGGTCGTTCCACCAAGTGGAAGTGATTGCCGCTTGCAGGATGACCTACTTAGTAATTTCAGTACGCGCTAGGAATGCTGGTACTTGTAGTTAAAGTAATGAGTAAATGATTGAAAATATTTTGACAATTCTCCCGGCATTACACAGAATGCTTTTGTTAAAAGCTGATTTATTACAGTCTATTAATTTTGGACATCTCATTCAGTCCTGAAAAGGCTGTGTTAAAGCGCATTATTAAATAAGCTTCTCTTTGGAGGAGTGCGCGTTCCATGTCTCCACCTCTGTGGTTTGGTTTAATCATGCTCAATTTAGTCCACCTAAGATCTTTTTCAGTGTGTCCACGTTCTTGGAAGTGGGCAGCGAGGGGTGCATTAGGTACATTCTTTTTGATCCTTGATCGGTGTTGTGTTATTCTCTGCCTGACCTCTTGTGTTGTTTTCCCAATGTAGATCAAAGGGCAGGGGCACAAAGCGGCATAGACCACATTCCTGGTCTTACAATTTGAGAATTCAATGTGCTTCCACTTATCCGTTCCGTTTGTGAATTCTGCACCCTCAATTGTTGAGCTATATGCTTGGCATGTACCACATTTGTGGTGTCCCAATAGTGGCTGTAGATTCAAAAAGGACGTATTGAGTCTGATTTCTTTGGGGGATCGTCCGCTGCCCTTATGATGCGCTGGCCAATGCTCAAGTTCTTTTTCAGTGCAAACAAAGGGATTTGAAGGTTGGTGTCAGTATCCTTTACCAAATGCCAATTATGGCGAACGATTTTCTTAAATGAATTGGTATATGGACCAAACGTTGAAATGCATACCAAACATGTCAGAACATTTTTAGGCTGTTTTTCAAGAAGTACTTCACGTGGTGTAAACCAAGCTCTTTTACACGAATGTTTCAATATTTTAGATGGATACCCTTTCTCCTTTAGTTTCTTGGTCAATGCTTTTGAATGAATCTCATAGTCTTCTTTACGTGTACAGTTTTGCCGCACGCGCAAGTACTGGCCATATGGCAGATTGGCCTTAAGACTTTTCGGATGATGACTTTGAAAGTGAAGTGCCGTATTTGTATCCATGGGCTTCGTGTATAAAGTTGTAATCAAGTCATCTTCAGTGGGTCGTACTTCTACATCCAAGAATGTAATGCTGGTTGTACTATAAGCCAAGCTGAATTGGATGTCTGGGTTACGATCGTTCAACCACACATGGAAGTTAAGGAGTTGGTCTTCCGTTCCTGTCCAAATGCACCATACATCATCGATGTATCGATACCATTGGGCCACGTACTCACTGAAGTGGTTGTTGTTATAAAAGTGTCGTTCCTCATATCTCGCCATGCCTAGGACCGCCATCTCCGCTGCGAAGGGACAGCCCATGGCGGTCCCTTTCACTTGGAGAAAGAAGTCATTTTCAAACTTAAAGTAATTACGCTTCAATGCCAAGGCGGCAAGGCCAACAATGAATTGAGTTGGAATCTGATGAGGGCGGTCCCTGCTTTCCAAAAAAGATCTCAAAACATCCAGCGCGTCTTCCTGGGGAATTTGAGTGTATAAAGACACGACATCCAAGGTGGCTAATATGTGACTATTGGGTTCAAATTGAAAACCTTCGATCTTGTTGATGAAGTCTGTGGTATCCCTCAAATATGATTTTACATCTTTCAAAAATTCCTTGAGGAAAAAATCCACGTACTTGGAGATGGGCTTAAGTACTGAGTCACACCCCGACACTATGGGGCGGCCAGGGGGGGTGGTGGCATTTTTATGGACCTTTGGGAGGAAGTAAATCACAGGTGTCCTTGGATGTTGTTTTATAAGGTACTCATGTTCCTTGGGGCCCAAAATACCGGCCTCTAGCCCCTCATCAACCATACCTTTGACCTCATTTTGAATCTGTTTGACTGGATCCAATGGGATCTTTCGGTACCATAGTGGGTTACCCACATGTTTGCGTCCTTCTTCTAGATATGCCTCCTTTGACCAGACTACCGTAGCACCACCTTTATCGGCTGGCTTGATGACCAGCTCCTTATCATCTTTAAGTTCCTTGATAGCCAGTCGCTGTTTGATCGGCATGTTACTTTTGACAAACACCTTCTGATGTTTCAATTGATTGAGAGAAGATAAAACCGCTTGTTCAAATGCAATAATACTTTTAGGGATTGTATTTGATGGAGGGCAGAATGTTGACTTATTACGTAGACCAGACGTTTCTCGGGTCATGGGCATCTCTTTGTCTTTGAAGAATGTATGGAGTCTGATTTTTCTGAAAAGTTCTATAGCTTCAATCTTGAGATGGATCAGATCTTGTTTTTGACTGGGAATAAATTTGAGACCCAGTTCAAGAACCGCTTCTTGTTCCGGTGTCAAAGTCTTTTGAGATAAATTAATGATCAATGTCTTCTTCACGACTTGTAATATTGGCGCCTGGTGCGCATTTCCCAAGGTTGGGGTTTGTATCGTTCTCGCTTCTGCTGCTGGCCGCCCCCTAAAAAATTACCGGTGTTTTTTCGCTGTTGGTTGGCATTCGATGGACCTTCGCCTGCGTTCGAATCTCCAGTGGAGTCTGACGACGATGTCTCAGAAAAAGTCAAGAACTTTCATCTGGATCTGCCTCTGTATTCTGGTAGTGTAGTGTGGTTTGTGGCCTCATTGCCGGATTTGCTAAGCTAGCTTAGGCCCAGCTGCCATGATGCCTTCTTTGCACATGTTACTTTGTTTTTCCAGACTCTGCTTGTGCCCGTTTATATTAAAACTGTCTGCCTTTTCGCCTTTCACCTTTTCTCATGTTCTCTGCGGCTTCTGTCTGCACACAATGTACAAGGTCGAAAAACACCGTCTCTTGTTATTGCTGATCTGGTCAGCCCCTCGCACTTAGACATAACATGAAAAACAGCTGCACTGGAAAAATTTGCGTGCTTTTAATATTGTGATCTCCCTGTTGGTAGCAGTTGGAGAAAAACCTTTCCAGGGAGAAGAGCTGTGCTTGTCTGATGATGTAAACCTTGCATCTAGAGATTGAGGTATGGGGGTCCGCCTGACAAAGCCCAGAGGTCTTCTATTCATGTAATAAATTAGTCAGTAGCACGGGGAGGGTGGTAAGGCTATTTAGCCCAACAACCACTATCTTTATAAAATGCTTTCCCCGTTTGTATTCTATGGAATTGTAACCATGCTTACTGTTTTATCTTTATGCATTATGCTGCTAGTACTGGCATGTGTACTTTATCTTAGAGCACAATAGTTGAAATAAACATTTTAAACTATACTGTGTCTCTTATTACGCATGTTGTGGACAAGTACGAGTGAGTAATGAAAGAGTGTTCTTGCTCCCGCGATTCCCGAGAGAGTCTGTGTTCTGGGATGTCTAATCATTTGTAGCTTCGCTGGAGTACGGAGAACGAATGAGACGCTAAAGCTAGTCGGATTGGGATTGTGGGTACTAAGGTGCATGAGTGGTACACCACTATACGCTGAGGTCCTATATTCCTGTGCATAGCTCTGTATATGTACAGAATCCCCGCAACATGGCGCCACCAACGAGGTGGGCTTCTTATCTGCGAGACGCTTGAGTAGTGCTTGTGCTTGTCCATGACAACTGTCGCATACGTTTCCGGAAACGTTTGTGAGGGTGATACCTCCTATAATGATGTTTTTATAGGTTCTTTCAAGCTTGAAGTTATTAAAAGGTGTTTTCTTAAACCCTGAATTGTGCTGCCACGCAATAGGTTGTTCTACATTCTTGGTCTAAATGGCTGCGAATGAAAATATCCCGGCACATAGCCGTGCTGCGCTCCGGGCTCATTTACAGGCCTATGGAGTGCCTGACGTGGGTGTCGCTCTCATCTTTGTGGTGCAAGCCGATCCAGCTTACCATTTTGAAGTGTTTTACTCTTGGGTCACTTTCCCGGCAGTGGAAGCAGATGACAATTTGTTTCACGCTTACGCCCACACCGCCCTACCCAATGCTTATCTGCCTTATCAGGCCCTGGAAGTACCACTTATGGCATGGCAACACCGTATTTGGTTTAATGGCGCCCTCCGACATCCGGTCACCCCGGTTCGTTTAGGCCCCTTATCCATAGACGGGGCCACTTGGCCAGTCTTGGCCGGGTATACACCACATCCGCGTTATATGTCGGTTGCGGTTGATGAACTGCGCGTGTTGCATATGTCTTTAATCCGCGTGCACAGAGCTTTAGTACAATATGTTATGGGCAACGTCCAGGGAGTCCCTCCTGGAGTTGCGGCGCATCCAGCTGGACCGGGCGGTGTGACCATAAGTCCCATCATGGTTAATTCGGTGATGGGCAAGCGCCCACAGAATAAGGACGATTAGCCTTATTGGCTTGCAGAAAAATTTGACCAGCTGGAGGCTGTTTTTCCAAATACATCTCCTGTGGATAAACACAGGATTCTCACTATTAGTTTGCCAAAAGACTTAGTTCCCGAGTTGGCAGAATGCAACAACTGGGGTAAGGTATTCGCAGCAGTTTATGCAAAATGTTTCGGCACTCCTTCCATGACGGTTCTCCCCACGGTGATTAAACGAGTGCAGGATGAACATGGCCCTGAGGCGGCTGCGGAACTGGGGATGAGACTGGTGGGAGTGTTCGATGTAGTGGCTGATCTAATACTTGCGAACGTCAAGGGTGATGCAGTCAATTTCCAAGTCGCTAATGCTTTGGCTTTGGTCCCGGAACCGGACAAGCCACGCGAATTACCGAAAATAAATGCACAGGCTTATAAAACAATTGGCCGCAATAGTCTAGGTGTTAAGCCTTTTGCTAAAACACCAACGCAAACACAGTCACAACAAAAAACACAATCTGATAAAGAAGAGAAGCCGTTCTTTACTAAAAGGAACTGGAGGTTGAAGAAGCAGGGTAAGCAACAATTAAAATCTGGGTCGCGAGCAGCGTCCCCGGTTTCAGTATCTTCTGAACGCACATTTGCGTGACCGAGTGAGAATGAAATCTCCAGATAGATTTCAAGTCCCTGACCCGCGTTCTCCTCGTTCTCCACAGGCACCGTCGACCTCCCAGACTGGTGGAGGAGATCGCCAGGATAGAGGCAAGGGTCGTGAGGGCCCACAGGGATGGGATCAACCTCGACAACCAGGCCGAGGGAAACCAGAAGAGTTTCAACGTTCTCGCCCGCAGTTTCAGAAGAAAAAAGTTGCAGCTTTAACAGCGAGATATGCCACAGACGGTGAGAACGAGACTCCTGAATTGGACGTGGGCAGTGACGCTGCTAGACAGCGCCGCGGAAGTTACCATAGTGCGGGAGGCGCTACGTCCTCATGTGGAGGCGACAGCAACTGATACTTTCATTACTGTCGAGACAGCAGACACCAGAGTGGCACCCCCTGACAGACTATTTAATATTGTCATTCAAATTTAAGGTGACATTGAGCGTGTTATTAAAGGGATTTTTTGGGAAAATCTGACCTCTTCTTATGACATTTTGTTGGCAGAAGCAGATTGGCCGCCCCCATTCGTACTTGCTGCACCGAGAAGGGAAGAAGTAATTCTTCCCAGCTTTTCGCATCATGTCCCCAAGGACAAAGCGGAAGCATTAGCAGCTGAATGGGCTGGGGCTCTGGCTCCGGCACTGTACCGAAAGCACGTGGGCTGGGATGAGGATTCTCCCCCCCATGATATACCCTTTCGGTCTCTGCCACAGCCACAACCCCAATATCCCCTCCAGCGGGAAGCAAAAGGTCCCGTTTCAGAAATTGTGACACAGTTAGAATATCAAGGATTAATTGAAACATGCGTATCACCCATGAATAATCCCCTTTTTGCGGTTTCTAAACCGGATGGATCGTACCGCCTAGTTTTGGATTACCGACATTTGAACTCTCATTGTCGGGCCTTTGCGGTGCAAAATACCCACAGCTCTGCACTCGTAGACAGTCTCGTTCGTAAAAAATATAAAACGACACGATCTATCAAATGGGTTTTACACTCACAATTTGTCCCCGGAAGGCAGCCAATGGAGCGCCTTCACATCCGGTGGAAAATAAATTAAATTCCGGCGTTTGCCCATGGGCTACAAGAACAGCCCGGGGGTCTTCGCCACATGTGTTGTCTCTTTGTTGGACAGCATAGACCCAGATGCGTATTCGTACGTCGACGATATATATCTGACAGACGACGAACTATTGCCGCATCTTTCCCGAGTGGACCGCATTATTCTTGAGTTTGCGGTCTTAGGATACAAATTTAATTTTGCCAAATCACACATCGCAGAATACACTGTTTTGTTTTTTGGCTATGAGCTCAACAATGAAGGTCGGGGCTTAGCTCCCCACTTCCTGGAGAAGTGCGCACTTTTGGACCTCCAACGACCCTGAAGAAACTTCAGTCATTACTGGGATTTTTAAACTTCGGCCGTTCTTACATTCCCGAATACGCCCAGCGTATCAAGCCTCTTTATGCCTTGATACTGCCTAACTTTTCGAAGTCAAGTTGGCTTCCTGAACATTCAGCTATACTGCACTCTTTGCAGTCTGATCTACTTGAATCTAAATTCTTGTTGACTTGTGATATCCACACAAACTTGGTGATTAGAATTGTGCCAGGGGCAGTGGGTTTCACGTATCTGACGTTTAACGAAGGTGACACAGTACCTATTGCATACAAGTCGCATCTTTACACTTCAGCGGAGTTGCGCTTTTCCACTGTGGAGAAAGTTTTGACTGCAGTGCAAATGGCGATTCTCAAAGAACTCGCACTGGCACAGGAAAAACGCATTTTGGTGGTGACACCATATCCTGCCCTTGAGGCAGTGACAAAAGCAAGTGTACCGAACTCTAAGGCTCTGCACCCTCGTTGGATACAATGGGCTACATCTCTGACATCCCCGGATGTTACTTTTATCTTTGATTCCTCTCTTCAGACACAGGAGTTTTTGCAGTATGAATTTTTTCATCCTCCTCCTCTGTCTTTGCTGCTGCTTGAGGAGTACCAATGCATCATTTACACCGATGGTTCGGCGCAACCGTCCACGGGATCTAAACATGCTTATTCCGCAGCATGTGCTATTGTTGCAGGTACTATAGTGAACGGTGAGTTCAAACCGAGTGTGGTGCACACGCAAGCACTGGGAGACAGTACTGCACAATTGGCCAAGCTGCGCGCTTTGGTGCTAGCTCTTGAGTTTGCAACTCCAGACGTGACTACTCTTATTGTATGCGATTCATACTACTGTGTTCAATCCTTCAATGACAACTTATTCTTTTGGTCTCAAAACGACTATAGAGATGCTAAAGGCAGCACAATTAAGCACAAAATGCTATGGGTTCGAGTGGCAGATCTTAAACAACGTCTGCCTCTCACGCAGGTGATTCACACACTTGGCCACCAGCGTGTGGGCGCACACGCGGTCGGTAACAGTTTGGCAGATGAAGCTGCCAAATCAGCAGTAGCAACGTGCTCAGTAGCAGCAGTTACAAGATCCATGACTAAAATAGATAATGAGATTTTGGCAGCTATTGCTGCAACAAAGGAAGGTGCAAATTACCCTCGGGGTTTCCCTTCCAAGTACTCTTATCACTTAAGTCCCGATCAGGTTCCTTATGTCAGAATTCCAGACGTTGGTGATCGGCTGATCCCCAACGTGGACCGCAGAACGTCTTTGATAACGGCCGCACACGAAGGCTTGGCTTCGGCCCATGCTGGCGTGTCAGCGACTGTTTCTATTTTGCAGCAGCGTTACTGGTGGCGTGGTTTATATAAACAAACCCGTACTTATGTGCTTTCTTGTGACGTTTGTCAGCAAATTAAGCCTTCAACGGTTACACGACCACCACAAACACAGCTCTGCATTTCTAATAAACCTTTTGGTTGAGTTTACCTTGATCACTGCAGTCCATTTTCTTCTGACACTCCATATAAATACATCTTAGTTGCAGTTGATTCGTGCACACGTTTCATCTGGGTGTGGCCACAACGAAGTGCTGATGCTCGAAATGTCATCAGGGATTTGCGTGTCTTTGTGGGAATTTTTGCCTGTGGTACCTTCCATTCGGACCAAGGTCCAGCGTTCGCCTCTAAGGCGTACAAGGACGTAATGCGGTCTATGGGGGTGCTGGTGCAATTTTCGTCTCCGTACAGGCCTGAGGGCAACTCAATTGTCGAGCGAATGAACCGTGACTTAAAGCAATCCTTGACAGCTAGAGTCTTAGGCACTGGAAGGAACTGGCTTGCCCACTTGTATGGCATGCAACGTGCACTTAATAATCTCCCTAGAAGATCTCTGGGTGGGCGGACCCCATACGAAATGCTCTTTGGCATACAAATGTTTGTGCCAGAACTTGATGGTCTAGACATGGCGGCAAATACCGCAATCTTTGACGTAGATAATCATTCTACTATGTTGCAGGACTTACAAGAGATCCATGACAAACTTGCAAACGAACACTTGCCTTCAGCCACTGACGCAGCGTTGCAGATTCCGGTTGCCGGCTGGCTTCCGAAAATTGGAGACCTGGTCCGAGAGAAGGTGGAGAACAAAAAAGAATTTGGACCCTCTTATCGTGCACCGGTTCCAGTTCTTGGCTTGAAGGGTACTCGTACAGTAATCTTACCACCACTTCCAGGTCGCAAGGACAACAGATTCATCTCAGTGGACAATGTCAAGCTAAAACATCTGGCCGATCCTGCATAGCTTGACACCTGCGGTGTCATGTCCAGCAATTTCAAGGTATCCTGTTCGTGGCCCTCCAGCCTGCACAGACACTGATATTAACATTGAGATGGTCGCTTTGCCAGATCGCCTGCTCAACTTCCCGGCTTCCTCCTGCAACGAGGAAACCGAGTATGCATACCCCGCCAATGAGTCGGTGGCTCATTTACCTACAACACCACTGAGCCCAACTTGTTTTTCCTTTGATTCGGCTTCCACCTCATCACTTATCCCGTCCAGCTTCAGTATTTTTGTATCCTGGTTCAGAGACAATTTTTTGATCCCTCCATGGACATACATCTGGTTGGTGCTATTCCTGATTTTCCTGTTCATGTCCATTGGCTTTGTGACAGTTTTCTTATTGCTCATCAATGGTCACTATTTACCAGAACGCTCTGCGGTGAACTGTGTCGCTGGAACTTTGGCTCCGCATTCTTCGTCTCACATCATGAAGCGTGAGCACACCTTTGTGAACATTTCAGCCTTTCCAGTTGCTGATGGCATCGTATGGGATGCTGTAAATTTTCAAATCCATGGACCAACAGAAATTATTAATGTACCTAATGTCCTTCGGGTTTCTATGGGTGATGTGGTAAAAAGAAATATTCATTCTGACGATTGGGATGTGCATGCTGTTGAATCGTTATTTTCTGATTTAAAATATTATGCTGCCTTTAATGCTGAAGATTTGTACTTAAATTCTGCAAATTATGCCGATTTGTATTGTTACCAACATTGGGGTCACCATTTTCTGCATAAACCGAGTACACTTCGAGGTAATTTTAATTACACCCAATGGGAACATTGTCCGACCCCTCCACAGGGTAGCTCCAAAACGCTTAAAAGTAAATTTACCTATTTCACTGACTTTGATAGATCAAACCCTGGGTCCTATTATTTTAGATTAAACATTTCTTCAAATCAGAAGATCATGTTAACTCACACCAAATTGCTCTATTCCACTTCCTTTCTGGACGCCTTGGCTGTGGGTTGGTATGATCACTGGAAGGACACCATCGACTTATAGTCTATTTGGGGAACTAAATCATGGCAAGTACGCGGTACAGAAGCTTTGCACCGTGCTTGCCTCATTTCAACCCAAATTTTGTTTCTCAACAATACTGTATATCAAACAACTTGTTGGGGTTTGGCTACTTCCAAACAATCGAATGCACCCTCCATTCCCATTTATTCTTCCCGACCCAATGAAAGCTTGCTTTTTAATATTCCCCTTGTAGAGTTGCAAGCTTTATTTCAGAATAATTCCTTTAATATTTCTAAGATTGATCAGTCACCCTGGTTGGCCTGGCCCATAGCATCAAATGCCTGCCAACGACGTTTTCATGATTCTGCTCCTGGTTATAAACAGGATAGGCCAGACTCAAGGTTTTCTGACTCCCGTACTGTTACAACATATTCTGTTGGTAAATTGTGTAAACAGTGGTTGCAGCACTCTTCATTAGATTCTGTGAAACAACATTTATTACTCCTATCAGGCAACATTGATCTGTCCGATTTTGGCCTAGGGCCTAGAGGTCCCAGACCTAAGAGATTCATTTATGAAACTTACAATGAACTCTGGAAGCTTTCGCAAATTGAAGCTGCTGCCCGCCTGCGGGAGATCAATCAGGCAAATCTAGAAAAAGTGCTCGCTGTTGTGGACAATAGCATTAATACCCTGTCTTCCCGCATTTACACATTAGAGAATATTGTTTCGTCTGTTGTTGATATTGTACAAGATGATATGTCTGTGTTATATCATGGTCAGAATCAATTGCGTTCAGTAATGCAGTTTGCGTGGACATTGCAAACACTGAAAATGGGCAAAGTTCCATGGCATTTTTTAAACACAACAGCCTTGTTCTTGCCATTTAATTTAACTGAAAAACAGCAATTCATGTCCATGAAAGTTGCAACATACACTGTCTTACATATCGAGAAGGTAGAGCCTTTACCATTCTCTGTGGCGGAAACTGACTCGGCTGTGTGGCTAGTCCACGGGGTTATCGCTTTGCTTTTTTCTTTATTTGAATTCAGTTCTTGCATGAAACATTATCCTGTTGGCCGTTTTCAGCCTTTAGGCAGTGCCTTTTTGCATGAACTTTGGTCCCTGCCTTTTACATACCGCTGCCTTAGGGACGAAAAAGAGGTTTTTCTCACAGGAGAGTCTTGCGATTCTACAGTGGGTCATTCCCTCGTTTGTAAAAACATTAAACTGCACGGGGCTTGTAATGTTTCAGCTCCGAATCTTGCTTGTGTTTTAAAGGGCATTCCGGCTCCTGTTATTTCTCCTACTTTCACTGTGCTTGCAAATGGTAGCTATCTGCTTCTAAATAATCAAGACTGCTGTGTAATGCAGGCAGGCATCCCCTATTTTGTCACGGTTTCACACCGCGTTGTGTGCTGCAAAAATTTGCTTTTCCCACCCCCGCATGAGAAGATAGATAGTTCCATTTGGCCTTCCATTCCCACTCTGAAGGCAGATTTCAATAAATAGAGTAGAATGAAGGCACTATTATTAAACCAGGAGGTTATGCTTACTTCCGCACGGGAGACCTTCATACTCCAGGTGGCTAGTACCCACAGTGAGATACAGGCGCTCTTGAACACCAACCTCCCACAACATTTCTGTGAGCTAATTCACCGTGTTTTCAATGCATCTAATACCAAAGGTCTTATGCACTTTTTTAAAGTTGTGGGCTCCGGCCTTTTGACTTCCTTTCAGACTATATTTGGTGTAATTCCGGCTTTTATTCATTCTATTTTTTCCAGCGTCTTTGGCGGCTTACCGTTGATCCTTGCCTTAGCTGCTGGCATATTACTTTTGATTTGTTTGATGCGCAATGGCTGCACTTCCTGCGGGCATGCTCCACCGAGATCGGCTCCTGATGCTCCGTGAACGCATGATTGTCAGCTTCGGCGTCCTACCATTGGCGACACTCAGCGTGTCCTATAGACTTTCCTTTCGCTTTGCGTATTTCACTTGCGTGCAACCTGTGGTGTCTTGTTTACGATGCCCTTTTTCTTGGTCCTTGGATGTCTGCCTCTCCAATACGTCTTATTCGGACCCGGATTTTGACCAGTTAATGGGCCCCTTAGTGGCCCATGAACGGGAATGTTCCGGGACTGGATTGATGGCGCGTGCAGCTGCACTTGGGGTTTTGGCGCAATGGGATATCTGGGCGGCTGCTCAGAATCTCCTACAACGCAGTTATATCGAGTATCACGCAAGTTGTCCCGCAATGCTGATCACTGCTCCCTACTCTGAGGAATATGAATGCAGTTTTCGTTTGTTGGACTGTATGGCATCTCTTTTTTCAGACGACGCCAATGATGTCTTTTTGGAAGGTGTTGCGGTTTACTGCGCATACACTCTAATGGATTAAGGACGTTGACTTTCAACAAACTGCATCCCAGGATTCTTTTTCTTCATTCTTTCATTAGTGCCCTTTCAGGCCCTGTTTTAAGTTTTTTTTTATCCCACTTTTTTTTAAATTCTATATCCTTCATGGGAACATTTTTTCATACATAGACGTTTGCATTCTGCTCCATCTATTTGAACTCTGTTTTCGTCCTATGTCTTGGCCTATGGACTGACCAGGGGAGGGTGTAGTGTGGTTTGTGGCCTCATTGCCGGATTTGCTACGCTAGCTTAGGCCCAGCTGCCATGATGCCTTCTTTGCACACGTTACTTTGTTTTTCCAGACTCTGCTTGTGCCCGTTTATATTAAAACTGTCTGCCTTTTTGCCTTTCACCTTTTCTCATGTTCTCTGCGGCTTCTGTCTGCACACAATGTACAAGGTCAAAAAACACTGTCTCTTGTTATTGCTGATCTGGTCAGCCCCTCGCACTTAGACATAACATGAAACACAGCTGCACTGGAGAAATTTGCGTGCTTTTAATATTGTGATCTCCCTGTTGGTGGCAGTTGGAGAAAAACCTTTCCAGGGAGAAGAGCTGTGCTTGTCTGATGATGTAAACCTTGCATCTAGAGATTGAGGTATGGGGGTCCGCCTGACAAAGCCCAGAGGTCTTCTATTCATATAATAAATTAGTCAGTAGCACAGGGAGGGTGGTAAGGCTATTTAGCCCAACAACCACTATCTTTATAAAATGCTTTCCCCGTTTGTATTCTATGGAATTGTAACCATGCTTACTGTTTTATCTTTATGCATTATGCTGCTTGTACTGGCACGTGTACTTTATCTTAGAGCACAATAGTTGAAATAAACATTTTAAACTATACTGTGTCTCTTATTACGCACGTTGTGGACAAGTATGAGTGAGTAATGAAAGAGTGTTCTTGCTCCCGCGATTCCTGAGAGAGTCTGTGTTCTGGGATGTCTAATCATTTGTAGCTTCGCTGGAGTACGGAGAACGAATGAGACGCTAAAGCTAGTCGGATTGGGATTGTGGGTACTAAGGTGCATGAGTGGTACACCACTATACGCCGAGGTCCTATATTCCTGTGCATAGCTCTGTATATGTACAGAATCCCCGCAACAGTAGGGCCCTACGAGATTCCTCTCTTGTATAAAAATCTTCTCTCAGGTATGGATACACCGTTTCCAAGTAGAACGATTTTCTGTCACGTTCAAACTTTGTGTTCTTAAAATTTATTGTATTGTCCTTGAAAGTCGAATCTTCCTTTTCAATCTTCTCCAACAAAGTTTTAGCCTCAGTGACTGAATGGTTGTCCTTATTAGACTGAATAAATTGTTCAATTTCGTCCGCTTGTGTGTGGCAAAGCCTTTGTGCCATTTCAATGGAGTGCACCATCAGATCTCTACTGCACTTTGTGCTGATAAAGCTAAAGCCCTTCTTGTATTCAGGGTCTTCTGTAAAAATCACCGGGACATTTTTAATTTGAAGTCCCCAGGGAATGGTGCCTGCCTTCAGGTTTTCTAAAAGAAAATAACCATGCAGTTCGGTTCTAATCTGCTTTTTCTGCAATCGAAGTAATTTCTCTGACTCGTTTTGTGTTTTTGCAGTCGAACTTAAGTTGACTGTTGGAAACAGAGACGTTGCTGAAATAAGTCGTTGAATATGTTCCTCAGTGAAGGAAAGTGTATCCTTCTCTGACATGACCACTGTTGGGTAATGCCTTGTGTGGCAGAACCAAAGAAAAAATAATTGAAAACCCTTTTGGATTAGTATTTCGAGAATACCCGCACGGGCAAATGCCCGCTCAACACTTTTTAAACAATACGGGGGTTGAGCCTATACTACCGCCCAAACTAGGCCACAATAATAGTTTACAACAGAGGGTTGTTTGGGCGTGCGTTTTGAATTACTGCATTCAACAAACCACTCTCACAACTAGAGAGGTGTGGTGTTTTTATTTCACCTTTCTCTTTTTCATTTAATTATATAATACTTTGGCCATTCAAGGCATGTCATAGAAAGAAAACAATAAATTTTTAGTGACATTCACCACTACATCAGAAAAATACTAACAGCACAATTGACATTCAACAAATAGATGACCAATATACACAAAACATTACAAAAACTGACAAAAGAAACGATAGACCAGTCCTAAATTCGACACTGAAACAATGGCGGCACAAATTGTTTACATATTCACACTCTAACAGCCTGCCATACACAGCTAGCCAATACAACAATTACACCAGGCGAGTTGCCCTGTTTGTACACTGTATTAGTCAGTAGAATGGTGGTGGTTACGGCTAGCTGGGGTGGGTCGACGCGTTTCAGAACCCTACTTTTCTTTTTGGGTTCTCCTCAGGACCAGGACAGGTCGAACACTAAAATATTGTAAAATGAGAGAAAGTCATATCAGCTAAGTGTCTCTGTGTTCCAATTACCCATAACCTTATGGTAAAAAGAGTCATCTATTCTTACCATTCAGCGGTGGTGATCCCGGGTGCTGTTTAGCAATTAATGACGCGCAAAGTCGCGTGATGTTGCAAAATTCTAGAAAGTAGAGAGAAGATGGAGGATTTACCAAGCTACAAGTCAACCAGCTCTATTGTTGGGGCACTCCATTACAACGTCACTACTGAGCAATTGCTCGTAGTTCTAATAAACACCACAATTAGTGTTTCACTTGCCTTTTGTTTGTATAGAGAATTGTCATTAATAATTCCGGTACCGAAAATTTGCCGAGCGTTGTATGTGGTGAGTTCTTAAAGACCACCTACAAGACATAAACAAGTAATACGCTTTGTCGTTTAACTATTTAAAATCACGTCAGCAAAGCATGCAGCATTTTAATAGAGAAGACATACCTCACACGTGGGCGGTGCCCTCATCTATCTCTCAACTTCTTGTTACTCTACCATGTTTCAATACAATAGGTAGGGCACTGTATACGATCTGTCAGTGGCACCTAAAATGTAATATATACCACAATTTGGGTTTGTTCTTGCATCTGTTCGTGTCTAATGTAGCACATTTTGTAACAATTTAAACAACGCTGAAGCGGAACAGATGACTCACGGAATTCTCACTGCTCCGTGCCGTGCTGCTGAGCTGGGGACGTGTTCATGCGTGTTTTCTAGAAAACAGAACGATAAAATTGCGTGTAAGCACCCTGGGCCTTAACGCAGATGGATAAGTCTGCATACTATTACGCATTAGTTTACCAAAAGGACTTGCCTGATCTTTTGACTGCAGCTCCTGACAGCGTTTCTCACCGGCTTCTCATCGGCGGTCGTTCCACCAAGTGGAAGTGATTGCCGCTTGAAGGATGACTA
Organism: Calotriton arnoldi; assembly: GCA_963921515.1. Taxonomy (NCBI): domain Eukaryota; kingdom Metazoa; phylum Chordata; class Amphibia; order Caudata; family Salamandridae; genus Calotriton; species Calotriton arnoldi. The sequence continues at coordinate 1,560,602 of CAWUFW010003913.1, read as the reverse complement.
CTTAGTAATTTTAGTACGCGCTAGGAATGCTGGTACTTGTAGTTAAAGTAATGAGTAAATGATTGAAAATATTTTGACAATTCTCCCGGCATTACACAGAATGCTTTTGTTAAAAGCTGATTTATTACAGTCTATTAATTTCGGACATCTCATTCAGTCCTGAAAAGGCTGTGTTAAAGCGCATTATTAAATACGCTTCTCTTTGGAGGAGTGCGCGTTCCATGTCTCCACCTCTGTGGTTTGGTTTAATCACGCTCAATTTAGTCCACCTAAGATCTTTTTCAGTGTGTCCACGTTCTTGGAAATGGGCAGCGAGGGGTGCATTAGGTACATTCTTTTTGATCCTTGATCGGTGTTGTGTTATTCTCTGCCTGACCTCTTGTGTTGTTTTCCCAATGTAGATCAAAGGGCAGGGGCACAAAGCGGCATAGACCACATTCCTGGTCTTACAATTTGAGAATTCAATGTGCTTCCACTTATCCGTTCCGTTTGTGAATTCTGCACCCTCAATTGTTGAGCTATATGCTTGGCATGTACCACATTTGTGGTGTCCCAATAGTGGCTGTAGATTCAAAAAAGGACGTATTGAGTCTGATTTCTTTGGGGGATCGTCCGCTGCCCTTATGATGCGCTGGCCAATGCTCATGTTCTTTTTCAGTGCAAACAAAGGGATTTGAAGGTTGGTGTCAGTATCCTTTACCAAATGCCAATTATGGCGAATGATTTTCTTAAATGAATTGGTATATGGACCAAACGTTGAAACGCATACCAAACATGTCAGAACATTTTTAGGCTGTTTTTCAAGAAGTACTTCACGTGGTGTAAACCGAGCTCTTTTACACAAATGTTTCAATAGTTTAGATGGATACCCTTTCTCCTTTAGTTTCTTGGTCAATTCTTTCGAATGAATCTCATAGTCTTCTTTACGCGTACAGTTTCGCCGCACGCGCAAGTACTGGCCATATGGCAGATTGGCCTTAAGACTTTTTGGATGATGACTTTGAAAGTGAAGTGCCGTATTTGTATCCATGGGCTTTGTGTATAAAGTTGTAATCAAGCCATCTTCAGTGGGTCGTACTTCTACATCCAAGAATGTAATGCTGGTTGTACTATAAGCCAAGCTGAATTGGATGTCTGGGTTACGATCGTTCAACCACACATGGAAGTTAAGGAGTTGGTCTTCCGTTCCTGTCCAAAGGCACCATACATAATCGATGTATCGATACCATTGGGCCACGTACTCACTGAAAGGGTTGTTGTTATAAACGTGTCGTTCCTCATATCTCGCCATGCCTAGGATCGCCATCTCCGGCGCGAAGGGACAGCCCATGGCGGTCCCTTTCACTTGGAGAAAGAAGTCATTTTCGAACTTAAAGTAATTACGCTTCAATGCCAAGGCGGCAAGGCCAACAATGAATTGAGTTGGAATCTGATGAGGGCGGTCCCTGCTTTCCAAAAAAGATCTCAAAACATCCAGCGCGTCTTCCTGGGGAATTTGCGTGTATAAAGACACGACATCCAAGGTGGCTAATATGTGACTATTGGGTTCAAATTGAAAACCTTCGATCTTGTTGATGAAGTCTGTGGTATCCCTCAAATATGATTTTACATCTTTCAAAAATTCCTTGAGGAAAAAATCCAAGTACTTGGAGATGGGCTTAAGTACTGAGTCACACCCCGACACTATGGGGCGGCCAGGGGGGGTGGTGGCATTTTTATGGACCTTTGGGAGGAAGTAAATCACAGGTGTCCTTGGATGTTGTTTTATAAGGTACTCATGTTCCTTGGGGCCCAAAATACCGGCCTCTAGCCCCTCATCAACCATACCTTTGACCTCATTTTGAATCTGTTTGACTGGATCCAATGGGATCTTTCGGTACCATAGTGGGTTACCCACATGTTTGCGTCCTTCTTCTAGATATGCCTCCTTTGACCAGACTACCGTAGCACCACCTTTATCGGCTGGCTTGATGACCAGCTCCTTATCATCTTTAAGTTCCTTGATAGCCAGTCGCTGTTTGATCGGCATGTTACTTTTGACAAACACCTTCTGATGTTTCAATTGATTGAGAGAAGATAAAACCGCTTGTTCAAATGCAATAATACTTTTAGGGATTGTATTTGATGGAGGGCAGAATGTTGACTTATTACGTAGACCAGACGTTTCTCGGGTCATGGGCATCTCTTTGAAGAATGTATGGAGTCTGATTTTTCTGAAAAGTTCTATAGCTTCAATCTTGAGATGGATCAGATCTTGTTTTTGACTGGGAATAAATTTGAGACCCAGTTCAAGAACCGCTTCTTGTTCCGGTGTCAAAGTCTTTTGAGATAAATTAATGATCAATGTCTTCTTCACGACTTGTAATATTGGCGCCTGGGTTTGTATCGTTCTCGCTTCTGCTGCTGGCCGCCCCCTAAAGAATTACCGGTGTTTTTTTGCTGTTGGTTGGCATTCGATGGACCTTCGCCTGCGTTCGAATCTCCAGTGGAGTCTGACGACGATGTCTCAGAAAAAGTCAAGAACTTTCGTCTGGATCTGCCTCTGTATTCTGGTAGTGTAGTGTGGTTTGTGGCCTCATTGCCGGATTTGCTAAGCTAGCTTAGGCCCAGCTGCCATGATGCCTTCTTTGCACACGTTACTTTGTTTTTCCAGACTCTGCTTGTGCCCGTTTATATTAAAACTGTCTGCCTTTTCGCCTTTCACCTTTTCTCATGTTCTCTGCGGCTTCTGTCTGCACACAATGTACAAGGTCGAAAAACACCGTCTCTTGTTAATGCTGATCTGGTCAGCCCCTCGCACTTAGATATAACATGAAACACAGCTGCACTGGAGAAATTTGCGTGCTTTTAATATTGTGATCTCCCTGTTGGTAGCAGTTGGAGAAAAACGTTTCCAGGGAGAAGAGCTGTGCTTGTCTGATGATGTAAACCTTGCATCTAGAGATTGAGGTATGGGGGTCCGCCTGACAAAGCCCAGAGGTCTTCTATTCATAAAATAAATTAGTCAGTAGCACGGGGAGGGTGGTAAGGCTATTTAGCCCAACAACCACTATCTTTATAAAATGCTTTCCCCGTTTGTATTCTATGGAATTGTAACCATGCTTACTGTTTTATCTTTATGCATTATGCTGCTAGTACTGGCACGTGTACTTTATCTTAGAGCACAATAGTTGAAATAAACATTTTAAACTATACTGTGTCTCTTATTACGCACGTTGTGGACAAGTACAAGTGAGTAATGAAAGAGTGTTCTTGCTCCCGCGATTCCTGAGAGAGTCTGTGTTCTGGGATGTCTAATCATTTGTAGCTTCGCTGGAGTACGGAGAACGAATGAGATGCTAAAGCTAGTCGGATTGGGATTGTGGGTACTAAGGTGCATGAGTGGTACACCACTATACGCCGAGGTCCTATATTCCTGAGCATAGCTCTGTATATGTACAGAATCCCCGCAACATGCCGCCACCAACGAGGTGGGCTTCTTATCTGCGAGACGCTTGAGTAGTGCTTGTGCTTGTCCACGACAACCGTCGCATACGTTTCCGGAAACGTTTGTGAGGGTGATACCTCCTATAATGATGTTTTTATAGGTTCTTTCAAGCTTGAAGTTATTAAAAGGTGTTTTCTTAAACCCTGAATTGTGCTGGCACGTAATAGGTTGTTCTACATTCTTGGTCTAAATGGCTGCGAATGTAAATATCCCGGCACATAGCCGCGCTGCGCTCCGGGCTCATTTACAGGCCTATGGAGTGCCTGACGTGGGTGTCGCTCTCATCTTTGTGGTGCAAGCCGATCCGGCTTACCATTTTGAAGTGTTTTACTCTTGGGTCACTTTCCCGGCAGTGGAAGCAGATGACAATTTGTTTCACGCTTACGCCCACACCGCCCTACCCAATGCTTATCTGCCTTATCAGGCCCTGAAAGTACCACTTACGGCATGGCAACACCGTATTTGGTTTAATGGCGCCCTCCCACATCCGGTCACCCCGGTTCGTTTAGGCCCCTTATCCATAGACAGGGCCACTTGGCCAGTCTTGGCCGGGTATACACCACATCCGCGTTATTTGGCGGTTGCGGTTGATGAACTGCGCGTGTTGCATACGTCTTTAATCCGCGTGCACAGAGCTTTAGTACAATATGTTACGGGCAACGTCCAGGGAGTCCCTCCTGGAGTTGCGGCGCATCCAGCTGGACCGGGCGGTGTGACCATAAGTCCCGTCATGGTTAATTCGGTGATGGGCAAGCGCCCACAGAATAAGGACGATTTGCCTTATTGGCTTGCAGAAAAATTTGACCAGCTGGAGGCTGTTTTTCCAAATACATCTCCTGTGGATAAACACAGGATTCTCACTATTAGTTTGCCAAAAGACTTAGTTCCCGAGTTGGCAGAATGCAACAAAACGGGGTAAGGTATTCGCAGCAGTTTATGCGAAATGTTTCGGCACTCCTTCCATGACGGTTCTCCCCACGGTGATTAAACGAGTGCAGGATGAAGATGGCCCTGAGGCGGCTGCGGAACTGGGGATGAGACTGGTGGGAGTGTTCGATGTAGTGGCTGATCTAATACTTGCGAACGTCAAGGGTGATGCAGTCAATTTCCAAGTCGCTAATGCTTTGGCTTTGGTCCCGGAACCGGACAAGCCACGCGAATTACCGAAAATAAATGCACAGGCTTATAAAACAATTGGCCGCAATATTCTAGGTGTTAAGCCTTTTGCTAAAACACCAACGCAAACACAGTCACAACAAAAAACACAATCTGATAAAGAAGAGAAGCCATTCTTTACTAAAAAGAACTGGAGGTTGAAGAAGCAGGGTAAGCAACAATTAAAATCAGGGTCGCGAGTAGCGTCCCCGGTTTCAGTATCTTCTGAACGCACATTTGCGCGACCGAGTGAGAATGAAATCTCCAGATAGATTTCAAGTCCCTGACCCGCGTTCTCCTTGTTCTCCACAGGCACCGTCGACCTCCCAGACTGGTGGAGGAGATCGCCAGGATAGAGGCAAGGGTCGTGAGGGCCCACAGGGATGGGATCAACCTCGACAACCAGGCCGAGGGAAACCAGAAGAGTTTCAACGTTCTCGCCCGCAGTTTCAGAAGAAAAAAGTTGCAGCTTTAACAGCGAGATATGCCACAGACGGTGAGAACGAGACTCCTGAATTGGACGTGGGCAGTGACGTTGCTAGACAGCGCTGCAGAAGTTACCATAGTGCGGGAGGCGCTACGTCCTCATGTGGAGGCGACAGCAACTGATACTTTCATTACTGTCGAAACAGCAGACACCAGAGTGGCACCCCCTGACAGACTATTTAATATTGTCATTCAAATTGAAGGTGACATTGAGCGTGTTATTAAAGGGATTTTTGGGGAAAATCTGACCTCTTCTTACGACATTTTGTTGGCAGAAGCAGATTGGCCGCCCCCATTCGTACTTGCTGCACCGAGAAGGGAAGAAGTAATTCTTCCCAGCTTTTCGCATCATGTCCCCAAGGACAAAGCGGAAGCGTTAGCAGCTGAATGGGCTGGGGCTCTGGCTCCGGCACTGTACCGAAATCACGTGGGCTGGGATGAGGATTCTCCCCCCCATGATATACCCTTGCGGTCTCTGCCACAGCCACAACCCCAATATCCCCTCCAGCGGGAAGCAAACGGTCCCGTTTCAGAAATTGTGACACAGTTAGAATATCAAGGAGTAATTGAAACATGCGTATCACCCATGAATAATCCCCTTTTTGCGGTTTCTAAACCGGATGGATCGTACCGCCTAGTTTTGGATTACCGACATTTGAACTCTCATTGTCGGACCTTTGCGGTGCAAAATACCCACAGCTCTGCGCTCGTAGACAGTCTCGTTCGTAAAAAATATAAAACGACACGACCTATCAAATGGGTTTTACACTCACAATTTGTCCCCGGAAGGCAGCCAATGGAGCGCCTTCACATCCGGTGGAAAACAATTTAAATTCCGGCGTTTGCCCATGGGCTACAAGAACAGCCCGGGGGTCTTCACCACATGTGTTGTCTCTTTGTTGGACAGCATAGACCCAGATGCGTATTCGTACGTCGACGATATATATCTGACAGACGACGAACTATTGCTGCATCTTTCCAGAGTGTACCGCATTATTCTTGAGTTTGCGGTCTTAGGATACAAATTTAATTTTGCCAAATCACACATCGCAGAATACACTGTTTTGTTTTTTGGCTATGAGCTCAACAATGAAGGTCGGGGCTTAGCTCCCCACTTCCTGGAGAAGTGCGCACTTTTGCGACCTCCAACGACCCTGAAGAAACTTCAGTCATTACTGGGATTTTTAAACTTCGGGCGTTCTTACATTCCCGAATACGCCCAGCGTATCAAGCCTCTTTATGCCTTGATACTGCCTAACTTTTCGAAGTCAAGTTGGCTTCCTGAACATTCAGCTATACTGCACTCTTTGCAGTCTGATCTACTTGAATCTAAATTCTTGTTGACTTGTGATAACCACACAAACTTGGTGATTAGAATTGTGCCAGGGGCAGTGGGTTTCACGTATCTGACGTTTAACAAAGGTGACACAGTACCTATTGCATACAAGTCGCATCTTTACACTTCAGCGGAGTTGCGCTTTTCCACTGTGGAGAAAGTTTTGACTGCAGTGCAAATGGCGATTCTTAAAGAACGCGCACTGGCACAGGGAAAACGCATTTTGGTGGTGACACCATATCCTGCCCTTGAGGCAGTGACAAAAGCAAGTGTACCGAACGCTAAGGCTCTGCACCCTCGTTGGATACAATGGGCTACATCTCTGACATCCCCGGATGTTACTTTTATCTTTGATTCCTCTCTTCAGACACAGGAGTTCTTGCAGTATGAATTTGTTCATCCTCCTCCTCTGTCTTTGCTGCCGCTTGAGGAGTACCAATGCATCATTTACACCGATGGTTCGGCGCAACCGTCCACGGGATCTAAACATGCTTATTCCGCAGCATGTGCTATTGTTGCAGGTACTATAGTGAACAGTGAGTTCAAACCGAGTGTGGTGCACACGCAAGCACTGGGAGACAGTACTGCACAATTGGCCAAGCTGCGCGCTTTGGTGCTTGCTCTTGAGTTTGCAACTCCAGACGTGACTACTCTTATTGTATGCGATTCATACTACTGTGTTCAATCCTTCAATGACAACTTATTCTTTTGGTCTCAAAACGACTATAGAGATGCTAAAGGCAGCACAATTAAGCATAAAATGCTTTGGCTTCGAGTGGCAGATCTTAAACAACGTCTGCCTCTCACGCAGGTGATTCACACACTTGGCCACCAGCGTGTGGGCGCACACGCGGTCGGTAACAGTTTGGCAGATGAAGCTGCCAAATCAGCAGTAGCAACGTGCTCAGTAGCAGCAGTTACAAGATCCATGACTAAAATAGATAATGAGATTTTGGCAGCTATTGCTGCAACAAAGGAAGGTGCAAATTACCCTCGGGGTTTCCCTTCCAAGTACTCTTATCACTTAAGTCCCGATCAGGTTCCTTATGTCAGAATTCCAGACGTTGGTGATCGGCTGATCCCCACCGTGGACCGCAGAACGTCTTTGATAACGGCCGCACACGAAGGCTTGGCTTCGGCCCATGCTGGCGTGTCAGCGACTGTTTCTATTTTGCAGCAGCGTTACTGGTGGCGTGGTTTATATAAACAAACCCATACTTATGTGCTTTCTTGTGACGTTTGTCAGCAAATTAAGCCTTCAACGGTTACACGACCACCACAAACACAGCTCTGCATTTCTAATAAACCTTTTGGTTGTGTTTACCTTGATAACTGCGGTCCATTTTCTTCTGACACTGCATATAAATACATCTTAGTTGCAGTTGATTCGTGCACACGTTTCATCTGGGTGTGGCCACAACGAAGTGCTGATGCTCGAAATGTCATCAGGGATTTGCGTGTCTTTTTGGGAATTTTTGCCTGTGGTACCTTCCATTCGGACCAAGGTCCAGCGTTCGCCTCTAAGGCGTACAAGGACGTAATGCGGTCTATGGGGGTGCTGGTGCAATTTTCGTCTCCGTACAGGCCTGAGGGCAACTCAATTGTCGAGCGAATGAACCGTGACTTAAAGCAATCCTTGACAGCTAGAGTCTTAGGCACTGGAAGGAACTGGCTTGCCCACTTGTATGGCATGCAACGTGCACTTAATAATCTCCCTAGAAGATCTCTGGGTGGGCGGACCCCATACGAAATGCTCTTTGGCATACAAATGTTTGTGACAGAACTTGATGGTCTAGACATGGCGGCAAATACCGCAATCTTTGATGTAGATAATCATTCTACTATGTTGCAGGACTTACAAGAGACCCGTGACAAACTTGCAAACGAACACTTGCCTTCAGCCACTGACGCAGCGTTGCAGATTCCGGTTGCCGGCTGGCTTCCGAAAATTGGAGACTTGGTCCGAGAGAAGGTGGAGAACAAAAAAGAATTTGGCCCCTCTTATCGTGCACCGGTTCCAGTTCTTGGCTTGAAGGGTACTCGTACAGTAATCTTACCACCACTTCCAGGTCGCTAGGACAACAGATTCATCTCAGTGGACAATGTCAAGCTAAAACATCTGGCCGATCCTGCACAGCGTGACACCTGCGGTGTCATGTCCAGCAATATCAAGGTATCCTGTTTGTGGCCCTCCAGCCTGCACAGACACTGATATTAACATTGAGATGGTCGCTTTGCCAGATCGCCTGCTCAACTTCCCGGCTTCCTCCTGCAACGAGGAAACCGAGTATGCATACCCCGCCAACGAGTCGGTGGCTCATTTACCTACAACACCACTGAGCCCAACTCGTTTTTCCTTTGATTCGGCTTCCACCTTATCACTTATCCCGTCCAGCTTCAGTATTTTTGTATCCTGGTTCAGAGACAATTTTTTATCCCTCCATGGACATACATCTGGTTGGTGCTATTCCTGATTTTCCTGTTCATGTCCATTGGCTTTGTGACAGTTTTCTTATTGCTCATCAATGGTCACTATTTACCAGAACGCTCTGCGGTGAACTGTGTCGCTGGAACTTTGGCTCCGCATTCTTCGTCTCACATCATGAAGCGTGAGCACACCTTTGTGAACATTTCAGCCTTTCCAGTTGCTGATGGCATCGTATGGGATGCTGTAAATTTTCAAATCCATGGACCAACAGAAATTATTAATGTACCTAATGTCCTTCGGGTTTCTATGGGTGATGTGGTAAAAAGAATTATTCATCCTGACGATTGGGATGTGCATGCTGTTGAATCGTTATTTTCTGATTTAAAATATTATGCTGCCTTTAATGCTGAAGATTTGTACTTAAATTCTGCAAATTATGCCGATTTGTATTGTTACCAACATTGGGGTCACCATTTTCTGCATAAACCGAGTACACTTCGAGGTAATTTTAATTACACCCAATGGGAACATTGTCCGACCCCTCCACAGGGTAGCTCCAAAACGCTTAAAAGTAAATTTACCTATTTCACTGACTTTGATAGATCAAACCCTGGGTCCTATTATTTTAGATTAAACATTTCTTCAAATCAGAAGATCATGTTAACTCACACCAAATTGCTCTATTCCACTTCCTTTCTGGACGCCTTGGCTGTGGGTTGGTATGATCACTGGAAGGACACCATCGACTTATAGTCTATTTGGGGAACTAAATCATGGCAAGTACGCGGTACAGAAGCTTTGCACCGTGCTTGCCTCATTTCAACCCAAATTTTGTTTCTCAACAATACTGTATATCAAACAACTTGTTGGGGTATGGCTACTTCCAAACAATCGAATGCACCCTCCATTCCCATTTAGTCTTCCCGACCCAATGAAAGCTTGCTTTTTAATATTTCCCTTGTAGAGTTGCAAGCTTTATTTCAGAATAATTCCTTTAATAGTTCTAAGATTGATCAGTCACCCTGGTTGGCCTGTCCCATAGCATCAAATGCCTGCCAACGACGTTTTCATGATTCTGCTCCTGGTTATAAACAGGATAGGCCAGACTCAAGGTTTTCTGACTCCCGTACTGTTACAACATATTCTGTTGGTAAATTGTGTAAACAGTGGTTGCAGCACTCTTCATTAGATTCTGTGAAACAACATTTATCCCTCCTATCAGGCAACATTGATCTGTCCGATTTTGTCCTAGGGCCTAGAGGTCCCAGACCTAAGAGATTCATTTATGAAACTTACAATGAACTCTGGAAGCTTTCGCAAATTGAAGCTGCTGCCCGCCTGCGGGAGATCAAGCAGGCAAATCTAGAAAAAGTGCTCGCTGTTGTGGACAATAGCATTAATACCCTGTCTTCCCGCATTTACACATTAAAGAATATTGTTTCGTCTGTTGTTGATATTGTACAAGATGATATGTCTGTGTTATATCATGGTCAGAATCAATTGCGTTCAGTAATGCAGTTTGCGTGGACATTGCAAACACTGAAAATGGGCAAAGTTCCATGGCATTTTTTAAACACAACAGCCTTGTTCTTGCCATTTAATTTAACTGAAAAACAGCAATTCATGTCCATGAAAGATGCAACATACACTCTCTTACATATCGAGAAGATAGAGCCTTTACCATTCTCTGTGGCGGAAACTGACTCGGCTGTGTGGGTAGTCCACGGGGTTATCGCTTTGCTTTTTTCTTTATTTGAATTCAGTTCTTGCATGAAACATTATCCTGTTGGCCGTTTACAGCCTTTAGGCAGTGCCTTTTTGCATGAACTTTGGTCCCTGCCTTTTACATACCGCTGCCTTAGGGACGAAAAAGAGGTTTTTCTCACAGGAGAGTCTTGCGATTCTACAGTGGGTCATTCCCTCGTTTGTAAAAACATTAAACTGCATGGGGCTTGTAATGTTTCAGCTCCGAATCTTGCTTGTGTTTTAAAGGGCATTCCGGCTCTTGTTATTTCTCCTACTTTCACTGTGCTTGCAAATGGTAACTATCTGCTTCTAAATAATCAAGACTGCTGTGGAATGCAGGCAGGCATCCCATATTTTGTCACGGTTTCACACCGCGTTGTGTGCTGCAAAAATGTGCTTTTCCCACCCCCGCATGAGAAGATAGATAGTTCCATTTGGCCTTCCATTCCCACTCTGAACGCAGATTTCAATAAATTGAGTAGAATAAAGGCACTATTATTAAACCAGGAGGTTATGCTTACTTCCGCACGGGAGACCTTCATACTCCAGGTGGCTAGTACCCACAGTGAGATACAGGCGCTCTTGAACACCAACCTCCCACAACATTTCGGTGAGCTAATTCACCGTGTTTTCAATGCATCTAATACCGAAGGTCTTATGCACTTTTTTAAAGTTGTGGGCTCCGGCCTTTTGACCTCCTTTTCAGACTATATTTGGTGTAATTCCGGCTTTTATTCATTCTATTTTTTCCAGCGTCTTTGGCGGCTTACCGTTGATCCTTGCCTTAGCTGCTGGCATATTACTTTTGATTTGTTTGATGCGCAATGGCTGCACTTCCTGCGGGCATGCTCCACCGAGATCGGCTCCTGATGCTCCGTGAACGCATGATTGTCAGCTTCGGTGTCCTACCATTGGCGACACTCAGCGTGTCCTATAGACTTTCCTTTCGCTTTGCGTATTTCACTTGCGTGCAACCTGTGGTGTCTTGTTTACGATGCCCTTTTTCTTGGTCCTTGGAGGTCTGCCTCTCCAATACGTCTTATTCGGACCCGGATTTTGACCAGTTAATGGGCCCCTTAGTGGCCCATGAACGGGAATGTTCCGGGGCTGGATTGATGGCGCGTGCAGCTGCACTTGGGGTTTTGGCGCAATGGGATATCTGGGCAGCTGCTCAGAATCTCCTACAACGCAGTTATATCGAGTATCACGCAAGTTGTCCCGCAATGCTGATCACTGCTCCCTACTCTGAGGAATATGAATGCAGTTTTCGTTTGTTGGACTGGATGGCATCTCTTTTTTCAGACGACGCCAATGATGTCTTTTTGGAAGGTGTTGCGGTTTACTGCGCATACACTCTAATGGATTAAGGACGTTGACTTTCAACAAACTGCATCCCAGGATTCTTTTTCTTCATTCTTTCATTAGTGCCCTTTCAGGCCCTGTTTGAAGTTTTTTTTTATCCCACTTTTTTTTAATTCTATATCCTTCATGGGAACATTTTTTCATACATAGACGTTTGCATTCTGCTCCATCTATTTGAACTCTGTTTTCGTCCTATGTCTTGGCCTATGGACTGACCAGGGGAGGGTGTAGTGTGGTTTGTGGCCTCATTGCCGGATTTGCTACGCTAGCTTAGGCCCAGCTGCCATGATGCCTTCTTTGCACACGTTACTTTGTTTTTCCAGACTCTGCTTGTGCCCGTTTATATTAAAACTGTCTGCCTTTTTGCCTTTCACCTTTTCTCATGTTCTCTGCGGCTTCTGTCTGCACACAATGTACAAGGTCGAAAAACACTGTCTCTTGTTATTGCTGATCTGGTCAGCCCCTCGCACTTAGACATAACATGAAACACAGCTGCACTGGAGAAATTCGCGTGCTTTTAATATTGTGATCTCCCTGTTGGTGGCAGTTGGAGAAAAACCTTTCCAGGGAGAAGAGCTGTGCTTGTCTGATGATGTAAACCTTGCATCTAGAGATTGAGGTATGGGGGTCCGCCTGACAAAGCCCAGAGGTCTTCTATTCATATAATAAATTAGTCAGTAGCACGGGGAGGGTGGTAAGGCTATTTAGCCCAACAACCACTATCTTTATAAAATGCTTTCCCCGTTTGTATTCTATGGAATTGTAACCATGCTTACTGTTTTATCTTTATGCATTATGCTGCTAGTACTGGCACGTGTACTTTATCTTAGGGCACAATAGTTGAAATAAACATTTTAAACTATACTGTGTCTCTTATTACGCACGTTGTGGACAAGTATGAGTGAGTAATGAAAGAGTGTTCTTGCTCCCGCGATTCCTGAGAGAGTCTGTGTTCTGGGATGTCTAATCATTTGTAGCTTCGCTGGAGTACGGAGAACGAATGAGACGCTAAAGCTAGTCGGATTGGGATTGTGGGTACTAAGGTGCATGAGTGGTACACCACTATACGCCGAGGTCCTATATTCCTGTGCATAGCTCTGTATATGTACAGAATCCCCGCAACAGTAGGGCCCTACGAGATTCCTCTCTTCTATAAAAATCTTCTCTCAGGTATGGATACACCGTTTCCAAGTAGAACGATTTTCTGTCACGTTCAAACTTTGTGTTCTTAAAATTTATTGTATTGTCCTTGAAAGTCGAATCTTCCTTTTCAATCTTCTCCAACAAAGTTTTAGCCTCAGTGACTGAATGGTTGTCCTTAATAGACTGAATAAATTGTTCAATTTCGTCCGCTTGGGTGCGGCAAAGCCTTTGTGCCGTTTCAATGGAATGCACCATCAGATCTCTACTGCACTTTGTGCTGATAAAGCTAAAGCCCTTCTTGTATTCAGGGTCTTCTGTAAAAATCACCGGGACATTTTTGATTTGAAGTCCCCAGGGAATGGTGCCTGCCTTCAGGTTTTCAAAAAGAAAATAACGTTGCAGTTCGGTTCTAATCTGCTTTTTCTGCAATCGAAGTAATTTCTCTGACTTGTTTTGTGTTTTTGCAGTCGAACTTAAGTTGACTGTTGGAAACAGAGACGTTGCTGAAATAAGTCGTTGAATATGTTCCTCAGTGAAGGAAAGTGTATCCTTCTCTGACATGACCACTGTTGGGTAATGCCTTGTGTGGCAGAACCAAAGAAAAAATAATTGAAAACCCCTTTGGATTAGTATTTTGAGATTACCCGCACGGGCAAATGCCCGCTCAACACTTTTTAAACAATACGGGGGTTAAGCCTATACTACCGCCCAAACTAGGCCACAATAATAGTTTACAACAGAGGGTTGTTTGGGCGTGCGTTTTGAATTACTGCATTCAACAAACCACTCTCACAACTAGAGTGGTTTGGTGTTTTTATTTCACCTTTCTCTTTTTCATTTAATTATATAATACTTTGGCCATTCAAGGCATGTCATAGAAAGAAAACAATACATTTTTAGTGACATTCACCACTACATCAGAAAAATACTTACAGCACAATTGACATTCAACAAATAAATGACCAATATACACAAAACATTACAAAAACTGACAAAAGAAACGATAGAGCAGGCGAGTTGCCCTGTTTGTACACTGTATTAGTCAGTAGAATGGTGGTGGTTAAGGCTAGCTGGGGTGGGTCGACGCGTTTCAGAACCCTACTTTTCTTTTTGGGTTCTCCTCAGGACCAGGACAGGTCAAACACTAAAATATTGTAAAATGAGAGAAAGTCATATCAGCTAAGTGTCTCTGTGTTCCAATTACCCATAACCTTATGGTAAAAAGAGTCATCTATTCTTACCATTCAGCGGTGGTGATCCCGGGTGCTGTTTAGCAATTAATGACGCGCAAAGTCGCGTGATGTTGCAAAATTCTAGAAAGTAGAGAGAAGATGGAGGATTTACCAAGCTACAAGTCAACCAGCTCTATTGTTGGTGCACTCCATTACAACGTCACTACTGAGCAATTGCTCGTAGTTCTAATAAACACCACAATTAGTGTTTCACTTGCCTTTTGTTTGTATAGAGAATTGTCATTAATAATTCTGGTACCGAAAATTTGCCGAGCGTTGTATGTGGTGAGTTCTTAAAGACCACCTACAAGACATAAACAAGTAATACGCTTTGTCGTTTAACTATTTAAAATCACGTCAGCAAAGCATGCAGCATTTTAATAGAGAAGACATACCTCACACGTGGGCGGTGCCCTCATCTATCTCTCAACTTCTTGTTACTCTACCATGTTTCAATACAATAGGTAGGGCACTTTAGGACTGCTCTATCATTTCTTTTGTCAGTTTTTGTAATGTTTTGTGTATATTGGTCATCTATTTGTTGAATGTCAATTGTGCTGTTAGTATTTTTCTGATGTAGTGGTGAATGTCACTAAAAATGTATTGTTTTCTTTCTATGACATGCCTTGAATGGCCAAAGTATTATATAATTAAATGAAAAAGAGAAAGGTGAAATAAAAACACCTAACCACTCTTGTTGTGAGAGTGGTTTGTTGAATGCAGTAATTCAAAACGCACGCCCAAACAACCCTCTGTTGTAAACTATTATTGTGGCCTAGTTTGGGCGGTAGTATAGGCTCTACCCCCGTATTGTTTAAAAAGACACTACAAAATCAGCATTACCATCTATTGTTTCAGGTACAAACTTAAACACACTCAGTTATACTGCACCCCAGGGCTTTCCTGGTATTTATTCAGAAATAAGTTCAGATAAATTCCAGGATCAACTGATTAGTTGTTTGTTAGACAAAAGCGGGACATAACTAAGTTAAAAAGTGGCATTGTAACCTTGACGGAAGTGTGACTTCAGGGGCATGTTGGTCCTGCTTTTCTAACAAAATAGGCAAATAGCAAGAAATACTTAGGGCACTGACATGTCGAGGACAACACAGATGTAACAATACTAATGTCCCTATAAACACCTATAGCTTTCACTTGTAACCAATAACCGAGGGCTACTGGGGTCTCTCAGGGCATTTGTATGTCTCTGGGTCTCCGTTCCACAAAATCTAAAAGGGCTCTCCTTGGTACGATTGAGCCCATCCTGGGGTATAGGGACCAGGATGAGACCCGATGATGAAGCATGACACCAATAGAGCGTGTGAGGCTCTTACAAAAAACAATCAATTGACCCTGGAATTATTTCTCAAACAATAATTAGAAAACTAAGGGGCAGATTTACAAGAAAGTGACGCATCTATAGAGATGCGTCACTTTCCCTGCGCCACCCTGAGAAGCCCTTGGGCCACCATGGATGCCCTGTATTTACAATACGGCGCACCATGATGCAAGGATTGACAGATGCCTCAGAAATTCTGACGCATCTGTTGGGGCAAAAGTCACGCATTGCTGGAGTCGTGTTGCAAGCACGATGCAACGCCAGCAATGCATTTAAGGCCTATTCCCACTACACTGCATCACTCCTTATGCCTGCTTCAAGTGTAATGTTTTGACGCAGTGGCGTCCTAGAAGTGACACCGTGAAATCTTGTAGATTTCACTGCGTCACTTTTACTAGGCTTTCCTGCGTGGGAACGCCCAGCCTGCATACATTATACCTGATGCAGGTATAATGTGACGCAGGGCTTTACAACGTGACGCATCTCCCTAGATGCGACACGTTGTAAATTGGCCGCATTTTTTATGCCGCCGCTGTGTCACAAAAGTGACGCAATGGCGGCGCAAAAGTGTTGCAAGGGGCTTGTTAATCTGCCCCTAAGGGTGCAGGATAATTGAGTGTGCTTAGTTCAAATTAAAATAAAGATTTGTTCCAGCTCTCCTCCTTCTTGGATTCATCGGTCAAGGTAGATATGTGAGATGAAAAAATGTCAAATATGTGTACTTTTAATTTCCCCTTCTTCGTTAGGTTGGAGGTGGGGTAGGAAAAATTAAAGGAACAAGAGCATGGGCTGTGGTCTTATACATTTATAAAAAATGAAAGCACCTCAAACTGCTTACTCAGATTATTGGATGTGCTGAGAAACCTTGGAAATATATTTTATAACAAGACATGTACTCTAAACAACTGGAGAGTCGGACTCAGTCTGAAAACCATAAATTATTGAAATATTTCATGAGAGCTCCTTCAGAGCTGTGTGTGCATCTTAGGGATTAAAATAGTTTATGATTTACAATGTGGAAACTGTCCACATTTTCTTTTGAAAATGTTATCAGTGGCAGAACATAATCACTAATCTTGGTTGCTAGCTACATTATCAGCACCAATACTGACATTGCAGACCTGCCAGTGCATATATGTAGCCATCTCGCTTGTAACATGAAACTAAAGCCCAGAGGGAGCTCTGAAGCAGCTTCCTTTTCTGGTACATGAAACGAAAGCCCAGAGGGAGCTCTGAAGCAGCTCCCTTTTCTGGTAAATGAAACGAAAGCCCTGAGGGAGCTCTGAAGCAGCTCCCTTTTCTGGTACATGAAACGAAAGCCCTGAGGGAGCTCTGAAGCAGCTCCTTTTTCTCGTACATGAAACGAAAGCCCTGAGGGAGCTCTGAAGCATCTCCCTTTTCTGGTACATGAAACAAAAGCCCTGAGGGAGCTCTGAAGCAGCTCCTTTTTCTGGTACATGAAACAAAAGCCCAGCGGGAGCTCTGAAACAGCTCGCTTTTCTGGCAGATGAAACAAAAGCCCGGAGGGCGCTCTGAAGCAGCTCCTTTTTCTGGCACATGAAACGAAAGCCCTGAGGGAGCTCTGAGCAGCTCCTTTTTCTGGCACATGAAACGAAAGCCCTGAGGGAGCTCTGAAGCAGCTCCTTTTTCTGATACATGAAACAAAAGCCCTGGGGGAGCTCTGAAGCAGCTCCTTTTTCTGATACATGAAACGAGAGCCTGCAGGGAGCTCTGAAGCAGCTCCCTTATCTGTTACACAAAACGAAAGCCCAGAGAGAGCTCTGAAGCAGCTCCATTTTCTGGTACATGAAACAAAAGCCCGGAGGGCGCTCTGAAGCAGATCCTTTTTCTGGTACATGAAACGAAAGCCAGGAGGGAGCTCTGAAGCAACTCCCTTATCTGTGACATGAAACGAAAGCTAGAGGGAGCTCTGAAGCAGCTCCCTTTTCTGGTACATGAAACAAAAGCCCGGAGGGCTCTCTGAAGCAGCTCTTTTTTCTGATACATGAAACGAAAGCCCGCAGGGAGCTCTGAAGCACCTCCGTTATCTGTTACACGAAACGAAAGCACGGAGAGAGCTCTGAAGCAGCTCCATTTTCTGGTACATGAAACAAAAGCCCGGAGGGCGCTCTGAAGCAGCTCCATTTTCTGGTACATGAAACAAAAGCCCGGAGGGCGCTCTGAAGCAGCTCCTTTTTCTGGTACATGAAACGAAAGCCCGGAGGGAGCTCTGAAGCAGCTCCCTTATCTGTGACATGAAACGAAAGCCAGAGGGAGCTCTGAAGCAGCTCCCTTTTCTGGTACATGAAACAAAAGCCCGGAGGGCGCTCTGAAGCAGCTCTTTTTTCTGATACATGAAACGAAAGCCCGCAGGGAGCTCTGAAGCAGCTCCCTTATCTGTTACACGAAACGAAAGCCCAGCGGGAGCTCTGAAGCAGCTCCCTTTTCTGGTACATGAAACAAAAGCCCGGAGGGAGCTCTGAAGCAGTTCCCTTATCTGTTACATGAAACGAAAGCCCGGAGGGAGCTCTGAAGCAGCTCCCTTTTCTGGTACATGAAACAGAGGCCTGGAGGGAGCTCTGAAGCAGCTCCCTTTTCTGATGCATGAAACAAAAGCACGGAGGGCGCTCTGAAGCAGCTCCCTTTTCTGGTACACCGTTTTCTAGTGCTCATGCCGACATTTGAAGGTGAAGATTTCTAAAGGTTGTAGGCGTAACGAGGACCAATGGTGCCTCTAGATTTCACTTTACTGAGCAAAGATACTCCCAGGGTAGAAAACAATTGTAAACACATTTGTCAGATATAAATATACTTTAATTGCTTTGTTTTCCTGGTTCTTTTTGGAAACTATGTTTATCTTTTGCTAAAGTACTTTTTTCACTTTGAAACATGGTAAAAAACACAATACCTCCAAGAATGGCTGCCTGAATTTGTCTGTAACCTGTATGAATACACACTCTTTATTCAAATATTTAAAAACTAATAATTAAAAAAAGCCCCTCACTGTCCTTAGAAAGAGACCCGTCCTACCTCTCCACAGTGGGCATCAATTACTGCCAGTAACTCCAGAGGAGGCATCAGTTGCAGTCAGTCACAGTAACTCCAGAGCTGGATCAGTTACTGCCTTTCACGGTAACTCCACAGCAGACATCAGCTACTTACAATCACGTTAACTCCAGAGCAGGCATCAGTTTCTGCCAGTCACAGTAGCTCCAAAGCAGGCATCAGTTACTGTTAGTCACGGTAACTCCAGAGCAGGTATTAGATACCGCCAGTCACAGTAACTCCAGAACAGGCATAAGTTACTGCCAGTCACAGTAACTCCGGAACAGGCATCAGTTACTGCCAGTCACAGTAACTGACCAGAGAAAGCATCAGTTACTGGCAGTCATGGTTACAACAGAGCAGGCATCAGGTATTTTCAGTCACAGTAACTTCAGAATCAATCAATCACAGAATTTGTAGAGCGCACTACTTACCCGCGAGGGTCTCAAGGCGCTGGGGAGAGGGAAGGGGGGGGATGCTGCTACTGGTCGAACAGCCAGGTCTTGAGTAGCCTCCTGAAGGTCAGCAGGTCTTGGGTCTTTCGTAGGCTTAGTGGAAGGGTGTTCCAGGTCTTGGCGGCGAGGTGTGAGAAGGATCTGCCGCCGGTGGTTGTTCTTCGAATGCGGGGGACGGTGGCGAGGGAGAGGTCAGCGGAGCGGAGCTGGCGGTTGGGGACGTAGAAGAAGAGCCGACTGTTGAGGTAGGCAGGGCCAGTTTTGTGGAGTGCCTTGTGTGCGTGGGTGAGGAGTTTGAAGGTGATCCTCCTGTCGACGGGGAGCCAGTGCAGGTTCCTCAAGTGGGGGGTGATGTGGCTGTGGCGTGATACGTCGAGGATCAGTCGTGCGGAGGCGTTTTGTATGCATTGCAGTCGCTTGGTGTGCTTGGCCGGGGCTCCCGCGTAGAGGGCGTTCCCATAGTCCAGTCTGCTACTGACGAGGGCCTGGGTGACTGTTCTTCTTGTGTCTGTCGGGATCCACCTCTAGATCTTGCGAAGCATGCGGAGGGTGTTGAAGCAGGAGGAGGAGACTGCGTTGACTTGCTTGGTCATGGAGAGCGTTGAGTCGAGGATGACTCCCAGGTTGCGTGCGTGGTCGGTGGGTGTCGGGGCTGCTCCCAGCGTCGTTGGCCACCAGGAGTCGTCCCAGGCTGAGGTGTTGGAGCCGAGGATGAGGACCTCCGTT
This sequence comes from Calotriton arnoldi, assembly GCA_963921515.1. Lineage (NCBI taxonomy): Eukaryota > Metazoa > Chordata > Amphibia > Caudata > Salamandridae > Calotriton > Calotriton arnoldi. The sequence continues at coordinate 1,540,662 of CAWUFW010003913.1, read as the reverse complement.
TTGTCCGTGTTCATCTTTAGTCGGCTGATCTTCATCCAATCGGCGACGGCCTTCATTCCTTCATGGAGTTTGGCTTTGGCGGCGAGGGGGTCCTTGGTGAGGGAGAGGATCAGTTGAGTGTTGTCAGCGTAGGAGATAATGTTGAGGTCGTGTTGTCTGGCGATGCGTGCGAGCGGGCCATGTAGATGTTGAACAGTGTTGGGCTGAGGGACGATCCCTGGGGTACGCCGCAGATGATCTCGGAGGCTTCGGATCGGAAGGGTGGGAGGCGGACTCTCTGGGTTCTGCCGTCGAGGAAGGAGGTGGTCCATTCCAGGGCCTTGTCTCGGATCCCTGCGTCGTGGAGGCGTGCGCGTAGAGTGCGGTGGCAGACAGTGTCGAAGGCGGCGGAGAGGTCCAGCAGGATGAGGGCTGCGGTCTCACCATTGTCCAGCAGGATCCTGATGTCGTCGGTGGCGGCGATAAGGGCAGTCTCAGTGCTGTGGTTGCTGCGGAACCCTGATTGGGATGGGTCCAGGATGCTGTTTTCTTCGAGGTATCGGGTTAGCTGTTTGTTGGCATTAGTTACTTCCAGTCACAGTAGCTCCAAAGCAGGCATAAGTTACTGCCAGTCACGGTAACTCCAGACCAGGCATCAGTTACTGCCAGTCAAGGTAACTCCAGGTCAGGCATCAGTTACTGCCAGTCACAGTAACCCCAGAGCAGGCATCAGTTACTGCCAGTCACGGTAACTGCAGACCAGGCATCAGTTACTGCCAGTCACGGTAACCCCAGAGCAGGCATCACTTACTGCCAGTCATGGTAACTCCAGAGCAGGCATCAGTTACTGCCAGTCACAGTATCCCCAGAGCAGGCATGAGTTACTGCAAGTCGCAGTAACTCCAGAGCAGGCATAAGTTACTGCCAGTCAAGGTTACTCCAGAACAGGCAACAGTTACTGCCAGTCACAGTAACCCCAGAGCAGGCATCAGTTACTGCCAGTCACGGTAACCCCAGAGCAGGCATCAGTTACTGCCAGTCACGGTAACCCCAGAGCAGGCATCAGTTACTGCCAGTCAAGGTAACCCCAGAGCAGGCATCAGTTACCTCCAGTCAAGGTAACCCCAGAGCAGGCATCAGTTACTGCCAGTCACGGTAACCCCAGAGCAGGCATCAGTTACTGCCAGTCAAGGCAACCCCAGAGCAGGCATGAGTTACTGCAAGTCGCAGTAACTCCAGAGCAGGCATCAGTTACTTACAGTCATGGTTACTCCAGAACAGGCAACAGTTACTTACAGTCACGGTAACTCCAGAGCAGGCATCAGTTACTTAGTCACGGTAACTCCAGAGCAGGCATCAGTTACTACCAGTCATGGTCACACCAGAGATGGCTCAGGTATTTTCAGTCACAGTAACTACCGAGCAGGCATCAGTTACTTACAGTCATGGTTACTCCAGAACAGGCAACAGTTACTTACAGTCACAGTAGCTCCAAAGCAGGCATCAGTTACTGCGAGTCGTGGTAACTCCAGAGCAGGCATCAGTTACTGCAAGTCAAGGTAACCCCAGAGCAGGCATCAGTTACTGCCAGTCGTGGTAACTCCAGAGCAGGAATCAGTCAATTCCAGTCACAGTAACCCCAGAGCAGGCATCAGTTACTTACAGTCACGGTAACTCCAGAGTAACCATCAGCTAATGCCAGTCACAGTAACTGCAGAGTAGGCATCAGTTACTGCCAGTCATGGTATTCACACACCATGCTTAATTGCTGTTTGTCAAACCCGGGTTAAAGCATGGCCTGGTTTCTTATCAGTTGTCTTCCTTGCCACAGTCTTTACCTGCTGAGCATCTGATCCCTGCTGACAGAAGGTCATTATTAATTATTCCCACCCCAAGAAGACTTCCACGCCATGTCACTTCCTGGGAGGTCCTAAAAGCTAAAGCCGTCCACCCCCACTTCCTGTATTCTTGAACATTTAGGTCCTCTTTAAGGTGAATTCACAAAGGTGCTCGGAGGCGTGGAAACCCTGGAAACCCTGGAACATGGCGAAGAAGACCATGACTCAGAGTAATGAAAATTACCTGTAAATAACCGGGTCTTAACTGCCTTGTCAGTCTTCCTCGCCCCACTCCTTATAAGATGAGCTGACTCGAAAGCCATCAATATTGTTTCAAGTAATGGATGACAATGACTCCAAACCACAGCCAGAACTAAAGTTTATTCACTTCTTACTCTGCTGTTGCATCCAAAACCAATGATCCAAATGTTGAGGAAATAGGACACGGGTATGGGTTGTGGAACAGGTTGCAGCATCACATGGCCATCATTGATGACCCTTTCAAAGCTACCCAAGATGCTGACATACCTCCTGTCAATCATCCCTAAAGTTGGGTTGTCAGAAACCCCGCTTGTCTCTCTTATGCTAGCACGAAATATTGCATCAACTTCCTGCTAGTCGATGGCCTTATACCTCTGCTCGAGGCCCCAAAAGACACAAAAAAATCTAGCTCACAAAAAGGTCTTGTTCCGAACAAGTAGATTTCCAGTACACTTCTCACATTCAGCATGTGAAGTAATTCCTCCTCGGGGGAAGATGGGTTCTGAAAATACCGAGGTAACCCTAAATCAGAAGAGCAGTGAAAATTCTTAGGAACCTTTGCTATAAAACCAGGACTTGGGCATAACCCCACCTTCTCTGGCTAGATTCTCAGGGGCATATTAACAAGGGCCAGCGATAATTATCGCTGGCCCCACATAGCGATAGAAATATTATCGCCGGCTATCGCTGAAAATTATCGCCATGATAACGCTATATTTACAATGCATAGCGCTATGGAATAATATTTCAGCGATAGTGGTGTTTGCCATGGAACATCGCTGGTTTTCCAGCGATGTTCCATGGAAAACAGCGATAACATTGCTGATACGACCCTGTGGTCGTATCAGCATAATCCACCTACCATTATTAGTATGCCTTAGTCTGGAATTTAACAGACGTTAAATTCCAGCGTTAAGGCCGAGGTAGCGCGATTTTTTTTATCGCTGCACCTCCTTGTTAATATCACGAAGCTGCCTTCGCGATATTTTCATGTGCTGTTTTCACAGCCACGCCTTCTTTGCATCTCATTAGCGATGCGAGGCGAGGCTGTGAAAAAACGGGCTCTACATCAAGGTAACACGCGCTAGCGTGTCCTTGATGATATTGCGATATAATTATCGCCGCTTATCGCCCGAAAACGGACGCTAAAGCGGCGATAATTATATCGCCAGCCCTTGCTAATATGCCCCTTAGTAAGTTCTGCCGAACCATAGACAAAGCCAATGTAGGCTCTGGCGAATGAATAAGAGGCCTCTTAGGAAGAAGCTACCCAATGATCTGTTGACCTACAGCACTAAACACTCTAAAAGAAGACTTCTGAAGGCTCTAATAGCAGACAATTGCAATTTTAACATTAAGACCACAAGTCCCAACAGAAAAAATCTCTTAAATAGTCCAAAATGAACTCAGGGTTTCCTGAAATAGGATTGACATTCTTCTCTCCGCAGGAATAAGACTGCTTAGATGGTCTGCAGGCCCATTCTCCCTCCTTGGAAAATACACTGCAGATAGAGAAAGGCTATATTCTCCACCCACAGCTATCTCTTGGGCAAATGATCCAATACTCATTATGTGATCCTCCTTGGTGATTTATATAGACAAGGACCACCTTGTTGTCTGCCCTGATCTGAACACTTTTGATAGTGGGGATAGAAAGTTTCTAAGGCTTTCTGGACCACCTTCAATTCCTTCCCTCTCAAAGATCTAGGGGCATATTTATCTTGCACCACACAACGGGGCGCAAAAGCGACGCAACCCTTAAGTGTGCTTTATGAAGCCACGCAAGGCCACCTTGCATGGCCCAGGTGGCTTGCTAAATGTGGAGTAATGCAACGCAGTGCAAATCGCTGTGTTGCGTTACTCTGCTGCAGGGAGGCATTCCATGGGTGGTGAGTGGACCTGCTATGCATCCCCAGGGGAGGCGTAACGAGCAGAAAGATGTTTATTTCTCCTAGTTTCTTCCCCTTTTTATGTGTGTTGCTTGTTGCGGTAGGAATAGAAAGAAGAAAATGCCTCAGAGGATTGTTTTTGTGCAGGAAGGCGTCCCTTCCTGCACAAAAACAATCCTGCCTACAATGCAAGGGTGCCTACATTGTGCGCCAGCACTGGGAAAAGACAGGACTGTGATGTATAATGTTAAATAAGCACATCCCGGCCCTTTCCATGTCATGCAGCGCAGCAAGGTGACCCGCTGCGCTGCATGACTCGTTGATGAATATGCCCCCTACTCTTCTGAGCTCATCTCTTCATTTCTTCTGGGCCATCTGCTCCTTCAGAGTCACTCAGAGTCACTCCCCAGCCTACATTTTCACACCTGTAGTTACTATGTGTGGTGGGGTGTCTCCAGAACCAGATCCCCTTCTAGAGTATTTCATTCCAACCTCGACTTGAGGGACTGAACCACCTCTAACGATAAAGGCACCATCTGCTCGCAATCCTGAGATTCTCTGGATACCACCACTTTAAGTTGTGGTTAATTAATGGGTAAAGGTGTAATGTGGCCCAGGAAAGTCCAAGCTCTCTGAAAGCCATGGATCCCTGCACCTTTAACCAGAGCCACTGTGTTGGAGCAGGCAGCACTGGGGGAAGGAGACATCCAATTACAGCTTGTCCTTCCTTAGCTCCAGAAGCTACACTTCACCCAAGTTCATCCTTTAATGAGCGCCCATGAACTGGAGCTCTTGTGTCGGTGTCAAACTGGACTGCTTCAGATTCAGAAGTGTTCCTCCATGGGCCTATTGCTCAGCTCTATCAAAGCAGCAGTAATCTGAGAAGGATAATGGTAGCCAGGGCTCCAGGGGGTATGGGCTCAGGAGGGAGAGGCATGGGTCCTTCTCTGGAACCTGCTCCTTGAGGAGAGTTTAACAATACTTTACAGCCCTACTGGTGGACGTATGGAATCAGAGCCCACAGTCCCTCCTGAACTCTTTAATGTACTCCACTGATATGACAATTAACCCTGTTTACAGTAAATAAACATGTTATAAACTGATTATGCATTAAAACTAATATTACACTGGTTGAGAAGGATTGCGAATCTATGTTTGGTGCACTGAGCCCCTATACTAAGCAATATGACTTAATGAAGCTGACTGGCTGCTCTTATGTAGCGCTGCTACCTGTAAGAAGTCTTTCTGCGATTCCCTGAATCAAAGTAACAGAACAAAAACAAGAATGCAAATATTTTCATACAATATCATTGCTGAATGATAATTTTACATCCATGTTTTTTAAAACACTTCCAGCAGCTGTCGTTACCATTGTCGGCGATCTCCCCCTGGGAACAAGGAACGCAGTCAAAACAGCAAGCAGGCTTTCCCTCCATGGCAGCTTGCCGATACCCAGGGGGACACCTCTCACTGCAGACTGAGCGCGGGACCTGGAGAAGGGACAGAGAGTGTTAATAGAAAACTGTCCCAGGCAGAGTAGAGCTTTAATAGACAACTATCCCGAATACCATACAGCTGTATAGAAAGCTAGTCCAGGCAGAGTAGAGCTTTAATAGACAACTATCCCGAATACAATACAGCTGTATAGAAAGCTAGCCCAGGCAGAGTAGAGCTTTAATAGACAACTATCCCGAATACAATACAGCTGTATAGAAAGCTAGTCCAGGCAGAGTACAGCTTTAATAGACAACTATCCCGAATACAATACAGCTGTATAGAAAGCTAGTCCAGGCAGAGTACAGCTTTAATAGACAACTATCCCGAATACAATACAGCTGTATAGAAAGCTAGCCCAGGCAGAGTACAGCTTTAATAGACACCTATCCGGAATACAATACAGCTGTATAGAAAGCTAGCCCAGGCAGAGTACAGCTTTAATAGACAACTATCCCGAATACAATACAGCTGTATAGAAAGCTAGCCCAGGCAGAGTAGAGCTTTAATAGACAACTATCCCGAATACCATACAGCTGTATAGAAAGCTAGCCCAGGCAGAGTACAGCTTTAATAGACAACTATCCTGAATACAATACTGCTGTATAGAAAGCTAGCCCAGGCAGAGTACAGCTTTAATAGACACCTATCCCGAATACAATACAGCTGTATAGAAAGCTAGCCCAGGCAGAGTACAGCTTTAATAGACAACTATCCCGAATACAATACAGCTGTAAAGAAAGCTAGCCCAGGCAGAGTAGAGCTTTAATAGCCAACTATCCCGAATACCATACAGCTGTATAGAAAGCTAGCCCAGGCAGAGTACAGCTTTAATAGACAACTATCCCGAATACAATACAGCTGTATAGAAAGCTAGCCCAGGCAGAGTAGAGCTTTAATAGACAACTATCCCGAATACCATACAGCTGTATAGAAAGCTAGCCCAGGCAGAGTACAGCTTTAATAGACAACTATCCCGAATACAATACAGCTGTATAGAAAGCTAGCCCAGGCAGAGTACAGCTTTAATAGACACCTATCCCGAATACAATACAGCTGTATAGAAAGCTAGCCCAGGCAGAGTACAGCTTTAATAGACAACTATCCCGAATACAATACAGCTGTAAAGAAAGCTAGCCCAGGCAGAGTACAGCTTTAATAGACAACTATCCCGAATACAATACAGCTGTATAGAAAGCTAGCCCAGGCAGAGTACAGCTTTAATAGACAACTATCCCGAATACAATACAGCTGTATAGAAAGCTAGCCCAGGCAGAGTAGAGCTTTAATAGACAACTATCCCGAATACAATACAGCTGTATAGAAAGCTAGCCCAGGCAGAGTACAGCTTTAATAGACAACTATCCCGAATACAATACAGCTGTATAGAAAGCTAGCCCAGGCAGAGTACAGCTTTAATAGACAACTATCCCGAATACAATACAGCTGTATAGAAAGCTAGCCCAGGCAGAGTACAGCTTTAATAGACAACTATCCCGAATACAATACAGCTGTAAAGAAAGCTAGCCCAGGCAGAGTACAGCTTTAATAGACAACTATCCCGAATACAATACAGCTGTATAGAAAGCTAGCCCAGGCAGAGTACAGCTTTAATAGACAACTATCCCGAATACAATACAGCTGTATAGAAAGCTAGCCCAGGCAGAGTACAGCTTTAATAGACAACTATCCCGAATACAATACAGCTGTATAGAAAGCTAGCCCAGGCAGAGTACAGCTTTAATAGACACCTATCCCGAATACAATACAGCTGTATAGAAAGCTAGCCCAGGCAGAGTACAGCTTTAATAGACAACTATCCCGAATACAATACAGCTGTAAAGAAAGCTAGCCCAGGCAGAGTACAGCTTTAATAGACAACTATCCCGAATACAATACAGCTGTATAGAAAGCTAGCCCAGGCAGGGTACAGCTTTAATAGACAACTATCCCGAATACAATACAGCTGTATAGAAAGCTAGCCCAGGCAGAGTACAGCTTTAATAGACAACTATCCCGAATACAATACAGCTGTATAGATAGCTAGCCCAGGCAGAGTACAGCTTTAATAGACACCTATAATAATAATAATAATAATACCGACATTTGTTGAGCGCGAACAGCTACCTCCAAGGAGGTGTCCCGGCGCTAATGTGACAAGTAGCACGCGCGCGGCAAGCAGCGATCAGGACAGCAAAAGATTAAGCCAGGTTAAAAAGCCATGTTTTAACTGCCTTCTTGAATAGTGACTCAGACGAGATCTGACGCAAGGAATTTGGAAGAGAATTCCATAATTTGGACGCCCCCAACATGAAGGATCTGCCACCCAGTCGGGATTTCTTCACACGCGGAGTGCAAAGTAATTTCTGGGTGTTAGATCTCAGAGCACGTGTCTGCGTGTAAACACCCAGTCTCTGTTTTAGATACGAAGGACACATACCATGGAAGGCCCGAAAGGCAAGGGTCAAGGTCTTGAATTTAATTCTGTTGGCTACCGGAAGCCAATGTAATTCTCGAATATGCGGAGAGATGTGTTGCCGAAAAGGAACACGTTTGATTAATCTCGCAGCCGCATTTTGGACCATTTGGAGTTTCCTGACAAGGTAAGCCGGTAAGCCAATATAGAGGCCATTCGCGTAGTCCAGGCGGGCTGTTACTGTGGCGTGGACTACGGTCCGACGGCAGCTCTCCGGCAGCAGGTGTGTAAACTTACGCAAATTTCTCAAACTGCTAAAACAAGCAGAAGTAACCTGCTGAATTTGGGCAGAGAAAGAGAGATCAGCCTGCCATTTTACACCCAAATTTTTAACGCATTCTACCGGAGCAGGTGGCAAGCCCATTTCCACAGGCCACCACAGGTCAGCCACCGGAGGCTGGATTTTGCCGAAGAACAAAACTTCAGTTTTATCTGCATTCAATTTAAGTTTATTATTATTCATCCAGCTTGCAATATCTTTTAAGCAGCCTTTAAAGTTCTTAAAAGAATCTTCAGATTGATCTTTAAAAGGGAAAACCAACTTGGTGTCATCGGCATAAGAAATTGCCTTAACTCCCCAGTTGGCTATCAGAGTAAATAAAGGGGCCAGATATATATTGAACAGCAGTGGGCTTAGGGCCGATCCCTGTGGGACCCCACACCATAAATGCTTTCGGGTGGACTGATATGGTTATAGAGCCACCCTTTGCGTCCGTAAGTGGAGGAAGGACTTCAACCAAGCCAGGGCTGTGCCATTCACCCCGCTGTCAAAAAGCCGTTGAATCAGTATAGAATGGTCAACGGTGTCGAATGCAGCTGAAAGATCCAGGAGCACCAGCATAGCTGATGCCCCTGAGTCCAATGCCATTCTAATTGAGTCTGCTACCTCTAGTAGAGCTGTCTCTGTGCTAAACCCAGCTCGAAAACCGGATTGGGTGTCGTGCAGGATATTGTGGCTCTCGATAAAATTGGCCAATTGCCGCTGTACTACCTTTTCCAGCATTTTTGCAGGGGCTGCCAGCAGAGAGATAGGTCTGTAGTTGTTCAAGTCCCCAGAATCCACACTGGATTTTTTCTTAAGTGGAAGTAAAGTGGCGTGCTTCCATAAATCAGGGAAGCTAGCCCAGGCAGAGTACAGCTGTAGTAGTGTTGCTCGAATATGAATTTACCTTAAAAAATTAAAAGACAAGAGGCGTTTGGCAAAAGAGGAATAGTTGGTGTAATTAAACTCCACGACCGGGAGGCAGCAACAGTCATGTCTGAAGACTATCTCAATGTACATTTGTTTTGGCCGACATTTTATACAATTATTGAGGTACAACAAATTGTTTACACATTCCACTAAAGCATGTAAATCCGGGTCTAGTCGTAGAACCATAAATCTCAGCCATCTGATAAAGGGAACGGGTGGCTATTGATCCAGAATGAACACAGTGCGGGCCAGTGTGAACGTGTCCAGATGTCCCACATGGGGTGCACGTGATCACAATAATTAAGTATTTCATAAATTACATAATGACCAATCAATTAAATAATTATTTGATAATTAATAATTATTTGTTAATTAATGATTACATATTTAACTTCCCACCCTATGCCCCTACAAACCAAACTGCTGTGACATAACATTTAACAAAAATAAATCAGTATTACATAATTTACATATTAACGATTAATCATATAATTAAATCCCACCCCATCCCTCTAAAAACCCAACTAACGCTACAACACTAAAAATTACAATTAAAGACAAAAAATCTATATAATTTTATAATGGAAGCTATATTTAAAAAAATAAATACCATTTATATAAACAATAGCAACATATAAAATTAATATATCAACTAAATCACATTAAAATATTTACAAAATGATATTTTTAACCACTCAATTACTAAAAACAATATTAAAAACGGTCTTAATTGAAACAATATTGCTTACCTCAAAAACCATATTCATGTCAACGATATTTGTGCATTACAACATTTAATTTACAATATTTCTGTCTCCCGGTATTTATAACTTGATATTTTGTCCAAACAAAACATTAATATTATCTTCAATGTTATTAAGCTGCTGGATTTAAAGAAGAATTCCAGGACTGGCAGCATCATACCAAACTACAAACTATTAAAAGTTTATAAATCTGAAAAGTGGACTAGTTCTTTACTGGCTCACTGTTTCGTGCTGCCTGACACCATTCAAGAAACAAAAAAGAGAAATAAATGAAAGCTCTGAGCGACTGAATGTTAATGACACCAGATGGAGATGCAGGAACAACTCAAGCAAAATCAGATATGCGCAGCTAACAACAACAATCAAGATGGAGCCCTTCTGTCAAAAGAAGGGTTTCTCTTCCCACTACGGTGTGTGTTTGGAAACGGTAGGTTTTCCTCAAGAAACCCTCACCCACCAGGGTTTCCCCTTGGTGGCGTGCTTCATCATTGGCTTCTTCCCGTTCCGCTGCGGAACGGGGTGGGCTATGACCTACGTGATACGTGGGAGCACTTTTTGTTGGTAAAATTATGTGTTACATGAAGTAAAAGGTGAGTGTGGGGGGGAGAGAGAGAGTAAAATTAAAAATACCTTTGTTTGTTCCCTTTTCTCTATCTCCCCTTTTTTTCTGAAATAACACCAACAATGCCAGGTTCTTTCTTCTGAAGGCTAAAATCCACTCTGCCTGCTTAAGGCAGTGGCTATGCTTTAAAAACAGAGCTTCCAATAGTGTCCCTTCTACGAGCCTCCAAAAGGAATGGACATTGCAGAATTCACTATGCACCAGTGGCCTTATTTATGAGGAATTGGCATAGGGCAGCGCCGCAAGTCTTCTTCCTGCGCTGCCATGCTCCAATGTGACAGGGCAGGAATACATCGTATTTATAAAATACGGTGCATTCCTGTCCTTTCTGCCTGCGCTGGCGCACAATTTGTGGTCAAGCGCCAACGTAGGCACCCTTTCGCAATGCTGCAAGGGTGCCTCCGTTGCAGGCAGGATTATTTTTGTGCAGGAAGGTGCACCTTCATGCACAAAAACAATCCCAAGAGGTGTTTTTCTCTTTCTATGTGTGCTGCAGAAAGAAGCACATGTGAGAAGAGGAAAAAACGAGAGGAGAAATAAAAATATTTCTCCTTGTAACGCCTGCTCTGGGGCGGCGTAAAGGTTTTGGCGCTTTTGGCAGGTTTACATGATTAATTAAATCTAGGGCAGCGTCAAAATCCACGGGTGCTGCGTGGGAGAACCCACCACAATGCACATGGGATGCCTCCTTGACGCAGAGTAAGGAAAGACAGCGCCCTGTGGTGCTCTGTCTGACTCCATATCAATGAGGCCGTGCAAAGCGATGCAGAGTGGCTTTGCGTCACCTCATAAGTATGACTGGGAGATTTACGCCGCCGGAGCATCAAAAAAAGTGATGCTCCAGTGGCTCAAGCCACTGATAAAAAGCCCCCAGATGTGTAAAAAACAGGACACAAAATCGGTATGGGAGTCACAATCCCATTTTTTAAGAGACGATAAAGGTTCACAAGCTCCTAAAATGGGATCATTACATTCAATAAACAATGTAACAGTCGCAAACGTTGATTTTATAAGTACAGGAATAAGTACTACTTTTAGTAAGGCTTCACATAACATAAATTCCTTTGTGAATTGCCCCAAAACAATTAAAATGCCCATATTCTAAGAACATGGATGTAAAATCAGTGCGAATAGAAGGGTCTGTGCTCTTTGTCCCACTTTTGCTAATATGGAGCTGGCCATTTCAGGGCTGATTCACAAAGGTATGGGAAGTAGGGCTTCACATACTCCTAAGTGTCTCTGTGAATTGGCCCCAGTAATTTCTGTGTTTTAACATTCTGTGTCATTGTAAACCAGTCTTTTCCTTGTCTCAGGGAGCTGTATCTCCTACAGCCCCCCGTATCAAAGCCCTAGTGTCAGTGACTCATGTGTCATGTGTGTCCCAACATGAGCTCGCCCTCTGCTCAGCTGGTGCTAGTGTACCAAGAAAGCCTTGTTTTGGCAACTCTGTAAATATAAACATCCTGTCTGAGCCCGAGCCTGTGATAATGTCCATGCTATCTGTGGGTAAATGTCCCCATGACAAGCCGCATCAAGAACACACGAACCCATAGGCCACAGGACTGCTCTTAGATCCCACAATGGGTCCAAGAAACAAGACTCCAACAAAAACCCACAAAGTAGCAAGACTCAGGATCCCATGTGATTGCAAACTCCCACAGGAGTCATCTCTTGCAGGACAGCATTATCAAAGAAGGCCACACCAATTCCACAGTGCTGGTCACCAAGGAGCTTGAATGTTGACTTGAGCTGTGACCAGAGCTTTGCTTGCTTTCTCTGCATGCCTTGTGTTTTGGAATCACCCTTGCTTGTTTAGCATGCACAACTTGTGGATGGGAAGATTGCCACACACATCTCGAAGATGCTTGGTATTGCACGTACTAGAAGTGAGCTGTAGGACACATTTATTTTTAAGTGGGAATTGTGAATGATACTTTTGCTGGAATTGTGGATCTGGGCACCGCACGTCAGGACTCCTAACTACTCCTGCGTGCCCCTTCCATAGAGCTGAACTATGTAAGTGTGAGTTTGAACATTAGACTGTTAGAACTGTCCGTGGAACCTCAAACATGGAGGTCCTCATTCAAAAAATAGTGTATGAGTAGGTGTGACTTACTCTTGTAATACTTATGGTTTTCTCATGAATTTCAAGACTAATGACGGTGTATACCTGGCTTACTCCTGGAATCCAGGAGTACTACCAGAGTAAGTGACAGCAAAATCTTTGTTGCTGGGGCCCAGTCTCTTCACAGTTCACTCACCATCTTGTTCTCCATGGTGCTAGCATATAGGGCCTGATCTTCTAATCCCTATTCACACAACAGGATGCTCAAATTGTAGCGATGTCGTTTACATTGTGGCCTGCATACAAAGAAGTCATATCGTGAAATAACTGTGCATAGAAAACGTCAAACAACCTGCCTGGTGAAGGTTAATTGGATGAGTTGCTATTTACAACACCCTCCAGCTTCCCATGAACACAGAGATAGCAGACTTCTGATTACGCTAAATTGCACACCTAAGTTCCCTACTAAACATAGCGTAAGCGATCGATCCTTGAGGGGAGGAAACAACTCAGACAGATATTAGCAAAGTCGTCATGCCTGAAAAGATCACCGACTCCAAAGTGCAGTTTGAATATTTATTATAAGGCCAAAAACAATTGGATGTAAATACATCTCAATAGCAAAGTATAGAGGTACAGAAAAATTAATACAGAGCCGATTTTACGAATATAAGTAATGCGGCCCAAAGGACAGATGATTATAAATTCCAAAATCACAATGCAACACAGAATAGATGCAATATTCAGTTCTCGACTCATTGAAAGAAATCAAAATCATTCCCTACACTGCTCTACATGAGGGCCCTTCCTGTCTCTCTTCTATCATTCCCCAATGGTGTCAGCACGTGTTGACTTCCTAAGAAGTACTCACGTCAAATGGGTCATTTTAGCTTATGGCTATGGAGCTTGCTCTAAGATGCTCCTTCTCCTCCGAAAGCTAGCAGAAGGCTCCTCTCGCTGTCCCTGCGCATCATACAAAAGATGGGATTCAACCCACAATACGTCATTCTTCTTAAAACTTTCCATTGCACCTCTATGCAGTAGCTTTTTTCTTTCATGAAACAAATTTAATTAATGATATCTTCTTTCCAGTGGCCTTGGCTTCCAGACAGACCCAATACGCAAGGCATCCTCCCTTCTCGCTTCCCAGCCATCTTCAAAGACATTCTGGGTCTCTCCTTAACTCTGAAAATAACGATGTGTATTCTTGCTCCTGCAGTTGGATGAGAACATTCTAACTTCGAACACAACACATTTAATTATTTATTTCTCGAGAGCAAGGAGAATCGAAACACTGACTTTGGGCCTATATTTCAGGCAACTTAAACTAATCACATTTACGGTGTATAGAAATAATATCGTCCTGCACATTATGCATGAAGGAATCATAGTCCATATAAAGTTCTACTTAAATGCATTCACTAGTTTTCAACATCAAATGATTCAAATAAATGTTTCTTAATAGTCGAAAAACACTGCAAACAATACGAATACATGAGAGTGCGTTTAAATCATGAGTATAGTGCACTCATACAAAATAGAGTGCTATCAGCGCTCTATCAGTTCCCCCCTCTTATGACTAGTGTCATAACACCAACTTTCTATTCTACTGTAGTTTTTTCTCCTTTTAGAAGAGACCGACCTAAACAGAAGCTGTAGCTTGCCGTCCCTGTCTGAATCGTTCTAACCCCTTAAGGTGCTGGTAATGTCTGTCCTGCAGTTGTTCAAGTTGGTGCTCTCGCTTTTTCAAAACAGTCTCCTGATGTCGTGCCCTTTGCCATTTGTAAGCCTTGATGGCTCCTAGTAGGACAATTATACAAATGACAGCTATTATAATAGGCTTCAAGATATATCCCATTATTCCTTGTCCCAAACTTCCAAACCAACTGCCTATCTTCCCAAATCCTTTTCCCACTTGTTTCCAGAGTCCTTCAGCAGCCATCTCACGTAATCCTTGGTGTATACCTGAAATATTATTGATATATTTCCTTATATCCCGACTGTTGTCAGGAATATAAGTGCAGCACTGTTGAACTCTCAATAATTTGCAGACTCCTCCGGCTTTTGCTAGCAGCACATCTAAGGCAAGACAGTTTTGCAACACCATAGCCCTTATCGAAACCATCTCCCCATCTACAAGTAGTAGAATCTGAGCTGTATTTATTGAGAGCTTATCCACTAATGTTGCCAGCTTTCTGATTTTCAAATCATTCAGAATCACACCCATACTCGGTATCATAGCCCCAAATATGTCTCCAATCACTTCTCCTGCACTCACACCACGTTTTCCTCTTTGAGGTCTCTTTCCTTCTAGGGGCCATAAATCATTCACATGAAAAATCTTGGGAAATACCACAGCCAAATAACAAGTGCCATACCAATTTTTGGGCAACTTTACATAGGCATTCTTTCCACATACAAAATACACATTGGGCACTATTGTTATTTTGTCCAATAATGCTTTTCTAATTGATTCTTCGATCAAGAAGACGTGCTCACAATCACTTTCACCCACAAATATCTTATCATAGGATGTGGTCGGGTGTCTAATACACAACTTCCCTTTCTGCTGGAAATCTAATGCTGTGGGTCCAAAACTCCCCTTTGCTTTATGATCTAATTCTTCTTTAGTCCATGGGGTAACCTTGTGCTTTGGATCTGGTCTAAATAGAGTCTGTCTATGCCGATCTTCTATCTGATCTATAAATTTCTTTTCAATGTCCGTTAACATGCAGGTCAAATTGTGTCTATGGGCATAGGACGTATCTAAAGTAATGGTAGGCACGAAATACTTTGACATTCGCTCTACTTCCTTATAATAATCATATTTATTCATGTATTTAAGAACTGGGACTTCCGAGAGTACCACATCATAATTTGAGAAATAGTACTCGAAGTGTGCCTTGCTATAAAACATGCTCAACAACACACTACATGTAATGCCATAGGTCACAGGCAAATGATGATATTGAATGCCTTCTTCTACTGAGGCTGGTAATTGCATACACACATAGCAATCCTTCGCTTCCATGGTATCCACATACTCATACAATAATCAAGCATACACATTCAAAGTAAAATCACCCTTTGGCAAATCAACATGTAATCTACGACTGGTTTCCTTAATCATTTCTAGATCCCTTGTGGATGCATCCTCATCTATCTCAGAGATTGGTGTAGTGAGTGTTGCCTGTACCCTATTCTGTCCGACATTCCGGGATCCAACTAGAGATATAACAACCACCACAGTTATAACAATAAGCACCACTACAAAGAGGGTGCCAATGATGCACTTCTGTTTGCGTGTTGATTTTTCGGACACCATGGTTCTACTGATCCGTTCCGAAGCACAAAAGGGAAAACACAGTCTCTTTCTGTTTCCTTTGTTTAACAATGTCTTTCTCACTTCTCTCCTCCCATGCAATTAATGTCAAAGTTCCTTCGATTGATACTAAACCTATTGAAGAGATGTAGTCAGCCCTATTCCTCACTCCATCATCTACTAGAAAGTCCCTAATTTTAAATCTTCTTTAACTGGGGTCTAGGTTATCTTCTTTCTAAGGCCTAATGCTTTCTTGATTACAATTCAGGCTTCATCGTTAATGATATTTGATCCAAGTATTTCGAGAACAAGTTGCAAAATCTCTGCACGAATTTCTCCTAATTCTTGCGCGGTAAGCCGTCGGCCAAATGAAGGGAAAACAACCTCATTGAGGATCAGGTAATGCAATCCACTCAGCCTTGGAGGATTCGGAACTTGCAGAGTTAGTATTCCAAATGCTTCTAAGCCTGGGACCAGCAACCGTATTTCAATCGAGAGGGTGTTCTCTCCGTAGCTCACTGTACCAGGTCCCAACCTCCCGGACTTCGCTGGGCTCTGCATCTGCAGCCAGGTACGTCCACTCAGGAGATGCGTATCTTCGAGACGCTATTCTTTCTCTTCTGGGCCGTCTCAGACCCTCTGGTCTTTCTTCAGCATCACTTTGATCTGATTCAGATGTTTCAGGAATCGGAGCGAGATCTTTCTCGGATGCGAGCTTTATATTCAGCCTTTCTTTTCTTGCTGGCCACTTTTCCGCTCTGGCATCTGCTCTCCTCTCTTCCTCTTGATCTGATCCTTCTGCAATAGACTGCTCACCTTGATCTGGTGCAAAGTTCACATCTGCAACATCATCTATTTCAGTTTCTGGGCTCAATTCAGAAGCACTCAGCTCTCGTCTCTCGTGCTCACTTGGCTGTTCCGTTTCATCCGAAACTCTTACAGCAGGGTCTGTGCCTTCATCGTTGTCTGTGTCAGGTCCACACACGCTTCTCGGAAACAAGGGACTCTCTTCCTCCGCAGGCGCTTGAACTCGGCGAGTGTGGGAAGCGTGGATCCAATTCGGCAATCCTCCACACTTTACAGCAGTACTTGTGACCAATATCACCTGATATGGTCCTCGCCAGCGAGCATCAAGACAACTCTTCCTCACGTGCTTGCGAACTAGTACCCAATCACCTGGATTAAGATCATGCAGCAGGTCTCTCGAGGTGGATGCAGTCGCAGCCTCGACCTGGTGGGATACAGAAGTAACCACATCAGCCAGTCCTTTACAATAATCCAACACTAAATCATCAGTGATGTTTATCAATGCTATAGCTGGCACCATAGGCAAACGCATAGCTCTTCCGGTCAATATTTCGTGGGGAGAAAGCCCTGTTCTCCTATCAGGAGTGCTACGCAGACTCATAAGCACCAGGGGCAGTGCATCTGGCCATTTCAATGAAGTTGATGAACACACCTTTGCCACTCTTGACTTGATGGTGCCATTAACCTGCTCTACAAGACCTGAAGCCTCCGGCCTGTAGCTACAATGCAGTCTCTGATCAACGTTCAAAGCAGAGCACAACAATTTCATGATTTCACTGTGGAAATGAGTTCCTCTATCTGTCTCCACTGATGTCGGAAATCCATATCTCGGGATCAATTCTCTTAACAACAACTTGGCTACTGTAAGACTGTCACATCGTCTAGTTGGATATGCTTCCACCCAAAGCGAAAAGATACACACCACCACCAAAACATATCTCAATCTATTGCACCTCGGCATTTCAATAAAATCCAATTGAATTCTATTGAATGAACCTCCAGATCTTCCAATGTGACTCATTGCAACCACAGTTCTCTTTCCAACATTCATTTGTTGACAAGTAACACACCTGTGACATACCGCTTCAGCCCACACATGAAAGCGTGGATTAAACCACGTCTGCCTAAACACTCGCACCATAGCATCTCTTCTCAGATGGACTGCTCCGTGGATTTGCCTTGCCATTGGGCTCAGTAGACAATTGGGTAATACTGCTCTCTCATCTGTGGACACCCAAATGCCATCATCTCTTTTTGTGCAACCTGCTCTGACCCATGAAGCAGCTTCTTCCTCAGGGACTTCATCCTGCAACCGCTTCACCTCATCCCAAGTATCGGCTATAGCTAACATCATGCTGAGCTCGGTCTCTTCTGTGCTCTCGCCTATATATTCTCCATTGAAAATACAAGCATGTTCAGCGCAAAATCGTGCTACTTCATCTGCATAATTGTTGCCCTTAGCGACAAAATCTTCTCCCTTTCCATGAGCTGCACATTTAACGACTGCTATCTCTTTGGGCTTCTGCAAAGCTTCCAATAGTTGGCGCACATACTTGCCGTTACGTATAGGTGACCCTGAGGACGTTAGAAACCCCCTCTGTGACCATAACTGCCCAAAGTCATTGGATTGACTGTCTGTAGACACAGTCACTCGAATATCTGCTGCAATGATACAGGCACATGTCAAAACGACAATTTCGGCCACCTGAGCAGAGAATACTCGATTTAAACAGGCAGCTTCCACTACTCTCATGATGGTGCACACAGCAAACGCTGCTCTCAAATACCCTTCATTGTCTCTTAGACATGAACCATCAACAAAAAGGATCAAATCAGATTGGGGCAAAGGTTCATCGAGGGAAACATCCTAAACCACGAAGTTTTTATAACGACTTACCTGAACAACGAATTCTCAACAACAAGAAATCCTAAACCACGACTACCTAAACCACGACTTCTAAAACAACGACTTACCTAAACCACAAGTCTCTACTCGGCACCAGGAGAGGTGGGAAGCAGAGTCTCTCTCCTCCACCCCCCCTGACCATACACACTCATGCCCCCCTATGACTTACTCGGCACCTGGAAAGCGGGCACTGATGAGAGCAGGATTGCAGACAGCCTTCATCCTGCCAGGATGGTAAAACGTTGTGGGCACCAAAACCACGAGTCTCTCTTCTCCGCCCCCCCTGACCAGACACACTCATGGCCCCCTATTACTCACTCGGCACAAGGAAAGCAGAAACTGTGGAAATGCAGCTGATTAAAAGGTCTGCAGTGAGTCACTGACACTAAACAACCCCTGAACATCAAAAAATAACAAACGGTGCCATTAACTCTTTGGAACATCTGCAGGCATTCAATAGCGAAGCAAAGCTCGAGACATATTTTTTGTGTTTATGTTGTTGGTTTTGGAGAGAAAATTAACAAGGTAGTCGGAAGAGAACTTACTCTTACATCCCTCGTGCTGTAAAGATCATTTCTTGCATACTACCTTTCTTAAGAGCAGCCAAAAGAAAATGCTGACTGTTTAAAGATCCAAAGAACATCCAGGCCTTATTAACAACTATCTTTCTGTAACTTCTCCGTCTTGCTTTCTATGCAACCTGTGTGGAACTGGCCTGAACAGCTAGGATTATTGTGATGCAACACTACCATCTTGTGGCCAAAAGTTATTATTGGAAAATACGTTAATTTAAGGATTCTTCACTAAAAATTGTTTATAAAAAAATTAATCTATTACATTTTTTTTTAAATGTCAAAAAGATGTGGATTTCAAACAAAATAGTGGCGTAAATTGGTAATGAGCAATTTATAGATTTTTCGTGGTTTAGGAACTCGTTGTTAAATAAGTAGTGTTTTGGGATTGCTCGTTGTTGAGCCTTTGTGGTTAAGGAATTCGTTGTTTAGGCAGTAGTTGTTTAATCATACATCCGTTCATCGACAATGTCAGGTCTGGGTTTGTTAGATAGGTCAGTAACATCTAGGCAGTCATGCTCTTCACAATCCTCATCTCCTTCCTCTGCCGGAACAGGTAACAATGTAGCAGGGTTCAGGGTGGTACAACGTCTCAGGGTAACATTTTCAGCGGCCAAGATAACCTTCTCATACTTGGTAAGTCTGTTATTAGTCAGATACTGTGTTTTCGTTCTAGTCATCAATAGTTCTACTGAATGGGGCACATGAACAATGAGCGGATAACCCATCACTATGCTTTCACATCTTTCAATGCTGACCCCGGTTGCAGCAACGGATTTCAGACATCCGGGCAACGCAGAAGCTACAGGATCTAATGTAGCTGAGAAGTAAGCCAATGGTCTACGGGCACCCCCATGTGTCTGTACAAGTACTGCTAACGCACATCCCTCCTTTTCACAGCAAAAGAGTGAAAACGCTTTGTTATAATCCGGCATACTGAGAGCTGGAGCACGACAGATACTTTCCTTCAGCTCACGGAAGGCTTTCAAGCACTCGTCATCCCATGGTACCGGATCACTAACATCCTTTCGAGTCAGTTTCAACAGAGGCTTTGCTTGCAAGGAAATATTTGGGACCCACTGTCGACAATAGCCGACCATTCCCAGAAACATGCAGACTTCTTTTTGTGTTTTCGGAGTTCCCACTTGCAGAATCGCCTCTATGCGATCTGGTGACACCCTTCGTTTTCCTTTCTCAATCCGGTGACCTAGGTACTGGACTTCAGACAAACAATACTGCAATTTGTTTGGAGACACTTTGTGTCCATTCTCTGCCAAATGATTCAGCAACGCCACAGTGTCAATCCTGCAAGCATCCTCAGTCTCTGAGGCGACCAAAAGGTCGTCTATATATTGCACTAAGACTGAGTTGTGGGCCATCACCAGTCCTTCAAGATTCTTTTTCAGACATTGACTAAAAATGGAGGGGCTCTCTGTATACCCCTGAGGAATTCTTTTCCATGTTAATACACGATCGTCCATCCTAAACGCAAATAAAAACTGACTTTCTTCATGCAATGGTATGGAGAAAAATGCATGACATAAATCTATCACTGTAAACCATTCTGCTTTGCATGGTATCTGGAATAGAATAACAGCTGGATTCGGTACCACAGGACAACATGGGATCACAATTTCATTAACCCGACGCAGATCTTGCACTATTCTGTACTTGCCACTTGGCTTTTTCAGTCCCATGATAGGTGAGTTGCAGGGACTTCCTCTTATCTCCTTAAGAATACCTTGGGCAATCATAGTCTCAATCACAGGTCTTATTCCAGCCACAGTTTCTGGAGTCAATTTATATTGTGGCGTACGTGGGAATTCAGCATTGGGTTTGACCTGTATCTTAACTGGCTCAACCCCTCTCATCAGACCTACATCTTCGCCCGTAAAATCCCACACTTTCGGATCAACTGAGTCTCTCAAGTCATGTGGCAATTCTGCTATGGTGAGCCCCACAAACATTTCTGCACACAGACTCATGTTAGCCATTTTAAAATCAGCATCATCATCATATGTTTGCAATTCCACACCTCTCGGAGTGCACGATATAGTACAATTGAGCTTGCACAGAAGGTCTCGTCCCAAAAGACAGACCGGACTTGAATTGCACACTACAAATTGGTGTTTATCTCGAAATGGTCTTATTCTCACGGGTAATTCGGTTGTCAACGGATTAGTCATTTTCTGATTGCTAACCCCCACTATTTGAATCGATCGTCCCGAAAGCGTTAAGTTTGGGACTACTTCAGTTCTCACCGTGGAGCGAGTAGCTCCAGTGTCTAATAAGAAGGTAACAGGATATCCATTCACATCTGCATCTACAAACGGCCCACTCTGATCTACTTCTAGGATTGCATCTAAGGTGCATTCCTCGTGCACCCCCCTCTGACGCTCTTGTAAATCTTAACTTTGATCAAATCTATCTTGTATTTCAAAATAAGGCATCTGATGGTATAATTGATTATGCAAGGGTATCCTAGGAGGTTGAGGCTCATATCCTCCTCCATACATAGACCTGGGTCTTGTCACAGTTTTGACAGTCTCGGGCAGCTGTCCCTCTCCTTCCATCTGTATCTGATTTGCTGGATTCAATCTACACTCGAGCTTCCAATGCCCTATTTTGTGACAATAATGGCAGGCAGTGACCCTTTTCTGTTGGGCCACCCAGTCACTTGCACCTGGATCCATTCCTCTTCCTCTACCCTGACCAGGTTGGGTCACCATCTGTTGTCCCATTCCTCTCCCACCTCCTCTACCTCTACCTTGACCTCCTCCAAACCCTTGCATCATATCAGCGTTTCTCAACTGCACCAACATCAACTTGTCCTTCTGTGTCCACTCCACTCGATCACTGCAATATTTAGCATAAAGAGAATCTCGTCCACCGACTTATTCTGCCAACATATCAAATGATGCTGTATCATCAAACTAATATCAGATTTCAGTCCCAACACAAACTTCGAGACAAATTGTCCCATATCTTTCTGTTCAACTGTATCCAATCCACTATGCTGCTTAAAAGCTAACAATAATCTTTTGTAATAATCATGTACTGATTCCTTAGAGTCTTGAGTGGTGCGATCAATTTTCAACCAATCAACAATCTGAGATGCTACCTTCGATTGCAACCATGTAATCACTTGCTCATATTTTCTCATTACATCAGGTGAAGGACCATGAGTCAATGAATCCCTAGGTGGCTCTGCAGTAGGTCACTCAATGGCAATCTTACATGCCGCCCACAAATCCGCTGGCACAACTATATCAAACTAGGTGTTTAAATCAATCCACAATACTTTCAAAATCTTGACAAATCAATCTATTTGCTTGTACCATTCAACAGGTTTTTCCCTCAGCCGAGGAAAATCATTCGTAAATGCTGCTAAATCACCCCTGCTCCATGGCACATGTACATACCCTCCATTCTGAACCTCCCTGAGGGGAAATTGCCTGCAGCTCCCGTCCCTCCACCCGGAGGCGGAGTATTTCCTATTCCAGTCTGAAAGCCTTTCTTTTTGGCCCATCTTTCTTTCCATCTGTCTAATTCTTTCCATGTCCACATCCCTATCACTAGTTCTTTAATGTGTGCTTTTAATCCACTCGTTCGCTTCTCTTCCAAATCCTTATCTGTAATTTAATCTGCAAGAACCCTGTGTCAGCTTCGTCTTTGACAAATCAACCTCATACCTTTGTGCCAAAAGCAACAAAGCTCGTTTGGCCTTTCTTGTCATGTACTTTGCTACGAACAATAGTTCGCTCGAGTCATACGTATCAATTCTGATCAAGGGTAGATTACCTTCAATCACCTCGTCTAGTTCTGCCTTCAATCGTACCACATCTAGCATTGGCGCTTTTATTGCACTTTTTAACACTTTCTGAATTTCCTCGTTCCTTGTATCTTCCCTGCCACAGCTTTGGGTTCTCCTAGGAACTGCACCCTCTTCTCTCTCCGAAGCTGAGCGTATATCTCTTTCCCCGCTTCGACTTCTCCAATGGTCACCTGCACAAATAACCTGTGGCCCAAACAGTACTCTAGGCGCTTCTGGTCTCTTGCTTGTCTCTTCCCTCTGCATCATTGACTCTCTCACTGGTTGAACCCACATTCGAAGGTCAGACCTAGAATTCGCTTGAGCTCCTGTCCGTCCTCGTTCTGTCCCACTATCCATTCTTGATGGATCAGCTGTAGCTGGCAGTGGAGTACTAAATTCCACTGGCATCCGACTTAAACCTGTCCCACTCATTGCAAGGCTCCCTCCAGACATTGTCTCTTCTTCCCCTTCACTTATTTGCTGTTGACTGTCATCGGTTCTTTCTCTAGGATTATATATCGGAACCACCGGCCCTATTGTGACTGGTACCGACAAAGCATCTGGTACCTGCATGTTTCCTGCAGGTTGTACTGGCTCAGGGTTTGGATACCTCATTCCTCCAGACCCTCCCGGAATGTGTACCATTGTAATTTTTCCTCTTACTCCTGCTGATTGTCCCTCTGAACCCGGTTGTCCCACACCTACAAGCTCTTCTGATGGGCGCAACCTCTCTGTCTCTGATCTAGAGTCGCACGGTGGAGGACGTTCCGGTAGCAATCTATCAAGGAAGCTGTCATCTCTATCACTGTCCTCCTCCGTCGTCTTTTTCCCTTCAGCCCCCTCTCCTAACGTAAGAAATGGGTACAAGCGTTCTCCCTCTATAGTGTCTACTTTCCATCTTTTCAATTGGGCATCCCATCTAGCATCTTGATATGCCTTCATTTCTTTCCTCATTCTTCCTCGTGAAGCCTCTCTCCTTTTTGCTAGGGCAGCTCTCATCCATGCATCTAATGCCTCAAATTGTGTGGGTCTAGGGGGAGGTTTCAGTGCATTCATCACCCCCCTCAGCTGGGTCAGCACTTCCATACGAAAAGACCCATAACGAGGGAAAGCCAATTCACCCTCTTTCTCTGTAATTTTATGCCAATTCTGAAGCCACACTATAGTATGAAGTCCTACATTCATTGCCATGTAATGTGCCGGTGTGTCTTCTGGCGGAGCTTCTTCTCCTACCCGATTCACTACCCCTGTGTCACCTCTACACAAATCTCGCAATACCCTGAAGCATCTCATTGTAAAATCGATCAACTGCAAGCCCAAATTACGCTGTTCCACTGCAAACGAACTCCCACCAATCCCAGTGCGGCGTTACACCAACCAACCTATCACAGCGCGGCGCACCCTGACGTCACTTCTCACTCCTTGCAGCGGCTCACCCGCCTTTACAATTTCACCGCAAACTCGCTTACACACATTCGTACCACAAGTAACTGTATATCCAAAAGTTATTAAACCAAGTAACTGTTCCTACACAATTACAATAACTTACAGTCACATAAACAAGTAATTGTCTGTCACTAAAGATCGATAGAACACTCTCACAAGAACATTCAGCTGTTGTGACCCCCGACCTGCGTTGGTCACTCAATCGCCGTAGTCCACCCCCGGTACCTGAGGCTTTCTACCGCGACCTATTCCTCATTCACACAAAGGTCCCTAACACAAGTGGATCGTCGATAGCGCTTCACAACACCCACATTTGATCAGACAATTACAATACAAACTATCCCGGGATCTTGGACTTCTCTTGAGCCCGCTCACCAAAACTTCCTGCTCCGCACATGTCCGGACCAGTAAACCAGAAACCACATTCACTCAACACACATCCCAACTCCGCAAGACATCACACACTTACTCATCACCGCAATCTAACACCACAATTCCTTTCATACTCACGCCACCACTGTTTCCGCCGCACCATCAACGTCTGCCGGTCTCCGCTGTCTTCCGCTCCACTTCAGGGCTCTCCGACCGTCAACCCTACTCCTGATTACTCCCCTCACCTTAGAGATACACCACTTTAGAGGTAAACCATCCTCTGCTACCATTTGATTTTGCTAAATTGCACACCTAAGTTCCCTACTAAACATAGCGTAAGCGATCGATCTTTTATTTACCTAAAGTGGTTGAGGGGAGGAAACAACTCAGACAGATATTAGCAAAGTCGTCATGCCTGAAAAGATCACCGACTCCAAAGTGCAGTTTGAATATTTATTATAAGGCCAAAAACAATTGGATGTAAATACATCTCAATAGCAAAGTATAGAAGGTACAGAAACATTAATACAGAGCCGATTTTACGAATATAAGTAATGCGGCCCAAAAGACAGATGATTATAAATTCCAAAATCACAATGCAACACAGAATAGATGCAATATTCAGTTCTCGACTCATTGAAAGAAATCAAAATCTTTCCCTACACTGCTCTACATGAGGGCCCTTCCTGTCTCTCTTCTATCATTCCCCAATGGTGTCAGCACGTGTTGACTTCCTAAGAACTACTCACGTCAAATGGGTCGTTTTAGCTTATGGCTATGGAGCTTGCTCTAAGATGCTCCTTCTCCTCCGAAAGCTAGCAGTCTCCTCTCGCTGTCCCTGCGCATCATACAAAAGATGGGATTCAACCCACAATACGTCATTCTTCTTAAAACTTTCCATTGCACTTCTATGCAGTAGCTTTTTTCTTTCATGAAACAAATTTAATTAATGATATCTTCTTTCCAGTGGCCTTGGCTTCCAGACAGACCCAATACGCAAGTCATCCTCCTTTCTCGCTTCCCAGCCATCTTCAAAGACATTCCGGGTCTCTCCTTAACTCTGAAAATAACGATGTGTATTCTTGCACCTGCAGTTGGATGAGAACATTCTAACTTCGAACACAACACATTTAGGGGCATATTATCAAGAACGGCGTTAAAATTATCGCCGGTTTAGCGGCAGAAAACTGCCGCTAAAGCGGCGATAATGGGCTTGATAATATGCCCTGGAGAATTCCAATAGAAGCCCATGTTCACATCAGAACATGGACTTCTATTGGAATTCTCAAGGGCATATTATCAAGCCCATTATCGCCGATTTAGCGGCAGTTTTCTGCCGCTAAACCGGCGATAATTTTTAACGCCGTTCTTGATAATATGCCCCTTAATTATTTATTTCTCGAGAGCAAGGAGAATCGAAACACTGACTTTGGGCCTATATTTCAGGCCACTTAAACTAATCACAATTACGGTGTATAGAAATAATATCCTCCTGCACATTATGCCTGAAGGAATCATAGTACATATAAAGTTCTACTTAAATGCGTTCACTAGTTTTCCACATCAAATGATTCAAATAAATGTTTCTTAATAGTCGAAAAACACTGCAAACAATACAAATACACGAGAGTGCGTTTAAATCATGAGTATAGTGCACTCATACAAAATAGAGTGCTATCAGCGCTCTATCACTTCCATCCCTGCATTTGCATGCTTAAATGGAAAACAATTTCTAAAGCTGCCCAACTTTCTTAAAGGGCAGGTGTTGCTTTAAAAAAAAAACACCAGGGCACATATTATGCAACGCAGGCACTGTCCTGTTTGCAACACAGCGCACCTTTAGCAGGTACATCATGCACAAACCGGGACAGTGGGTCCTATTCCAATCAGTATGCTGCCCCCAAGGCAGCGGTGAACACACCATAAGGGCAGTGTATTCAGAGTGGATACTCCCATGCTGCCCTGTGCTTCACAATGCAGGTGGCAGCGACCTGCACTTTAAAGAGATAACAGAGCACCCAATGTAGGCAGGTCCTGTGAGTGACTGCACCCACCTGCATAAGGATGTCTGGAGGGGTCCAAGGATCCCCCTTTCCCACCTCAAGAGGGCTGCCCCCAGGTAGCGCACCAACAATGCACCACCTTTTGTTGTCTGTGCTCCTCATAAAGCCCGCTTGGTCTCTGTGCCTGCGTCGGAATTAGGACACAGGCACAGAGGCAAGGTGATTCCCTGGTTAGCATGTTTCCAAGCCCCCATGCTCATGCGAGAGTGCCTTCTGAAGACAGCGCCAGCTCTCTGCGCAATAGCGCTATCTGAACAGGAGAGAGTGCACAAGTGACTGCTCCTTTTAGTGTCACACTGCCATGCCCCTGGGACACAGCAAACGGATGTAGACATCTGTAAATCACCCAGGCACTGTTTGGAATACAGCCCCTGGTCTGACTTTTTCTATTTCTGAGCTTTGCACTCTGAACTGGAGTAGCATGCTCAATCGAGCAACGTGTGACCAAGGGCCAGACCTCGTTTCCTGGGTTGGGCTCCATGTGACAACCCACAAAAAGGCTAAGTAGCAAAACAATGTACTTAAATAGACTACCAAAATCTGAGTCTGCTATCAATATCTCCCTACACATATTTGTACCCATCATGAATTCTAAATCCAGCCAAATGCGCTTCTTAAGAAGCAAGTTAAATCTAGTAGCACAATATTTATCTGTGTCTGTGTCATGCTCTGTTTAGGTGCACATCATCATAGGGAGACATTGCCATTTTAAAGTTTTTTAGGATTGTTTTCCCTTTAAGTTTTCAGGATGCACTGTTTATTTCACTCACTCCAAGGTGTAGTTGTTGTCACAGGTTTGTCATGAAAGTGATCAGGAGAGGACTTCACTTTGTTACATGAGGATCTCTAACACTAATCAACTGTAGCACAGATTTCTTGCGTGTATGCGGCCAAGAAAACATTAGACCCAATTTAGGTGGCACCCCAATCACACCAACACCACCACCTATATTTGCAGACACTCTATGAGACTCCTCGACAAATCTCTACAATCTTCCCTTCGGCTGCAACATATTGAGCATCATCAATGGGTTAACAGATCCCCAACAGCTCCTTGAACTTCAAAACATGATAGAGGAGGAAGTCTGCCTTGCATCCTCATCAACACTTCCATCACCATCAAAAGTCTTCAAAGGAATGGCAAAATCACTTACAGCAAAAACTGAGAAACTGACAGGGAGGGATCGAAGGTGTGAACTGAAGTCAACTTCAGTCCATAAAACATCTGTCTGAGGGATTCTGTTTGTGATAGAAGTCTCAAGTGGCAAAGTGTTCACTATCTTTGCACATCTACTGTAAGTGAAAGATCAGTAAATGCATCACGGAGCGCACTATGCACATAGGAAGCATGAAATATTCACTGCACTTACTGAGGTCCAGTAATCATCTAAGGAGCTAAACTTGCACATTATATGTAGATGCACATCTTTCCCTCTCTCACCTGAGAGCCTTTGCTCCACAAGATGGTGCTCATATTGACATGGACTTCTTCCCCTTGTCCGGGATCAAAGTAGCCGACTTTCACCAGTTGGACTTCATCAGCGGTGTGCATCTGTGCGTTGCGGATATCGTAGGCACCCGGTGCATCCCCATTTACATCAAATGATATATTGTTCCCATTCCTCATCTGGAGATTGTAATTTTTCACATAATGGAACACCTGTATATTTTAAGCAGATGCAAGATTGGTGAGGAGTATCAGGTGCACACTGAAGCATTAACAAGGCACCACAAAAGGTTCAGTCAATGATGGAAACAAAATCAGAAACAGAAATACGGTTTTTCAGTTTCAAACACAACTCTAATTACTGCAGTATGATTACATTTCTATCTGATATCACCAGATACATTCCTGATGTATAAAGGAACAAAGGTGTCAAACCCTGTACACAATGAAGGTTTCTCTAGTTTCCTTCCTGGTTGCCTGAGCAAAGGGTGAATCCTGCCAGTAGCCATTGTATCACCCTGCCCTTCAACACACGTGTGAGACAAGGGGTCTCATTAAGAGGCTCCCAGTTAAGAGGCAAACGCCACAAAAGCCACAAAGGGCAAAAAAAATCCTTGGCAAATTTAGTAATTCTAGATTGTAGATGAAACAGAGGTTGATATGCAAGGCTCTAAGGCCACCTGAGACAGGGCCAAGAAAGAGCCCAGCATGTGACTTCCTATAGGCGAGATCAAAAGATAAATTCCTGTAGAAGAGCAAAAAGATCAGGGGCAAAAATAATAACATGTAGACCAAGAAGGTCACAAAAAATCAGACAAACAAATGCACTAAGACATATACTACTCACACCCAAGTCGGTCCATATATAACAACAGGAAATGAAATCACAGGAAAAGAGATTGATGTCATCTTGGTTTTGAAACATCAAGCAAAGCACTGTGGAGAGGTGACCGTCTTGGAGAGGTCGAGATATGAAGCTCTTCCAAGAAAACACAGTGTAATCAGTGGCACAACACGTTGATGTAGGTTAAAAGCTTTATCGAGATCCAGTTACAAGTACCCTTGACCGCTCCAGGCAAGGATCACCGATCCAATTGTCATTCTCCCGAACTCTGTGAAAGACAGAGTTCCAGAGCAGAATGCACAGGTAATAAAGAATCATCAACAAGTAGTGCATAAATAATAGAAGACAACACTACATTGAGTTTTCCCTTTTTTTCCCCTTTTTTCTCCCTATAAGCCAAACTTAACCCATCCAACCATGAACTGAAGAGAAGCAGCAAAGAACAAGATAACTAAAAAAATAAAGCAAAAAGACAAAATAACAGCCCAAAAAAACATATTCAAATAAATAAGAAAAGACCCCAAAAACGTTTCACCCCAGCTTTATCCACTGGGGGATGTGCTTCCAGAATAGCATCGACCAACCCCGGTTTGGGACAGACACCTTTCTCAGAAACTATGGGGCATATGTACAAGGAAGTGGCGGAGTGAGGCGTTAGCCGTAATGGCTTAACGCCTCACTCCGCCACTTCAGAAACGCAAGGCTGCACCATATTTACAAGGATATGGTGCAGCCTTGCATTTCCCCCTGCGCTGGCGCTACACTTAGCAGTGTAGCGCCAACGCTGGCATCCTTGCACCATAGTGTAAGGGTGTCTGCATGCAGCGGAGGATTGTTTATGTGTAGGAAGGTGTCCCCCATTTTGTCACTTTTATGTGTGCTGCTTCAAGCAGCACACATGAAAGTCACAAAATGGCATTTTCTTTACAGATTGTTTATGTACAGGAAGGAATACCTTCCTGTACATAAACAATCCATGGCAGTTTGCTTTTTCCATGTGTGCTGCACAAGGCAGCACACATGGAATAAGCAAAAATGAGGAGAAATAATGCATTTCTCCTCGTTTCGCCAAGTTAAGACCAGGTTTTCCCTGGTCTTAATTTTGGCACTGCCTCCTATGTACGCTGCCCTTGTAGATAGGGGGCAGCGTCAAAATCAATGGGTGTTGCAGTGGAACGCCCACTGCTCACCCCTTTCACACTAACCATAGCGTGAAAGGGGGTCTTATTTACAAGGCAGCGTTAAGCCACGTTAAGTGGCTTAACGCTGCCTTGTAAATAAGGCTAAGCCCCTATCGCCACCACAATGTCGGAAAAAGTGAAGTTGCGGTGGTGATAGGGGCTTGTACATATGCCCCTATGTGTCCTAAATATTCACTGACAGCTTTACAAATTGGCACTTTTCCCTCTTGAGAACAACACCAGCTTTATCAAAAGCTGTAAGCACTTGTCTTAAAATGTAGTCATGCTCATTGCGAGAGATTGCATGGATCATCCTGAAAAACAAATACATGTAAATACACTTTAGTAATTCAGATATCAGTTTCTGTAAAACAGAGGCTGCTGAAGCCAAGCCGAACGGCATGTGGCAGTACTGAAACGTCCCCAAAGAAGAAACAAACGCCATCAAGTGACGTGATTCATGCACCAATTCAATTTGATGATAGGCGGATGCTAAATCAAGTTTGGTGAAGAGCTTAGCCCCAGAGATAGTTGAAAATATCTCACTGATCTTGGGAAGAGGGTGTGAATCTACCCAGATCTCTTTGTTAAGAACCCTAAGTTCCACACAAACTCTCTACTCCCCATTCTTCTTCTTTGCAACTACTAAGGGTAAAAGCCACAATGAGGACTCAACAGGCTCAATTATTCCTTTCATCCTTAAACCCTCCAATTCCTTTTCCAGCTACGCCACGTACACTGAAAGGGACACCCCTCAACTTATGTTTGACAGGAATAGCATTAGCTTTTGTCTTTATTTTGTGTTGAAATCCTACAATTTTCCCCAGTTCACCAGAAAACACTCTAGGAATTCATTCAACAAATCCTCAATGTCATTGGAATCTCTAATAACTGTGACCTGTTCCTTTGTACCAGGGCACAGAATCATACCAAAAAATCCATGGTGGAACCATCCTAAAATATTCAAATGCTTTACAGCAACATACATTTTTCCACAAATGCGTCTCCCTTTAAACAATATTGTTTCCTCAAAGAAACCCTGGAGATCGATTTTTCTACCCTCATAAGAAAATGGAGATCTATCAGGTGGAGAGAATGACCGCCCAGGCCAATTCTGTTGGAAAAGCTCTTGGGTAATCATCGTGATTCTAGCTCCAGAATCTACCACAAGGTAAAGTTGTTTTTCTGCCATCTGCACATAGACATAGGGGTCGACACACATTTCCTGCTCAACACTGTCCATACTGTCATGGCCCACCATTAAAACCATATCTTGGACTTCACCCATTACATTGCCAACAACAACCTCACTACCAACACACACTCTCGAGATTCTACTTCCTTTACATCTCACACTTTGACACACTTTTGCAAAGTGGCTAATTTTTGCGCAAAGTCTGCATTGAATATTTTTAGCCAGGCAAGACCTACCCCATTTTTGATGTGGTGGATTACCACACCTAAAACACATGTTACTTTGTTTGAAAAACAAATTCTGCTGTGCAGGATTATAAGGTGACGATGCCGATGTAGCAGCAGCTTTAAAGGTCTTCCCTTTGTCATCATTTGAGTGCACTGCATTAATCTGTTCATGAACTTTGTCCTCAAGTTCTTTAGCTGACTTGATTGACATCTCAATGTTCTTAGCAATCCTGATAGTATCAGCCAAAGAAGGATTCTCTAACAATAGTTTGATAGACTTATCAGTGCAGTGTCAAATAAACTGATCTCTAATAAGCTGCTCCGCAAAATTCTCAAACTGACATTCCGCAGCCAACTTGCACAGAGCAGAGATATACGTGTCAACATCTTCTCCTAGCTTTTGCTACCTTTTGAAGAACTTGTGCCTCGAAACAACCAGAATGGGGGCAACATCAAACCTTTGTACAAGTTTCTTTATGGCTTGTTCATAGACATCCAGCTCATCCTCCTCATCAACTTAAATATCAGGTAGATGTTTAAACGTGAATATACCCTCAAAACACAAAGAGTGCAACAATAGATATCTTCTCCTCTCAGGTCTGAATCTGGATGCACTAATTGCTCCAAAGTAGGTTTCAAATGCATCGTACCACTGCCTCCACTGTATAGATGGATCTCCTGGAGTCTCCAAAAAAAGGTGGTGGTGGATTAACTGACTGCATAGTACTTCAAAGAAGCTTAAAAAACAAAGCATGGTGATAGAAACGACCAACTATATGCATGTTTTCTTTTATTGGACTAAACTCATGTTGTATATAGTTCTTTTTTTGGGGGGGGGTGGATATTTTCTAGTGTACTATCTTTTCCAACAATAGAGCTAAATGAAAGTCAGACTTGTATACACATTTCCATAAACATTCCTTAAAATACATATATATATATATCCGTCCATATATTTTTACCCAATATGCAGCTATGTTAATTCAAATAGTTGTCATATTTTTTAAATGTTATATGCACCTTTTAAGAACAAATGCACTTTTTTCACGATTTTTTCACCACTAACTCCCACTCAAAAATAAGCCAAATTATCATGAATAGATCGATTTGCAAAGTTGTGTTTATTGTGACCTTTTTGCTTTCAGGTAATATTTGCCTTATTATACGGTTTGGCCACTTGGCCACTATTTCATGATACAACAACATCTAAGTAAGTTCGCAACATGTGATGAATTGTTCATTCCGATTATCGTAGAGCACTATGCTTTTACTTGATGCTTGTATTAGAACTATGTCACAACAGTGTATATAAGATATCACATCAACTCTTCTAATCATGTTAGTCTGTTGTCTAGCTTCAGCGTGATAGTGGGAGGTTTCAATCAATTAGTCTGTCACTATATAACATTGCTTAATGGTTCTGGCACGTCATGTGATCAAGACCGGGGAAACCCGGTCGAAACGCGTCATGCTTTGGATTTTGCAATAAAGCACTACCTTATCACCAAGCACTTTGTGGTCCGTACCTGATTTCCAACTAAAGTGGAGTCCAATCGGGGTTGTGGTTGCCCATATATATATATATATATATATATATATATATATCACAACAAAAAGGGGTCCCCCTGCGAGGGCGCACTCAGGAAACAGCCGAGTCCTGCAATTTGTAGCAGCGCTCTTTATTGTAGAAAAACGGGATTACTTGTCACAGTTCATTAAAACCAGCCTGACGCGTTTCAGAGCTCCTGCTCCTTGTTCACGGGCAATGCGAGTGATTGGGTTGGAAAAGAGTAAACAGCCGAGTCTCTTAATTAATTCTTTTATCGCCCCCTGGTGGGCCTGATGAATTACCATCTCTTTCAGCATTCTGGGACTCGTAGTGTGGTTTCTCTTGCAATTAATTCCTCCAGTGGACTCCGTCCCAATCACATATGTTGTTGCATGATCTTGACCTCTACAGTGAGCCTGTAATACAAAATAACCCAGTTCAGTTTTTCTCCCATCTGTTCCTCCGCAACCTCAAGCACAGTCAGTCCGTGCGAGACGGCCCATGTCATTTTAATGATGGTGGTGCAACCCTCTCGGCCGGGACTGGCCGAATAACATCACAACAAAAAGGGGTCCCCCTGCGAGGGCGCACTCAGGAAACAGCCGAGTCCTGCAATTTGTAGCAGCGCTCTTTATTGTAGAAAACCGGGATTACTTGTCACAGTTCATTAAAACCAGCCCGACGCGTTTCGGAGCTCTTGCTCCTTGTTCACGGGCAATGCGAGTGATTGGGTTGGAAAAGAGTAAACAGCCGAGTCTCTTAATTAATTCTTTTATCGCCCCCTGGTGGGCCTGATGAATTTCCATCTCTTTCAGCATTCTGGGACTCGTAGTGCGGTTTCTCTTGCAATTAATTCCTCCAGTGGACTCCGTCCCAATCACATATGTTGTTGCATGATCTTGACCTCTCCAGTGAGCCTGTAATACAAAATAACCCAGTTCTCCCATCTGTTCCTCCGCAACCTCAAGCACAGTCAGTCTGTGCGAGACGCATATTTAATATTTAATATAATACAGCTGCCTTGCTCCTTCCGTCTCCCCTCGCCCTAGGCAGAGGATCGCTGTGGCCGAAGGAGCGCGCCGGGCATTTTCTCCATAAAACAGTTCCAAATAAAGCGATCACCCAGAGTTGTGTTCCTCATCAGCAGATGGTTTATTCAGTTACGTGTTTCGCTTGCACAGCTCATGCCCCCCATGCAGCTACGGGGACCACCACCTACCCGGGGCATTCCAAAATAATGGGTGAGGGGCCTCGGGTATATATATATATATATATATATATATATATATATATATATATATATATATATATATTATCTACTGTCGGTCGCCAGTAGATAGTTATAGTTAGGACCTATTTTCCATAGGAAATCCAGCGACATTCTATTTGAAATAACTCTTGCGTCGGTTGACGAATCTTCGTGAAATTTTCAAACTTTATGGCCCGCTCCGGTCCACTCCTACCCTGAAAGTCTCAGGGTGATTCATCAAGCGGGGGCCGAGAAAAATGGGGGTCCCAAACGTGTTTTCCCCATTCATTTTCCCATAGGAAACTTTAGACACGGCTACAGCCCGAACTGCTGAACGGAATTACACCAAATTTGGCAAAGAGGTAGTTCTTGGTTCAGAAAGAACCCTTTTGTTAAATGGTGTAAATCCGTTCAGTAGTTCCTGAAAAATCAAAAGTTAAGTCACATATATATCTATGGCCGAGTAGGGTCGCGTACCCTCCCGACCACGAGCTGCATGCTAATTGGCTGTCAAGTGGCTGTCAACACTCCAAATCAGGAAGTGTTGGCAGCCATGAACCCGAGGGACAGAAACAAGTGCGCAAAGCGCAAAGGGGCAGGGTAGAAACACCCTGACCCCTAGGTCTGCCCAGGGGGTCCCACAAGGACCCCCTGGGCAGAAATGCATTTTTTTTTTTTAAATCGTCGGGATGCGCTCAGGGTGTGCGAATCCCGCCGAGAAAAAAAAAGCAGCCGGTCTCCGCGCTTCGTTGTTAATTGGCCCCGGGTGGGCCAAGTCCCGAGGGCATGCAGGGGTTTCTTTTTAATATGTGGGGGCCTCTAAGGCCCCCAAAGCCCGAGGACCGTCACCCCCAGGGCTTAAAAATAATGGTGCGGGAGGGCTCTTTGCCCTCCCGCTGCCCTGGGACCGCCACCTCCCGGGGCTTCTTTTTTAAATGGTTTAACCTGTGTGGGGGGCTCCAGCCCCCACACGCCCGAGACCGCCACCTCCCCAGGGCACTAAGAAATTTAAAATGGGGGTCCGTTTTGGACCCCGAAGCCCGGGGACCACCACCTCCCGGGGCTTTCTAAATGTGGGGAGGGGGCCGTGCAGCCCCCTCTTGGAGCCTGTGGTGGCCCTGGGGACCGTCACCCCCAGGGCCAGCTCCTGCAGTGTCCCGGGGTGCCTACCCCGGGACACTGCTGTTTGCAATGACAGGACGGGAGCCTCGCGGCTCCTGTCCTGTCATTGCAAACTTGCTTTGGATATTAGGCGAGAGCAGAGAACCTGCTCTCGCTTCCAATATCCAAAGCAAATTGCTTTCCACATGGGAGCAGCATCTTAGCTGCTCCCCATGTGGAAAGCTGTCCCGGCTCCCGTAGGACACGGGGAGCCGGGCGGGACTGTGGGGGTTTGGGGACCCCCACAGTCCCCAACGAGAGGCCAGGCCTGGGGGATGGGGTCCCCGGGGCCATAAGTGGCCAGGGAGGGGCCACGCAGCCCCCTCCCCTAAAAAAATATATATATTTAAAGGCCGGCCCGGGGGATGGGGTCCCCGGGGCCTTAAATGGCCTGAGGAGGGGGCCACGCAGCCCCTCCACATTTTTAATTAAGAAAAAGAGGGCTTGCCCGGGGGATGGGGTCCCGGGGCCAATACAGCCCCAGGGAAGGGGGCCACGCGGCCCCCTTCCCGTTTTTAAATTTGAATTACAAAAAAATCCTCAGGCCCGGGGGATGGGGTCCCGGGGCAAAAAGTGGCTGAGGGAAGGGGCCACGCAGCCCCCTCCCAATCAAAAAAAAAAAAGACCGGCATCGTGCCGGAGGCCACGTCCCCCTCCCTGCAGCACTGCGCGTTTTGAGAAGGGGAAGTAATTCCCCTTGAATACTGGGGGTCCCTGGGGGCAAACTAGCCCACCAGGAACCTCCAGTATGCGCCAGGGGGCTGCGTTGCAGAGAGGTGTACAGAGGCCACGCCCTTTTTTACACCTCTCTGCAACGCAGCTCTGTGGCGCTTTTTGGAAGTACATGGTGGGCTAGTTGGACTCCAGGGACCCTCAGGATTCAAGGGTACTTAATCCCCCAACTTAAAAACGCGCCACGGGGCGTGTTTGCACAGTGGTGAAGGAGGGGCGGGGCTTCAGGTGACATATGTGCAAACAGGCCCCGTGGCGTGTTTTAAGATGGGGAATTAAATCCCTTTCAATCCTGAGGGTCCCTGGGGCCAACTAGCCCAACAGGTACGTCCAGAAAGCGCCACAGAGCTGCGTTGCAGAGAGGTGTAAAAAGGGTGTGGCCTCTGTACACGTCTCTGCAACTCAGCCCCTGGCGCATACTGGAGGTTCCTGGTGGGCTAGTTGGCCCCAGGGACCCTCATGATTCAAGGGGACTTAATCCCCAACTTAAAACACGCCACGGGGCGCGTTTGCACAGATGTCACCTCAGGCCCCGACCCCTCCCTTCACCATTGTGCAAATATTCCTCTAAAATCAGCCGAAATACGAATTCCGATTTACTCACCTGTTATCAGGAGAGACCTCAGTGCTGCATCTTTCAGCCCAGTACTGATCCTGAAAAGTAATTTTAACCGTACTTACCAGCAACTTGAATTTCCTTCCATAGGCTAACATTGACTGGTTTCACTTGGAAATTCTTCTAAGTGTGGAGTTTTGGAACTTTATAATATTCCTCTAAAATCAACCGAACTACGAATTCCGATTTACTCACCTGTTATCAGGAGAGAACCCACTGCTGCATCTTTTAGCCCAGCACTGAACCTGAAAAGTAATTCTAACCGTACTTACCAGTAACTTATATTTCCTTCCATAGGAATCCATTGTCTGGTTTTCAGCAGAAAAGTTTCAAAGTGTCGATTTTCACAAATTACAAATATTCCTTAAAAATCGCCTGTATGACTTAAACGCATTCTTTCAACTGTTTACAGGAGATGCACCAGTGCTGGATCCAGGATCCAACACTGAGTAAGAAAAAGTAACGATAACACTACTTACCTGCTAAGTGAATTTCCTCCCATAGGATAACATTGGTGATTCTATGTGAAAAAGTTTCTAAGTGTCAACTTTTAAAATACAATAATATTCCTTAAAAATCACTACTGTAACCAAAACGCTTTTACTCAACTGTTTACAGGAGATGTCCCAGGACTGAATCTAGGATCCAGTCCTGTGGTTAGAAAAGTAATCCATAAAGTAACTAATTGCATTTAACTAGAAATTCACATTGAGGTCAATGTTGCATTGTGTTTGAAATTGTGTTGCCCATTGCAACAACTGTAACTACTGTACTTAAAACTCTATTGCCTATTTGCAAACTATTTAAACTAAAGTAACTCATTCTGAGAAAGTATATTTTGTAATGTAATGTATAATGTAATTACAATGTAATTTAATAAATAAAATATCTAAAAATAAATAGTTTTAAAAAATGTAGTAAATCAGTATCAAAAAATAAATATAACAATTAATACATTTAAAAATTGTCATTTACAAAACCTTTGAAATTCACTGAAAAAACCATAGGTTTTAGGGGCGTTATAGTTAGAAATTAGCATTTAAAAAACCTTTGAAATTCACTGAAAAAACCATAGGTTTCAGGCACGTTATAGTTAGAAATTAGCATTTAAAAACCTTTGAAATTCACAGAAAAAACCATAGGTTTCAGACACTTTATAGTTAGAAATTAGCATTTAAAAACCTTTGAAATTCACTGAAAAAACCATAGGTTTTAGGGACAGTTATAGTTAGTTGGACATTTCACTCGTACAAAACCCGTGAAATTCCCCGTTATAGTTAGTTCAGCTAACTATAACTCGCGCCCCGCAATGCACTGCTGATGACGTCACATATTACATCACTCATGACATGGTCAGTGACATCACTGATGACATCACTGATGACATCTCAAATGACATCACTGATGACATCACTGATGACATCATCCACGTGATAATCTGATGCACCTCCTCACACCCTAATATAACCTTTGATACACCCACTCTAAATTACAGACTGCCATTCGCAAAACCATAGACACTCCAACACCAATAACTACATACCCACTCACTGTTTCTTAGGTCTACACACACACATCCACTCACTCACCCGTACAGTCACTCATACTTAAGGTCACTCAGTACAGGACTATCATATGCACTCTTACTCCTATATAGACACTCAAACACCGCCACTCATCCATAGAGGTACTCACACACCTAGTCAGTCATGCAAATAATTAAACACACTGCCATTTACTCACCTATACAGTTATACACACACCAGCTCACTTAATCATACAAATACTAGCACATTGTTACGCTCTTATACAATCACTGATACAAGCACACACTCATCCATACAGCCACTATCACAATCACTCACTCTCGCTTATAGCTATTTATATACTCCAACACACATATATACTGCCTTTCACATATGTAGTTAGTCACACATGTACCACTGGGACATACATTCACTCACTAACATACTCTTACACACACTTACCCACCCATACAGTCTATCACAGATGCACTCTTGAAACCATCCACCCAGTGAATCACCCACTCACACATCTATGCACAGAGTCGCACACACCCCTCCCACACAAACACTGAGGCACCCATACAGATACTCAGACAACCATTCAATAACTCATATAGACACTCATGTAGCTATTCACAAACACATGCAGCCACTTACACAGCAACAGACAGACGGATACAGACATTCACCCAGTTTAGTCACTAACCCATGCATTCAGTAAGATACGTTAAATCACTCACTTATAGAGTCAGTCACGCACCTACTAAATCATCCATACAGACACTTATACACCTACTCATTCTTCAATACGTCTTTTCCTATATATATTAAAATATTTAAACTTTACAGAAACACAGTCACTGCATGATGTCATCAGTGATGTCATTTGAGATGTCATCAGTGATGTCATCAGTGATGTCACTGACCATGTCATGAGTGATGTAATATGTAAGCCTGGGCGTAGTTCGCGAAGTAGCGCTACGCGAAGCTACGCAAAGTGCAGTTCGCACTACGCGAACTACGCGTAGCACTACGCGAACTGCGTGGTGCACTGTTCGCAATGATTGCACAGTGCCGGATGCTTGTCCGCACTGTGCAATCATTGAAAACGGCATCTTGCACAGTGCGAGCTGTCTTTACTGCCGCTCGAGTAGATTTTTACTCGGCGGCAGCTTTCTCAACGCGAACTGGTAGTTTCTCATCGCGAGCGGTCGCGAGCATACGCGACCACTCGCAATGAGAAACCTGACCTCCCTGCGTTGAGAATCTCGCCGGGATGTCATTTTGCTTGCTCGCGGTCGCCAACTTGACGTTGAGGACCGCGAGCAAGCAAAAAATGACCGCTGCACTACGCTACGCTACGCTACGCGTGTTTGCACTGTGCTACGTGCAATTCGCGTTGTGCGAAGTAGCGCAAACTTCGCAAACTACGCGAGCGTAGCGTAGTGCTTTGCCCAGGGTTAGTAATATGTGACGTCATCAGCAGTGCATTGTGGGGGCGCGAGTTATAGTTAGCTGAACTAACTATAACGGGGAATTTCACGGGTTTTGTACGAGTGAAATGTCCAACTAACTATAACTGTCTCTAAAACCTATGGTTTTTCAGTGAATATATATATATATATATATATATATATATCACTGAAAAAACCATAGGTTTCAGGGACAGTTATAGTTAGTTGGACATTTCACTAGTACAAAACCAGAGAAATTCACCCGTTATAGTTAGTTGAGCTAACTATAACTCGCGCTCCACAATGCACTGCTGATGATGTCACATATTACATCATTCATGACATGGTCAGTGACATCACTGATTACATCACTGATGACATCTCAAATGACATCATTGATTACATCACTGATGACATCATCCACGTGATAATCTGATGCACCTCCTCACACCCTAATATAACCTTTGATACACCCACTCTAAAATGCAGACTACCATTTTCAAAACCATAGACACACCAATACCAGTTACTACATACCCACTCACTGATTCCTAGGTCTACACACATGTCCACTCATTCATCCATACAGTTACTCATACATGCAGTCACTCATCAATACAGCACTATCATATGCACTCATACACCTATACAGACACTCACACACCACCACTGACCCATAGAGTTACTCACACACCTAGTCAGTCATGCAAAGAATCAATCACACTCCCATTTACTCACCTATACAGTTATACACACACCACTTCACTTATTCATACAGATACTAACACATACTTACTCTCTGGACTGGTTCAAAAACTACTTAATGAACCGTTCAACTACAGTACATATAGATACCCTGGCCTCTTGTAGTAGGTCAGTAAGCATAGGAGTTCCCCAGGGATCCATCTTAAGCCCTATGCTTTTTAACCTCTACGTAACACCTTTGGCCAGGGTAATCAGGTCCTATGGTTTTGAGGCCGTGTCATACGCAGATGACACTCAGCTGTTGATTACGTTTGGCCCCGACCCTGCTGACACAATGACTCGGTTTAAGAACTGCATGATTCATATCAACGACTTGATGGGCAATAACAAATTACAGCTGAATGGTAATAAGACAGAGATCATCTTGTTTGGCAGGGCGGAGGAGTATTGGTCTAATAATTGGTGGCCCCAGGTATTGGGCCCATGCCCATCCCCATCCCCTAAACAAGCAGTGCGGAATCTTGGAATAACCATTGATAACAAACTGTCCATGAAAAATCATGTCAACCTTGTATTGGGCACTTGCTATGGGATCCTGCGGAAACTACGTAAAATCTTCAAATGGATACCAATTGAATCCAGGAAACCTTTGGTGCAGGGTCTTATCCTAAGCCGCCTGTAATATGGGAATGCTTTATTAGCTTCCCTAAATGAAGATCTTTTTTCCAAACTGCAGATTTTGCAGAACACCGCTGCCAGACTTGTCTTAAATGTTCCACCGAGATCTCCGTCAGCTCCCAGTCTGAGGACCCTTCACTGGCTCTCGGTAAGAAAGAGAGGCCGCTTTAAAATTCTTTGCATCACCCACAAGAT
The DNA here is from genome assembly GCA_963921515.1 of Calotriton arnoldi. Lineage (NCBI taxonomy): Eukaryota > Metazoa > Chordata > Amphibia > Caudata > Salamandridae > Calotriton > Calotriton arnoldi. The sequence continues at coordinate 1,499,021 of CAWUFW010003913.1, read as the reverse complement.
CATATATGGAATGGGACCCTGTTATCTAGCAAAAAAGCTTAACAGGTATCAGCCAGGAAGACTGTTGAGATCCAGCTCAAAATCCTTTCTCACCCCACTACGAATCCGCACTGTACGAAGTGGGGGACGATCCTTTTCTTTTCTTGCTCCCCACCTTTGGAATAAGCTTCCGTCTTATCTTCTCTCTATCACTGATCACAAGCATTTTCGGAAGGAATTAAAGACATGGTTATTTGATCAGAAATAACGCTGCCCAGATCTGACTGTTAGTCTTTGAGTTCTGCAAGCGCCATGAGACCTTTTGGGGTGATTTGTGCGCTTAATAAGTTCCTTTGACTTTGACTCTTCTACAATAACTGACACAAGCAGACACTCATCCATACAGCCACTCTCACAATCACTCACTCTCACATATAGTCATTTATATACTCCAACACGCACATATACTGCCTTTCACATATGTAGTTACTCACAAATGTACCACTGAGACATCCATTCACTCACCAACACACCCATACACACAATCACCCACCCATACAGCCCTTCACAGATGCACTCTTGAACCCATAAACCCAGTTAATCACCTACTCACACATCTATGTAGAGAGTCACACACCCCCCACCCACCCACAGAGACACTCAGGCACCCATACAGATACTCAGACAACCAATCAATAACCCATATAGACACTCATGTAGCTACTCACCAACCCATGCAGCCGCTTACACACCAACTGACAGACTAATACAGACATTCACACAGTTTAGTCACTAACCCATGCATTCAGTAAGACACGATTAATCACTCACTTAGACAGTCAGTCACGCACCTACTAAATCATCTATTCAGACACTTATACACCCACTCATTCTTCAATACACCTTGGCATATATATATATATATATATATTCACTGAAAAAACCATAGGTTTCAGGCACGTTATAGTTAGAAATTAGCATTTAAAAAACCTTTGAAATTCACAGAACAAACCATAGGTTTCAGACACGTTATAGTTAGAAATTAACATTTAAAAAACCTTTGAAATTCACTGAAAAAACCATAGGTTTTAGGGACAGTTATAGTTAGTTGGACATTTCACTCGTACAAAACCCGTGAAATTCCCTTGTTATAGTTAGTTCAGCTAACTATAACTCTCGCCCCCGCAATGCACTGCTGATGACGTCACATATTACATCACTCATGACATGGTCAGTGACATCACTGATGACATCACTGATGACATCTCAAATCAAATCTTTAGTGCCCCGGGGAGGTGGCGGTCCCCGGGGCGTGTGGCGGGGCTGGAGCCCCCCCACACAGGTCAAAAATTTAAAAAAAGAAGCCCCGGGTAGGTGGCGGTCCCGGGGCAGCGGGAGGGCAAAGAGCCCTCCCGCACCATTATTTTTTAAGCCCCGGGGGTGATGGTCCCCGGGCTTGGGGAGCCTTAGAGGCCCCCCACATATTAAAAAGAAACCCTGCATGCCCCCGGGACTTGGCCCACCCGGGGCCAATTAACAACGAAGCGCGGGAGACAGCGCTTCGTTTTTTTTTTTTTCTCGGCGGGATCCGCGCACCCTGAGCGCATCCCGCCTTGAGGGACCCCCTGAGCAGACCTAGGGGGTCAGGGTGTTTCTACCCTGCCCCCTTTGTGCGTTTTGCGCACTTGTTTCTTCTGGGTTTTTTTTCTAATCGGCAGGATCCGCGCACCCTGAGCGCATCCTGCCGATTTTTTTTTTATTTTAAATGCTTTTTTCTGCCCAGGGGGTCCTTGTGGGACCCCCTGAGCAGACCTAGGGGGTCAAGGTGTTTCTACCCTGCCCCCTTTGTGCGCTTTGCGCACTTGTTTCTGTCCCTCGGTTCTACCGAGGGACAAAATGGCTGCCAACACTTCCTGATTTGGAGTGTTGACAGCCACTTGAAAGCCAATTAGCATGCAGCTCGTGATCGGGAGGGTGCGTGAATCCGACGCGGCCATAGATATATATGTGATTTTCCTTTTGATTTTCTCTTGAACTACTGAACGGATTTACACCATTTAACAAAAAGGGTTCTTTCTGAACCAAGAACTACCTCTTTGCCAAATTTGGTGTAATTCCGTTCAGCAGTTCGGGCTGTAGCCGTGTCTAAAGTTTCCTATGGGAAAATGAATGGGGAAAACACGTTTTGGGACCCCCCTTTTTTCTCGGCCCCCGCTTGACGAATCACCCCGAAACTTTCAGGGTAGGAGCGGACCGGAGCGGGCCATAAAGTTTGAAAATTTCGCGAAGATTCGTCAACCGGCAAGAGAGTTATTTCAAATAGAATGTCGCGGATTTCCTATGGAAAATAGGTCCTAACTATAACTATCTACTGGCGACCGCCAGTAGATAATATATATATATATATATATATATATATATATATATATATATATATATATATATATATATATATATATATATATATATATATAAACAAATTTAAACTTTACAGAAACAAATAGTCACTGGATGATGTCATCAGTGATGTCATCAGTGATGTCATCAGTGATGTCATTTGAGATGTCATCAGTGATGTCACTGACCATGTCATGAATGATGTAATATGTGACGTCATCAGCAGTGCTTGGCGGGGGCGCGAGTTATAGTTAGCTCAACTAACTATAACGGGTGAATTTCTCTGCTTTTGTACTAGTGAAATGTCCAACAAACTATAACGTCCCTGAAACCTATGGTTTTTTCAGGGAATTTCTACGTTTTTTAAAGGCTAATTTCTAACTATAACGTCCCTGAAACCTATGGTTTTTTCAGTGAATTTCAAAGGTTTTTAAATGATAATTTCTAACTATAAGGTCCCTGAAACCTATGGTTTTTTCAGTGAATTTCAAAGGTTTTTTAAATGCTAATTTCTAACTATAACGTCCCTGAAACCTATGGTTTTTTTCAGTGAATTTCAAAGGTTTTTAAATGCTAATTTCTAACTATAATGTCCCTGAAACCTATGGTTTTTTCAGTGAATTTCTAAGGTTTTTAAATGCTAATTTCTATCTATAATGTCCCTGAAACCTGTGATTTTTTTCAGTGAATTTCTAAGGTTTTTAAATGCTAATTTCTAACTATAACATCCCTGAAACCTGTGGTTTTTCAGTGAATCTCTAAGGTTTTTTAAATGCTAATTTCTAACTACACCTAGATAGGTAAGACGTGCATAAAGAGAAAGAAAGGCGCAGAAAGAAGCAAGGGAAGTGCAGAAAGAAGCAAGAGAAGTACAGAAAAAGGCAAGAAAAGTGCAGAAAAAAGCAAGAGAGGTGCAAAAAGAGGAAGAAAGGTGCAGAAAGAAGCAGGAGAAGTGATGAAAGAGGCAAGAGAGGTGCAGAAAGAAGCAAAAGAGTTGCAAAAAGAAGAGAGTGAGGTGCAGAAAAAGGAAGAAAGGCACAGAAAGAGGCAAGTGAGGTGCAGAAAGAGGCAAGAGAGGTGCAGAAAGAGGCAAGAGAAGTGCAGAAAGAGGCAATCGAGGAGTAGAAAGCCAAGAGAGGTGCAGATAGAGGCAAGAGAGGTGAAGAAAGAGGCAAGAGAGGTGCAGAAAGAGGCAAGAGAGGTACAGAAAGAGGCAAGAGAAGTATAGAAAGAGACAAGACTGGTGCAGAAAGAGGCAGGAGATGTGCAGAAAGAGGCAAGAGAGGTGCAGAAAGAGGCAAGAGAGGTGCATAAAGAGGCAAGAGGGGTGCAGAAAGAAGAGAGTGAGCTGCAGAAAGAGGGAAGAGAGGCGTAGAAAGAGGCAAGAGGTGTCGAAAGAAGAGAGTGAGCTGCAGAAAGAGGCAAGAGAGGTGCAGAAAGAGGCAAGAGAGGTGCAGAAAGAGGCAAGAGAGGTGTAGAAAGAGGCAAGAGTGGTGAAGAAAGAGGCAAGAGATGTGCAGAAAGAGGCAAGAGAGGTGCAGAAAGAGGCAAGAGAGGTGCAAAAGAGGCAATAGAGGTACAGATAGAAGAGAGTGAGCTGCAGAATGAGGGAAGAGACGTGCAGAAAGAGGCAAGAGACGTGCAGAAAGAGACAAGAGACAACTAGATTGCTAACATTCTATATTTATTACAAAAGTGTGGCACGCCTGACGTCATCTTGATGTAATCAAAACTGTAATACCTAAAGCATTTCCTTTAGAACTTATAGAAATGAGAGGGTCTTATTTGCATAGAAATTATGGTTAGTGCTCTAAAAAACTAAAATGAGGACATATTTTCTGAGTTCTCAAATAGCGACAAAGCACTTTTAAATTATTTGTTATCTTTATGTTTTTTTATCCAGTTGACCACTTGATTAAATGTTACGCTTAGGGGAGAGAATGTGGTGTTACTTCCAGAGCTGCAGACTTTGCAACTGGGGAACCAAGTTGGAGTTTCTGCTTCAGCTCGACATTCTGTGATTCTGGTCAAATCACTTAATCTCCCCATGCCTACAACCAAAATGAGTTTGTCCTTGTATGATGTAACAAATGTTCATGTAAATCACTCCAATATCTGACCAGCCTGCACTGTATAAAACTGCACAAAAACAAAGGATAAAAAGTGTTTTCCACACTTCTGTCATTGGGCTATACGTGTGCTACATCTGGGTGATATTTGTGCTACATTTGGTCTCCTTTTTCTCTGGTGGCCATCTTCGGAGACTTCAATTAAATTCATTAAACTTTATTCGATCTGATTTAGAAACATAGATCATAAAAGTGTACATAAAACAGAAAATCCTCTTTCTTAATACAATACGGTGAGAATTAATTAAAACCAGTAGGTAAAAACGGGTGTTACAAAGCCCGGTCCAGAGCAACTTCAGGTTAACAGAATAGTAAAGTTCAATGTTTCGCAAGATCAATCTCATGTACTTCATGCAAAATACGCAATAAGGGGTCCAAGTAAGAGCAACGCTCCAATACCTGACCAGTCTGCACTATATAAAACTGAAAAAAAACTAAAAATAAAAAGTGTTTTGCACACTTCTGTCATTGGGCTATATGTTGGCTACATCTGGGTGATATTTGTGCTACTGTTGGGCTCTTATTTCTCTGGTGGCCTTCTTGGGAGACTTATTTGTTATCAAGTTTCCTAATTTCTTCATTTACTGCAGTATCCTCAGTAGGAAATGCTTTCAGTTTTTTACTTTGATTCCATCAAGAAGGCATTCAGATGTGTCACACATTTGCCATAAATTCAGAATGTTAGCACTCTAGTTGCTCATTAGATCACTGTAGTAAAGCTACTGCTCACCAGGGAATTAACTGGAAGTCTACTGCTGGTATTGAAAGTGATTGTTTCAGTCTGCATGTCAGAATTTTCTAATGAAATAGAAGAGGATTTGAGATCTCACTTAAAACATGCCCTAATTTTTCTTTCTGCAGCACTAACCATAATTTCTATAACAAAATGAACCCCCTCATTTTGTTCCTTTTAAATTAAATGTTTTAAGTGTTACCAGTTTATTCCAATCAAGATGGCTTCAGGTGTGCCATAATTTTGTCATAAGTAAGACTGTTAGCGCTCTAGTTGTTCTTTAGAACACTCTGGGAAGCTGCAGTAGAACACAAAGGAATCAACTGACAGTCTCTGCCCTTGTTGGATGTACATGTTTTACTGAGAATGTCAGACTCTCATTTTAACTTCTGGAGCACCTTTCAAACCTGTATGGGACAAGCATGAGAAAATAGTTTTCTCTCAAACATGATTCATGATATCCCAGCAGTAGGTTTTTCACAGGGTAAAATCACCTTATAACACACCACAATTCCTAAAATTAGTATGGTACCATCAACAAATGAATTCTAATGAAAATAAAGTCTTTTATCACCCTTTATAGTTCTCCTTTTAGTGACCCTCAAAATCTTCTATTCACTACAATGCATTTCAATGGGGTGCTATCATGTATATTGGTCCCAAGATGGCTGCCAGAAAATCCAGGATGAAGTGCTGACAGCCAATCAGATCTCACAATGAGATGTGTGGTTAGGCTCCGCCCAGATATCAATATTTTTTTATTTTAGAATTTCTTAGAAACTACTGAACGGATTGACACCATTTAAAAAAAAAGGGCGCTTTCTGAACCAAGAGCTACCTTTTTGCCGAATTTGGTGTAATTCCGTTCAGCAGTTCGGGCTGTAGCCGTGTCTAAAGTTTCCTATGGAAATTAACATGGGGAAAATGCGTTTTGGGACCCCCCTTTTTTCTGGGCCCCCGCTTGATGAATCACCGCAAAACTTTCAAGACAGGAGCTGACCGGAGCGGGTCATTAGTTTTGAAAATGTCGCAAAGATTCGTCAAACGGCGCCAAAGATATTGGCAAAAGAAAAAATGCTTTTTGAATAGAAACAAGGTCCTAACTATAACTACCTACTGGCGACCGCCAGTAGGTAATGTATGTATATATATATATATATGTATATATATATATACATACATATATGCCTGAAGCGTACAGCACACAAACATCGTACTTCAATGTAACTGTAGCTTAATTGTCCCAATTGCACAAAATGGCTGCTGGTTTTCGCCCTTTTTTCTAAGGTCGGTAGGCACATTCCATGGCAATATACTGATCCAGAGACCTGCCCAAACTGTAAAGATGGCTGCTGTGATTTTTTTATTGTTTTTAAGGAAATTGAGCTTGTAACCCTGCCCACACGCGTCCTCCTTGCATGTGCAGACACCCTTACCTAGGGTTGAACTACCTCCTTCTGACAATGGCTGCAGGTTCCTGGCACTTGTTTCTACAGAAATTCGAAGTCCGCCGGTAATCGTCTTCCGATCTTTCGTGATGGCGTGCAGCTCCGGTAGCCGAATGTGTTACCGTGTGATGTCCTCTAATGTGGTGCTGCTCTCCGTTCTCGGGAGCAGGATACGAACACAGGACCGCTACTCGCTGCCACGTCATGCTGAAGTTTGCTCAAAATGCCAGTAAGCTCAGAGAGCTTATTTTGTAGATAGTACCATGCTGTGGGTTCTTTTCCTTCGAGGGTACGCTGATTCATCTCGTCGCCATGTGTAATAAGTGGCACAACACGTCGATGTAGTTTAAAAGCTTTATTGAGATCCAGTTACAAGTACCCTCGACCGCTCGAGGCAAGGATCACCGAGCCAATGGTCATTCTCTCGAACTCTGTGAAAGACAGTGTTCCAGAGCAGCATGCACAGGTAATAAAGAATCATCATCAACAAGCAGTGCATAAATAATAGAAGACAACACTACACAGAGCTTTCTAGCAACAGCATGCGAAGGAAGCGGACCCCTCTTTTGACATTCCCCATCCCTCCACATCTGCTTGTCCCTCTTCTGATCACAGATCTACCCCCGGGACCATGAAACAAATGCATCTGCAGAGACCTGACCACCAACACGGAGCAAGAAAACTCCTCTCACTGTGTGTTGAGCACAAGTAACAGAGACACACTGGCTTTACCTCGGACAGCTGGAGCCCACAGCAACATGCTGCTGTTGGGCTGTTTGATCCCTGCTCTGAAAGGTAACCCCAGCTGAGGCTGCAGAGGAGCATTAACCCAATTAGCATGTCAAGGAGTAGGATACCAGAATGAGCTTAATGAGGCTGTAAATAGTTTCTTGGAGGTGCTAAAACCCTCAATTGTCTTCATTAATGATGAAAGTATCTGAAGTAGGTGAAATGCTCCTTTTTGTTTGTCTCCATTGTGCGAAATCTGCCTTACCTTACAGGCTAAACATCAAACATATGTAAGGCCATATTGTTCTCCCTCTAGGCCCTCCCCAGTCCTTGAGTGACCCAACACGCCCCCTACCCAGTTACCTGAGCCCAAGACCCTCATTGCACTCCAAGCACCCAGAAAAACACTAAGGGGCATATTATCAAGAACGGCGTTAAAATTATCGCCTCTTTAGCGGCAGGAAACTGCCGCTAAAGCGGCGATAATGGGCTTGATAATATGCCCTTGAGAATTCCAATAGAAGCCCATGTTCTGGTGTGACCCTGGGTTTCTATTGGAATTCTCAAGGGCATATTATCAAGCCCATTATCGCCGCTTTAGCGGCAGTTTCCTGCCGCTAAAGCGGCGATAATTTTAACGGTGTTCTTGATAATATGCCCCAGAAATATTGTTCCCAGTGGAATACTTTGCTAACTAGGAAATATCTCCAATATAGGAGACATTGGTTCATGATTAATCCAGGAGCGGTTTCTGTTAGAGGGCATTGGGCCTCCACCCCTTTACTTTCAGGGCCAAAATAAAAGCAATATTAAACTGCTTGTTTTTTTGTTAAACACTTACACACACAAACTATTTTGCTGGGGGGCGGCTGCACACTGCCACTCACTGTGCTTTTTGCTGTGATGGCAGTGATGCTTTCCATAAACTAATTGCCCCAGGGTGGGCCCAAAGTCAAGGGTATTTTCTGAGCTGAGGATCTCACAGTCCTGAGGCCTATGAAGTCATCAGCTCTGCAAAGACATAGCCTTGCGAATCAGTCTCCACCTCCTGATGACCTTGGAGTAAAATTAGCCCAGGTTGTTATAGAAGGGAGGCTTCATGTCGATCAGGGAATGGAGGGCATGGTCACCCAACCCTTTCCGAACTCGTCACAGAGGGGTGGGTCTCATCCTGTGATGATTTGGGAAAGGGTGAGGTAGAGGCTGTAGGCAGGCAGGAAGCCAAGAAATTGAATCTGTGCAGTTTGTCTTAGGGACTTTTGAAGACACACTGCGTTGACTCGAGGTGTCTGTTGCCCACGCTGCAGTTAATGCAGGACACCAATTCAGCCAGCAGACTCATGGCGAAGATTTAACACACTGCAGGTGGGTGTGTCTGTGTAAAGGAGTCGGCGTCGCCTAGCTTGAAGCTTCCCTCCAGACCAGACGGTGCCCCGCAGCCTCCAACCCTGTGAGTACACTGTGGTAAATGAATGCGGCACAGTCCATGTAGTTTCTTGTAGGTAATTTATTCCAGGTTAGATGGTACAAGATTGAGCCCCACCAGGAGCAGCCCTACTGCTGCTCAGCCCCTCATCCAACTGACACTCTCACACACGAACATTCCAATCACCAGCATTCTCACACACAGTCACACAGGCTGAGCAGCAGCAGTATAACACATCTCCCTTTTTACCAAAGGGAAAACAGAAACAGTGTGAATAGAGGATAAATAAGGCATGTACAAGATGACAATAAAATGATCACATGCAAAACAAGGCATTGAAGAGATTACAAAATAATCAGGTGGCAAACGATGGCTAATTAAGCAAATAACAGTAAAGGCAAACCAGCAAAGCAAAACTACACACCAATCACCACATCTCCCATTCCTAAAACCCACACTAAAACAACACACTACCATGCATCTACACACAAACTAAATCCCATACCCACAAGAAGGCTGGCCAGGCCAAAACGAGGTAAGGAGGACACCAACAATAAAGCATGGTAGGAGACCAGCAAAGCAAATAAGTAAAAAAAAACTCCACCCGAACAGGGTTGTGACGTGTGGAGGGAATGCCACACGGAACATGAACACAGAACCGAACAGCTCCACCCAAACAAAATTTGGGTTGTGACGTGTGGAGGGGATGCCACACGGAACAAAAGTAAGTGCACGTAAGGTAAGCAACAACATCCATGTACGGGAAACACAACTCATTCTCCAAAATCTGTACTAGAATGGGTGGTGAGGGAGAACCAACCCATAACCACATATAAGTGGGAAACTGCAACGTAAACATGAATACCTCTTCACTTAAAAAAAAACAATTCACTCTCGGAAATCTGTAGTACACCCATAACCACATACAAGTAGGAAACTGCAAAATCTGTACTACAATGGGTGGTGGGGAATAACCGACCCATAACCACATACAAGTGGGAAACTGCAATGCAAACATAACACCTCTTCACTTAAACTCTCCAACATCTGTATTAAAATGGGTGGTGGGGAAAAACCGACCCATAACCACATACAAGTGGGATTGAAAAGCACAATAGAACAGTAAGGGACACCTCAACAGCTACTCTTCAATATATATAAATATCACTGCATGCGACACCTTCCGCGAGAGTGGAAGAATTCTTGGTATGCACTAATAAACAATAATGAACAGGTTAGGAGGAAATATCTGTAACAATGAGTAATCTCACACCTGCATAAAGGGTAAAATCATCGCATGTGAAGCATATATGAAGTTGAACGTTGAACCTAAGAGAATGAAGACAGAACATTAAAGCATCAGAGTACTATAAACACTAGGAAAGATGTACTGTCCCAAGAAAATAATAAGCTAAAATAAATAAAGTAGTCACCGTGGTCTGTAAAAAAAAAAAAAAGAGCTGAAGTTTGGAAACATGTGAGCCGCAAACACGGAAAAACAGTACCTTGTTGGCAAATGAGCCACTGAAGAGCAGCGCGCAGGAGCACAGGACAGTAGAGCCAAGTGAGAGAAACTTGCCATTGCCTGTCATGAAGGAAAGCAGCAATGAGAGATGACAGGTAAATCTCAACGAAGTCTCGAAATGTAAGAAGAATGTCCATGGAGTAACCGAAAGGAAACTCCGGTGTTCCCGGTTAAACTTTATTGAAAATCGAGAGAACATCGTGGTTGGCATGGTTGGCAAAGTAGCGCAGACCAATAGGAAGTCCAAGAGTACCGGTGGTGCCAGACAAGATGAAGGCACGCAGCATGACGAGACGCCAGGTGGCTCCAGGCACGTCGATGCATGCAGGGGTGGAGAACATTACAAGAGGGTGTCATGGAGCTGCGCAACAGAGAGGTAAGAGTGCACGCTTTATTTGAGCTCGTGCCAGCATTTTTAGGTTTCGCCTGAGCCAGCGCTTAGCGCTGCCTGGCCGAGACATTTAGTAAGTGGGTTTTTGAAGTGCTACCAGAGAGGCTTTTGCTGGCCTCCAGCTTGCGTTCACGATGGCGTGCACGCGCGCAGCTGCCATCTGGGTGTTCTCTAATGGCTCCTCTGCGCACACTACCCCCTCCCTTCTCAGAGGCGCCATCTGGCTTTCCTCTCGCTCGGACAAGCGCTTTAATGCCCCCTCACCCACCACAGATCACGTCACCATTGCATCTGCATTTGCCTGTGTTTTGTCAGCAGACGAGGAGTTTTTACATTGCTCATTTTCTTTCTTTGCATCAGAGAAGCGCAATGGTGCAAAAGGCAATGTATCTTTTGAATTAAAGGAACAGATCACGTCACCACTGCATCTGCATTTGCCTGTGTTTTGTCAGCAGACGAGGAGTTTTTACATTGCTCATTTTCTTTCTTTGCATCAGAGAAGCGCAATGGTGCAAAAGGCAATGTATCTTTTGAATTAAAGGAACAGATCACGTCACCATTGCATCTGCATTTGCCTGTGTTTTGTCAGCAGACGAGGAGTTTTTACATTGCTCATTTTCTTTCTTTGCATCAGAGAAGCGCAAAGGTGCAAAAGGCAATGTATCTTTTGAATTAAAGGAACAGATCATGTCACCACTGCATCTGCATTTGCCTGTGTTTTGTCAGCAGACGAGGAGTTTTTACATTGCTCATTTTCTTTCTTTGCATTAGAGAAGCGCAATGGTGCAAAAGGCAATGTATCTTTTAAATTAAAGGAAGCCAAAGCAGAGTCTTGTCTCTGTTATCGGCATCATAACAGGCTGCATTCTTGTCAGCCCCAAGGCCACCACGGACGCTTACAGCAAAGAGTTAAACAGTCAACAAGCCAATACAATGGGCTAGGTTTGTCTCTGCTTAAATGCATTCATTTTAAAGTCTCGCTAAGTACATAGTCTGTCAAACATCTTCCCCTTCTCGCTCAGCCTTGCACATGCTTGTCGCTGTGCAGAAGGCAGCATAATGCATATCTATCTGTGCCTAGAGTGTAATTATCTACACAGCGGGATGTACAGATTAAATTCAAAACTCGTCTAAGCATCACTCAGCACCACCACAGCATCACTCTGCACCACCACAGCATCACTCAGCACCACCACAGCATCACTCAGCACCACCACAAAATCACTAAGCACCACCTCAACACAACTAAACACCACCTCAGCATCACCAAGCACCACCACAACACAACTCAACACCACCTCACCATCAATAAGCACCACCACCACAGCATCACTAAGTACCACAACAGCATCACTAAGCACCACCACAACACCACTCAGCACCACCACAGCATCACTAAGCACCACCTCAACACCACTAAACACCACCTCAGCATCACTAAGCACCACAACATCACTAAAGCACCACCACAGCATCCCTCAGCACCACCTCAACACAACTCAACACCAGCCTCAGCATCACTAAGCACCACAACACAACTCAGCACCACCACAGCATCACTCAGCACCACCACAGAATCACTCAGCACCACCACAGAATCACTCAGCACCACCACAGCACCACTAAACACCACCTCAGCATCACCAAGCACCACCACAACACAACTCAACACCACCTCACCATCAATAAGCACCACCACCACAGCATCACTAAGTACCACAACAGCATCACTAAGCACCACCACAGCACCACTCAGCACCACCACACCACCACCACAGCATCACTCAGCACCACTAAACACGACCTCAGCATCACTAAGCACCACCACCACAGCACCACAAAGTACCACAACAGCATCACTAAGCACCACCACAACACCACTCAGCACCACCACAGCATCACTAAGCACCACCTCAACACCACTCAACACCACCCTAAGCATTAGCATAGCCAATAGGTCTCGCCTTTGGGGCCTTATAAGTGTTTAACCATGCAACAGTTAATGTTGTTGCACCAAGGATATTATGCTGCATAACCAAATACTTATAAGGTCCCAAAAGCGAGACCTATTGGCTATGCCAATGCTTGTTCAAAAGAGGGACGGCGGTTGAGCTGAAAATGTAAAGGCTGTGATCAAAATCTTTAATCACAACCTAGTCCCACCAAAATAAACAACCCAAAAGTAGAAAAATGCCGATATCCTTACACTACGAGCAGCTAAAATGTCACCGCATTGAAAGCAGAAACAGCACGAGATGAAAGTCATAAAAAGATTGCACACATTGAAAATAAATAAATTCAGCTTACGGTGCTCCTCCTTCACAAATGAATTCAGCTTACAGTGCTCCTCCTTCACTAATGAATTCAGCTTACAGTGCTCCTCCTTCACAAATGAATTCAGCTTACAGTGCTCCTCCTTCTGCCAGATGACTAGACTATACCTCACACTGCTCGATCCTCTATATCCAGAAAAGTAATTTCTCCAGTCCACCACAAGTACGATAGCGAGGATGAACTTTTAGTGTGCTGAGGAACTTTGATGTAGAGAATCACAGCTGAGAGGAACACGGAAATCTCAAGCTGGCTGCTGAAAGTGGAGAACTCCAAGTACAGGAACATGAAGGCAGCAACATCTTTTAAAAACAGCAGGAGAGGCAAGCTTAAAGGCAGGTAATTAGCAGAAGAGTGAATTACAACAGGTAGCAGGACACAGACAGGCAGCAAGAACTGGCAGGCAGCAGGGACTGGGAGGCAGCAGGAACAGGCAGGAGCGCAGACGGTAGAAGAACATCAGGCAGGCAGTAGGCAGGCAGGCAGCAAGATATACAGGGACTGGCAGAAAAGACTAACAAAAGTAGCAGGACGGGGACGGCTGTCCCGAGGAGCAGGAGAGGCACACTTTCTCCAAGACAGGCAGGAAGTGAACAGCAGGTAGGAGGCAGGCATGCAGACAGGAACTGGCACCATTGAGTTGCGGGCGACCGGTGGAGTGGTCACTGGTGGGGCTCTGGGTGCTCTGGGTGCCAGGATTCTTTAAATGCGCAGCTCAAAGTTTAAGAAAGGCTTTACCTTGAAAGTTCTTTAGTCTTCAAATTTTCGGTAGGTGGCACACGTAGGTTCTTTCCTCAGAATCGTCGCCAAGTGTGGTAAATGAATGCGGCGCAGTCCATGTAGTTTCTTGTAGGTAATTTATTCCAGGTAAATGGTACAAGATTGAGCCCCACCAGGAGCAGCCCTACTGCTGCTCAGCCCCTCATCCAACTGACACTCTCACACACAAACATTCCGATCACCAGCATTCTCACTCACAGTCACCCAGGCTGAGCAGCAGCAGTATAACATACACCACCAGGTGATGTGAGTAAAAAAAACCTAAGCAGCTGGGCCCGGCCTATTCAGCTAGTATTAATAAACGTGGAATGAGGCCCGTTAAAATTAATGCCCATTAAAATAAATGCCCTTTTCGTTGCTTGATTCTTATCTCCTTCGTGTTGCCCGAAGGGTTTTGCAAGAAAGTGGCTATTTGTATTGGACTATCTGCGTGGACTTTGCTGATAGGGCGAGAGCGCAATCTCTCACAACTTTTATTTTATTTCCCCTCCTTTTCTTGGGTCCTCAACCCTGCCTCATATTATGAAGGGATCAAAACTTTGTAGACAAATAGTACCATGACTTCTTCAATTGTTATGTAAACAAGTAAAGTGAGCATTGGTACTTAAGTGATATGTGACATGATTTACTTGCCGTTACTACAGTCACATAAAAATGTCTAAGCCTTGAAGTTCTTTCTTTCTTTTGCAGCTCCCCACTTCACTTATGCACCATAAGTTTCAATAAATCCATTTGAAATTCAGATTGGACGCTTGACCGAGATTTCACTATATGTCTATGAGTTATCGATTGTGCCATCTTACAGTTCCTTTGAAAGAGTCTAAGTGACAGGCATGCTTTCACTGTACACTATTGCTCATGCGTATTCACTGTGTATCCGGCGGTTGTGTAAGCATGCTGCATGTTTACATGCCCCGCTTGTTCAGCATGTTGTGTGCAATATTACCTTGTAGATAATTTTCCCAGAGTATATATTATGACAATGCTGTTCGTGTTGAGAATAACAGACGCATAATTTAGTCTGCATGCGCACCCTGTGTATGGTATATTTGTATGTAAACTATGCATGAGTGCAGTACAATGTGTCCATATTATTAATGTTTTAATTTGACTCCTTGACTGTCTTTTATACAGGGTGTTTGCAGTCTATGTTTCTGTGTGTGTGTTCATGTACATTGTATTTCCCCCTGCCCCTTCAGCCAGGCCTAGCCCCACTTCAACAGGAGCTACTGAATTAATTTCTTGATGTGACTGTGGTGAAGCTCAGACACATTCCAAGTTTCCAGCTTTGAAAGTAGAAGTAGATTTCAGAATCCAGAGCTTACCATTGGTCAGATGGCACATACAAAGAGGCCGTCTGAACCAATTTACTTGAAAATAACACAATTTATTAATGGGGATCGCACAATAATTTACCAAATGTGATGTATAGATTGGTAGATATTGCCATCAAAATAGGAGATTTTTTGATTTCATGCAATCTATGGTAGCGAAAATTTGGCATAGCATGCTCTGGTTGTAATTCTCAAAAAGAGACACCTGGGCCCATATTACAGAAGTTCCCCGGAGCGCAACGGGCATTTACACCCTCTTTGTGCACCCCCAGGGCACTTTGATATTGCAGAAGGGGCGGCAGATGCTTGTGTGGCCCCTTCTGCAATACAGATAGCGCTGGCACTCATGTTGTGCTTCACTATCTCAAGAGGATGTTCCCTCATTTGCATGAGAGCATGGCCCTCATTTTCCCATCTTGTCACAGGTTACGTTGTGGTCAATAAAGCTTACTGACCCTCCTTGCGCTGTGGCGTGATAGTAAAGGGTTGGGTTACTGCTGCTGAGAGGCATGTAGCCTTGTACAGCCTGTGCTGGAAAGCAAAATGCCTGAGGCTTTTTTCCATCAGCACTCTAAGTGGAGGTATGGAAATGAAAGAGGCTGTGCGTGGGTAAGGCCTACCAGGGCGGCAGCATTGAAACAGGCACCAGCTCAAGTAGGCACAGAAGGCTTTTCAAAAATGCATAGTTGTCTGTCCGACACTCAGAGTGAGGGTCAGACAGTGAGCCGACAATCAAGTGCATTTATTTGTAATCTTGTCTATATGTGTAAGCTTATTAGGAAGTCACAAAAGGAAAGGGGTGTAGTACCAGAGCCAATATGCAGTAGCCACTGCTGTCAATGATGTGACATCTTGCTGCTAAACAAAGGGACAGGATGGTCTTTGTGAGAGCCGGCGGAAGGATGCAAATAGAAGACTGAGCAGGCCTTTCATCAATGACGTTCTGGTTGTGACAGAAAAGGAAGAGCTGAATCTCAGGAATGCTATTGTCTTGGCAGAGCTTTTGAATTCCTGTCAGAGGATCGCTACCTTGAAGTGGTCGGCAGCCTCGAGTGCCTCAGCAACCTGGAGAGTTATACCGGCAGGAGCTTACTCTCCTGGCTTGGTCATGTAAGCAGGATACATCACAGGGTAGATACCAGACAAAGCCCAATCCACTGGTTCGCCATGTGAGGGATTGGGCACAAGTCTAACAGCCTTGTCTGTAAAAAAATAGGACCTGATTACGATGTCGGTTGTGGATTGGAAACCGCCCGACCATAAGTCGGCAGCTCCGACTGCCAAATTCAGATGCGACCGCCCTATGGGCAGTCAAAAACATAAATTTTTCAATGGCAGCTTGTGCGGCGGGTGGAAAAGGCCTGCAGAACATGCTGCCATTAAAAAATTGATGTTTTTAAACATCCCTGTACCGTGTGGCAGGCACCATGCAGAGCTTGTCACACGGTGCAGGGATATTTAGGGGAGCACCATAGGTGTCCCCCAGGCCCCATAGGCCTGGTGGACCATAGAGTGATGGAAAGGCCGACATGGAAAGGCTGTGGGAAAGAGACATCATAATCCTGACGGAAGCTGTCTCCGCCGTCAATATGGGATTGGGGCAGATGTCGGGCGGACTGCAACTGAAAGTCGGTCGGCCGGTTGCAGGTCCGCCCAACATCGTAATGAGGGCCTTATTTGTTAAGGAAACAGCAGCAAATTGCTGCCCTACATTCCAGCCGGCACAACGGGCAACAGACCTAGATAGCTAGAAAATTGCAGCCCATTCACACCTCTTCATACCCTCCTGAACTGGAGATAAGTACAAGAGAAACAATGTTACTGATGCTCTGTGGGGACCACTAGCAAGGCAACAATTGGCAGCCACCAGAATTAAACTAGGAACTTAAATGCAGAATATAACGACCTGTACAAAAGTAATTCTTGTGAATTCTTTAAAAAATAATATTTCAATAAATTATATGTATTTTGCCAGACATGTCGCACAAATGGGGAGATCAACATTTTCATTAGTCAAATTAACCTTTTGAAAATGGTGCATATAGTCCCACAGAAACTCTTTCAAGCTACAAGGCACAAAGTCAGTTATAGCAAAGTGAAACCAAAAGTGATCATTTGTTGTAGTTTTAACACTGAGCCAAGGCCTGCGGTGATGCATGGCTGTTTCTCATTCCATGTACCGGTATTTGCTGCACCTGCAGGTGCTGAATATCTTGTTACAGACCACATTGAGTATATGCCTTTTCATGTCCCCACCGCAGTTTGAGTATGGGTATAGTGGACTTACAGAAAAGTGGACTGTACTAACTAACTAAGGGAAAAGCAAAGCAGTAGGGTGCTGAGAGGCACCCTCTCACTACCCAGAGACAAGAACACCAGCAATCCAGGTAAAAATAAAGATAGGGAGCAGCTATTAAAGGTAGATTGTTCAGATGTAAGCCTTATCCATCAGGGAATGATTCCAAGAATGCTTCATATTTGATGACCTAGATTTTCAGATGAAAACAAAAATGTCTTCATATTCTAAACACTTTTTAATAGGGTGCAATCCGATAAAACCTGATCCTGTACTGGATCCAGAAGGGACCCAGAAGGAATCCATTTGGAGTTACCCATTGTGCTACCCACCAAACAGTACCCTACATACACAGTGGTCCCTGTGGATAGTCAGACGACTTATGTTGGTTAAGAAGGAGGTCACCACACCAGACTATTCGGATGCCACAATGGGTTGCAATAAAACTCTGGTCTAGAGATAAGGTATTGCCCTGTTTGTCACTCTCAAAGCGCCCACCTGTCTCCTCACCTGTAGTTTTCGAACAAAATAGTTTATATTCTCCTAACTTATGATTCATGCGTTCCCCTCGGTCTCCTGAGGAAAATTATACCTCACTTGTGTGGGTGGGCCAAGGGCCTGTGACTGGGAAGGGCCAAAAACAAAGATTAAGGGTATAGCACAGCGAATTCAAAGCACTAAATCTTTTTAAAAATATGTTTTTAGCCGATTCTGCATTGGCCAGCTACACAACTGAGGTATCATTTTACTCAGGAGAACAAGGGGAACTCTGGGTGGTAAAACATTTGTGCCAGCACGGTGATCCCACCCAAAAATGTGTGGAAAAAGTGATTTTTGTCAGCTAAATATGAGGGTTGCAGGGGCTTCTGGGTAGGAAAATGTTGGGGGATCCACGCAAGCCATACCTCCCTGGACTCCCCAGGGTGCCTAGTTTTCAGAAATGTGTCGGTTTGGTAGGTTTCCCCAGATGGCCGCCAAGTGCATACCAAAAACGCAGGTGCCCCCCTTGCAAAACCAGGTCGTTTTGTGATAGGTAATTTTGATGTCTCCACAATTCGCTTTGGGCCCTTACCTGTCAAGGGTACTTGGCCCACCCACACAAGTGAGGTTCCATTTTTATTGGGAGACCTGGGGGAACCCTGGTTGGTAGGATATCTGTGTCAGCCCAGTGATCCCACAACTTTCCCACATAGAATTTTGAGAAAAATTTGATTTTTTCAGCTAAATTTGAGGTTTGAAGGGGATTCTGGGTAGGAAAACTTTGGGGGCTCCACGCAAGCCATATCTCCCTGGACTCCCTAGGGTGTCTAGTTTTAGAAGATTATGGGTTTGGTAGGTTTCCCCTAGACGGCCGCCGAGCCCAGGGCCAAATACTCAGGTGCCCCCCCTGCAAAACCAGGTGGTTTTGTGATAGGTAATTTTGAAGCCTCCACAATTCGTTTTGGGCCCTTGCTTGTTGTGGGTACTTGGCCCACCCACACGAGTGAGGTACCATTTTTATCGGTAGACCTGGGGGAATACTGGGTGGTAGGAAATCTCTGTCAGCCCGGTGATCCCACAACTTTCACACACAGACTTTTGAGAAAAATTAGATTTATTTCAGATAAATTTGAGGTTTGCAGGGGATTCTGGGTAGGAGAACTTTGGGGAGTCCATGCAACCCATACCTTCCTGGACTCCCCAGGGTGTCTAGTTTTCAGAAATGTGTGGGGTTTGGTGGGTTTCCTTAGATGGCTACTGAGCCTGGGACCAAAAATGCAGGTGACCCCCTTGAAAAACCAGGTTGTTTTGTGATAGATAGGTGGGCACCTGTGTTTTTTGTCCCGGGTTTGCAGACATCTAGTGGAACCTAAAAGAAAAAACATTTCTGAAAACTAGACACCCATGGGAGTCCAGGGAGGTTTGGCTTGCGTTGATCCCCCCAACATTTTCCTTCCCAAAATTTGCTACAAACCTCAAATTTAGTTAAAAAGTCAAATTTTTCTTTAATATCTGTGTGGGAAAGTTGTGGGATCACCGCACAGCACAAATTTCCTACCTCTCAGTGTTCCCCTCAGTCTTCCAATAAAAATTATACCATACTTGTGTGGATGGGCCAAGTGCCCATGATATGGAAGGGCCAAAAATGTGTAGAGATTGAGGGGGGCCCAAAGCGTGTCCAAAAGGGCAGTTTGTTTATACATTTTTAGGCTGACGCTACTTTGGGCACCCATACAAGTGAGGTATCATTTTTCTCGGGAGACCAAGGGTAATGCTGGTAGTAAGAAATGTGTGCCTGTGCGGTGATCCTACAACTTACCCACACAGAAATGTGAGGATAATGTGACTTTGTAAGTAAATTTGAGGTTTGCGGGGGATTCTGGGTAAGAAAACACTGGGGGATCCATGCAAGCCACACTGCCAGCCAAGAGTCAGTACACGCATACCACCATCCACACACACCACCAGCTAAGCGCCATCCACACACACCGCCAGCCAAGCACCATCCACGTACACCGCCAGTCAAATGCTATCAATGCACACAGTCAGCCAAGCAATATCCATGCACACTGCCAGGCAAGCGCCACCCACACCTTCCACCAGACAAGTGCCATCCCCGCACACTGCCAGCCAAGCAGGGCTGGACTGGGAACATCAACCAGCCCTGGCAGATTGCTGTTCGACCAGCCCTGGGAGGTGGGTCGTGCTAGTAAAAAGCACAGCTCCCGCGTTTGTTACTGCAGCCAGATATTGCAGCACTGCTGCAAAACTGGCTCCCAGTGACAAAACCGCCCCCCACGGCCAGAAAACTGGCCCCCACCCCTCCAGCCCACCGGGTTAACGTCCGGAGCCTGCTACTGCCAGTCCAGACCTGCAGACAAGCACCATCCACGTACAATGCCAGCCAAGCACCACTCCACACACACCACCAGGCAAGCGCCAATCTACACCATTAGCCAAGTGCAGGTCCACGCACACCGGCAGTAAAATGCCAGCCAAAGGTCAGTACATGCAGAACGTCAGCCAAACTCCAGTTTACACACACTCAAACTCTCCCTGGTTTCTAGAGGTTTTAGGCCCCCACTTGGTTGCAGATGAGAATTAAAATATCCCTGAAATAGCCGAAATGTGTGCCTAAACAAAAGGGGAGTGACCCTTGCCTTTGGGGCTTCTCCCTGGCATGCCCATAAACATATCCCTGGTGCCTAGTGGGCTTTCTGCCCCACCACGGGGGACAGATAAGGGGATATTGCCCCATCTGCCCACCAGGCGGGGCAGAAAGACTGTGGAATTGTTTTTGGGGGTGGGGGCATTGGTATGCCCATTTTAGGCAGCCCACACCCCTATACACATAAAAAAAATCCCTGGTGTCTAGGTGTGCTTTCTGCCCCCCCGGTGACAGATCGGGGGCTATTGCCCCCATCTGCCCCCCAGGGGGGGAAGAAAGCCTGGAACTTTGCTGGGGGAGTGGGGGCATTGGCATGCCCATCATGGGCAGCCCCCACCCCTAAATCAAATAAAAACATTATCCATGGCTCCTAGTGGGCTTTCTGCCCCCCCGGGGGGGCAGATTGAGGGCTACTGCCCCATCTGCCCCCCAGGGGGCACAGAAAGACTGATTTTCCCCAATTAATTTTGGGGGAGCAAAGGCCCTTGCCCAAGGGGCTGGTCCCCCCTCCCTGGTGCCTAGTGGGTGGATCCATGCGTGGGCATCGCCCTCACTGGGGAGGGGTACCCTGAGCACGTAGAAAGTGAAACTGAAATCAGCCTATCGGCTCATTTCAGTTTCGGTTTCGATGAAATGATGACAGCGTGACGTGCGTGCTGATCGTCATTTAACAGAAACCAAAGCTAAAGCCTCGAAGCTGTTGGGGGGGAAAAGGGAATCGGACTCGACTGCAGGAGTACGCGTGCACTGCAGCTAGTGTTTCAGGTGCAACGAGGAGGCGGAGCAGAGGAGCTGTGGAGCAGCGCAGGCAGCTTCGGAGCTCGGCGCCCGGTTTGGCGTTTTGAGTGTGGGACCTGGGGGCTTGTGGAGCGAGCCACCGTGGATTAAGCCGCGGAGGTCAGCGGGACAACAGGAGCCCAGCGGGTGCCCAGCACCGCGGGAGGACAGCAGAGGACAGCGGGAGCCCAGCACCGCCCGACCGTTTTTTTTTTTAACAACAAATTTTATTGAGTTTACAACACCCAGTGGGCGAACCCCTGCAATCAGTATATAAACATATGACAAAATGCATATACAGCAAATACCGACGAGGGTGTCACCGAAGGATCTGCGAAACATGCAATCCAACATCCCACCCCTCCCCCTCCCCTCACCCTTGCACCACTCTTCCCACCTGAAACGAGAAAGACATACATGATCATAACACTGTGTCCAATGCCCCAGCCAATGAGCACATTAGATTGGGGAATCATTGATGATTAGCCTTGCAATAGGGTCAGGATTCGCTGACTGTGAATGGATGGATAAGTCAATGCCCCGGTATTTAGCCCACTTGGACCAGATCTTCCCATGTTTCTGCGGGCAACCCAGTGCCTGAAACACCGCCACTTCTGCCGACATACGTGTATCTAGGGCTGTTTTCCAGGCCGCCACCCCGGGGGAGAGGGAGACTTCCAATGCTGCGCTATGTCACGCTTGGCTAAGGTGAGACCGAGGAATAGAAGGTGCCTCTTATATCTGTTTCCCCCGATGTCTTCCGTGCCATGAAGAAGTATCAATCGAGGATCCTCCGGGAGGTCCCAGCATAACACCCGCCCCAGACAGGACAGCACCCCCGACCAAAAGTGTTGTAGTGCAGTGCAACTCCAGACTGTGTGGAGGAAGGACCCGTCGTCAGAATTACAACGGAGGCAGGTTGGGGACTGAATAGACCCCATCTTCCAAAGGCGAAGGCGGGTATAATATACCCTGTGAAGATACTTAAACTGAATCAACCTGTACCTAGAGGAGACGGCGGCATACCTGGGGCTGGCAAGGGCCTCAGTCCAGTCATCGTCCGTGAGGGCCGGTAAATCCGCCTCCCATGCTGCCCTAGTCCGGTGTATGCGTGTCTTGTAGTGCGTTGTCAGGGTCTGATATAGTTGACGGATTTTGTGCCCTCTCAGATCCCCATCAACAGTCTGCCCTCTAGTGGGTGGAATTCGGGTAAGGACGTTAGGTGCTTTATCAGGGGGGACAGGGCATGGCGAAGCTGAAGATACCTGTGGAACTGGGACTTGTGTAGGTCAAACTCCTCCTGTAGCCTCTGAAAGGATTTAAGCGTGGTCCCTCGCATCACATCACCCAATGTAGAGATTCCTATAGTATCCCATCCCCGGAACCCGGTTAGAGTGGAGACGGGCCGAAGGCGCGTGCCCCGCCAGAGGGGAGTCGCGCCTGTCAGCGTATCCCACCAACCCATGGACCGGGATACTCGTCTCCAGATCTGGATTACCGTACTGCAGGCCGGGGGAAGAGCCTCTAAGGACGAATTGCTGTATAAGAGATCTAATAGTGGATGTTCCGCCAGGAAGAGCCGGTCCACTGCATAGGCCGGATCAGTCTGAGGATTGTACCACCATTCATTGATGACTAAGAGCTGGGACGCCCAATTATACGCCTGTACGTCTGCCGCTGCAATGCCACCACAATAGGTGCATTGGATACAGGTCGCAAGAGCCACCCGGACCGCCCCTCCCCCCAGAGGAATCTATTTAGGAGCACATTGATTTGAAGAAACCACGACGGAGGGATCGGGTACGGGAAATTCTGCAACCTATAAAGCAAGCGTGGCAATGATACCATTTTGAATATTGCGGACCGGCCGTATAAGGATAAGGGAAGGTGGGACCATACCGTCGTCTCCTCACGTACCGCCGGAAGCAGGGTGGCTATGTTGCGTGACCACGCCATGGCGGGGCATCTAGTGATATGGACGCCGAGGTATCTAAACCCCTCGTCCGCAATGACCAGCTGCGAGGCCCAGGTTTGACTTCCCTGTGCGCCGCATATGGGGAAGAGGATCGACTTGGA
The DNA here is from genome assembly GCA_963921515.1 of Calotriton arnoldi. Taxonomy (NCBI): domain Eukaryota; kingdom Metazoa; phylum Chordata; class Amphibia; order Caudata; family Salamandridae; genus Calotriton; species Calotriton arnoldi. Next base: position 1,475,522 of record CAWUFW010003913.1, on the reverse strand, counting down.
CGGGTTGGCATGTAGTCCTGTCGTCTCACCGAACACCCGCAAGATCTGAAGCACCCTCGGTCTGGTGACCCAAGGGTCAGAAAAGAAAAATAGCGCGTCATCAGCATAGAGTGCTATCCTGTCCGAACACTCAGGCGACCAGACCAGTCCCCGATAAACCGCATCCCTGCGTACCCACTCAGCCAGTGGCTCTATCGCTAAAGCGAAAAGAAGCGGAGAGAGGGGGCAACCCTGTCTGGTCCCTCTGCGGATGGGGAAGGAGGGAGAACGGTGGCCGGCCACACGGATCGAGGCCGTAAGATCTGTGTACAGCAATTTAACATATGCGCGGAACCGGGGCCCAAGGTTGACAGCTTCCAAAAGTTTAAAAAGGTAGGTCCAGCTCAAAGAGTCGAACGCCTTGTCGATGTCAGCTAGCAGGACAGCCGCAGGGCGTCCCAGACGGTGGGCCTCGGCAACAGCGTTGTGCGCTCGCCGTATGTTATGCCTAGTGGAGCGTTGTGGCATAAAGCCTGACTGGTCCGGGTGGACGAGGTCCAGAATGCAGGTGCGGAGGCGATCAGCCAACACCTTCCCCAGTAGTTTCGGCTCGAAGTTTAATAGGGATATGGGGCGGTATGAGCCCGGGGCCTCCGGAGGGCGGCCCGGTTTGAGAAAAACCACAATTTCGGCATGGCGCCAGTCCAGGGGCAAGATCTTCTGCTCCAACGCCTGGTGCAGCGCGCCAAGAAGGTGGGGACCAACTGTCCCCATATGGGGGCGCAAAAAATCACAGGGGAACCCGTTGGGGCCCGGTGCACGGCCTGGGTGGGTATTGGTGAGGGCCGCCTGCAGCTCCTCCACAGAGATAGGCTTGTCGAGAACAGCTCGCTGCTCATCAGAGAGGCGTTTTGGAGGGATATCTACAAGAAAGACATCAATAAGCGGTGCAGCGAGTTCCTCACGATCACAGTACAGGGCAGCATAAAAATCGGCAAAGGCCTGCACCACTGCCCCCGGGGAGATGCACATGTCGCCGGCGGGGGACCTCAATAGAGGGACTTGCGTCTGGGAGGCCCTTGCCTGACATAGTCGGTGGAGCATCTGGCTGGACTTATCGCCCCATTGATATATCCGGTGCTGGGTCGCCAGCCAGGCATCCCTGGCATTGTCCGTGAGCAGCTGGTGCAGCTGCTGTTGGACATGGAGCAGGTTACGGCGGGCACCGGCGTCGGAGCTTTCCACTAACGAGGCCTGGAGAGCAAGCTGTCTATCTTCTAGATCTTGAATCTGTGCCAGGCGCCGCCGCTTTTCCCCAGTGCGATAGCTGATATCAGCCCCCGAATCGTAGGCTTAAAGGCTTCCCACAATATTATCTGGGATTGAGTGGACCCGGTGTTGAAAGCAAAATAATCTGCCGTGGCTCGATGGAGCATCTCCTGATATCCGGGATCTCTAAGCAACCAAGGAGACATGCGCCAGTGATAGGAGGGACGACTGGTCTGCAGACGGAGTTTGAGCTGAATGGGTGAGTGATCAGACAGGCCACGTGGAAGGATAGAGGTATGTGACACCCGATGCAGGTAGCTGCCTGGGAGGAACATGTAATCCAGACGTGAGAGGGTGGGGTGTACGGATGATGCATACGTAAATCCAGCTTCAAAGGATGATAAGCCTGCCATGTGTCCGCCCAACCCAATGTATGTGCCAAGATGTTGAGTTTAGACCTAGGAGGAGGCGTGGTCGGCGGTCGTGCCCGCCACCTATCCGGGGGAGCCATTACGTCATTTCAGTCCCCACCCAGGATAGTCAAGCCGTCAGGGAATTCCCCCAGAGTTGCGTCAGTCTGTCAATGAACGTCCGACCGAGAGGAGGTGGGGCGTATATGCTCCCAATTGAAATCTGTTCCCCAGCCAGGGTGCCGGAAACGGCCGTAAAGCGGCCACCCGGGTCGGACCAATGCTGAGTAACTTGAAATGGGACCCTGCGGTGAATAAGTATGGCTGTACCCCGTGCCCCCTTGAGAAGCCAGAATGGTACACCGTGGCATATCCATAGCGAGAAAGACACGGGGCCTTGTTGCCTAACATGTGAGTTTCTTGCAGCAGCAAGACATCTGCTGAGTAACGTTTTGCCAGGTGTAGTACAGCCCCTCTTTTAATCTTATTCAACAGGCCCCGTACATTCCAGGACACGATATTGAGATCTCCTAGGGAGTGCCATTAGCTGTGTGTGTCATGAGCTATCGGTAAAGTGTAGAGCAGCGGACATTGTGGACATATGGGACATCGTGGTGCGTGTATCGTAAAAAACAACTGTGTAACAAACAACAAATCGCCCTCCCAACCCCTCCCACCTCCCCCCAAACCCTATACATCCTAGAACACGGAGTACCTGTCGCGGCGGAATCTCGTCCTGGCCCCCAAACGTGGAGGCCCTGGCGGACCCTCCAAAGGATCCCCCCACCCAACATTACCCATGAGAACTCAAAGCAGGGAAGGCGTGTAAGACCCACTCCCTCCAGGGAAAGAGCAGAAGTCCCTGGCTCATAGTGGCAGGATATCCCGGCCTGTAGCAGTAGCCAACGGGCTCCGCAGTCGCAGGAGACCGGGAAGAGTCAATACACCCCTTCGCATGTCCCAGCCTCGGGGTGCCTCAGTCTGCAGAGTCCTTCTTGTTCTGGGAGCGCCAGTTAGAACGGGATCAATGTCGTCGATGAGTAGCGTCGCCTCCCTGCCGTCCACCCCGATGCGAGCCTTGAGAAGAGTCAGAGTCTAAAGGGGGTGGGGAATGCGGCTTCAGGTGGCGTCGCGCATCTGTCCACGCAAATACTTCCTCTGGAGTATCAAAGAAGTACGTTTTTGAATTATAGATGACCTTCAGACGGGCCGGGAACATGAGCGCATAGGATAGGTTCAGATCACGCAGCCGCCGCGCGCAACAAAGGATTGGCGTTGCTGCTGAACAGTCCGGGTGTAGTCCGGGAAGGCCATGATGGGATGGTACTCAAAGATCATTTTATCCTTATGTGTCCTGGCAAAGCGAAGAATGGCATCGAGGTCAGCATAATTTAGAAGGCGAGCAATAACCGGTCGTGGGTGCTCCCCGGCGGCGGCTTCTTGGTCAGGGCGCGATGGGCCCTCTCAATCATGAAGCAGGAAGAGATGTCGTCTGCGGGTAGCCGCGCCTTGAGCCATTCTGAGAGGAAGCCACCCATCGAGGATCCCTCGCAACCCTCTGGAAAACCCACCAGGCGGATGTTGTTGCGGCGGGCCCGTCCCTCCGCGTCTTCGGCCCTAGCCTCCAGCTCTCTAGATACCATGGCCAGCTTGTCGACCTTCTTCTGGAGGGTGGAGACAGTATCCTCCACCGCGGAGACCCTCGTCTCAGCCTCGGTGATTCGATCGACTGCCTTTCGGAGGTCCTGGCGGAGGAACGACACTTCGGACCCCACTGCACCGATCTGGGCCTCAAGGGCGGTTCGTGATTGATTGATGGCTTCCAGGAGTGTCGCCGTATCTGATGAGACGCCCTCAGCGGCACCTTTACTCGCTGGGGTGGCTGTGGTGTATTGGTCAATGGTAGGTTGTTTGGGTGCCGCCGCACCGGGTTGCCCTTGCCCATGATGGCGTGGAGGGTCCGCTCCAGAGCAGTCAGTGCCACAGCCAGAGATAGTGATAGAGGGGGGAGCGGTAGAGTACACCACTCACCTCAGGGCGGGGCGGATCGCCATGACCGTGTACCCAGCGCAGGCGCCCGGTCCCAGGTCGGCGCCGACCGGTATCCCCACCAAGAGCCCTAGGGGCCTCCAATATACGGGACAGTCAGGACTGTCTGTGTGGCCGCCCCGGGCAGGCTGGAGGGAGGGAGCCGGCCGGCGCGGGCCGACCACCCCGTCCAAGCCCGTCCCCGACCGGCGGAGCCCTCCGTCAGGAGGTCAGGCGCGTGGGCAGCAGCAGAGTCCAGCCCGACAGGTCCCCCGCCCAGCTCACCGCAATTGAGTAGTGCACAGGAGTCTTCAGGCAGAGCGGCAGTCTACGGCCGCCCGGGGGCCTGCCGGGCCCCACCGGCAAAATCCAGGCCCAGGGTAGGCCTCACCAGATCCAAGGCCCCTCCAGCAGGGGATCGGAGGCAGGTGCAGCCAGCAGAGGGGCACCGCGATTGTAGTGCATCCCCCGCTGCCCCTCAGGACCGGGGCCCGATCAGCAGCTTCCAGGGGGGCCACCGGGCAGGATAGTAACAGCCCCAGCCGCGCCACCAGTGAAACGCGGCCGCCGCAGCTCAGCCACAGCCGCCCGCCAATGCGTGCGTGGTCTCCGCCGGTCCGGCCAGCCGCGGCCGCGGCGGCCGAATCGGGCTCCCCGCCGCCTCCAAAGCACCTCAGCACGATTGCCGCGGGCCCGTGAGCAGTCCGCTCGCAAAAGCCAAGTGTCTGGGACCAGGATTATGGCAGATCATGTCCCTGGAAGGAGCGAACTGCGGAGCTCTACGGAGATGCGTCCGCCATGTTCGGCTCCTAGGCCACCGTCCGCCCGACCGTTTTTGACCGCTGCTGCTGTGCTGGTGCCGGGAGTCACGGTGCTCCGGTGGAGTTGACCCCTCTGGGAGTGCAGCGCTGAGTGCTATGGTGCTGGCGCCTGTCCTGACTGTCCTGACTGCTGTGGTGTTGGTGTTGGCGCTGTGTGTTCAGTGCTTCAGTGCTTCTACCTGTTCACTCGCCTTCAGTTCTACACTCCTCCAGCCTCCCGTCTACAGCCTAGCGGGCGAGTGGTGGCTAGAGCCACGGTCTTCTCTGTCCGTGCGGAGGCGGCTGGTGTTAGGCCAGTGCGGCTTGTGCGCCCAGATTGGTCCACTTAATATTTTTCTTTTTTTAAACCATAAAACCGTCTGAGCTCTCAATATAATGAGGTCAGGCCGGCCGCGCTGGACATTGCCTCGACCCCAAGTAAAGCGGCGGAGAAAGAACGGAGTGAATGGAGAAGGCACCTTTCATAGTAGCCTAAGCATTCCTGCAGGAGATTCAGAACCAGAGCTAGACAATCTAGCAGCATTATCCCTAACTTCCCTTGAGGATGTTCAATATCAAAGTAATCCTAGTGAGAGTAGCCAACCAACCATTACAGGATACTTTTTTTTAAAAATGGAAACTGCATTTAAAGATCATGAAAAAGGTACTAAAGTCGTTGGATCAGTTGGAGCCCAAGCATCTACAAATAAAGCTGTAATATCGCAAAGTTCTAGATCTAATCTAGGGTCTACTCCTGATATTGATCTATCCTTCCCAGGGAAAAAGGAAGTGAACAGTAACCGCTCACCAGCTGATAATAGTCCCTGTATTTTACCTTCTGGTGTCTGCACTAGAGGGATTCCCTGTGGCATGGTGTTGGGCGCGCAGGAGCCGTCCGACGCACATGAGCACTTATGCATCAGACGGCTCCTGCGTGTCCGACGCATGGAAGGGGTTAAATTACATGATTCTGAATTGTACTGGGGTCTTTTAAAACAAATGAATGAAATACTTTTAATGCTTTTTCAAAAAACATGAATCAGAATTGCTCCGTGATTTTACAAATACTTACCTTGCACATGAGTCAAACTTGCCAACTTGGTTAGCGCTCCATTTGCTTTGAATTTGGCTCATACAGCATAAAAAGAAGGCCGGGGCGTGGTCGCGTGGCTAAGGCAACACGCATCCTTTCTGTGCTTCAAGGGGGGAAGTAATTGAGGTCTTCTGAATGCTGCTGAAATGCAGTAAAAGTTTCTTAACTGCTTTTAATTTAAGTGAATCTGAATTGTACTGGGGTCTTTTAAAACAAATGAAGTTAATGATTATAATGCTTTATTTAAAAATGTGAATCAGAATTGCTCCGTGATTTTACAAGACGAATGCTTACCTTGCACTTTACTTCGTTTGCTATTTGCACAATCAAGTCAAACTTGTTAAGGGGAACGGGCACTTCATGAGGCGCCATCTTGGTTAGTGCTCCATTCGCTCAGAATTTGGGCCAAACAAACAGCATATTATGAAGAGCAGAGCGTACCAAAGGCAAGCTCATCCGCGCCCGTCCGCGCCTATATGGTACCAGGGGCCAGAAACCCTACATCTCTACACCCAAGTAGGCTGACTTACTCCTCCCAACAACTCCGGGCTATAACGGGAACAACCAAAAATGAGTATCTACACTCAATTGACCTTCACGCAACCACACCGCAGTGCAGGAATTGCTCTATTCATTCCCAATCCCTCAACCACCAGTAGGTTCACAACCAACTGGAACATGTACCTGCTCAATTGCAGGTCCCTGCCAGCTCACAAACTAGAACTCTTCTCCCTCCTGGAGTAAAACAAACCCGGCATAGTGTTTCTGACAGAGGCCTGGCTCTACTTGGAATCTTGTCCAGATATTAACCAAGCCCTGCCCCCGGGTTACCTCATATGCAGAAGAGTCAGATCAGACAAGAAGGGGGTGGGGGGTGGTTGCCAGTATCTGCGAGGACACCTTCAAATGCCTGCACAAACCCCAACCCCTCCTACATTGTGAAAGGATAACCGTCGCCATCTCTCTGGCCCCTACCAATACCTTTTCTGGGTGCTCCTTTACAGGCCACTGGGCCCCTGCAGCCACTTTACCTAGACCCTCCCAGACACAATCGCCAGCAGGGCTATTAACAAACCCAATTTCATGGTACTAGGTGATTTCAACATATGCCTGGAAGATCCATCATGCCCATTTCTGGACAACCTCTCAGCCATACAAATGCCCCAGATAGTCACCGGTCCCACTCATGAGAAAGGCCATATGCATGATCCATTTTTTTCTACTATCCCTCATCTTCACCTCCTAGATTCTATTCCAGTAGTATGGGCAGACCATCTTCTGATTCCTTTTCTGGCAAACACACCTAGTAGCAACTGACTGGCTAGTCCAATCACCAGAAGAGACCACAGCTGATCTGAACCCCATAGCGAACAGTGGAAACTCTCACTGAAAGGTTCCATACCTAATGTATGCACGGACACACAATCTGCAAATGACAAGGTTATCCAGTGGATTAGTCTCTCACTGGACCAAGTAATTCCCTTCAAAACATTCACACAGTGCACTAAGGACAAATCCACCCCGTGGTACACGCCCCACCTCCTAACTCAAAAGAAGAAATGCAAAAAAGCTGAAAGGAAATAGAAGAGGGATTATGGGGAAGTAAGCAAAGCAGAAAATAGAGAAGCTCTGAGGAACTTTCACTTGGCAATTAAAAGGCATAAGCAGCTTACTATGAAGCAAGTATTAATAATGGCTCAAACTCCCCTTGCGAAATGTTCCAAATTGAAAAATCTCTAATGGCTCCATCACCCTCCAATACCTGCCTGGAACCAGCAGCAGTATGCTGCAATGACCTTGCAGATTGCTTTCTAAAACAAATCACAGATATATACCTAGCACTCCACACACCCCATCCCCTATGCTTTCGATTATAACCAGGCAGTGGAGAAATCCAGACTCGTAAACATTCCACTCACGCATGATAAAGTCACACTGTTGTTCAGCAAAGTCAAATTGGGATCTCCCTGTGATCCAACTCCACAGCATATTCTGTCCAAAGTAGTGGAGGTATTTTTCCCATCATGTTGGAGATAGTCAACCTTTCCTTGACAGAAGGCTCAGTGCCACCCGCATGGAGACAGCCATGGTTAAAGCCCTCCTAAAGAAACCTAACCTGGACCCCCTTTGCCCAGGAAACTACAGACCAATATCATTACTCCCAGGTCTGAGCAAAGTCCTAGAGAAACATGTCAATCAACAATCCTCAGACTTCTTAGAAATAAACAATGTCTTGCACCCCACCTAAACCAGATTCTGCCCCAAGCATTGGACAGAAAACGTCCATCTGGCAGTTGTAAGGAGGCACAAAGGCTGCTAGATCAGGGTGGAACTACTGCCATCATACTTCTTGACCTCAGCGCAGCATTCGACACTGTGAACCATGACATCCTCCTTAATAGAATTAACAACATAGATGTCACAGTAATGGCTCTGAGATGGCTCTCCTCCTTCCTGAAAGACAGAACATGTCAAGTCTTCAAAGTTTCTTGCACCTCGGACACCTTCCCTTTACAGTGTGGAGTTCCACAGGGTTCGTCCTTGAGTCCAATAGTTTTTAATATATACATTAGTACACCCAGAGCACTACAAAGAGTCCTTTGTTCGACTGCAGTTGAAACAGGTCCAATTTTATTGCTGAAGAGCTCAAACGTCCAGGAGCAGGGACAATATTTGTACATAAGAAGACAGCCGACACGTGTTTCATCTTGGACTACTTTTTCAGGGCTGATAATGTAGTTAAATGTAGAAATACAATCAACTCATGAAGGCCCCAGGGGTAGATTTGAACCCTGATATTAACAATACCGGAATCCCTGCATAATGGGTTACAGTCAGCCCATAAGTCTTCACCGTGCTGTACTGTAAGGTTTTGAAGCCGCTGAAGTAAACAATGTTTTTCTGGATAGTTTCTATAAGGCCATGATACGCCTGTGGTTCCTGTGAGTACAATGCCAGTGTGTGTCGTGTTCGAGTAATTCCTCATAAGGCCCCTCCATCCTGAAATGAAATTTGTACTTGTAAAGCACACCCATACCCCCAAAGGGGTGTCCAGGCGCTGTACGCATACCGCTGTGGAACCCTTCCTGGCTTTTCCCTGTGAAATGTCTACTCCTGGGCACCCCCAGGGTGAAGCCAGGCATCCCAGCGCTGTTGGGGCCGTTGTGGAGATTAAGCAAGCTATTGCCCAGAGTTGCAGAGTGGGACCCATGATTAGAATAGGCACCGAGGCGAGAATTATCAGGTCCGAGGAAATTGAGCCCAAGACCCGCCGAGGCGGGAATTGAACCCTGGTCCCGGGCCAGATCTCTGCATCAGGGTCTGCCGCTCTAACCATTGAGCCACACTTCTCCTCAGTCCATTGATCTCCATTTACACACCCAATACAGCCCTTTGATCCTCCAATGCCCGTCTGGCTGTGATTTCTTCCATCTGAAGAGCGAGAAGCGGAGGGCGCTCCTTTGGCTACAATGTGAATAAGCTATGGAACGCCGTCCCCCTCAATCTTAGACTCCCCGATAATGAACTCAGGTTCAGCAAAATGCTAAAATCATGGCTATTGGACAATTGATCCCCCCCCCCCCCTAAACATAATGGTTGGACTCTGTGTTGCGTTTGCCACCCTGGGATGCCTATGGGTAGCCATGCGCTCTATTAAGGCAAATAGAATAGAATAGAAACGTTCAACCATGCACATAAAGGAATCAGGAACCAATATATGTGCTGTTTAGTCTGAGATGCAACCAAAACTCGATTTAGGTTGCCATAGTATCTCCCATTTCGCCACCAAAGATTCAGGCTTATTTATCAGTTGCCAACGCTGCTTGAATCTGAAAAAGGAAAGTCAGCTTCGTGGGAATTTGTGATACCAGAAGAATCAGGCACAAAGATAACTCAAATCTCAATAATTGTTCATGGTTTTCTGATCAAAGATTAGGATGCTTAAATCATCTTGCAGATTCCCACAGGTCGTGCTGAACAGCAGAATACGACTTAGATTTTGTCTAAATGTAGTAAATAATTTATTGTAAAATTTGTTATAATAAATGACACCTGAATGCAGTAAGAAAGCAATCAATCACTTCTTTATTCGAGTGTCAAAGAGAATCATAAAAGATAACATACAAAATGTAAAAATGGCACATATATTATACTACAGTGGTGAACAATAATATATACAGAGCTATAATAATCGAAAAAATGAGACTTTTATGAAAAGATACTGCTGCTTTAAGAAAACTGCCAATCTAAAACATACATTGAACTCTAAAAGATTTCAACAACTTACAAAATACCTTGTAAATAAGGCCCCCTTTCACGCTAAGCTTAGTGTGAAAGGAGAGGGCAATGGGTGTTGCTGTGGGCATTCCACCGCAACACCCATTGATTCTGATGCTGTCCCCTATTTACAAGGGAGGTGTAAATAGGAGGCAGTGCCAAAATTAAAACCAGGGAAAACCTGGTCTTACCCTGGCGCAATGAGGAAAAATGTTTCAATTCTCCTCGTGTTTGCTGTTTTCATGTGTGCTGCCTTTTGCAGCACACATGAAAACAGCAAAAGGCCAATGATTGTTTATGTGCAGGCAGGTCCCCCTTCCTGCACAAAAACAATACTTTTAAAAAAAATGCAGTTTTGAAACTTCTGTGTGTGCTGCATTAAGCAGCACACATAGAAGTTACTAAACGGCATTTAAGATTGTTTATGTGCAGGAAGGAGGACCTTCCTGCACATAAACAGTCTTCCGCTGAATGCAGACACCCTTGTACTATGCAAGGGTGACTGTGTTGGCGCTAGGCTGCTAAGTGTAGCGCCAGCGCAGAGGCTAAACGCAGGGCTGCATCGTATTCTTGTAAATATGGTGCAGCCCTACGTTTCTGAAGTGGCGGAGAGAGGCGTTAAGTCAGGAAGGCTAATACCTCTTTCCGCCACTTTCCTTGTACACGTGCCCTTTGGTTTTGCTATGTTCGCCCTAAGTTGGCAGGGTATGCCCAGACGTGGGTCCCTTGCTCACTTTGCCACTGGATTCAAGCTGATGACGGCTGTAAGCCAGAAACCGGTCCCAGGATGCTTGTTTCCGGTCCAGGGAAGACATGGCTTGGCAGTTTGGGCTGGACTGTTCCCATGGGGCACAGGGTCAGACTGATTTGCATATGGCCATGTCTTAACTGGGGTGGCGGAGTGAGCTAAAGAATGATGATGGATTAAACCCAGATCAGTTGACTGGGGGTGAGTGCTTGCAATGTTCAACACTCCGTCCATCATCCCCTTTGGTTTTGCTATGTTCGCCCTAAGTTGGCAGGGTATGCCCAGACGTGGGTCCCTTGCTCACTTTGCCACTGGATTCAAGATAGCCTGGCTGATGATGGCTGTAAGCCAGAAACTGGTCCCGGGATGCTTGTTTCCGGTCCAGGAAAGACATGGCTTGGCAGTTTGGGCTGGACTGTTCCCATGAGGCACAGGGTCAGACTGATTTGCATATGGCCATGTCTGAACTGGGGTGGCGGAGTGAGCTAAAGAATGATGGATTAAACCCAGATCAGTTGACTGGGGGTGAGTGCTTGCAATGTTCAACACTCCGTCCATCATCCCCTTTGGTTTTGCTATGTTCGCCCCACGTGCCCCATAGTGCCAGCTCTGAACTTTAACAGTAGTGCCCTTTCCCAATTGTTAGTCACATATAATAGGTATGGTTCTGGATCAGGATTCATTTTAAGGGGGATGTAGTTCCTGACTAGCAGGGTGCTTATTTACAAACTTTCCCTTATAACACAGTGTTGTTCCATAAAGAAACGGTTGTCAGCCTTACATATAGATAAGGGATTGTTTAATAAGGCAGGTTTTCCCAAGGCAGTAAAATTCTGCTCAACATAGTCAAGCCGGGGGAATTACAAACCCCGATTACACCAAAACACAATCATTAATTATGCTCTGACTAAAAGAGACCCTGAGATTGTTCCATAGTGAAAGCCACTACAGGAGAGGGCCCAGCTTAATAGAGACCTCAAGATATGGCAGAGCCAATTCTTAATGACAGAAATAGTGGGAGGGTTGAAAGAGAAAGAGAAAGGAGACGTCGGGAAAAGAGGTTATCTTCAACCTACAGTGCTCGACAGTCTCTGTGTACCCACATTCCGCAGCCCTGGTAAACATTGCTTAGAGTATATTTCTACAAGTGAAGATATCGTCTTACCCCCCCGCTTCCTTACAAACATTAAATAAAGAACATATAGTTTGCTTAAATTTTGTATTCCTATATCTGATGTTTTCTGCCCACGATCCATTGGTGTCAAAGACAAGACCTGAATAAGGGAATCTAGGGTCACTCTCTAAGCTGTTCTTGTTGACACATAGGGTACGCAGCAAATTATGTTTGGTCCCACGTGTCATGGTTTGGGATTTTATATAATTATTTGAAAGATCTAAATCAAGCATAAATTCAGAAAAATCTCATACCACGCGCCTCAAAGCATTTGGAGTCTGTAATAAAAGTACGGCATTACCAGCGCATAACAATATGGGTACGGGGACAAAGTTGGCATAAGGAACATCTTTTGTAACCGTTCTTAAAAAATTATTGAGTGTGTAATATAAAAAATAAATAAAAGTGGGGCTAAAATACAACCTTGCCTGACACCACGGTGCAAAATAAAAGGATCAGCTAGTTCACCGTTTGGGCCAAACCTGACCCTAGCAGTCAGGTTTTGATGTAAATATGCCATAAAATTAACAATTGTTGTGTCTATCCCGAGCTCCAATAAAATAACCCATAACTTATTGTGATTCACCTCTTTGAAGGTGGAGGATAAGTCCATGAACACAAAGTAGAAGAGCGTCTATTGAGATATGGTGTATTTACCCAATAACTGGTTAGGGTTTAAGCACTGCTCCATCCTTCCTAATCTTTCTCTAAACCCATATTGACAGTTAGAAAGCATCTCTAAATGCAGATGACAAACATAACTAAAATGCTGCAGTTACCTGCCATGGTCGAAGGTCATTGATGTTTCCACAGCCTCTGTTACTGAAAGGTCCTTGTCCAATTTTGCAAGACTTTAGAGAATGCAAGGCATTTGCGTAGGCGTACACTGCAAGGTACGTGTGGTAAGTGAAGCTCAAATCACTCATCTCAAAGAAAGCTGTGTCCAAGCTGCCTAAAGTCTCATTCCCTGAGCATGGTTCTGGCTGCTTACCATCACCTTCAGACACCGCTGGTTCTATCTCATTGAGTCCTCGCCACTTGCATTTAAACACCTTTTCCCAGAAGATCTTGATGAAAATATCTGCAGGCGCCCTTGAGGGGTGGAGACGGTGAAGGTGCTGCTCAAATCCTGGCATGTCCATGGCATGAGGGGAGAGAGCTATGGATCCATTGAATATTCTCCAGGCTTCCTTTCTGAAGAGGCCAGGGGTCAGTGTGAAGGATTCTGAGAATACCAACACTTTATCTGTTACATTCTGTGAAGCGAGGGTCTCCAGAAACATCTTGGTGTGAACCTCAGAGCTGTGGATAATGATGACTTTTACATTGTAATTTTGAAGAGTTTCCACCAGGCTAAGAATCTTGTCTGTAGAGTAGCTCAAGTGGATTTTGTCCATGAAAGCCACACATCCTCCATTGTACTCAATGCCCCTTTTTAGATCTTGACCCCCTTGCACGCCAACCTCATCATCTGATGTCAACACTGCAATCCACGTCCAACCAAAATGTTTCATTAAGCGTGCCAGGGCAATGATCTGTAAAGAGTTGGCAGGGACGGTGCGCATGAAGGACGGGTACTGGAGCTTGTCACTGAGTGTTGAGAGTGAGGAGCCATAGCTAATCTGTAAAACAAAGAACTCAAAGGAGAAATTTGCAAATTCTTTCCACTTACCATGTATTTTATGAACTGTGGGGAAGATCAGTGGAATGGGATGGGTGTGCACAGCTACGGTTTAACAAGCTAGCTGTGAACAATAATAATAATATATAAAAATACCCCTCGATACTTAAATTGACATAACTAAGGGGCTGATTATGATGGCGGCAAGACCCCCACCGACAGGCTGTCGGTGGTGGTCTCAACGCCATTGGAACCATATTTACCGCCCACCACATTAGGATGGCGGGTGATGTGATGGTGGTCAGAAACCCTGACTGCCATGCATCTGACGGGCTCCTTGAGCCCGCCAGTGTGGCGGAGGGCCTCGCAATCACTGCAATAGTGGCGGTGCCTACCGGGATTACGATGTCCCTCCCCGCCAGCCTTTTCATGGCAGTTCACTCACCATGGAAAGGTTGGCAGAAAGGGAGATTCTGGCAGCGGGCGCTGCGACTAGGGAGGGAGGTAATTATCCTGCGGGTTTCCCTTCTAAGTACTCTTATCATGTAATTCCCGAACAGGTTCCTTATGCTACCATTCCTTCGGTTGGGGATCGGCTGATTCCCAACTCTGACCGCAGACAAGCTTTGATCAAAGCCGCACATGAAGGCATTGCTTCGGCACATGCTGGTGTGTTGTCAAACGTCTCTATTCTTCAGCAACGTTGCTGGTGGCGTGGTTTATATAAACAGACTCGTAACTATGTTCTTTGCTGTGATGTTTGTCAACAAATCAAGCTTTCTACAGTCACACGACCGCCACAAACACAGCTATGTATTTCTAATAGACCTTTTGGCTGCATCTATCTTGATCACTGCGGTCCTCTTTCTTCAGATACTGTATACAAGTATATCTTGGTTGCGGTTGATTCGTGCACTAGATTCCTGTGGGTATGGCCAAAACGTAGTACTGACGCTCGAAATGTCATCAGGGATTTGCGTGTCTTTATCGGGATGTTTGCCTGTGGTACCTTCCATTCTGACCAAGGTCCGGCATTTGCCTCTAAGGCTTACAAGGATGCGATGAAGTCGTTGGGGTTACAGGTGCAGTTTTCGTCTCCATACAGGCCTGAGGGCAATTCAATTGTAGAGCGAATGAACCGTGATTTAAAGCAATCCTTGACAGCTAGAGTCTTAGGTACTGGCAGGGACTGGCTGTCCCACTTGTGTGGGGTCCAACGTACACTTAATAATCTCCCTAGAAGATCTCTGGGTGGGCGGACCCCTTACGAAATGCTCTTTGACTTTCACATGTTTGTTCCTGACCTTGATGGTCTGGACAATGTGGCGGCTGCCTCTATGTTTGACGTAGATAATCATTCTGCTATGTTACAGGATCTACAAAAGGCACGTGATACTCTGGCAACTGAGCATTTACCATCTTCGTCTGCTGATGCACTACTGATTCCTGTTACCGGCTGGCTTCCTAAAATTGGTGATCTGGTGAGAGAGAAGATTGAAAACAAAAAAGAATTTGGCCCCTCTTACCGTGCTCCAGTTACAGTACTTGGACTGAAGGGTACTCGTACAGTCATTTTGCCACCGTTGCCAGGTCGCAAGGACAACAGGTACATCTCAGTAGACCATGTCAAGTTACACCGTGTGGCCGATCCTGAATAGAGTGACACCTGCAGTTTCGTGCAACGCAATATCTTTAGCACCGTTAACTTTGACCTCACCTGCAGCCACAAGAATGTCTGCTCATATGATGGACACTGTAATTGATCTTCAACCTTTGCGACAATCCTCTTCTGCAATGGATATTGTGTGCCCTTTTCCGGCTATTGGTACCGTGAGTGAGATGCCATCTAGCCCACGAACTCAAATGGAGATTCGACGCTTTCACCTTTGCTTACTAGTGCTGTGAGTGCCTGTGATGGAGAACCGGCACACCTTTCTTCTGCCTCGTCCTCCTCAACGTCCAGTTTGTCTGGGGCACCTAAGTCTAAATTGCTTGTTTTTTTCTCCTGGTTCAAAAAGACATACTTCGTTACCCCATGGACCTACATTTGGTTGGTGCTTATCCTGATATTCCTCTTCATGTCAATTGGATTTGTGATGGTGTTCTTTTTACTTATAAATGGCCATTATCTCCCTGAACGCTCTGCAGTAAAAATGGTCGATGGAACTTTGGCTCCTCACACCTCGTCCCAT
Organism: Calotriton arnoldi; assembly: GCA_963921515.1. Lineage (NCBI taxonomy): Eukaryota > Metazoa > Chordata > Amphibia > Caudata > Salamandridae > Calotriton > Calotriton arnoldi. Next base: position 1,459,930 of record CAWUFW010003913.1, on the reverse strand, counting down.
ATCATGAAACGTGACCAGTCTCTTGTGAACATTTCCGCTTTCCCAGTTCCTGATGGCATCATTTGGGACAATGTGGCTTATGAAATCCATGGGCCGACTGAGGTCCTTCGTGTTCCGTACGTCTTTCGTGTCTCATTAGGAGATGTGGTGACACGGGACATACATTCGGATGATTGGGATGTGCAGGCAGTTCATGCAATGTTTTCGGATTTAAAATATTATGCTGCCTTTAATGCTGAAGATTTGTATTTAAATTCTGCCAATTATGGTGATCTCTTTTGGTATCAACATTATGGGCATCATTTTTTACACAAAACAAACACAATGCGACCTGTTTTAAATTTTACCCAATGGGAACATTGTCCTACTCCATTGAAAGGGAGCTCTAAAACTCTTAGAAATAAGTTCACCTATTTTTCAGATTATGATTTGACTAATCCTGAATCCTATTTTTTTTTAAAAGTCCTCTACATCTAAATACCTGTTATCGCATTCTAAACTAATTTACGCCGACCTGTTTAGGACACAGTTGGCCACATACGGTTACGATCATTGGAAACAGGTAATAGATTTAAAATCTATCTGGGGCACAAAGCCTTGGCAGGTACAGGGCACTGAGGCTTTACATCGTGCCTGCCTGATCCCATCTCAATTGTTATTTTTAAATGAGACCATTTACCAGTCAACCTGTTATGGCCTTGCGACTACCAAAAACATGAATACACCCTCCATTCCATCATTGGCTGAATATGACAATTGGCGCTTGCATACTAACCACACCATCGAGGCTTTACAGTCTCTTTTTCGAAATGCCACCTTTAATTTTTCTGAGGTTGATTCGTCAGGATGGTTGGTGTGGCAAACTAATGCAAATGCATGCCAGTTGCGTTTCTATAATATTACGCCTGGTTTTAAACAGACTAAGGGGCCGATTCCGATCTCGGCCGGTAGGGCACCGAATCGGATTCGACTTTACCGGATCCGAGTCGGAGGCCTAGTTCCCGACCGATTCGTACGGGCGTCCGCGCAAGCAAGTACGATGCGAGCGCACGCAAAATCGCCGACCGACTCGTTCCCGGGTGCGAACCGCTCCGACCGACTCGTACGGACACGGCTCGCACTACGCAATGGAGACGTTCCCCGTCCGAGCAAGTACGATGCACGCGTCGAGCAGTCAGTCCGACTCGCGCCATCCGGCTCCAAAGAGCAGTCGGAGCCGGACTTCGGGGGTCCGTGTCGGACCCCCCTGCACGCGTAGCCGCGCGAGTCGCACACAGGGGGGACCCATGGGTCCCCCCTACACGTGCATGTATGGCGCGAGTCGCAGCGACGCGTACCCGCTGTAGGGGGCGCCCTTGTTCACGACGTACCCATTGAGTCAATGGGAGCCCATGTACGCGTTGTACGACCGGCTCCCATTGACTTCAATGGGAGTCCGACCGAATTGAGTCCGATATCATGCGTATGCATCGTACTCGTTCGGTCGGGCTGCTAGAGTCCGATTCGGTTGGAAATCTCTCCAGGTCTGGCTCGGTCAGAGAGATTTCCTGCCCGAATCGGAATCGGCCCCTAAGTCTGACCCTCGTTATCCACCTAATCATTCTGTCACCACATACTCGGTGGGTAAGTTGTGCCAGCAGTGGTTACAACACTCTACCCTGGCTTCTGTGAAACAGCACCTTTCCCTCCTATCAAATGATATAAATTTGGCTGATTTTCTCCTAGGCCCACGTAATCCAAGGGCCAAGCGATTTGTTTATGCCGCTTATAATGAAATTTGGAAACTTTCACAGATGGAAGCCGCCTTCCGTCTGCGTCAAATTGATCAGGCAAATTTGGAAAAAGTCCTTGCTGTAGTGGACAACAGCATTAACTCACTTTCTTCCCGCATTTACACCTTGGACAATATTGTTTCTTCTGTAATAGGTATTGTGCAAAGTGATGTTTCTGTATTATATCATGGTCAGAATCAGTTAAGGTCGGTCATGCAATTTGCTTGGACGTTGCAGACACTCAAAATGGGTAAAGTGCCTTGGGATTATTTGAATGCCACTTCTTTATTTTTGCCTTTTAACCTGACTGATAAACAAAAGTTTATGTCCATGAAAGATGCTATATATACGCTGTTACATATTGAACGATTGGAGCCATTGCCGTTCTCCGTAGCAGAAACAGGCTCTGCTGTTTGGTTGATTCATGGCGTTATCACTTTGCCCTTTTCGCTTTTTCAATTTAAATCATGTATGCAACACTTTCACTCTTCGAGGAATTTTGCCATCTGCGGGGTTTGGAGATAAACGTGTCCAAAACAAAGTTTATGACATTTAACCCCCACAGATCTTATAGAGGAGTGATGGTGCTGAATAAGCGACCCCTAGAGCAGGTAAAAGATTTTACATATCTTGGGGTCATTATGCAGGGTGACATGAGGTGGGGCAAGCAACTGGATATGGCCACACTGAAACATCGGCAGTTGGCAGGAACTTTACTGGCTGAGTTTAATGCATCGTTTACAAAACCAGTTAGTCCAGTTTTGAACATTTATAATATGAAAGTTGTTAGTGCAGTATTATATGGGGCAGAGCTCTGGGGATTTAAAAATCTTTCAAAACTAACCACAGCTGAAAATAGTTTTCTACGTAAAATCACCAACCTTCCACAAAGCACACCGGTACGGCCATTACTCTATGATTTAGGCAGGAAGGCTTTGGTTGACAGTGCCAGATTACGCCCTTTGTTGTATTGGCGGAGAATCTGGTCAACACCTGAATTGACACCTTATGTTGAGGGCCTAAAAGATTTAATAAGAGCGGATTGCTATAAGAAAATCAAATGGCTACAGGAAGTTAGATCTATCCTAGTAAGTATAGGCATGGCCGCTTTATGGGAGAATCCTGAAAACACTCCGTTTCCCTCTAAAGCACAGCTGAAGGAAAGATATTGGGGATGGGTGTCTGTTAACATCTTTAGGAACAGTGATCCTTCGACACTAACGGGCCAATTCCTAGATGTAAAACCAGTGCAAAAGCTGGAACCATACTGGGACACCATAACGAAGCCTCACGATAGAAAGCTCTATTTCCAACTTAGAGTGGGCACATTACCCATAAAGTCATTTACTGCGAGATGGGATACAGTGGACGACACCTCCTGCCCTATTTGTCATGTAAACTTGGAGTCTTTGGCCCATTTGTTATTTGTGTGTCCCGCCTATAAAGTTCCGCGGCGTATTTGGTTGGCACCAATTTGTAGAGCTCTGGGTACCCGAAAACATGAGGTAGCTCTTAGATTAATTCGCACTGAAACATGGCTACCCCTTGCCATATCTTTAGCTAAATTTTTAGGTTGGGCATGGGTCATTAGATCAAAAGCGATTGCTGTATTGTAATGAATGTGTACTACATGCCTAACTTTTTCTTTAGTTGCTTAAATGAAATTGGGGTTTGTTTCTCCTTTTATTTTTATTTTAATACTAAAAGGTAGTAAGCGTAAGGCAAGAGTTGAGTTGTCCATGGAATTTCGTGTCTTAATGTAAAAGGACTCCTTTGTATATATGTATATAACATTGAGAGGAGTTTAAAAAAATGTATTGTTGTTTTTATAATATTTTATTGACTTCTATCTTCATGGGAAGTTTAAAAAAAAAATGTTTTTAATATTTTGGTCATAAATTTTGTATTGTATTTCAGCTTTTATGACTATTTGTCGAATAAAGCTATTATGACTGACTGGCAACACTTTCCTGTTGGCCGCTTTGAACCGCTTGGTAGTGCTTTTCTGCATGAATTATGGGTCCTGCCCTTTGCTTATCGGTGTTTGAGAGAGGACAAGGAGGTTTTCTTTACCGGTGAGGAATGTGATTCGACAGTGGGTCATTCTTTTGTGTGCAAACACGTAAAACTGCACGGCGAGTGCAACGTGTCAGCGCCGAATCTAGCTTGTTTTTTAAAGGGGACCCCAGTGCCATCCATCACGCCTGTCTTTACATTGCTTACTAACGGCAGCTATCTCATTTTAAACAATCAAGACTGCTGTGGGTTGCGGGTGGGAGTCCCATACTTGGTAACAGTTTCCCAGCGTGTAACTTGCTGTAGCAATGTCCTTTTCCTGCCCCCACAAGGGAGTTTAGATTCTTCGCTTTGGCCTTCCATTCCGACTTTGAAAACAGAGTTCAACAAGGTGAGCAGGCTCAAAGCCCTTTTATTCCAACAGGAGGTGGCCCTCACTTCCGCCCGTGAAACTTTCAGATTGCAGGTGGCTCGGACCTCAAGTGACATACAGTCCCTTCTTAACACTAACATCCCACTTCATTTCGGGGAACTTATTCACCAAATATTTAATGCATCTGAGACGACAGGCCTTGCACACTTTTTTAAGTGTGTGGGATCTGGACTGGTCTCTTGCTTTCAAACTATATTCGGAGTGATACCGGCTTTTATTCATTCTATATTTTCCAGCGTTTTCGGAGGGTTCCCCTTGATATCGGCGCTGGCAGCTGGTGTCCTGCTTCTCCTCCTTGTGCTTCGTAATGGATGCTCACTTTGTGGCTCTGCAGAGGCCGGCCCAGCTACAACTGTATTGTAATCGCCTATATGAGGCTTTTGGATGCTTGCCTTTAGCAACGCTTGGCGTAAGTTATGACTTGACGTTCAGCTTTGCTTATTTTACTTGCGTGCAGCCAGTGCTTAATTGCAAATGATGTCACTTCTCCTGGGCGATGGAACTTTGCTTATCGAACACGTGCTGTCCAATCCGTGATTTCTGCTGGTTGATGGGGTCCCTTAGAGGTGCATGACAAGGCTTGTTCTGTGGATGGTCAAATGCCGCGTGCAGCTTTACTTGGAGTCTTGGATCAATGGGATGTCTGTGCGGCTGCGCAGACTTTCCTACAACAAAGTTTCATTGAATATCATGCAAGTTTCCCATTTATACTTTTGGGTGCTCCTGCTTATGAGGAACATGATTGTTCCTTTGACTTAATGACTTGGATGTCATCGCTTTTTTCTACCAATGACAATGAAGAACTGTTGGAAGGCATTCCTTTGCACCCAAACATTCATGGATTGACTATTTGGGTCCTCCCTACTCCGCTGTGTAGAACACTAACTCTTTTTCAAGCTCACAGTACCTTTAGCGTTTTTATTGGAATGTCCCTTTTTTCTCCGATTCGGTTTTTTAGAAGGCCTCTCAACAACATTGTAAACAATGCCTGACTTTTGAACTCTGTTTTTGTTCTTCTGTCTATGTCCTACTGACTTACCAGGGGGAGGGTGTTATATGGGGTTATGTGGCCCTTAGTTACATTGTCGACATTGCTAAGTTAGCATGAGTTTTGCTTGCCCTATGCTGCTGCTTTTGCGCACGCCTCTGCTAAGAGATTGTTTTCCCGACACTTTGCCTCTGCCCTGTACATGATAACAGATTGTTTTTCACGTTCTCAGCTTTCCCTTCAATTCTGTCTGAATATAATGTGCAAGGTCGATCAACAATGTCTCTTGTTATTCTGCTCTGGTCAGTCCCTATTACCTAGACAAAACATGTTACCAACAGCTGCAATATGGAAGAATCGAGCTTTGATATAGCGTTGTTGCATGTTTTTGAAACACTCTCGAAGAAAGCCGTTCCATGGAGCTGAGCTCTGCTGTTCCTATGATGTAAACCTTTGCATTTAGGCTTTCAGGTAGGGGGTCTGCTAATAATGCCTAGAGATCTTCTGTTAAATAAAATAACTTCTTACTACCAAGGGGAGGGTGATTAGGCCCAGTTATTTTGCCTTTTTCACAGTCTTTATAAAATGACAACTCCTTTTGTATTCAATGGTATTGTAACAATGCTAATGATGCTTGCTTTATGCATTGTGCTGCTGGTCGTGGTTCGCATACTGTTTTATGAATCACTATAGTCAAAATAAACATTTTGAACTTATTTAGTGACTCTGATTATTCTTATTGTGGACAAGTACGTGAGAGCGAAAGAGTGTCTTGTTCCCGCGACTCTGAGTTGGGTCAGGAGTGCTCGTGTTCTGGGTTGTCTAAACATTCGTAGATTCTTGATATTTGTAGGAGACCGAATGAGACACTATTGCTAGTAGGTTGGGATTTTGGGTACTAAGGTGATAGGAGGTACACCCCTATTTACTGAGGTCCTGTTTTCTTGTGCAGAGTTCTGTATATGAGCAGAATCCCCGCAACAAAGGGAACAGTTGTCTGTGCGGATGTGCTCCTTGTGAAAGAGCAAAATGCAGTCATTCAAAGGGAAGTTAGCCAGTGGCTGAAGTAGGGTGATCCACAGACCCACTGTACAGACTATAGTGGGTGGAAACAAAATGTGAATGAGACAACAGCAGACCAATGGATGAAGAGAGCTGGCTGAATGCCCCTTTCAGTAAGCATATTACACATATAATGTTTTTAAAATCTGAATGTCTTGGGTATCCCAGACTTAAAAGGGAAAATGCATTTAATGATTTTTTTGTCACTTGTCCCTTTCTGCACAAAAACAATCTTGCTGGTAACGCAGGAATCCTTGCAGAATGACGCAAGGGTGCCAGTGTTGGCGCTACGCTGCACACAGTGCGCCAGTGCAAGGAAGGAGCAGAGCACAACATATCTTAGTTCATATGGCGCACTTCTGCTCTCTCCCTTTCACCAAAGTGCGCAGCAAGTTCCATTGCTGTCTGCCTAACGTGAAAGATTAGTAAGTCTGCCCCAGGCATGTAAACAGATGCCATTGTGCCCATAACAATATAGTGAGCATCCCAAACGAGAGCCCGAAAATAGCATGTTCCTGCCTGTTATCAGCTGTTTCAAGCATTTAAAGTTCTTTATTTAACGCTCTTGCTAAGTAATGACTTTGCAGAATGCAGGAAATACAAAATGGAAGAAGTATATTGAATTGCAGCTGCTGCGAGGGCCCATATTTGAGAAGAGAACACCAATTGAAATATTTTAGATTCCTGAATTAAAGATTCTAAACAGCCAAAGTCAAACCCCACAAGTTTTATTTGGCTTAAGATACAACATATAGATGTTGAGTAACTGCAGGCTTATATTGCTCCTTCTATTTCCAGTGCAAATAATGGAGCAATATATGAGCAGGAAGCTGTCCCAATTTTTTGAAAATCACTCTCTCAGAGGGTGAACAATTCTGTTTTAGACCTGGACATGGCACTGAACCAGACCTTCTCGTTGCTATAAACGAGTTATGGATGAGGGTGGACAGTGGTCAGTCAATAGTCCTGGTCATGCTTGACTTGTTGGCTGCCTTTGACATGGTCAACAATAAAATCCTTCTGGCTAGATTTGCCTCAATTGGAGCGGAGGGTTCAGTGTTGAAAGTGGAAGGAATCCTACCTGTCGGATCTGTGTCAGGCTGTTGCCTTGCCCACCCGATCACTCCGAATTTAAAAGCCTGTGTCAAGGAGTCCCCCAGAGCTCGGCACTCTGTCCTGTCCTGTTTAATGATTACATGAGGCCACTGATCACTCTGATAAAGGTGCATGACATCAGTCTGGTCAACTATGTGGATGATACTCCTCTGATTCCGTCCCTCAATTGTGGCCAGCATGATGTAGTGGCGGCCTTTCAGACATGCTTTTCGGATATTGTGAACAGGACAAACTGAAATTCCCTCAAACTAAATGGGGATAAAACCTAGTTCTTGTGTTGTTCGGCAAGTAGAACCCCCACGGAACTTCCTCCCAAATTCTGGCCCTTTCCAATAGAAGAGGAGCTGCGACCATCGGGTGCAGTCCGCAATCTTGGGGTCGTATTCAACGACAAGCTATCTCTGGAGAGCCATGTCACAAAAGTTGCAAGCACCGATTTCGCACTCTTATGGGCCTTAGGAAGGTACGTGCTACATTTACTACTCACCCAAGCTAACTCACTCATAGTGCACAGTGTTATGCTCAGTAGGTTGGATTACTGCAACGCCCGATTACTTGGACCTCTTGACTATTTGATTCGTAGACTGCATATAGTACAAGTGGCTTTTTGTAAAGGAACAGGTGGTCCCTAAATATGAATTTATACTAAACAATGACCATAGAAAATAAATATGTTCTATGTCACAAAAAAATAAAAAAATTGAATAGTATGGGGATCATCATCAGGACTTTAATTGTATAAGCCTGAGACACAAAACTGGCAAGAGATTAAGGAGTTTTGGCACGGATTTGCCAAAACCGGCTGTGGAATATAGCACAGTAGAGTGATAGGGGAGCTTCCAATTGGAAGGAAAACAGCGATATGTAATATCGTGGACGAAGGCCGGTCTACAGACACCCGTCTATGTGAGTCAAATGACCGCATCGGTGTGAGCCAAGGGACTGCGTCGGGAGCCGGTCTGCAGTATTTAATCCCAGAAGTGCAAATGTCTTTGATCTATAAGTTGATAGTATTGGTACTTCCAAAAATTGTGACAGAATTTTTTCATTATTAGTACAGTCACTGTAAAAATGTCTGAGCTGCAAAATAACTTTATAGTTTCTTTCTTGTTTCCCACTTTTATTACATCTTTGTGTGCTATGTGATCATATAATTACCTGTATTTTGTCAATTTTTTTTATTCTTTTGACATAGAACCTATTTATTTTCTATGGTCATTGTTTAGTACAAATTCATATTTAGGGACCACCTGCTCCTTCACAAAAAACGCATACCAACGGTCCCTTATATACCCTAGGGTTCCCTTGTTCTTTAAAACTCTTATATTCCAAGTGGTGGCAGCTAAACTTGTCTAAACAGACATGGGAGATCTTCGGCATTCAATGCACTGACGGATTTGTATTGGCTTCCACTGAGGCGAAGGGTCATTTTTAAAGCCATGTGCATTGTGTTTAAGGCTCTACATGGCAAAGGTTTTGTGCTTCTACAAGGTAGACTGAAAGGATACACTCCCGGGAGATATCTCTGCTCGAGTTCTTCAAATCCGGTTTGCATAAATACATTTTACAAAAGAAGACAAGGGGGTCGGGCTTTCACAGTTAAGGCAGCCCAGCTGTGGTACAAACTGCCACCCACTCTTAGGTCATCAACGGAACTTTTGCAATTCATGAAAGTTTTAAAAACCTGGTTTTTCCCTAAGTAACTTTGTCCCTCATGCATGTGCACTCTTTATTTTTATGTCAGCAGTGTTGTGTCTTTCTACAAGCTCCAGCTCCAGGATACCAGTTTGGTGACAGTTTGTGCTTTATAAATGCAATAAATAAATACATAAATAAGTAAAAAGACAAATGATTCAGGCCTTAGTTCCTTGACTGGATGGGGCGAAAGAGAGGCTGCAATTTATAACTTGATACAATACATGAATATTAATAAACTTGCGAGGAAATATTGCAACTGTGCGTGGAAAGGCTACGCTAGGGTGTAGGGATAGAAAATGTGTGAAACTGCAAACTACGGTTAGCTCAGTAATTGCGATACACGCTCACTACAACACCCTCTGCATCCTCCGCAAGACCTTCAAGTGGATCCCCCCTGAGTCAAGGAAGACAGTCACCCACGCACTCATCACCAGCAGACTCGACTATGCAAACGCACTCTACGCCGGCATCAACAAGTCCCTACTCCGCAAACTCCAAACAATACAGAACACCGCCGCCAAACTCGTCCTCGGCATCCCCCGACACGAACACATCAGCCAACACCTACGAAGTCTCCACTGGCTCTCCGTGGAGAAAAGAGTCACGTTCAAAATCCTCACTCACGCCTACAAATGACTACACAACTGACCCAAATACCTCAACGACAGAATCAACTTCCACGTACCCAAAAGAAACCTCCGATCTTCCAACCTCGCACTGGCCAAAACCCCGCGCATCCACAAAGCCAGAGCAGGCGGAAGATCCTTCTCTCACATTGCAGCCAAGACCTGGAACGAGCTACCGGCAGACATCAGACGCGCCCCCTCCCTTAACACCTTCAGGAAGACCCTCAAGACCTGGCTCTTTGGCTAAACAGATCTGCGGACCCCCCCCCCTCAGCGCCTTGAGACCCTCACGGGTGAGTAGCGCGCTTACAATTCCCTGATTGATTGATTGATTGACTTGATTATTACCACGTACATCCTTAATGAAAGCTTGAGTCTAATATGATCTGTTGGATAATGTGTGAATATCTGTCATGGTCTAAAGCTGTCACCACCCCACAACCGTTACACATTAAAAACACATTGATGTCTCACATTACAGTAGGTGCCATCACTCCACCAGCCTGGAGATGGCTCTGATCCTCTTTGCATGCATTATATACTGATGAGCATAAACAACCGAAAACACCAACTTCACACAAACTCAAACACAGACCAACAGGTCCACCAACTTTTTGAGGGTCTTAAACTGGACCTTGCAACTACCCTTCTACAAGAGATCACCATTAGGGTTTGTTTTCATGGTGTTTACTGCTACCATAAAGGGATGAGTCATGTCCCACCTATCCAGTCCTCTGCTCAAAGTCACCCATTGCACCATTCATCCTTGCATTCGCATCCCATGCTCATACCAGTGGATCCATCGACCTTACCTGGGGGAAGTGATAGCGCCCCAGAATCCTGGCCATCGGGCCAGATATGGATGACTCCAGCTCTCCAATCACACCCGCTGGCATTGAACGGGGCTGGCACCTGTATCCCGGCACTGCTCCTTGCATCCCAGAGAGCAGGTCCAAGACCCCTCGGAGGGCTCTGGTCTGTGACATACACGTGTCAAGAATCCAGAATCCAAGGGTGATGTTAGGCAACAGGTCTGGATTGCTGTTAATTTCTTCAATTGCAAACTCCATCGCCAAGACATCTCGGTAATATCGAATGTGAAACCTAGGTATAAGGACAGCACCTTTCAATAAGCCATCAGTAGTCAATTCAATTTCTATAGTTATTTTTCAATTCTAGATGACAAACAGGAGTACTGAACATTCATGTTGTGCAGTTTATGATGAGTAGTATGTTGGCAGCTTTGACCTGCTCTGCAGGTTCAGTTACGGTGTTCTCGTATGTTACAGTCCACCTTGATGATTACAACATAACGTTGTACATTCTGTGGGAGGGTGAAGGGTCAGGGATCTGCCAGGATAGACTGCATTATGGCCGCACTTTCTGTGAATGACATTCAGTGCTCTTAAGGAGCAGTCATGGTATGTGGTTAGAGTTACAAAACAAAGGGGTAATCCCAGACATGTCACTAGGACCTGGGTAAATTACAGTACAAGAAAAAATGGCCCCAGTGGACACAAACTTGAAAATGAAATCTAAACATCAACAACACCTGTTAAGTCAATTACAAATGGTAATGTTCCTGTTAAACATATTTATTCATTTTTAACATGGATTCTGATGTTCAAAAACATCACATTTGTTGAATACAATTATGAAGCGGTGCCCCAGAGGGGGAGGGAACAGTGCAGCAATTTGCAAATGTGAAGGTCAGTGAGAGAGGGAGGGCAGTGACCAATATATACATCAAAATCATAAAAAATCCAATCCAAAATAAAGCTGTCGACGTTTCGACCCAGGGATTGTGTGTAGGCAAATGGGGTCCTTACAGTAGGGTCTTCATCAGGACCAAGTGGGGGGCACCCTTAGGTCACCGGTGCAGGTGGTGAAGAGATAGTTATGAGGGCCCTCAGGCTCCAAGGTCAGAAAGGGACGTAATCGTGGTAACAGGTTATTGAAATTACATCCTGTGTCTATTTTCATATTTACATTGTCATGGGCTTGAAAAATCAATTGCTCCATAAATCTCCTTTTCAAAAGCCCGTCCGTTTCACAGCCGTTTCATTTGCCTACACACAATCCCTGGGTCGAAACGTCGACGGCTTTATTTTGTGTTTACCTTTTTGGACAACAGTGATAAATTCACCGTGTCCCCTTTCTCTTACATCAAGGTTTTGTAAATAGGTTAGCCTTGGATAAGGCTGGATTGGCTTTTTTATGATTTGGATGTATATATTGTTCACTGCCCTCCCTCTCTCACTAACCTTCACATTTGCACATTGCTGCACTTTTCCCTCCCCCTTCTGGGGCACCGCTTCATAATTGTATTCAACAAATGTGATGTTTTTTAACATGAGAATCCATGTTCAAAATGAATAAATATGTTTAACATGAACATTACCATTTGTAATTGACTTAACAGGTGTTGTTGATGTTTATATATATCATTTTGAGGTTTGTGTCCACTGGGGCCATTTTTTCTTGTACCAGGGTATGTAGTTAGGCAGGAACTGCTGGTGTGGACTATGTTAATTTCTTTAGTGGTCATCAGTGAGCAGCTGATGTCTTAAAAATGTCATTCCAGGCCTTGTTAGATGGGGGTAGAGTGGTTACATTTGATATGTTAATAAGGGTATTGTATTATAGGCGAGGCCTGTAATGGATATGCCTGTATATGGAATAACAGAACCACATGACAAAGTGTATTATTATGCAGCCTGTATTTGTTTACAGTCACCCACAAGACTGCTGAGTGTTCGAGTATTAATCCAGGACTGAAGGTGGTTGGAATCAGTGAGCGATTTGTCTAACCTATGCATGAGTAGCACTCATGTTTCTAGGACGCTGATTGGTCTTATGTGGCTTGCAGTGTGATATTTTTGGTGCACTTCACATCTGGTGGGTTTTTAGGTCGACCCTTTAGTGGCAGCGCGCATGCGCTGCTCGCTTTGCGCGGCACGCAGTATTCAGTATGGCGTGGAAGCTCTGTGTAAGCTCCGCCCTGTTTCGATGGCAGCCTTCCAGCTCCTTAAGTCATGTTACCCGATGAGAAGTATTAGACGTCTCTGCCGGAAAAGTTTAATAAGGTATATTTGAAGAGATACTTTCTGTCCACATTAAAACATATTTCAGCCTGGTAAGAAGGTTAGGATGTACGGTCATTTTGTTCCTCTAAAATCCATCCTACTGTCAGTTTTTCTTTGACTTAAAGAGCAAACATAGCCTGCTCCTCAAACTTCTGCCAAAATGTGGTCGCACTCTGACCATGCTTCCCGTTGAGTGAGCACCACTGTCGCCACCCCTTAAAAATAATAATTTCTACTTATTCCCCTCAGCTAACTAAGCTCTCCGCGCCCTTTCCATGTGCAGCTCACATCTTGCACCCTCTCTGCCTCGTTAAATGCACCTTTCACACCACTTTCTTAGTCCTTTCCAGTCTTATTCAGCCGTTTAAAACTTACCTCTTGCACAGGCCTCTACTGCCTTCTTAGATCTAAGCATACCTAAAGACTTCTTGTGGGCATTCTGAAATCTTCCCTGGGAATCCTTGTCACCCATTGCTTACAATCGGCTTTGTAATTCACCGTCACTTGTTTTTCTTGTGCCCTCGGGCCTCTAGCACTTTCTTTTCCAGGAGCCAGTGGCGTGGCACCATGTTCACTATTTGTGAATAAATACTTTCATGGAAGAACACAGGGAGAGAGAAGTTTCGAAATCGGGTGTTAGTTCCGGTTTGTGTCTGAACTAACACGTTGTATTCCCAAAAATCAAACTAATTAAGAGACGCTTTTATGTCAGTCCCAAAAAATCATAGGCACAGAAAGGGGTGCTCATTTTATTTTTATCAATTTTGCCTGTTAATAGAGAGATAATGGTAAATATTGCAGAGTACGTGGATCGATGGCTTACCGCCAGTGCTTAATGTGGCAAAAACAAAGGGGCATATTATCAAGCGGCAGCGATAATTATCGCTGGCCGCTCTTAGCGAGGTTTTCCTTATCGCCGGCTATCGCTGGCAATTATCGCCATGCTATCGTTGTATTAACAACGCATAGCGCAATGGCGATAATTTCCCAGCGTTAGCGGTGTTTTCCATGGAACATCGCTGGTTTTCCAGCGATGTTCCATGGAAAACGGCGATAACCTTGCTGATACGACCCACAGGGTCGTATCAGCAGGATCCACCTCCTATGTGTAACATAGGTAAGTCGAGATTGTAGCAGACGTTAGATTTTGGCGAAAACTGCCGTTTTCGCCAAAATCTAAGGTCTGCTACAATCCTGTGGGCTGCCTTGTAAATATCGCGATGTACACATCGGCGATATTTACAACGTAGCCCATCTGGGGTACGCCCAGTAACGCCCACCTTGCATCTCATTAGAGATGCAAGGATGGGCGTTGGGAAAGAGGCGATAGTGCAAGGTTTCACGCGATAGCGTGACCTTGCTGATTGGGCGATAGGATTATCGCCGCTTTTCGTCCGAAAACGGACGCTAAAGCGGCGATAATTGCCTATCGCCTCCTTGTTAATATGCCCCAAAGTGAGTTCAGGAGCCCAAAGCTTTTCTTAAAGAGGCAACACAGAGTACAAAAAAGTCTCAAGTTGTTTAACCCAACAATCACTTTCAAAAGGCATTCTAGAAAGAAATATTTTTTTAATCAAATCAGCTTGGATTTTGTAATCTGTTCAGACATTCGCTGATGGGCCATTAATTGCGTTGCTGAATTCCAGAGTTGTTGAATGTTATTGTTGCTTATCCTCTATTCCTTAGGTCACCCAACTCTTTCTCCAACCACCCTAAACTTCCTGTCTCTTAAACTAACTGTTGCAGATTCTTGTTCATACCTTCCTTCTCCCATTCACTTGAGTCTTACAATAAAAATAAGTTGCGGCAACCACCGTCACAAATGAAGCACTGCTTGCCACAATTGCAGAAAAGGGGCGTTTTTTGTCTGGCTTGTCTTGGTTTCAGCTCTGCTCTATTTAATAAAAAAAATACATGACCTGAGTTCCTGAATGCAGGTGACATATAAAATGTTCTCCAAGATTCAACCGCAGAATTTTACTCTTTTGTGCTTTAAGATCCTCTTTTACGCCTTCCTCAGAGATCACACGTTAATTGGTTTCAGTTATTCTGGGACACAAATAAAAGCAGATACTCATCCCATCCTAGACTTCAGGAAACGAGCAGTGAAAACTTTTCAAAACCTGACTCTGCCTTGGTTAAATCCGACAACAAAAAACTGAAATTTCAATGCAGCTGCTGTGGCAAGTCGCAGCCGTGACCTCCCGTTGCCGGTTGCCCAGACATTAACACTCATTTGCTATGCAGTAGGTCTTGCATTAGTGAAATTTCGAGCTATTGGCATTGCAAATGGCCTTTTTATTTTGTAAATGTAAAAAAATGTAGTTCAGCTTAAAGAATTTCTCCAAGGGGGCACGGAAAGCAGGGGGTGCCCTCTTAGCTCCTACCCCAGGGTGCCTCATCTGGAGAAGCCGTCCCTGCAAGGTGTTGCCAGCTCTTGTGTCTGCCTGCGGACAGGGGCTCGGGGTCCGGGGCACGCAGGGCTCGCCGCTGTAACTCCTCTCCGAGGCCTGCCCATGGCTCCCCCGCTCTCCTCTGTGCCCTATGACCAGAAGCTGAGAAGCTCCTCATTCGTTTCCGAGGTCTCTAAACTCTCCTAACAGCCAAGCCCCTAGTGCTCAGCAGTGATCTCTGGCTTCTCGAGTGGGGGGCTGATGCCTGGCGGGACCCCTGTGAGTAATCTGCTGTCCTTCTGTAGTGCCCACAGTAACAGAATCGCCTCTAGGTGCCATGAAGGATTAGGGGCATACCTAATACGCCTATAAGTGCTTTATTTTGAACCCTGAACATGTACTCTTCAACCTGCCCACCAATACCAATTAATTTGTCAGCTAATGCCAATTCCTCACACTGTTTGAATTTCACACTGCTCACTAATGCCATTTTCTTGCCCTGTCCACTAGTGCAGCTCTTAGCGCTGGTCACTGGTAGATGCTTCTTACACTATTGATAGAGCGCCATGTTATCGAGAAATTTGTAGGGGTGCATCATATTCACCGTTAGTCTGCGCCCACATATATCCAGTTATATATCGATGAATGGTCAGTAAATTGTAGTTCTAAACCGCATTTATTAGAGTGAATAGAAGAGTAATTGTGCTATTTTGATCATGCAACTGTAATGCTTAACTGAAACGTGTTCAAAATGATGCATAAATGAATTAGCCCATGTGTAATCGAGATGCAGTAGCTTAAACGTGTACCATATTAAATTGCACGTGTAGTTCCCTTTCGCATATGAAACGTAATGAACTAATGCTTATAGAGATGACTAGAATTGTGTGTTTAAATTGTGTAAAGGCCTGACTGCATATATGTCAAGGAAAGGCCTGTTCGTTCCTATGTTAGCTTAATATTGTAGGCCAAGAAGGTGTTCTCTTGGGAAGGCTCTCTGGGCACCGATGGTAGAATTAATTAGCAGAGTGAGAAGTTTCTGTTGAATTGTATCTTCCATTGCAGGTGCAAGGACACATGCCTCGTTAGTGAAAGACTGGCTCTTTGTTTCGCGAGTTAGGGTGGTGGGAGGCATTGAGATGGGAGTACACTGGAATGTAGGGATGATACTTTCAGCGGAGAAGGTGCCTGAGACCCAAGGTCGTTGGAACCATCCTGGATGAAGTAAGAGTTTCGATGGAAAAGTACGAGAAGGAAGACCTGGCCGAAGAGGCGTAACAAGGGCGTGTTCAATTGTATTTGGGTTTTGTATTAGGGACAGTGCCCCGAGGGGGGAGAGAGGAGAGGAGGTAGAGGAGACGAGAGAGAAGGGTTAAGAGAGAGATCTACTAGGTAGGAGCATCTTACATCGAGCTCGAAATCCTAAGTGAGTGTGCTTCTTAGGAAGCCCTCACAGCTGACACCTTTTCCTTTACTCTTGCCTGGGGAGAGTCGTTAAGTAGGTATGTCACCATAGCAATAGAGTAGGGACAGAATGATTTTATGCTAATTTGGATAAATGAAGAATAATATAGAGATTGGAGCAGTTATCGCTTGTTTAATACTTCTGGAGCTAACGATTCTTCTTATTCTGAGTCGGATGAGACTCCTGCATAGGATGATGTTTGTATTAGTGCCCATCTATCTCTTTAACCTCGTGTTGAGGTGTTTGCACGTGCAGTTATTTTTGGCAGTAATAAACTCACAACATTGAATTTGGAGTCAGTGGTCTTTTAAGGTAAACCGAAGTCTAAAATTGTTGCATAGACCTTTCTTCCCTTTACACTATTCAGCAGGTAAAAAGATCCTGGCGACACAGAGATCCTTAGAAAAGATAAGATCAGGATCAGCGTTATCACTATCCACCAGTGAAGCTTCAAGCACTGACCACTACTCCTCATCAATGCACCACCACTAGCACAGCAGCAACTCAGCACCAATTCAGCATTAGTGCAGCACCAGCACGGCACCAATTCGGCATCACTCAGCACCACCTGAGCACCACCAAAGCATCACTCAGCACCACCTCAGCATCACCTGAGCAGCACCTCCATATAAGCACACCACCACCTCGGTATTACTCAGCACAGTACCCTCTCAGCATAAGTGCACCACCTCCTCATCAGTGCACCAGCACCAGCGCAGCACCACCTCAGCACCACCACCGCACCATCTCAGCATCAGCACAGCACCAACTCAGCATCACTAAGTACCACCGGAGCACCAGCACAGCACACCCACCTTAGCATATCTCAGCATTGCTCAGCACCACGTTCAGCACAGTACCACCACAGCACCATCTCAGCATCAGAACAGCAGCACCTCAGCACCAGCGCAGCACTAGTGCAGCACCAGCGGAGCACCACCTCACCATCAGCACAGCACCATCTCAGCATCAGCACAGTACCACATCTGCATTAGTGCACCATCACCACCACAGCCCCACCTCAGCACCAGAGCTGCCCCACCTCAGCAGCACCAGCTTACTACCACCGAGGACCACCTCAGCTTGACTCAGCACCACAGCATAACTCAGCACCACCTCAGTATCACCGCAGTATCACTCAGCATCACCTCAGCATCAGCACACCACCACCTCAGCATCACTCAGCACCACCTCAGTCTCCCTTCAGAATCTGGCATTTATTGATTCTTCCCTAGTCTCCGTCTGCTGCTAGTGTTGCAATTCAGGTACCTTTTCACAACCTCCGCCCTCTCGTTGTTTATGCCCCCCTAAAAAGAAAAAAACTATAACAAACCAGCATTAGAACAGGTAGGAGGAAGTTGTCAGCATTGCAAGGACAAAAAACTAGAAGATGTCTTCTTAGTTATATATAAAGTAACAAAAATGCTTATAACGCGGTTTTATTATAACTTTTCAACTTGATGCACAACAGCCACACTGATCTACAGCATAGCTTACAGACATTGGCAAAGGCAATAGCTCTGGTTAAACACTTATAAGGTCCCAAAGGCGAGACCTATTGGCTATGCCAATGCTTGTTCTAATTTGCAGTGTTGTTGTTTTCATGCTTGGTGAGTGAGGCTAAGCCTCGGGTTGTGATCTTCTCCCTGTGGACATAGGCAGAGTAGAACCTGAAGGTGGTTATTAAGTTCCACACTGTCAAGTGTCTGAAAGTTAAGCCCAGGACTTTCTATGCTTACCTACTAAACTGTCTGTGAGTTATGTACAGGTGTAACGATTCCACCTGGTAGAGTGTCGGTGGAATACCCCCGAGATGGGAACAGTATTTTTCACTGCTCATGACTTGGTGGGAGCTAAGTTGTGATCCCTGCCCACAGTGTCTGTGGCATAGGGTGGCCAGGAGAGTGCAATTGTGCTCCTAGGAATCGGGTTCAAAGAGCTGTTAACAGGGGAGGGGCCCCACACAGGGCAATTCCCCAACAAAAAGTACACTTGTCCCATGGGATGGGGTCCCAGGGTCTTCTACAGGCTCAGGCAAGGGGGCCCTCAGGCTTAGTATGGGGCCTCATGCCCACTCCATTTAAAATGAAATATCCCTGGGGGTATGTGGTCCCCGTGGCATTTTTGAGGCGCTGGGAAGGGGGTGGTGTACCCCATCCCTATATTATGGAAATAAACCCTGGGGATGGGGTCCCTAAGGCCAAAATAGGCCCTGGCCCCACCCAGGGGTAATTTATTTAAAAACAAAACAGCCACCATTTTATTTACTGCAATCCTGTGGGAGAAGTGCAGAATCGCGGCAAATAGAAATGTTTTTTTTTTTACTATTAGCCACAGGGTGGGTCCCTCTAGGATCCCCCCACAAGGGCTAGGGGGACAGGGTAGCCTTACCCTACAGCTTTATATTCTTTTTTAAAACATTTTGAGAACACGGTACTAAGTCCCCAAGATCTGTAATGGCCATTGCAACATTTATTTTCATGTTGAG
Source organism: Calotriton arnoldi (assembly GCA_963921515.1). Lineage (NCBI taxonomy): Eukaryota > Metazoa > Chordata > Amphibia > Caudata > Salamandridae > Calotriton > Calotriton arnoldi. The sequence goes on along the minus strand of CAWUFW010003913.1, from coordinate 1,440,787 downwards.
GCCAGCCAATCAGAGTGTGAGCTCCAGTCGTAGCTCTTGCTCCTTCAAGAAAAAGGTTTGCCGGTGGGAAAAAAAGCCCATGCGGCCAACCAGATCACTTTATTTTTTGAAGTTGCATGATCGCGGGACTCTCACGAGCGTCTTGCGGACTCAATCGTCCAGATATATAAAGGTTTAGAATTAATTTCTCAAAAATTACTGAATGGACGGGGTGATCTATCAAGCAGGGACTTAGAAATCTTGGGGTCCCAAAGTGCAATTTCCCATGCACTTTCCATAGGGATTTTTGAAACGCGCTACAGCCACGGCAAGATCTTGGTCCAGAAAGAATGCTTTTTTGATTTGGTGTAAATCCAGTCAGTAGTTTTTGAGAAAGTAAGGTTAAAAAATATTTGTATTTCTGGACTGCAGGTCAAAATTGTTAAATTCAAGCTATTTCATTGGCTGAGGGTCTTTCTTTGAGTGAATGCTCTGACTGGCTGCAACATGGTAGGAAATGTTGTGACAACCATTACAGGCATCAGAGACTTAGTCCAATGTCCTCAAGAAGTAAAAAAAAAAAATGAACATATGGTGACAGGGTAGGGACACCCTGACCCCCTCCAGCCCTTGTGCCGGCTCTCAAAAGGAGCCGCAATCCTGACGTGCTTCAGCGGGATTGCAGTAAAAAAAACGCCAGCTACCATAGGTTTTTTTTTTATGAATCCCAGGCTGAGCCAGGTTCCTTGGGGTGAAACAGTTTTAAAAAAACGTTTGGAGAGGGAGACGTGTGGAGCCTGGTGGGAGCAGGGAAAAGAATATAAGTCAGCTTCCGGTGAACCCAGAATGGGTGCACGAGGGCAGCCAGTGGGACTATGGGAGCCCTGGGGGCTACCCACATGGCCCCCAGAATTCTGTGTTGCAGTTGCCCTGGGTGGGCCCCCACCTTAGGACCTGGGGTTTGGGGTTCCTGTGCCGGGTTTTGCTCAAGCGGGGGGATTCACACCCCCTTTCCCTTACAATAGAATATGGCCCTCGAAGATTGGGTCCCAGGGGCCTGTAAAGGCTCATAAAAATAACTGTGCAGTTTCCACCCCTCTCAAATAATTTCAGTCACAGGGGAGGGAGTTCCCAGGGGCCAGTATTAGCTTGGGGAGTGGGGGCCACATAATATTCCTTAATATCCCATTCATTGTACCTCTTTTTAATGGTGCACTTGGGTTACAGCCCCCGTATATGTATCTTTTCCTCTAATAATGAATCCAATTATCTTCCTTCATACAGCCGGTTTAAACTTCCACTGCAGTCTATTTTAATTGGATCCATGAAAACACTTGAAGATCTTTCCCAGCTTCCACAGCTGCATCAAACCGCTGGTTCTCGTACTAGCTCTAGTGGTTAGATCCTCGGATGCACATGCGCATAGGGGTCTATATCTGGAAGTCTTCGACATCCATGGTGTTCTCACCATTGCAGGGAATGCAGTGCCAGAAGACTCCGGCTCTCACCACTTACTGTGCTGCTCAGTAGGCACTCTGCCCCTGGTTTTCTAGTAAGTCTATTACAGCTTAATTTATCGCTGAATCGTTGCAACCTTGCTTCCACGCCTCCCTTTTGCATGGGAAGACTTATCTATCCCTGTCTCACTCCCTCAGGTATCAGTTATGAGCCATTTAGACTGCGTCTTCGTATTGCCCAAATAGAAATTCATGCGGATAACATCTTTCTGACCTCAAGAAAGTAACCTATGCTTTTAATACACACCGATTCTCCACCCGCTGGCATCTGTTTTAGTTCAATTGAATTAATCCCTAATTTTGCTGATATTATTATTTTTTTAGCTGCCAACTTAATTCTGGTTGCATTGTATGTTCCTTGAGCCGGTTCCAAGATCCTAAAAACTTCCCTTGAATGTTGGATAATTTTACTACCTCCCCTGCAGCACGAAGATTTCATCTGCAGGTGATTTAGAGTAATTGCTACAACAGGGCACTATTGGCCCTTCCACATTAACTGTTCCCTAGCCCTCTTACTCTTTCCCCCCCCTTCGTCCCTTCGCTGCGTCCATTCAGGGACTCCATAAGATAGGTTAATCATCTTTCTTTTCAGGCCCATTAATGGCCCATTTCAAGGTGTTCTTTCTATCGGGACGACCCTGGTGTAGGAGCAATTCCCTACTTACTCACCAGGCATGTTTTTCATTACCTTTTATAAATAGTGTACGAAGGCCCAAGATAATCCGTTTCTGATCCTGATGTTTCTTTCATTTCCCTAGATATTAGGTGCTCGCACACCTTGTCCTGATGATGACCTCACATCCATAGAGGTCGAAACGCCATTGATTATAAACATTCCGACTCCTTAAATATAAGGTGTTTCTGTTATTTGATACATATTTTTATCACACACCTGTCACTGCATGATCTTTTCACTTAATTGTGAGCATTGGATCTTATTTGACACTATTTGATCGATATACTTCAAATATTCTGCAATATAAAATATGCAATAAATAAATTAATTGCAGCCAAAATTTAGATTTTGTGCTTACTTCTACATTTGCCTTGGTGGATTAACTAATTATCAGGTTAAAAATGTTTTATAGACCAGATTTACTATCTATAGTGAACCACTGTTTTTTACAGTATGGTTTATAACCCCAGGTTCTCTAAAATTAGTGTGGTCACCCTTTATACTAAATATATGCTAGGTAGCCCATAGGACAGGGTGCTGTGTAATTAAAAGGTAGGACATGAACTTTTAAATTTTACATGTCCCAAAAAAGAATAACTTCCAAATTTGTTTTTCACTACTGTGAGGCCTACCCCTCCTATATGTGAACATTGAGGATTACTTTTTACATCTGATAAGGGTAATTCCCAATTGGAAGGAGGTAGAGCTGTCATGTTTAGTATGTATGGAATTGTAATAAATCCTCTTTAATGGTAAAGTCGAAATTATCATTACAATTTTACAAATGCCACATTTAGAAACATGTTACAGCAAACAAATGATGGACGGAATGCTGACAATGCAAACATTCTCCCCCAGTCAAAAGATCTGGGTTAAATCCATCGTTCTTTTGCCCACTACGCCACCCCACTTTGGACCCAGCCATATGCAAATCAGTCTTCACCCTGTGCCCCATGGGAACAGTCCATACTGAACTGCCAGGCCAGGTCCTCCCTGGACTGGAAACAAGCATCCTGGGACCGGTTTCAGGGTATGTCACCCTTCTTCAGCCAGGCTAGCTTGAATCCAGTGGCGCAGTGAGCAAGCGACCCACGTCTGGGCATACCCATCCCACTTAGGGCGAAAAATGTTACAGCAAACAAATGATGGACGGAATGCTGACAATGCAAACATTCTCCCCCAGTCAAAAGATCTGGGTTAAATCCATCGTTCTTTTGCCCACTACGCCACCCCAGTTTGGACCCAGCCATATGCAAATCAGTCTTGACCCTGTGCCCCATGGGAACAGTCCAGACCAAACTGCCAGGCCAGGTCCTCCCTGGACCGGAAACAAGCATCCTGGGACCGGTTTCAGGATATGTCACCCTTCTTCAGCCAGGCTAGCTTGAATCCTGTGGCACAGTGAGGAAGGGACCCACGTCTGGGCATACCCATCCCACTTAGGGCGAAAAGTGTTACAGCAAACAAATGATGGGCGGAATGCTGACAATGCAAACATTCTCCCCCAGTCAAAAGATCTGGGTTAAATCCATCGTTCTTTTGCCCACTACGCCACCCCAGTTTGGACCCAGCCATAAGCAAATCAGTCTTGACCCTGTGCCCCATGGGAACAGTCCAGACCGAACTGCCAGGCCAGGTCCTCCCTGGACCGGAAACAAGCATCCTGGGACTGGTTTCAGGGTATGTCACCCTTCTTCAGCCAGGCTAGCTTGAATCCAGTGGCACAGTGAGCAAGGGACCCACGTCTGGGTATACCCATCCCACTTAGGGCGAAAAGTGTTACAGCAAACAAATGATGGAGGAAATGCTCACAATGCAAACATTCTCCCCCAGTCAAAAGATCTGGGTTAAATCTATCGTTCTTTTGCCCACTACGCCACCCAGTTTGGACCCAGCCATATGCAAATCAGTCTTGACCCTGTGCCCCATGGGAACAGTCCAGACCGAACTGCCAGGCCAGGTCCTCCCTGGACCGGAAACAAGCATCCTGGGACCGGTTTCAGGGTATTTCACCCTTCTTCAGCCAGGCTAGCTTGAATCCAGTGGCACAGTGAGCAAGGGACCCACGTCTGGGCATACCCATCCCACTTAGGGCGAAAAGTGTTACAGCAAACAAATGATGGACGGAATGCTGACAATGCAAACATTCTCCCCCAGTCAAAAGATCTGGGTTAAATCCATCGTTCTTTTGCCCACTACGCCACCCCAGTTTGGACCCAGCCATATGCAAATCAGTCTTGACCCTGTGCCCCATGGGAACAGTCCAGACCGAACTGCCAGGCCAGGTCCTCCCTGGACCGGAAACAAGCATCCTGGGACCGGTTTCAGGGTATGTCACCCTTCTTTAGCCAGGCTAGCTTGAATCCAGTGGCACAGTGAGCAAGGGACCCACGTCTGGGCATACCCATCCCACTTAGGGCGAAAAGTGTTACAGCAAACAAATGATGGACGTAATGCTGACAATGCAAACATTCTCCCCCAGTCAAAAGATCTGGGTTAAATCCATCGTTCTTTTGCCCACTACACCACCCCAGTTTGGACCCAGCCATATGCAAATCAGTCTTGAACCTGTGCCATGGGAACAGTCCAGACCGAACTGCCAGGCCAGGTCCTCCCTGGACCGGAAACAAGCATCCTGGGACCGGTTTCAGGGTATGTCACCCTTCTTCAGCCAGGCTAGCTTGAATCCAGTGCTCACTTTGCCACTAGATTCAAGCTAGCCTGGCTGATGAGGGCTGTTAGCCCGAAACCGGTCCCAGGATGCTTGATTCCGGTCCAGGGAAGACATAGCTTGGCAGTTCAGTCTGGACTGTTCCCATGAGGCACAGGGCCAAGACTGATTTGCATATAGCTGTGTCTGAACTGGGGTGGCAAAGTGAGCTAAAGAATGATGATGGATTCAACCCAGATCTGTAACTGGGGGTGAGTGTTTGAAAGTTTCAGCACTCCGTCCATCATCTCCTTGTGTTTGCTTTGTTCAGCCCTAAGTTGGCAGGGTATGCCCAGACGTGATCCCTTGCTCACTTTGCCACTGGATTCAAGCTAGCCTGGCTGATGAGGGCTGTTAGCCCGAAACCGGTCCCAGGATGCTTGATTCCGGTCCAAGAAAGACATAGCTTGGCAGTTCGGTCTGGACTGTTCCCATGAGGCACAGGGTCAAGACTGATTTGCATATAGCTGTGTCTGAACTGGGGTGGCAAAGTGAGCTAAAGAATGATGATGGATTCAACCCAGATCTGTGACTGGGGGTGAGTGTTTGTAAAGTTTCAGCACTCCGTCCATCATCTCCTTGTGTTTATTTAGAAACATGGCATTTTTCTGCTCTTAGCCCTGTCTGCTTGCAACCTGTCTCCAAATACACGTCTGGGGTGGGTGACAACTGGGCCTTGTGTATTCTCTCTAGACAGCCACACACAAAAGGAGCTTAGGTGTTACTGATGGGCCATCCACATCCTGATTGGCCATCCTGAGCAGGATGGGAGGGAGGAGTTGCGCTCAGCCTCATACTTACACCTGAATAGGCTGTGTCCTGTCCCCTCACAAAGGACTGCGTAACCCGCTGTAGTGAGTCTGGAGCCAGGGCCAGAAGGGAGGACCTTTGTGCACTTCAAAGCCCCTCTTTTCAGTCTCCCCCACTTCAAAGGCACCATTGGGTATAAAAACAGGATCTCTGACCCTACCACTTCAAAACACTTCTGGACCTGTGAAGATTCTGCCAGGATGAAGGCATCCTGTGCTGCTAAAGGACTGCCACTCTGCTGAACTGCTGCCCCGGAAAAATTGTTTTTCTGCTGTGCTGACCTGCCTGCTGCCCTCCTTGCCTGGGAGAGAAAGACTGGACCTGCATCATTTGAACTCACAGTAACTTTAAGGGCTTGATGGCTCGCCTCCTGATTGAAGTCTAGGGGACATAAAAGACTTCCAACTACTCCACAACAGCACCTGGACTCTGCCATCTGACAGACTGGCCTTGCAACCCTTGACCCTTGAATGTGTGTATAAAGGGTGCTCCATACAAATTCCATGCATTGACGCCGTTGAGTCACTTTAACGGCGATGCATCGCATGGATCGAGTATATTGCTTTGATGACTGTGCATGGCCTCTGGTTCCCGACGCATCCTCGACTTGCACAGCTTGATGATTATGTAATGCTTACACCCTGCGGTTCAACAACACATCGACTCTTTGCTCCTCACATCGCCGCTCCGTCAAAAACGCAACTAAGATACTTTGCAGCGGACCAAGGTTGGTCCCTCTATCCGACCTGTGCTCCATCGTGGTTGGCCTGAATGTTCAGATTTGACCTAAACACCGCCAAATAGAGCCAGTAGGCTCTTTAAGGTTTTAAGCACTATAATTCAAGATATTCTTTAAAAATTCATAACTCTGGTTCTTCATAGTGGATTTTTGTTGTTTTGGTTTTGTTTTGTTAAAAAAATTAAGCTCTATTTTGCTGTTCACTGTTCTACTGTTTGAAGTGTTGTACAAATACTTTACGCATTGCCTTTTAAGTTAAGCCTGACTGCTCTGTGCCAAGCTACCAGAGGGTGAGAACAGGTTAATTTAATTTGTGTATTTGACTTACCCTGACTTGGATTGTGGCTCCTGTTTAGACAGGCTCCATACCTCTGCCACCCATAAACCCAATTTCTAAGACTGTAATTAATTCACACATTCCATACTTAATTCCTCAACTATGGAATCGCCGACCCGAGAACCTACGCAAGGAAGCCACACTCCTCACTTTCAGGTAAAGACTCAAGACTCTTCCGTTTAGGGAGGCTCTGGACACAGCATAAAGCCCCTCCGTATTTGTGACTGCTGGTGAGGTTTGGTCACTCTCTCGAAGCGCTAAGAGACCTGCCGGTGATTATGCGCTCTACAAATCCCAGTTAACATAACATACTTCACTTTTTTTGTATACATCAGTATACTATTAAAAGCAGTGGTCGGAGTGGGGGATCTGATGGCATGACATGCCCATTTGTTTTTAATTTGACAAAAACAGTTCCCTTACTTTACGGTAAAAGGCAACCGTCCAAGACAGTTAATTCCAAGATTTGAGATGCCTCCGCTGAAGTGGAAGGGGAGGGATTCTCCTGTGCTGTGAAGCCGAGTGAAGGCCAGACAGATGAACTAGAAACAACCCTTCTTGCCAGGTTATCTTCTGCCTGAAAGAAAAGTAAATGTGTGGACCCGGCATTGACATTAATGGATGGTATTGGCGTTAATGGACGGAGTCACTTGAAGAGGGTTCTTTTTGAGAGGTATTGTAAGGTGACCTGATGAGCTGTTGAGTATGTTCTTTTAATGAACAGTTATAAAATGTTTGCTCTAAGTACAGTCTGTATATTGCTGAGATCTATGTGATGTAAGCACTTGTTATCATCTTAAAGCTAGATCTGTTTTTGCACTTTGTGGCAGCCTATCTTATACTGTGTGTAATACAAGTTTAGGGTAATGACGTATTGTCACAAATCTGGGACTGCGTCACACTAAAAACACATCAGTCACTACCCCTACTGCACCAGCCAGAATTCAATGCTGTGAGTCTCTGGGGTCACAGGCAGGAATCTACAATCATCACATTAACCACTAGAGCTGTAACAGCGTAAAATAGTATATCTCTTACTGCGCAGTTTAACTTGCATTTATTTTTCATTTAAGGTGTGTGTTAGTTTATATGCAGTTACTTGAAGGTGAAAGACCAACAAAATGCTTACAAAATATATTTAGCAACGCCTTTGATCCCACCTCTGAGTTCAATGACCCGGCCCCACTGGACTCAGGACCACAGCTCCCGCCCCACTGGACTCAGGACCACAGCTCCCGCCCCACTGGACTCAGGACCACAGCTCCCGCCCCACTGGACTCAGGACCACAGCTCCCGCCCCACTGGACTCAGGACCACAGATCCCGCCCCACTGGACTCAGGACCACAGCTCCCGCCCCACTGGACTCAGGACCACAGCTCCCGCCCCACTGGACTCAGGACCACAGCTCCCGTACCTTTTTAATGCACTTCGACTGCTGATTAAAAGCATGAAAAGGCAAACATAAAAAACAAGCTGTTTGTTATCATGTTCCATGCTTACATAACTATTTTAATAGATCACGTGGCTCAGTGGACCAATGCATCCACTCCAGTAATCTGTGTACGGCCCCAAAGTTTCAGTTTTGAATCCTGGTGGGGCCACTGAGCCTTTCCTCCTTCTCAGGTCGATAAAATAAGTGACATCTAGAGGGGGAACAAAAAACTATTTTCTGTCACTGGCATCAGTAGAACTCCTCTGGTGTGAAACCTTTACGAGTTTTATGGTATATTTACTGGTATCTAAGATTGGACCCGAACCTGCACTAACTTCCTATGTTTATCTTCATGTGCTGTACTTTCCCAAAGTACTTTATGGGAACATATGTTGCAAATGGTGTGTTTTAAACCGCATTACCGGTAACGTTGCTGACAATTAATGCAAAGTACACATAATTTTACAGAGATGTTCTCTGCCATGGAACTGGTACACCCTTGACTGTGCCAGTAGACAGCAGTGCTGGCGAAAGGTACTCTGGGAACTATGGTGAGGGGAGTGGCTGGGGCTTCCTAAGGGGCTGGCAGCAGCTTCAAGGCTTCAGGCCTCTGATGGACTGTCTGGGTGAAATGCACTTCCGGCATCCATCAAGTCCCCACCATTGGCTCACCAACACTTCTCAGCTGGGCTGCTACACCCTCTCCTCAGCAGGACCATATTTCCAATGACACTGAAACAATATCATCTTTGCACAAGGATACAGCATTGTGTCTGTTGTTTTAGGTATGGTAAATAACTCAATGTAATGGTACCCAACTTTTCAACCTCGGAGGAATGAAAGACTGAGCTTGCATCGCCAGGATTTGAGCTCGTTACTTGCAGATCAAACCAGATATCATGAGTTTGTTGGGATACTTTTTCCAGTCTCCATTGAAGAGTCTGTACTGTCTCTTCTGGTCAGTAATGCTAGACCTTTCTGTGACAGCAGCAGCACCCCTGAAGAGGGCTGCTAACCCTATATAGACTGTGCTATCACTTTCCAACAGGGCTTTGATAGTCTGAACATTCGCCGGGGAACTCTCTGAATAACCGTGCCCTCTATACGTTTGAACAATCATTCATTCATTCATTCTCAGGCCCCTCTTGTACAGTATAGTCACTTCCGGAAAGGTCCACTAATATTGCTCTTTGACCAGAGTCCCTTCTTACAGAAGGGAGATATTATGTAAAGTAACAAACAAAGGGGCATATTAGCAAGAACGACGTTAAAATTATCGAGATATGAATTTTTAAATACTAGTCACTTTCTAGTGCTTAGAAACCAACAGTGCCACTTTTGGTCATTTCGTTGCCTCTGACAGGGACACATTCACCTTTAGCAATTGTTCTGGAGGATCTCTCGCCAATCTTGTGCAGCCCCCTCCAGCAGGCTGGGTCCAGTTAGAACTCCTTCCTGAAGTTCTTCTTCGGGTCCAAAGTGTCCAAAACACAATCCAAGGGTCTGGAATTTCCAAGAGGGTCCTTGAAAGTTTGGGACTTCAGTTCCCACAATCCACTTGGACAAAACCCTTCCAAATCCACTGGTAGTACTCCAAGCTTAGGATTCTTTGTGGTGATGGTCCAGGTGCGCTCTGTTAATCTGTAGCTTGCAGGGAGTCCACTCTTTAGTCCTTTTGAAGCAGGTTTGATACACAGGGCTGTAGTTTCAGATGGTGCAAAAGGTGCAATCTTCAGAGTGCAGGGCCTGGTGAATGCACATCAAACACTTCAGCGTGGGCCCTTATGATTCTCTTAGGTTTTAAAAGCAGATCTGAGAGGCACTACCCCTCCCAGATACTTATTCAGTGTTCTCTGGGGTCAAGTAGGAGGGCACTCCTGTCCAATGAGGTGCAGGGCAACACCCCAGATCATGACCACTTCCTCCAAAGTGCGACAAAATGCTAACCCAGAAACCACTATTCTTCCAAAATTCAATATGTCAGAATTTTCAGCAGAGGGAGCAGAACTAACTAAACTAGCCCACAGGATGGCTTCATCTGCACAGGTGCACTCCCCCCACATCTGGGAATGCCTCCTTAATCCCCCCCATCTGGCTGCGGGGCAGAGAGGAGAGGTGTAAATGAAAACTGGTTTCTATAGCTTCCCCATGGCTCTGGCATTCCTATGCCCGGCAACCTCTCCTCCCTGAAAGGCTTCCTGATCCCAGGGGTCATTTATCACCTCCTCAAAGCAGCCAGGCTAATCCACTTATCTCTGACCAATCAAGGCAGAGCAATAGAGGGCTGAATTTTGTCTTACAGACAAGAAAGTCTTATAACTTCTTTTCTGTACATTTTAGAATAAATTCAACAATATCATATTGTTGAATTTATGGTTATCATTCTACTGAGTCCTTTAATCCTAGTTTTATGGCTTTTCTTGCTCCAGTTATTAACTAATAACCTTTTCTAATGTTAACCTATGGGCTGGGGATCTTCAATGGAAAAAAGAACTGGGCAATTTCTCCAATACCAGGGCCTATAAAACAGGTTTTTATAAGGATCCGCTTATATCTACAGGACCTCCCACCCCTGGAACACCTAGGAAAGACTTTAGGGGTACTGAACACATAAACATATTGCAGATCCTCATTTCCCCAGTGCTCCTAGCACAAACGTCGATTTTGGGAAGCACTTTACTACAATCTGGGGAGTGAAATGTGCAATTTCAGACCCCATGGCATATAAAAACCTTTTTATAAGGATTCTCCTTATAAGTACCTGACCCCCACCCCTGAACCACCTAGGTGTGCCCCAAAACACAAAAGTCGAGTTTGGGCACAATTTGCATTTTAAAAGCAGTCCTGCAACCAAGAGCTGCTCTTAAACTGACCTCAGGCCTCACAGTGCACACATGCAAGTGCAGACAGGGCTGCTGGCCTCTAAACTGCCCTGCCCTATTCAATGCCAGGGACTTAGAGGTAGTTTCAATCCCCCCTTCCCTATATGCACCAGGGCCTTATAGGGGAGGTCATGCCAATCACAGGGGTAACCTAACCCATAGTGTACCCTAGTGTGTGTAGGTGTCTTCCCTGTGGTCTAAGTGTGTTTTCAGCATAGCACTGGCCCTGGGTCTGGTTCGGCAGAATCCAGGGTCAGTCAGAGTCAGCTACCACCAGTACCAGTCAGCAAAAAGTTGGGGGGTGCCCACTGCACAGGATAACTTTGCAACAGTAGTAATGAAACAAAATGCAAGGGGACAGTCTTTCATAATAGAATATCGGTCCTGATTCATGAAAACAAATCTTATCCTATAGATTTACATAAACGTGCAGATTTAGTACTTTTTTTGATCAACAATATTCCCCATAATGTGCCTGGAAAGCTAACTGAAGTGAAAACATTTTTGCCTATGTAGGAAGCTCTTCGTCCTTGCCCACACCAAATATGGGAGTGATTTGTTTCTCTTCCTATCCTGGAGAGAGGAAATTCCTCCAGCTCTGCAGTGTATGTCAATAAGAAATTGGGTGATTGGTTGAGGGGGGTGGAAGCCACACTCATGGAACAACCACAGTCTTTGCCAGGGTGAACCACTGAAGCCACTAAATTAACTTGTGCTTAACCCTCTGGTAGCTTGGCACAAATCAGGCAGACTTATCTTAGAGGCAATGTGTAAAGTATTTATGCAGCACGCAAACAGTCGCAAAGTGAAAATGCAACAACAAAATTGAACACCAATTTAGAAAAATTGGGTTAATTTTGACAAACAAAAAGACACAAAATGAATTAAATACAATCGTTAAAGCCATCATTAGAACCAGAGTGTGTTCACCCAGTGTGAGAAGTTGGCCTGGCATATGCTGTCCACTAATTATAGTGGGCACCTTGCACCAGTCCAAACAACCCCTTATTGGAGATAGGTTAAAGACAACCTTTATTGAAAGCTATCCTAGTGGTAGCTATGGAGAGCAGCCTTCAGGCTAAGTCTTGAAGGAATGTAAAGCAGCTTGTTTTACCAGTCTATAATCTCTTGAGTGACCAAATGAAAGAGGACCACACCAGGTATATATTCAAAATATATGTATTTATTACTAAACACACCCCTCTAGTCTCTTTATGAGGCTAGAGTTCGAAGTACATACGTTACGAGTTAGTTATCTACAGTAATAGCACAAATACACGTTTGAGCCCCAGGGCGTACCAAACCATATACCAATAAAGTGGTATAAGAACCACGACTGAGCTAGACACAAGGCCTAGAGCCTGTAGAAGTGCTTGGACCACAAGGAACCACCCAAGGCAGTGACACAGGGGACCCACGGGGGACGCGTGCAGTGTATGAACACAACCGCGAACCACCGTTAACTTCTATGGGGAAAGTCGCGATTAGAATTTAAAAGAAAAGGGACACTTAGAGGAGGACTTGGAGCAAACCCTTTAAGAACTAGGCTGTTCTAGTGTCAATACCCACGGGAGCACTGGAGTACTCGAGTTACCTCACCCAGGGAAGCCGGTTGCAAAGGTGTCTTTCGGGGTCGGGTTTCGTCGTCGCTTTCAATGGCGATCTGCTGCAAAGTGCTGCTGGCGGCCCAGTCGAAAGTGTTCGGGTGGATCCAAAGGTGGATCAAAGATCTGGAGAACCTGAAAGCAGAGGGGACAGAGTCTGGGTCACTAGCCAGTGACCAGGAAGGCGATGAGCAGATGCCCACCGATGTCGAGTGCTTCAGGTAGGTTGATGGTTGTCTTGACTCTTCAGCCACGAGGTCCAGGAGGCATCGACGACAACCAGGAGCTGGATTCGAGCTGTCCCATGACGTCTGTCAATTGCAGGGGTATTGGCGACCGGATTGGACCCAACAAGCCTTGGCAACGGCAAGTCTCATGGAAATCGAAGAAGGACGATGTTGCAAACCAGCAAGGTCTGGGGAACTCACCCAGCGAGGATAAGTCAGGGCACACCTGGAGCAACCAGGGAGCCCAAGCAGAAAAAGATTGGCCTTCGGGAGGGCCTACTAGCCAAAAGACTAGCGACCGCAAAGGAGCCTTGAGACGGTGCACGTGGAGCTGGCTCACAGGACACTCGTGGAGTGGAGGCCAGTGATCTTCGGTGCAGTTGGTGCTGGAGGCTGGGGCTACTCGGAGCCCAAAGCACGACTTTGTGGGATACCCAGAAGAGGATGCACTTGCAAATGCGTTTGGTGTCCAGGGGTCACGGTTCCACGTTACCCACGACAGCTACGGGCCTCAGCTTTGCTGGGGACTCAGGGCAGCCTCGGGAAGTCTGGAAATCCACCTCTGGTGATGCAAAGACTTCGGCGTCCGACGGAGCTTCAGCGATGCAGACCGGACACTTGCTTCTTTGGTGCCTGCCAAGCAGGGGAGTCACTCCTTCACCCCAAGGGAGATTCTTCAGTCCTCTAATCTTAAAGTAGAGCGTCGAAGGTCCAGGATTCTGTATCAGAGTTTCGTCCAGGTAAATCTAAAGTCCTAAGGACTGGGTTCCCCTACTTATACTAAGGTAGGGGGTTGGACATACTCTGTGACCCCACCTATGGGAGGGTCAGGGCAGAGGGGTGGTTACACCCCTTTCCCTTTGTCCAGTTTCGCGCCAGAGCAGGGGCTGGAAGCCCCTGAGCCGGTTTGAACTGGGGTATGCACAGGGACACCAAGTGTGCCCCCAGTGCAGGACTTCAAAGCACCAGAGAGTGCTCCCGCCCAGCCCCAATACACACTATCCTGTCTGGGGAGGTGGTCACACCTCCCTGGGACAGGAAACCTATTGTCCAGGCCTCCCCTGCCGGAGTTTCGGTCAGCAGCAGGAGGCCAGACTCGTGTCTGTGGCAGCGGCATCCATTTTGTGATGCCAGGGCTCTGGAAAGTCAGTACCGGGCATACCGGTGTGTACATGTCTTTCCCTCTAGAAGGGTGGAATGCTACCCCCGCCGCCAGAACTGGCGGGGGGTAGTATTCCAAGATGTTTGACACCAAACACGACATGTTTCCGTGCAGCCATACCAAAGTTAGCATTTAACGCGAGGTTATAATGCGCTTAAGAGTATATGGTCAGGCTGCACTACAAACAGCATCAGAGAAGGGTCTCCGAACGCTGCAGAGGGGCCCTGCTCATGCAGGGGCACCCTCTCACATAGGAACCACGCACTCTGCCTTCAGGATTGATAAGGCCTGCCATAGGAGTGACTTATAGGTTTATATGTGTGTATGTATATAGTGATATAGGTAGCTTATATCACAGTAAGGGGTGCATGCACCACCTTACCCAGGCTGCAGTAGCAGACCTGTGGTGTCAGTTTGGATGGCCTTCCAGGGGTGGCACAATACATGCTGCAGCCCCTGGTAGGCCTCTGAGGTACCTATGCCCTGGGTACATAGTATACCATATACTAGGGACTTATAAGGGCACTCCAGATTCCAATCAGTGATGTGCCTAAGGCACATGGAAACAATTTTAGAGAGGAAGCAGCTAGGCTGGGGTTCTGATTAGCAGGGCCCCAGCCAGACTAAGGTCGAAAAACAGTGAAGCATCAGCAAAAAGTGGGGGTACCCATGTGAAGCAGATCCTACTCTCCTACACAACCCCCACACCAAACGTAGGGTCATTAAACTAACCTTGCCCAGTTAAGTCTTCATGTTCTAAGTGGAAGTACCTAGAGAGTCCATCTGCATTGGCATGGTTACTCCCAGGTCTATGTTGCACTGTGAAGTCCATCCCCTGTAGGGAAATGGACCACCTAAGCAGTTTGGGGTTTTCACCCTTCATTTGTTGTAGCCATAAGAGGGGCTTATGGTCTGTTTGAACAAGGAAGTGAGTACCAAACAAGTATGGCCTCAGCTTCTTCAGAGCCCAGACCACAGCAAAGGCCTCCCTCTCAATGGCTGACCAACGTTTCTCTCTAGGGGTCAGCCTTCTGCTAATGAAAGCTACTGGCTGATCCTGACCTTCATCATTCAATTGTGACAGTACAGCCCCTACCCCCAATTCAGATGCATCAGTTTGAACAATGAACTTCTTGGAGTAATCAGGACTCTGTAGAATGGGAGCAGTGCACATGGCCTGCTTCAGGTCATCAAATGCCTTTTGACAGCTAACTGTCCACTGAACCTTTTGGGCATTTTCTTGGAAGTTAAGTCATTCAGGGGTGTCACTATTGATCCATACCCCTTGACAAATCTCCTATAGTACCCAGTCAGGCCTAAGAAGGCTCTCACCTGAGTCTGGGTAGTTGGAGCAGTTCAGTCCATGATGGTCTGGATCTTGCTCTGCAGTGGTTGAACCTGGCCTCCACCCACAAGGTGGCCAAGGTACACAACCTGACTCTGCCCTATCTGGCACTTGGTGGCCTTGATAGTCAGGCCTGCTTTCTGCAGGGCCTGTAAAACATTTCTGAGGTGGACCAGGTGATCCTCCCAGGTGGAGCTAAAGACAGCAATATCATCTAGATATGCTGCACTATAGGCTTCCAGACCTGTAAGGACTGTATTCACCAGCCTCTGAAAAGTGGCAGGTGCATTCTTCAGACCAAAGGGCATCACCACAAATTGATAATGCCCACTAGGGGTTGAGAATGCTGTCTTTGGCTTTGCATCATCAGCTAGTCTGATCTGCCAGTAGCCAGCTGTCAGGTCAAATGTGCTTAGATACTTGGCTGAGGCCAAAGTGTCTATTAGCTCATCTGCCCTTGGTATTGGATGGGCATCAGTCCTAGTGACTGCATTGAGACCCCTGTAGTCCACACAAAACCTCATCTCTCTTTTCCCACCATTGGTGTGAGGTTTTGGCACAAGGACCACTGGACTAGCCCAAGGGCTATCTGAGGGTTCAATAACTCCCAAATCCAACATCTTCTGGACTTCTGTCCTGATACAGTCCCTGACATGGTCAGGTTGCCTCTAAATCTTATTTTTAATAGGCAGACTGTCCCCAGTGTCCACTTCATGAGTGCACCAGGTAGTCTGACTGGGTGTCAGTGAGAATATGTGTCTGAACTGATTGATCACCTGTCTGCAATCAGTCTGCTGCTGGGTAGTGAGGCTGCCTGCCAAGGCTACACCATCCACTGACCCATCACCAGGGTTCTGTGAGAGCAGGTCAGGGAGTGGGTCACTCTCTTCCTCCTGTCCCTCATCAGTAGCCATGAGCAAGCCCATGTCTGCCCTGTCCACATATGGTTTTAACCTGTTGACATGGAGAACCCTGTGGGGACTCCTGGGTGTTCCTAGGTCTACTAAGTAGGTAACCTCACCCTTCTGCTCAACAATGGTGTGGGGTCCACTCCATTTGTCTTGGAGAGCTGCTGGGGCCACTGGCTCCAACACCCACACCTTCTGTCCTGGCTGATAAACAGTCAGTACAGCCTTTGGTCATGCCAGGCCTTTTGAAGTTCCTGGCTAGCCTCAAGGTTTTTAGTTGCCTTTTTCATATACTCAGCCATCCGGGAGCGGAGACCAAGTACGTAGTCCACTATGTCTTGCTTTGGGGGCTTGAGAGGTAACTCCCATCCTTCCTTCACCAAGCACAGTGGACCCCTGACAGGGTGACCAAACAAAAGTTCAAAAGGGCTGTAGCCAACCCCTTTTGAGGCACCTCCCTGTACGCAAATAAAAGGCAGGGCAAGAGTATGTCCCATCTTCGCCTAAGCTTTTCTGGGAGCCCTTTAATCATGCCCTTCAAGGTTTTGTTGAATCTCTCAACTAAACCATTGCATTGTGGGTGATAGGGTGTGGTGAACTTGTAAGTCACTCCACACTCCTTCCACATTGCTTTTAAGTACCCAGACATAAAGTTTGCACCCCTGTCTGATACAACCTCCTTAGGGAAGCCCACTCTTGAGAAAATTCCCAGGAGGGCCCTTGCCACCACAGGTGCTGTAGTGGTCCTAAGGGGAATAGCCTCTGGGTACCTGGTGGCATGATCCACTACCACCAGGATAAACCTGTGCCCAGATGCTGTTTGGGGATCCATGGGACCAACAATGTCAATCCCCACCCTTTCAAAGGGAACCCCCACCACAGGTAGTGGTATCAGGGGGCCTTTGTAGTGCCACCTGCCTTGCCACTGGCCTGGCAGGTTACACAGGAGCGACAAAACTCCTTGGTGTCTTCAGACATGTGGGGCCAGTGAAAGTGAGGGACAATTCTGTCCCAAGTCTTGTTCTGGCCCAGGTGACCTGCTAAGGGAATATCATGGGCTAGGGTCAATAGGAAGCCCCTGAACTTCAAAGGTATAACCAACCTCCTGGTAGCACCAGGCATGGGGTCTCTACACTATGAGTACAAGAGTCCATCAAACCAATACACAGTATGGGGACCACTAGCTTTCCCAGCAGCCTCAGCAGCAGCTTGCTGTCTGAGGGGTTCAAGAGAGGGGCAGCTCTGCTGCTCCTGGCTCAGATCTGCCCTGGAAGGTCCCCCTGTCCCCAAGAACTCAACCTGGTCAGGTTCAAGCTCCTCTGGGACAGTTCCTTCCTCAGGACTGAGATCATCCCCTCAGGGGACTGATCTTCCTTCTGAGCCAAGGGGGAAGGCACTGCCTTTACCCTACTACTCCTCTTCTTGGAAGGCACTTGGTCCATTATTCCAGAATCCAAGGCCTGTTCAGTGCTAGACATTTTGGCTTGTGACCTGGTCACAGCAAACACATCTGCAGGGATCCCCAGCATTTCTGCATGGGTCCTGAGCTCCACTTCTGCCCAAGCTGAAGTTTCTAAGTCATTGCCAAGCAAGCATTCAACGGGTAGGTCTGCACTTACCACAACCTTCTTAAGGCCAGTTACCCCTCCCCAGGAGAAGTTAACAACTGCCAGAGTATGGTCTGTTCTGACGTTGCTAGCATTGGTCACTTGGTACATTTCACCAAGTATAATCTGCCCAGGATTCACAAGGTCTTGTGTCACCATGGTGACACTTGCCCCTGTGTCCCTAAATGCCAAAGCCTCTCTTCCATTGATTAAAGGCTGTTGTCTGTACTTGCCCAGATTACTGGGACTCACAGAGGAGGTCATATCCATGCCTCCATCACAGACTAGGACAGCCTGAGTGAGTTCTCTGACTAGGTCAGAGCTCATCTCTTTACCCAATGTCAACCCTACTAAACCCGGTGCTTGTGTAGTCCCACCACCAACTGTAACTGCACTAGGGGGAGCAGGTGCCTTAGGGGCATTGGTGGGGGCTGGAGTCGAGTCTTTGGACTTGGTGCAATCACTGGTCCAGTGGGTCTTTTGCTTACAGACCGTGCACCATGGTTTTCTTTGGCCTTTCCCTTTGGTAGACTGTGAATCCCCACCTGAAGAAGATTTTTGGGGGCCTTGTGAAGACTTTTGATCTTTACCCTTCTCCCCACCCTTATTAGAGGTTTTCGAATCTTGCTTCTTAGGGTCACCACCTTGGTTCTGTACCTTCTGCTTCACCCTGGTTCTGACCCATTTGTCTGCCTTCTTTCCCAATTCTTGGGGAGAGGTCAGATCAGAGTCTACCAGGTGCTGATGCAACAGCTGATTTTGACAGTTATTAAGAATCTGCTCCCTCATTATCAGATTGTACAATCCTGTGAAGTCACATACCTTACTGCCCAATAACCAACCTTCCAGAGCCTTGGCAGAACAATCAACAAAGTCCACCCAGTCTTGAGTCTGTGCTTTTTGGGTATCCCTGAACTTTAACCTGTATTGTTCAGTGGTTAGGCCAAACCCATCAATTAGAGCACTCTTCAAGACTTTGTAATTAGCAGCATCCTCCTCTCTAACAGTGAGGAGCGTGTCTCTACCTTTGTCTGCAAAGGAGAGCCACAAGATTGCTGCCCACTGCTCCTGAGGGACCCTCTGTACTTTACAGGCCCTCTCTAGAGCAGTTATCCATTTGTGGATATCATCCCCACTCTGGTAGGGAGGGACAATCTTGCTCAGGTTTCTATGGTCATAAGACCTTTCCCTATCTTTGGGGAAACTGCTGCCACCATGGGACTCTAGTCCCAACTTTTGTCTCTCTCTATAGAGATCTAGGGACTCCCTGTCTATAGCCAATTGCTGTTTCCTGAGTTCAAGCTGAGCTTGCTCATATTGAATCAGTCTCTTTCTCCTCTCATGAGAGGATTCCCTCCTATGAGAGGAGACAGAGGTCCCTATTGAGGTGTCAGAGTGGTTAGACTCCTGAGAAGGAGACCTAGACCTTCTGGGCACACTCAGAACTCTTCCTGGGGGACAAAGGGAGGTCAGTCTGATCCTCTCCTCCTCCTCCTCCACAGGAGGAATTGGGTTTTCCAGGACAAGGTCATTTTCACCTTCCTGGCCAGTTTCAGAGGGGGGCCTGGGTTTCTTAACCCCTGGCCCCTTCCTCATCTTCTGCCCCACCCTCTTTGCCTACCCCTTCAGACCCTAGGAGCCTGCTGAGATCATCAGCTAGTAACACCTCCCTGAGGTGTTGGGTGCTGGCACTTTTGCCTGCCTTCAACTTCCTAGTATTGCATAATGCTCTCAATTCCAAGAATGGGAGTTTATCATACTTGGAGGGAAGAAGCCCACTGGCTTCTGGCAAGGACTCACTGGGTCCTGGCTTTGAAGACATTACTAGTGAGGTGTGGTGTATGCACTACCTACTCTAGTGTGGCCTACTAAACTCTCTTGAGTTGTAGAAAGGGTGTGCTGTCCCTTAACACACAACTCTAAGTTCAGTAGAACTTACTGTATTACTAAGCTTGATTTATATGTAGCTTAGGTACCCTTAGTGGTTTTCAGTTGATCAATTCAATTGAGATTATCTGGTAAAACAATAGCAAGCTGGAATCCCACACGCTGCACACCAATGTGAGAAGTTGGCCTGGCATATGCTGTCCACTAATTATAGTGGGCACCTTGCACCAGTCCAAACAACCCCTTATTGGAGATAGGTTAAAGACAACCTTTATTGAAAGCTATCCTAGTGGTAGCTATGGAGAGCAGCCTTCAGGCTAAGTCTTGAAGGAATGTAAAGCAGCTTGTTTTACCAGTCTATAATCTCTTGAGTGACCAAATGAAAGAGGACCACACCAGGTATATATTCAAAATATATGTATTTATTACTAAACACACCCCTCTAGTCTCTTTATGAGGCTAGAGTTCGAAGTACATACGTTACGAGTTAGTTATCTACAGTAATAGCACAAATACACGTTTGAGCCCCAGGGGCGTACCAAACCATATACCAATAAAGTGGTATAAGAACCACGACTGAGCTGAGACACAAGGCCTAGAGCCTGTAGAAGTGCTTGGACCACAAGGAACCACCCAAGGCAGTGACACAGGAGACCCACAGGGGACGCGTGCAGTGTATGAACACAACCGCGAACCACCGTTAACTTCTATGGGGAAAGTCGCGATTAGAATTTAAAAGAAAAGGGACACTTAGAGGAGGACTTGGAGCAAACCCTTTGAGAACTAGGCTGTTCTAGTGTCAATACCCATGGGAGCACCGGAGTACTCGAGTTACCTCACCCAGGGAAGCCGGGTGCATAGGTGTCTTTCGGGGTCGGGTTTCGTCGTCGCTTTCAATGGCGATCTGCTGCAAAGTGCTGCTGGCGGCCAAGTCGAAAGTGTTCGGGTGGATCCAAAGGTGGATCGAAGATCTGGAGAACCTGAAAGCAGAGGGGACAGAGTCTGGGTCACTAGCCAGTGACCAGGAAGGCGATGAGCAGATGCCCACCGATGTCGAGTGCTTCAGGTAGGTTGACAGTCGTCTTGACTCTTCAGCCACGAGGTCCAGGAGGCGTCGACGACAACCAGGAGCTGGATTCAAGCTGTCCCACGACGTCTGTCGATTGCAGGGGTGTTGGCGACCGGATTGGACCCAACAAGCCTTGGCAACGGCAAGTCTCGTGGAAATTGAAGAAGAACGATGTTGCAGACCAGCAAGGTCTGGGGGACTCACCCAGTGAGGATAAGTCAGGGAACACCTGGAGCAACCAGGGAGCCCAAGCAGAAAAAAATTGGCCTTCGGGAGGGCCTACTAGCCAACGGACTAGCGACCACAAAGGAGCCTCGAGACGGTGCACGTGGAGCTGGCTCACAGGACACTCGTAGAGTGGAGGCCAGTGATCTTCGGTGCAGTTGGTGCTGGAGGCTGGGGCTACTCGGAGCCCAAAGCACGACTTCGTGGGAGACCCAGAAGAGGATGCACTTGCAAATGCATTTGGTGTCCAGGGGTCATGGTTCCACGTTACCCACGACAGCTACGGGCCTCAGCTTTGCTGGGGACTCAGGGCAGCCTCGGGGAAGTCTGGAAATCCACCTCTGGTGATGCAAAAACTTCGGCGTCTGACAGTAGCTTCAGCGATGCAGACCGGACACTTGCTTCTTTGGTGCCTGCCAAGCAGGGGAGTCACTCCTTGACCCCAAGGGAGATTCTTCAGTCCTCTAATCTTAAAGTAGAGCGTCGAAGGTCCAGGATTCTGTATCAGAGTTTCGTCCAGGTAAATCTAAAGTCCTAAGGACTGGGTTCCTCTACTTATACTAAGGTAGGGGGTTGGACATACTCTGTGACCCCACCTATGGGAGGGTCAGGGCAGAGGGGTGGTTACACCCTTTCCCTTTGTCCAGTTTCGCGCCAGAGCAGGGGCTGGAAGCCCCTGAGCCGGTTTGAACTGGGGTATGCACAGGGACACCAAGTGTGCCCCCAGTGCAGGACTTCAAAGCACCAGAGAGTGCTCCCGCCCAGCCCCAATACACACTATCCTGTCTGGGGAGGTGGTCACACCTCCCTGGGACAGGAAACCTATTGTCCAGGCCTCCCTGCCGGAGTTTCGGTCAGCAGCAGGAGGCCAGACTCGTGTCTGTGGCAGCGGCATCCATTTTGTGATGCCAGGGCTCTGGAAAGTCAGTACCGGGCATACCGGTGTGTACATGTCTTTCCCTCTAGAAGGGTGGAATGCTACCCCCGCCGCCAGAACTGGCGGGGGGGGTAGTATTCCAAGATGTTTGACACCAAACATGACATGTTTCCGTGCAGCCATCCCAAAGTTAGCATTTAACGCGAGGTTATAATGCGCTTAAGAGTATATGGTCAGGCTGCACTACAAACAGCATCAGAGAAGGGTCTCCGAACGCTGCAGAGGGGCCCTGCTCATGCAGCGGCACCCTCTCACATAGGAACCACGCACTCTGCCTTCAGGATTGATAAGGCCTGCCATAGGAGTGACTTATAGGTTTATATGTGTGTATGTATATAGTGATATAGGTATCCATATCACAGTAAGGGGTGCATGCACCACCTTACCCAGGCTGCAGTAGCAGACCTGTGGTGTCAGTTTGGATGGCCTTCCAGGGGTGGCACAATACATGCTGCAGCCCCTGGTAGGCCTCTGAGGTACCTATGCCCTGGGTACATAGTATACCATATACTAGGGACTTATAAGGGCACTCCAGATTCCAATCAGTGATGTGCCTAAGGCACATGGAAACCATTTTAGAGAGGAAGCAGCTAGGCTGGGGTTCTGATTAGCAGGGCCCCAGCCAGACTAAGGTCGACAAAAAGAGTAGAGCATCAGCAAAAAGTGGGGGTACCCATGTGAAGCAGATCCTACTCTCCTACACCCAGGTCATGTATGACTCTCAGACAGTGGATATATGTATCGTTTTATTAAAGTAAAGTAAAGTAGCAGAGGTCAGGTGAGTACGATACGGAATAAGGGGGGGGACGACAAAGGGTTCTCTTAGCTGGGTTTTTAACAGTGTCACTGGGTCCTTCCAGGAGAACTCCTTTCTCTCAGGCTCCTGGTTCTCGGTGTCCTGGTTCTTGGCCGTCACAGAAGAAGAGGAGCGGTGGTCTAAGTCCCTCAAAATAAACAGACAGGGAAAAGGTCAGGTGCCTGTATGGCTGGCGTAATATAAGTGTCAACCGTCACCTTCACCCAGGGTGCTCTCATTTCAGTGTTGCAGACTCTTTACCATGAGTAGCAATCACTTACTTTAGTGTCTTGATTTGCCCACACCTCCGTAGAGCTCTGTGTCCATGCACATGCAGAAAAGTGCCCTCTAAAACCCTAGTGGTGCCCCTTCCTCCACCTTCCTAGGGAAAAGGGGTTAAGAAACTGTACTTGCCTTAAGCCACGGCCCTCCTGGGTCGTGGCTGGGGGAGTCACACTGCCCTGCTCTCCTTCTGGTCGGATTGACTCTAGCGTAGTGCCTCCTGACGCTGTCCTGCTGCTCTCCGCTGACCTACTCTCCTCGCAGCTCCCGCTCCGGTCCTTACAGCCTCCGGTGTCTCTGCCCTTGACTGTCGCCGTTCCTCTGTCGTCTTCCTCCTTTCTCCCTCCTCGTGGTCCTCCGCGTCTTCTTCTTTTTCTCCGCCCTCCCCGCTGTGTGTGTCCATCCTCCCACACCGCGTTGTTTCCATTTTCGAAGCTGGAACGCTGACCCCCTCTTCCGGGTGTCCTATACCCGCCGCCATGTTGGAAATCCCGCCGGTGGACGCCGCAGGATTACACTGCCTTCCCCCTGTGTATGGACGATCGGGCCATATGGACACTGGGCATCGAGACAAAAAGTCCACATTTCCTTGGGCCTTTCCGGGTGCATGGATGGTCTGAAAAAAAAAAAGGTTGTAGAGATAGGAACCAGCGAAGCACCTTTGGATTTGTGTCTTTATGAGTGGCAAGCCAAGTCAATGGAGCATGGTCTGTTATCAGGAAAAAGGTCCGTCCTAACAAATAGTATTGCAAGGCTTCCATAGCCCATTTAATGGCTAAACATTCTTTTTCCATGGTCGCATAGTGTACCTCCCGAGGGAACAGTTTTCGGCTAAGGTACAGGACCGGTCGAAGATCTCTCTGTGTGTCTGGTTGTGACAACACGGCCCCTAATCCACGATCAGAGGTGTCGGTTTGTAACCAAAAGGTTTCTCAAAGTCTGGACATGTCAAGACGAGAGCCTTACACAACACGGATTTCAATTCCTGGAAGCTCATTTCTTGAGTGTCTGTCCACGTTACTTTCTGACTAGGCTGTTTGTTGGTTAGTAAATCGGTAACAGGACATGCTATCTCTGAGAATCGGGGAATGAATCGTCGATAGTAACCCACTAGACCCAGGAATGCTTGTATATCCTTCTTAGTTATGGGTCGGGGTATTCCCTGAATGGCTTCTAGCTTGTTATGTTGAGGGTGAAGTGTTCCTGCCTGTATGGAGTATCCTAAATATTCTATATGATCCGTACCTAGGGTTGTTTTTTTGGGATTCATAGTTAAATTGGCCTGGTGAAGGGAGGAGAAGATATTCTGTAAATGTTGTTTGTGTGTC
Source organism: Calotriton arnoldi (assembly GCA_963921515.1). Lineage (NCBI taxonomy): Eukaryota > Metazoa > Chordata > Amphibia > Caudata > Salamandridae > Calotriton > Calotriton arnoldi. The sequence continues at coordinate 1,416,327 of CAWUFW010003913.1, read as the reverse complement.
TCCCAGTCCGAGCTATATACAACAATGTCATCAAGATAGGCTACCGCATATTGTTGATGGGGTCGTAATATCACATCTACCTTTGAAAGGTAGCTGGGGCACCATGTAGCCCAAATGGCATTACTTTAAAATGATACAATCCCGAGGGTGCGGAAAAGGCTGTTTTCTCCCTATCTACCGGGTTAAGAGGTATCTGCCAATATCCCTTCGTGAGATCAATGGTGGACATTACCTGTGCTCCCCCCAGTCTCTCAATTAACTCATCCACTCTGGGCATGGGATAATTGTCAAATTTTGAATGGGCATTCAACTGGCGATCTCCATGCGCTTGTTGAGGGTAACATGGTGGACGCCGCGGAATTACACAGAGTTATTAGTTTTTAATATTGTTATTGAAAAATAGCACCTAAAAGGTCAAAGTGCCAACCAAGGATATCTGGTCGCACAAGACCAGGTCAATATCAAAAATCAAGGCCAACCACAATGGAGAGTGGGTCGGACACAAGGAGTCAGCTTACTTTTGGGCTTAGAAGAAATGTCAGAAATGTTATTGAGAAGGTAGAGGTTCATGCAGCGTCATGATTGGTCACAGTGCATTCTGGAAGCCTGTGCCCGGAAGAGCGCGATGCAGCAGATGGCAGCGGCAATCAGGGAAGTAATTTAAAAAAAATTATTATTACTATTTTGTACCCCGACACCCCAGCTCCCTCTTCCGGCCTCCCCCTCCACTTTGGTAGGGGACGGGCTGCTACTGGTGATTCCTTTTCACAGATGACAGAGATTTCAGCATTCATGAATCAATTTACACCCTGTCGGGAATCACTTTGTGGGTTGCGGGTTACATTTAGTCATACACTTACATGCACCACCAAATGTTCCTTCATGAATTGGGCGCACAGTGAGGGAGGAGGCGATGCCCTCAATAAAAGAGTAGATGATGCGTTAAGTTGGACTTGTCAGGGAACATTTGCACAGTCAGTCAGTTTCTCATTTACTACACATGAATCACATTACTCAGAGGTTGTAACTTACTCCAAGTTACGCCCATTTTACTAATTAACAGAATTGCCCTCTGTCTGCAATCATAACTTCTACCTGCAGGATAGGTCAGGCATAAGTCACTCACTTTCATGCACTGTGTAAAATAAACATTTAGGGGTAGTAGATTTGCAAAAAAGATTACATTTGAAATTGCTTGCATTGATTTTTATGATAATTATTATTAAAATGTCTTCTTTCACACAAACCTATAAGAACGGAGATAACTGGTGCCTTTGGCAGACTCGGGCAGTGCTTAAACTTATGTGTTCAGGGAGATCCTACAAGTGCAGAAAGTATGAGAAATGCGTCCATTCATCACTTTTGGACAAGAGCTTCCCCACCGCTCCTCTCACACAACTGTAAAATAAGCATACAATTACACCACCTATTAGCAAAACAGTTTTGTATTTAAGTTATATAAAAGTGTGCCCAGGGGAAATTTCGTTCACAGAGTCGTAATCTTGCATAAGTTTCAGTATTTCACCTTACAATCAGTGCTTAATTTGTAAATAAATGCCAGGGCCCTGACCAGGAGGCCTCTGCAGCTTGCACCACCCATCGCCCCTGTCATCGCTGCCAAAACAACTGTTAACCATCTCTCTGGTCTGCAAGTGCTACAGTTCCAATTACTCCAGGTCCCCAAAGCTAAAGGAATGGCTTGGGAGGCACGGAAAAGTCATTTTTAATGTGTATTAATTGTATTCATAAACACTCCTTGTTATGCTCATCTCTAAATTAGATGAGCAGCGCCACCATGTGGCAGACTGTCCTAAGTGCTGTGTTGACAATTAAGTGCCAGTGCCGAGCACCGGAAACCATCTGCTCAAATTAAGCACTGCAATTATTATGCAAAAGTTCCAAGGTTATTAACGAACCATCCGCAAGTTGTTGTCCGTGTTACTATGATTTTGTGGTTTTTTTTTATACTGCAAAATACGTTCATGCATGCAAAATGCCAGACTGGTGTTACTTTGGGCATTTTGTGTAATCTATGTGAAATAAATTATCCAAATTTTCTCAGTGTTACACATAAGTTACACATGAACTTAAGTGTTCTGTAAACTGAGCGCAAATGGCAGAAACTGCGGGCATTTATATCAGGGGCCATATTACAGTAAGTGCCCCGGGGGCGCAACGGCCATTTGCGCCTGCTTTGCGCGACCCCGGGACACTTTGCGCAGACGCTTGTGCACTCCCTTCAGTAATACCGATAGCACTGGTGCACTTAAAGCACCTTCCTGCACAAAAACAAACCTGAGAGGCACATACTTCTTTCTATGGGTACCGCCGTAGAGCTGGTCCACCGGGTCAGTTCACCTCCTCTGATGTGCTAAAGGATGCAATTGTAATTGTATTTATATAGCGCTTACTACCCCTGATGAGGAGTCGAAACGCTTTTTGGCAAGTAGCACACTACTCCAGAACCCAAAAGGATTAGTGTTGGATTAATATAGGGAAATAGGAATTAATTTGAGCGGTGGTTAATAGGATTGAGTAGGATAAGGGAGGGATAGATGAGGGAAGAGTCTAGAAAGTGTTTATTGGGTGATCATATTAGTAAGAAGAGGTGTGGGGTGAGGAAACGGAGAAATGGAGGAGAGAAGAGTCTCTAGAAAGGGATTAGTGAGATCATAGTAGTAAAATGAGATTTGGGGTGAGTCGAAGGAGAGATAGAGGAGGGAAGAATTTAGAAAGAGTTGCTTGGGAGATCATAGTAGTAAAATGAGATTTGGGGTGAGCCAGGAGGGATAGAGGAGGGAAGAGTCTAAAAAGGGTTATTTTGGAGATCACAGTAGTTGAATGAGATTTAGGGTGAGTCAGAGAGTGGAGGTAGAGGATATACTGAGAGAGGTATAGGGTGTGTGGAGGTAGAGGATATACTGAGAGAGGTATAGGGTGGGTGGAGGTAGAGGATATACTGAGAGAGGTATAGGGTGAGTGGAGGTAGAGAATATACTGAGAGAGGTATAGGGTGAGTGGAGGTAGAGGATAGACTGAGAGAGGTATAGGGTGAGTGGAGGTAGAGGATATACTGAGAGAGGTATAGGGTGAGTGGAGGTAGAGGATATACTGAGAGAGGTATAGGGTGAGTGGAGGTAGAGGATATACTGAGAGAGGTATAGGGTGAGTGGAGGTAGAGGATATACTGAGAGAGGTATAGGGTGAGTGGAGGTAGAGGATATACTGAGAGAGGTATAGGGTGAGTGGAGGTAGAGGATATACTGAGAGAGGTATAGGGTGAGACAGTAGTGCATTGGAGAGAGTGAAAGTTTTTTTCTTTCTTCTATTGAAGAAGTAAAGTAATAAATGTATAGATACATGACTACATGGAAAGGGCATACGTGTATAAGGAACATAATATATTGAGATCTAACTTTTTATTGTATAAATTCAGACTTTCAAGTGTGGCTGTATTACAAGCTAATTTATTTGTGTTTTTTTAAAACTCAGTTCTTCTTTTAAATTGTATCGTTTCCTAAATATTTCAATAGGGAAGGACTTGTAGATAAAATAGTTATGATAATAAGCACATAATGTTACTTACGTCTGAGAAACACATAAAAAGGAAAACAACAATGGATTCGCTTTATTCAGATATCTCTGTAGTAGTCGAGTATAAATTTAGCATCGCTGGTGTGGAATAGTTGGGAGGTGGCTTCAGAAAACAATAAAAAATTATTTCCCAGATCCACTACCTCATTGAATTGAATGTGGATAAAGGATTTACAGTTCCTGTTTTGTACAATTGGGAGAGTTGTAAGCTTATAAAATGCTATTTTACAAAGCCAAAACTACAATCAAATTCTGTTTTACAAACGGAAAAGTAGGCATGCCCCTCTACTCTACGCCTCTGTACTCTTTGTGACACTATACGACACTCCAATTCATTCCACTGTATGACATGGCACTCAACTGTCTGCCATGTAGCTACACTCTACCACATGCCACTCTACTGTACGACATCCGCTCAACTGTAAGGTAGTTCACTCTACACCCCTCCACTGTAGCACATGATATGGCACCACACTATGCCACGCCACTCCACTGTACGCCACTCCACTCTCCAACACAGTACTCACTGTATTACACTTTCTAACACTCCACTCAATGACACTGCATTTAACAACACATAACTGAATAAGACTCGACTCAACAACACACTGTACAAAATTCCACTGTAGGCTATGCCACACCAGTCGACTCAACCTCACTCCGTCGTATGCTACTGTATGATACTAGACTCCCCTCCACTCTACAATACAGTACTTCACCCTATCCCACTGTACGACCCTCTAGTCCACGCTATTTCATTCTACGACACTCTACTAAACTGCACGGCATGCTATGATACTCGTCTCCACTCTCCAACACTCTGCGCTCGTCCATTCTACAACACTGTACTCCACTGGACATCACGGTACATTTCTCTACTACACTTTATTACACTATACGCTTCCCCCCTATGAGCCTGTACTACACTCTATGCCACTTTCCCACACTTTACTCCTCTCTTTAAGACTGTATGACACTCTAATCCAGTGTACGACACACCACTGTGTGACATGCCAATCCACTGTAGAACACTCTACAGCACTCTATGGCCCTCCACTGTACGCTACTGTACACCACTGTATAGCACCGGATGAGACTCTACTCCACTGTATAAGATGGCAATCCACTTTATAACACTCCACTCCACTCTACAACACTCTACTACCGTCTATAGCACTCCACGTCACTGCAATATACGACACACCACTCCATTCTCTGACACCACACTCCACTCCGTTCTATGATATGCCACTCCAGGGTACGCCACTCCACTTAACGCCCCTCCACGGTAAGAGACTTGAAAACACGCCACTGTATAACCCGGCACTACACTCTATAGCACTCCACTATAACACACTTAACACCACTGTACTACACAGTAAGCAACTGTACAATATGCTGCTCAGTTTATGCTACTGTACGGCAATACACTCAAAGACAGTCAACTCGACAACACTCCACTTAATGTGGATCCATAGCACAACACTCCACTGTACGAGACTGCACTGTGATCCAGCGTGAGCCCAATACCTGATCAGGGATCAATACTCAATAATATCACAGAACAATGGCCCATACACATACACCCAAATCCCTGATACGCTGGGGTCAATTTATAAATATCTTCAATTCCTTTAGTTTCTTAAAAGTCATGTATGGCATCTTTAAAATACTTATCTAACTAATACATCAACTTTCCTTCTACTTGGTCGATGAACCAATTAGTTGAATAGTTGATGGTAATGATACTTTTTATCTGACTAATCATTCGATTAACTAAATAACCACAGACTCTCATTGAAGTTAATAAAGTTTTATCTCAAATTAAATGATAAAATGCTCAATGCATATGGTCACAAATGCAAACAATGAATTCACAAAGGGACAGAAAAACATCAGCAATTTCAAATAGAGACAAACTCATCAATCAATAATGACATTGTGCATAAAGGAGTGGATAGATGAAGAGACAAAAGTTTCAGAGACAAAATACATTTGCAGATAAATTGTGCAAGAACGAGTCAGAATAACACAAACCCGACGGATCTGTAGAACACCACCCCTTTGGCCTAAGTGATGGTGGGGGTCCCCTGAAATAGAATCAGGGGACAAAGATTTCAGGGACAGGATCAGGACAGGACAGGAACAGCTAGGCCTCTCTGCAAACCGACGAACAGCGACGCATCTCCCCTCTCTCAGCCTCTCCGCCTAACGTCTAACCACACCCCTAAAGGCACCCCAGTTATACCCTAAAACCTACATGTCCGTCCCACATCAATTGAAACATTTCACAAAACTAAGCAGATGATTGGAGGGTTTAGGATGTGGTTTGTCACACCATCATGATTTCATCCAGACTCTAAATATTTCATTGTTTTATGCCTATTCCCATGAACTCATAATTGTTCCATTCACATAATTTAATTCATGTTACAATTGTATATAATCTTAAGCAATGTCCGCGGAAGGAGTTTTTCTGTCCCGCGGTCCGTCGCATCCCTTGGCAGACGATCATCATATTGGCCTTCAACCCTTTCACTTCTTCTGCTGTGCTCAGCGCTTCAGCGTGCCTTTGTCAAATCAATTTCACTCATTTATCCAACCCCTCCTTTATTCGGCTAATTTAAGGAAAATGGCGTCTCATCCAGCTCACTATAGCAAATGGAAAATGAACATTCATTAATTATATGATAATGTAGTTTTCACTGTTTACCACCCACCTTGCACTATTCCCTGTTAACGTTTTTCCTAGCATAGCTTTATGCCAAAACGGTATTATTTATAATTTCAAAGCAAGCTGCAACATACAAACTACGAAATGCACATGTGGCCTAGTCATGCATTGTTTCTCATTTCTTTCAAAGCATAATGTAAATAAGGTTTTAGTTCTTTCATGCGTTATATCCCGTTAGTGCATGCATGCGCAAAGCAGTTTTGCCTTGTGTTCATGTATGGTGCAAGTTAATTTTCTATTACTACTTACTGTCAGTATGTATTATGGGGGTATTCATTCGAGCAGGCTTCTTTTTGCGAAATCCTGCTCCATCAATTGTAAACCAGTCCACTGTATGACACTGCATTCTACTTTATAGAACTCCACTCTATAACTTATGCTTACAAACTCTGCCCATATTTGCAACAAATTATGGAAGCACGAACAGGGACTTAGCTTCAGAGGAGGTGTTTGGGGTATTACACCCCCCAGATAAATGTATTATCTAGTAAGTAGTTGGGGACAGCTGCTTTTAGTCAGGTATGGTGAGGTATCTGTCGAATTTCATTTGCGATTTTTACTTGTCTTTTTTGAAGGTCTTAAAAAACATTGTCTATTTTTCAAAATATTGTGTTCCAAATACCCTACCAATTTGTACTCCTCTCCCCGCCTCTTAAGCTGCACTTATTCCCTGCTTCTCATATATTTTAATATGATATGGCAGCATGATAATTGGAAAATCCAACACTGACACACCCAAATCTTACTGACCAAGCTACGCCCCTGAACTCGAGAGAGAAAATATTTGCTCACCCCATCTCATGTAACACTCAAAATTCAACAGGAACTGATCAATCTCTAGCTGACCTCTTGTTAAAACTTTTTACTACATAAAGGATGTCAGTTAGAATGTCTTAGTTCTCATGAGCAAACCGCTACCTACAAACAAGGCTGACTTTTGGGAACTGTAGATTAAGCAATAAGTTAAGTTAGTAGATTTATATAGTGGGCTTATCACCCGTGAGGGTATCCAGGCGCTGTAAAGGGGAAAGGGGAGATTAAGGGGCATATTATCAACGGCCAGCGATAATGCTGGCCGTGCTTAGCGATAATTTTGTTATCGCAGGCTATTTCTGGAATTTATCGCCCTGGTAGCGCGTTATTAACAACGCGTTTCTCCAGGGCGATAAAAATTCCAGAGATAGCGAGGTTATCGCCGTTTTGCAGGGAGCATCAGTGGTTTTCCAGCGATGTTCCCTGCAAAACGGCGATAACCTTGCTGATACGACCCACAGGCTCGTATCAGCATAATCCACCCCAATGTTAGGGATAGGTAAGTCTGCATTTTAGCAGACGTTAGTTTTTGGAGAAAACAGTGGTTTTCTCCAAAAACTAACGTGTGCTAAAATGCTGGGGCAGCCTTGTACATATTGCGATGTGAACATCAGCGATATTTGCAAGGTAGTCCATCCGGGGTACGCCCACTTTGCATCTCATTAGAGATGCAAAGGGAGGCGTTAGGAAAAAAGGTGCTAACATGCGATTATGCATGTTAGCACCCTCTTGTAAATAGGGCGATAGTTTTATCTCCGCTTTTTTGGCTTTTTAAGCCAAAAAAGCGGAGATAAAGCCCTTGTAAATATGCCCCCAAGTGATTTACCCAGAATCACAGGATGTTGTGCGGACGCCGAGACTCGAACCCGGATCTCCGGGTGGCAGCTTTGGCCTCTGCGCCAAAGGTGTCTTTATCGAGAGAACTGTATCCCAAGACGCAGCACTGCTAACATGACCAAACACAGTATTGGGCATCAACTTCAGACCAGAAGGGAGGACAGGACATACATACTCTTACAGATGTATAGTGCATTGTAAAACTTGGTTCTAATCTTGCCTGAGAAGCATTTAACATTTTGAAGCGCTCTTTGACATTCACGGCACCCCACATTAGAAGCCGACATCAAACGCTGAGCATGTTCCTTCCTCCCAGTAACCCCGAACCGTCCTCGCCTGACATAAATGTGTCTGCTCGGCTGCATGCTGATGAGAAGAAATCACAACATCCGAAAGTACATTTATTGTAAAGTAAAATGGAAACTTATCTTGGCTGCCCGTCGTGAATCTCTGCATGTACACAAATCCTTATCTGGGAAGGGCACTTGTCTGTAAGTTTATGGGTTGCAGTACATAACCCTCCCCAAGTAAATCTTATGTGGCATTTAATACAGCCATCTATTCTCAGGAGTCTAGCTACACCGGGGTGGCGGGGTGTTTGGGGTGTTATATCCCCTAATAAATGTATCTTCTGATGAATAGTTGGGTACAGGTGCTTTCAGTCAGGTATGGTGAGGTGTCTGGTGGATTTCAGTTGGGGATTTTGCACACACATGTGAAGACAAAAACCCCCCCACACACACTCTCCCTCCCTCTGTTTTGAAAGTCCACAAAAATGTTGGTTATTTTACAAATTTCTCACTTAGTTCTTCTACCAATTCACATTTTTCCCCCTTTCCTTTGCCCCTTAAGCCCCTCTCCTGCACCCTGCTTGTCTTAAAAAATATTTTAACATTATAAATCAGCATGATTGTTAGAAAATCTAAGGCTCACGCCTCCAATCTAACTAACCAAGCTGTGCCCCATTCTGTATTTCCATTACATGCTTCGATTCCTCGTGTGACCTGTAAACTTGTTCCGATGTAAAACATTCTTTCACCTCACAATTCTTTTCAGTTCAGTTTAACTGCTAATAAAATAATGCATTACTAAATTAATAAAAAAATCACATTGTTTGCTCTCCTACACACCCTTCAAATCTGACGCACAGCTTGAGAAGGGTGCTACTAGAGGGTTTGCATGCAAATTGCCTCAAGCAACAGGCCTCAAGCATGCAGGCAGAGCAAGAGATGCGCTCTATGAAACTCAAGGTATGGTCGTCTGTTCTACTGGCTCATTTGACCTATACATACTGTGGTAGACTGTTCTTACTGTAAGAAATATCAGCTGTAACACATCTATGCATACTGTAATAAACTGCTCTTACCCCTCACAGGATATCAGCTGTGACACTTCTATGCATACTGTAATAAACTGTTCTTCCCGCTCACAGGATATCAGCTGTGATACTTCTATCCATACTGTAATTAACTGTGCTCACGCCTCACACGATACCAGCTGTGACACTTCCATACATACTGTAATAAACTGTTCTTACTCCACACAGGATATCAGCTATGACACTTCCACAAAGTCTGTAATAAACTGTTCTAACCCCTCACAGGATATCAGATGTGACACTTCCACACAGATTGTATAAACCATTCTTACACACACAGGATTTCAGCTGTGACATTTGAATGCACACTGTAATAAACTGTGCTAACCAGTCACAGGGCGTCATCTCTGACACTTCCACACAGACTGTAATAAGCCATTCTTACAAACACAGGATATCAGCTGTGACACTTCTGTACAAACTGTAATAAACTGCTCATACACACACACACAGGATTTCAGCTGTGACACTTCTGTACATTCTGTAATAAACCATTCTTACACCCACAGGAAATCAGCTGTGACATTTCTATACATACTGTAATGAACCATTCTTACACACACAGGATATCAGCTGTGGCACTTCTGTAAAGACTGTAATAAACTGTTCTTACCCCTCACAAGATACGGGCAGTGGTTCTTCTGTAAACGTTAGTTTGGTAAAAGTGATTTCTGAGTGAACGACAAAAACTCCAGCTATAAGAATGTCTCCATCCCTGGTATACACCTGTTGCTTCCAGGGCTTGAATTTACAGGCTGACTGAAGGTATGCTTCTACACCATGAGAGAACAGCAGAAATATGAGGCACAGAGTAACACCCATCATTTAGGCTCAAGCCCTGATTATAAATATGGGTCCCAGCAGTGAGACCATCAGTGATCAAGACACACTGACGAGCTTATGAGTTAAATCCATCTTCAGGAGCAGTTATAAAGTAAGATCTGGAACACATAGTCTGTGGGATTCACTCTCAGCAGGCAAGGGTCAGTAAACTGCTCCTTCTGGCACAAGTTATTTATACATTCTTACCGCTGACGCAAGATACGGGGGTCTATAATTTTCAACTACACCATCCCTTTCTGAACCCATGATTGAATATCCCAAATGCACACATGTAATACATGTAATGAAAGTGCGCAGCTCACAATTATACAGAAACACAAGGTGTGGCCTCTAGGGAGGAGGAGACACATGGGACAGAAATAATACCATTACTTCCAATAGTGCATGAGCAATAGGCTAATTGTAATCAGCACATAGATTTGAGAGAGCTGTAATATTTGTAAGTAAAGCAAGAAACCGCAAAACATGTCTGCATAGAATGAACATGTCAATGAACCTACTTTGGACTAACCTTCTGTTAGATGGGGCTTTTTACTTCCATTTCATGATGATATGATGCCAGTGGCAGGCCTGTGTGAATGTGTATACAGTTTGTGTATCAAGATTATCCTGTCACCACAAATCCACTTCAGATTTTTTTTCACTTCTTGAAGGATGAGTGCACCCAATGTATCCACCTCTAGAATATTGTCCAGGTTTTCAGTTGCAATGTAATCTGGCAAGTCCATGGTGATCCAGTGAGTGAGTGAGAATCTGGGGCCTTTGCAGTGCTTAATTTCAGCCAATGGTTTATGGTGCTCGACACAGGCACTTAATTGTCAGCACCAGTGAACGTCACAGTGTGCCACAAGGTGGCTCTGTCTGGCTAATTTAGAGATGATCCCAAAAACAGTTAATTATTAATTCAATATACATTAAAAATGACTCTTACCTGGCGCCCAAGACATTCTTATAACTTTGGGGGCCTGGAATAGTCCGAATAGTCACGCTTGTAGGAGTGTGAGGGTTAGTAGTTGTGTTGCTACTATCATTGGGAGCATGGCAGGGGCAATGTGTGGTGCAACCTGCAGTGGCCTCTTGACGAGAGCCCTGGCACCTATTATTTTACAAATTAGGCACTGGGCTGTGGATGATCCTTGTGAAAAGCATTGCCAGTTCCCCCTTGAACCACACGAGTCAGGCACCAGTGATGAATGTTTATTCTAACTTATAGCATTGAATGTATCTAAGATAATGACTGGATTGCACAGGCAGAGGTATGTCGTCATCTAAAGATACTACACACAGTTCTACTTTGCAAGAGAACAGTTCTCATAGTAGTACATTATTTTCAAATCAGGAGTGTACGAAAGTACTCCTTTTGACATCGTTACCCCCCCCCCACACTTTTTGCCTGACTCTGAATGCAACTTTGACTGAATGTGCACTGGGTCCCTGATAACCAGGTTCCTTTGTTTCCACAATTGGCACACCTCGGGCCCACACATAAATACCTTGTTACAGGTACCAGTGACACCAGGGCATTGTGACCAGAGAGGGTCTCTAAGGGCTGCAGTATGTATTATGTTACCCTAAGAGACCCCTTACCAACATGCACACTGCCACTGAAGCCTGCCTGTTTTGGTGCAGCTAAAAGTGAATAGTCGACCTGGCACTCATCCCTGTGTGCTAGGCCTACCAGCACTGCAAGAGGCATAGCTAAGTCACCCCTACAGCAGACCTTACAGCCAGCCTTAGGCAAGGTGCACTATACCTCTTGTGAGGGCATAACTGCATGAGCAGATATGCCCCTACAGGGTCTAAGTCCATTTTTAGATATTATAAGTACATAGGGAAACCATACTGAGTACATGGGCTGGGAGCTTGTCAATATGTGTTCCACAGCTCCACGATGGCTTCACTGAATCCCAAGATATTTGGTACCAAACATCTCAGATTAATGATCCCTCACTGATACCAGTGGTGTATGCATTCATAAATGCACTCAAAGGGCACATCAGAGGTGCCCCCTGAAAAACTACCAAACCACTCGTGTGTGGCTGACTGGTCTGCATCAGCCTGCTACTTCCAGACATGTTTCTGAACCCCTGAGGTGGAAGCCTTGTGTTTTCGTGGGTCAGAACCAAAGGCAGCTCTGGGTGGAGGTGCTACACACCTACCCCCAAGCAGAAACAGCATTCAAGGATGGTGAGCCTCAAAAGCTTCCTGTTCTTTGTTATGCTAGCCAGGGCCTCTCCAGTTAGTGGAGATGCCCACCCCCCTGACCAAGCACCACTTTTGGGGCAAGGTCGACGGGAAAATTAGTAAGCAGGAGAGGTGTGACCCCTCTCAGTCGGGACCACCCCTAAGGTGTCCTGAGCTGAAGTGACCCCCTCTTTTGAAAATCCTCCATATTGGTTTGTGAGGATTTTAGCCAATAGGTTTAGGGGTATGCTTCCTCTCCAAAGGGAGTGGACATAGAAAGGGTGTAGTCACCTCAATGGTAAATAGCCCATTGGCTACTACCTGCCAGTAGCTGTGACGGCCCTAAATTGAGCATTTAGGGGCACCCCTGAACCTTGATCCTCATATTCCTGGAGACCTAAAGAAGAAGGAAGACCAAAGAGCTGTACCAGCAGTTGAGAATCCAGATGACAACTGACTTGGCCCCAGCCCTATGGGCCTGTCAGCAGTCCTCGAACAAACCTGCACCAAAAATCGACTCGTTCTGCAGGCCCAGCAACCTCCACAACACTGGGAGGACTGCCTGCCTTCCCTAAAGACCAAGAACTCCAGAGGCCAGCCGCCCTGTCCACAAAGAAACTAACAAGAAGAGCTCTAGTGCCCTGCTGAACCGCCCGGACCTACCTCTGCACCTGATGCCTCCAGGCCGAGTCGATGTAGCCCACCGGCTCTAAGAAGGTTCCTCAGGAATCCCGAGCTTGAGTCCACCCAAGTGTGAACCCTCCTAGACTCCAAGAAGACGCCTGCAGCCTCAACACGAAAAGTACCTCAACCCCGACCGGCTCTGGTAAGATATCTCTGATGCCAAAAGACACCACCGCACCCGCAGCCCCTCGGCCTTGGGGAGCCTGACTGATGGTGTCCCTGAGTTCCTCAGCACCCCAAAGTACTTCCAGAGCCACCAGTCCCCTTCGTCCAGCCTCCTGGTCCGAGCCTGCAGCCTTTGTTCAAAATCTTCAGTCTCCATCGCTTTGCATTGGGCACCCCACACTGTGTTGGCACTCTTCACCAGGCTGCCTCTGTGCCGCTGAGGGTGTGTGTTTGGTGCTGCCTCGTGGCCCCCCCAGTGCTGGTCCTAATCCCTGGAAATTGACCCCTAACTCTGATTCTACTTACTTACAACTGGCACCTCTTTGCATGGCCCTAGTCTCCATTGACTAACATTGGGCCCCAGTGACCGAATTTCACCTCTGCACCCGGCTGCCCCAGTACTGCTGGTGGTGCAGTCTCTACAGTTACCTGACCCTTGCCCCGTGTTGGTCATAACACCAGAAGACTGGAATTTTAAGTCTACTTACCTGTGAAATTCCAACATTGTTTGTCCTTTATAGTTTAACTTTGAACTGTTTGACAAATGCACTGTGTCCACTTTTTATACCTAAAAATTGTGATATTGCAAAATGTAGTTTACTGCAACTGAGTATCTTTGGTTCCAAGTAATTAATATACAAAAAGTAATATTTTTATAAACAATTGGTTTCGGATCTAGTCATTGAGTGTGTGTACAACAAATGCTTAACACAACTAACCCTCGGCGCAGATTTCTCCAGAATTACCAAAACGGCAAGGAAAATGAGGATTGCAGCTCGGGGACGCCACAGTACGTAGGTAAGTGGTTTTAAATGTATTTTTACTTAATGTTTACTTACTTGTAATAGTGGGGGTGGAGGCGGGGGCTGGCCAACTCCGCTCCGCCCGCGGAGTGTGCGGAGATTTGCCTTCTCCGCGTTCCGCGGAGAAAACGGAAAAGGCAAATCTCCGCACACTCCACGGGAGGAGCGGAGGTCTCTGCCCGGGGTTAAACACAACCCTCTAATAAGCCTAACTACTTGCCCACACTATCACAAAAGAGAGCATTAGTATCACCTACTTAAGCCTTTGTAAAGCCTGTGGGGATCCACTGGAATCTGTGCACAATATACCTTACTTTGCGATAGAATATACAGATCCAGCTTCCTACAAGGAGCACAACAATGGCCTTCTGAATTCTCAGGGCAGTGGCGGAGATCAACCTAAGTGCAGTCTTTGGTTCAGGAGGAGGCGTTTGGACAACTTTGTTACTTTTGCTTCACTCAGTTTAGAACCAATAAATAGGCCATTGCACAAATATGCAAACCAGACCAAACTAAAGGAAGCCACAACTTCAATGGGGCTACATGGGCCTATTTGGGGTCTTGGAAGTCCATCCTTCTCTAATAGCTGCCCCATGTCCTGCATCCCAATGAGAAAATGTCAGACTAGCAGAACGGCGATCAGTCAGATGTAGCAGTGGTGGCTGGGATGAGAAGCATCCTTTGATCCTGAAAGTCATGGCCTATCAGCTGAGAACTCTGACAGCAGAACATGTTAAGTGGGCCACAGGCCAGGAGCGAAGAGTCGGCCAAGCAATCTACCCTGCTGGCTTCTGAATTCTTCCATCTTCTCATGTGGCAACTTCAGTCACTCAGTCAATCCCTCTCGGGGGACATGTGGTCAAGTCCTTTCTCTGTGCAGGTGCAGAGAGCTTCTTGAAGTGAAAGTGTGATCTGGCTCACAGACCAGGTATGGTTTTTGAGATCAGACAACTGAATTTCAAAATTCTCCCTAAACATTTAGATCTAATTAATACTTTGAGATGACATATTCCCTTTAGGTGTTGTATAGTTACATATCTGATACCACAAAGTGGACTTTCTCTCTGGTGTCCTATCATGTTCACTGCAATGGATATTGGGATCAGATAATCTCCAAACAGTCAGAAGCTGTTACTTGGTCAGGAAACACAGTGAAGGACAGGGAATGGACAAGGAGGCCACTCTGAATGTACATTGGCTGGACTGGCCATTTCCTTGGGCACAGTCCTTGTTCAGGTGTCTCATCACTCAGAGCTAGGGCTCACCTGCCGGAACTAGCTTGATCCTGGGACGGCGGATGCGAAACCCCTTTCCTGCTCCATTGAGGAGGATGAGAATCCAAAACCACAAACATACACTTGGCTCATAATGACTGCTGAAGAGAGGAGAGAAATGCTGGGGAAGTGATTACATCTGACTACCATTTAACCTATAAAATTTTACACAAACTTTGTGGCTACATAAATGGTAGAGGCAAGGCTAGGGAATAAAACCACTCATGTATCCAAGTACGATGTTTATTTTGTATTCTTTGTATTGTCTTTTATATTTAAGACAGCTTATCTGCTGATATTTTATGCTCAGAGTTTTTCCTTTTTTCATGTCAAGCCTAGCAGACAGCACCGCTGTCTGACTGCAAAAGACATATTTTGGCTTACGGGGCTTGAAGCCTGCCCATTACTTACCATTGGTTGGCTTTCTTGTTGGTCTCCTTTGCCTCCTTCTTATTTGTGTCCGAACTTTTTGGTTAAGCCCTCCACGAAACTGCATGTGTTTTCCAGCTGTCTTCCTTGTGTAGTTCTCTTCTGCTGGCAACCATGCTGCTCTGTGTTTCTTCCCACCACCTACATGTTGTGCTAACTATTGGTGTCCTCCCTCCATTGCTTTTTCAACCCTGTGCGTCTCTCCGCCCTCCTCCATGGTGCACTCAATCTCATGTCCTCCTCGTTGCTTTCTCGGCTGTGTGTTTCTACCCCGCCCGCTCCATGTGTCTATCTCGCACATTGTGTCTGCTCATCCCTGACTTTTTATGCCACTTCTCACACTCTTTGTGCCTTTTTTTGCTCTTTGTGCCATTTCTCTTACTCTGTGTGTCTTTTCTCACTCTTTTCTGTGACTTTGGTGCTGGTTCTCATGCTCTTGTGCCATTTCTCTTGCTCTGGGTGCCTTTTCTCTCAATTTTTTCTGTGACATCTGTGCCATTTCTCTTGCAATTTATGCCTTCTCTCTCACTCTTTTCTGTGACTTTGGTGCCATTTCTCTTATTCTCTGTGCCTTCTCTCTTGCTCTTTGTGCCTTTTATCTCATTCTTTTCTCTGACTTTGCCATTATCCTCTCTTTGTGTGCCTTTTCTCTTGCTCTTTGCTTTGACTTTTGTGCCATTAATCTGGCTCTTTGTGCCTTTTCTCTCACTCTCTGTGGCTTGTCTCTCACTCCAATCTGTGACTTTGTGCAATTTCTCTTGCTCTGTGTGATTTTTCTCTCACTCTTTTCTGTGACTTTTGTGACATTTCTCTTGCTCTTTGCACCTTTACTCTCGCTATTTACTTCCCCTTTTCCACCCCCTCTCTTCACTCCCATTCTCCTCCCCCACTCCATACATGCTCCTCATAATCTCCAGGGGGCATATTATCAAGCCTATTATCGCCGCTTTAGCTGCCGTTTTCGGCCGAAAAGCGGCGATAATGGCATCGCAGTATTAGCAAGGACACGCTAGCGCGTGTTTCCTTGTCTTAGCACCGGTTTTCCTTACGCCTTGCATCGCATCTCTAATGAGATGCAAAGTAGGCGTTCCCTAGCAAAACAACATTAGAAATATCGCTATCTGTCCTTCGCGGTATTTACAAGCCCGCCCAGCCCACATATAGCGATATTAAAAGCCGCGCTAACCGCGGTTATCGCCGGTATTTTACGTCTGTGAAAATCCTGAGTTGACTATCTTTTACATGGGAGGTGGATTGTACGGCTAAATCCATATCTCCCTATCACTAAGGATTCCCCTATAGATCCAGGTTTATCACTGGATTCACAGCGATAAACCTGCATTTCGCCGCTATCGCCGGCGTTAAACAAAATCGCTGATCGTTGATGATATGCCCCCAGGTGACCACACTCTTCCTCAGCTCTGTCTAACACCACCTGTATTCCTCCCCCTCCCAGAAACTACTTATAGGCAGTGGTAGCAGATGCACACAGTGGGTGTACACAGTTGGTGCACCAAAGGCATGCTCATCTGTGCCCGTCCATGCCTGGACCATGCCCAGCTCCAGAAACCCTGGTCCTACTCTGACCCACAGCTCCGCCTCTGCTCTCCTTCGCATCCTGGAATCCTGGAATCCCGGACATCGCACCACCCTCTGCTGCTGTGCCAAACTTTCTAGGCTGGACTGGGAACCCAAAGCAGCCCTGGCAAGTTTTCCAAACCAGCCCATAGAAGAAGCACTGCCTGGCCCCGGGATGCTGGAAATGCTTGCTTGCTGCTTTTGTTACTGGGGGCCGATACTGCAGCACCACTGCAAAACCGGCCCCCAGTAACAAAACTGGCCAAAACCACTGCAAAACCAGCCCCCACCCTTCAAGCCTGACTGACTGTCTTATAAAGCGCACGAATGCCGAGACGTCTTGGCGCTGGGTGAGAGAATGCTGGGGCCCACGCTGATTAGTCTGCGAGTTTGGGAAAAAGCCAAGTCTTTATTTGTTTCCTGAAGAGAATCCTGTTTGGCTGTAGTCTAATCTGTGCGGGGAGAGAGTTCCATAGTTTGGCCGCGCAGTACGAGAAGCTCTTTCTCCCCCATCTGGCTCTCTTTATCTTGGGGATCAGGATCAGTCCTATGTTAGCTGACCTGAGGCAGCGTTGAGGCGAGTACCGAGAGAAAAGCTGCTGCACATCCGCAGCTCACCCTCCAAACAAGGCCTTGTGAACCAGACAGAGGGCCTTGAAATCCACTCGCTGTCGAACTAAGAGCCAGTGAAGCAGTTTAATACTGGCAGAGGGAGGGTGATGTTTAGGAAGATCCAGTAGCACCCGGGCCGCCGCATTCTGAAGGGACTGCAGTTTAGCAATCTGGCCTTTGTCTGCTCCCAGATAAAGGGCATTGCCATAGTCGATTCTAGATAGAACCAATGCCCCAATTTCCGTTTTCCTAAGAGTTAAAGGAATGAACGGGAGGATTTTACGTAGGTTTTTCAGCGTGAAGAAACAGGCAGAGGACACCTGGTTGATTTGTTGAGCAAATTTTAGATTGCTGTCGAACATGAAGCCGAGGTTCCTGGCCTTGGTTACGGGAGCAGGACAGTTCCCAGCCTCAGTGGGCCACCATACTTGGCTCCATATAGAAGGCTTGTGCCCGAGCTCAATCACCTCGGTCTTTTCGGTATTGAGCTTTAAGAAATTTTAGCTCATCCATGCCCTGACATTGTTTAGACAGTTACTAAACCTGACCGCCATTGTATCCACACTTTGAGTTACCGATACCACTATCTGGGTATCGTCTGTGTACGAAACAAGCATCAGACCATGATCTTTTATTAGTCTGGCCAGAGGAGAAACGTATATATTGAACAAAGTAGGTGACAGCGCAGATCCCTGCGGGACACCACATGGGAGGCAGAAGTTTGCAGACTTGAAACCATCCCAGTATATCATTTGTTCTCTAGAGGCCAGAAAAGATGTTAGTAAGGTTAGAGCCATCTCTCTAATACCTGCTGCCCTCAGACGCTGCGTCAATACCTCATGGTTCACAGTATCGAATGTGGCTGATAGGTCAAGCAGGATGAGGACGGCTCTTACCCCCCCATCCATCACTCTGTGAATCTCTTCCGTGGCCATGATGAGGGCTGACTCGGTAGAGTGTCGGGATCTAAACCCATGTTGGGTATCATCAAGAATATTATTGCCATCTAGATAATCAGTCAATTCTGAATTAATAGCTTGTTCTAAAATTTTAGAGGGAATGGGGAGACAAGAAATAGGATGGTAATGTTTCGCCTCCGTGGGGTCCAAAGTGGCTTTCTTCAGAATAGGCCTGATACAAGCCTTTTTCCAAGGGTGTGGGTATACTCCGGAGTTGATGACCTCGTTTAGGAGGGGAGTGAGGTGAGCACTAATTTCCTCAGGGGCCAGGTGCAGAATATACGGAGGGCAGGGATCCAGAGGCGAGCCAGATTTAGTGTGTGAAAGCAGGTCTGAGACTCGCTCTGTCGCTAGCAGGGGGAATCGTACCAAACTGCACTGAGTTTGAGTATCCTCTGACGGGATCCCCCTATTCCCTGCAGAATCAGACAATGTCTTATGGAGATCATTGTAGACAGTCTGAACTTTAGTTTGAAAAAAGGAGGCTATCTTATCTACAAAATTTTGGTCTGGTGAAAATTGACTGTCTTGTGGGCACTTTGACAAAGCTGTCACCGTTTTAAAGAGCTCCTTAGAGGAGTTTTGGGCCGCCTGGATTTTAGTTGTGTAATATACAGTTTTAGCATTTATTATTGCTGCCTTGTATTCCTCTAGCGATACAAAAGGGGATGATGGACGGAACGCTTGAGCCAATCAAACACTCACCCCCAGTCAACTGATCTGGGTTTAATCCATCATCATTCTTTAGCTCACTCCACCACCCCAGTTCAGACATGGCCATATGCAAATCAGTCTGACCCTGTGCCTCATGGGAACAGTCCAGCCCGAACTGCCAAGCCATGTCTTCCCTGGACCGGAAACAAGCATCCTAGGACCGGTTTCTGGCATTTCAGCCGTCATCAGCCAGGCTTGCTTGAATCCAGTGGCAAAGTGAGCAAGGGACCCACATCTGGGCATACCCCCGCCAACTTAGGGCGACCAAAGCGATACAAAAGGGGGATGATGGACGGAACGCTTGAGCCAATCAAACACTCACCCCCAGTCAACTGATCTGGGTTTAATCCATCATCATTCTTTAGCTCACTCCACCACCCCAGTTCAGACATGGCCATATGCAAATCAGTCTGACCCTGTGCCTCATGGGAACAGTCCAGCCCGAACTGCCAAGCCATGTCTTCCCTGGACCGGAAACAAGCATCCTAGGACCGGTTTCTGGCATTTCAGCTGTCATCAGCCAGGCTTGCTTGAATCCAGTGGCAAAGTGAGCAAGGGACCCACGTCTGGGCATACCCCCGCCAACTTAGGGCGACCAAAGCGATACAAAAGGGGATGATGGACGGAACCACTGGATTCAAGCAAGCCTGGCTGATGACGGCTGAAATGCCAGAAACCGGTCCTAGGATGCTTGTTTCCGGTCCAGGGAAGACATGGCTTGGCAGTTCGGGCTGAACTGTTCCCATGAGGCACAGGGTCAGACTGATTTGCATATGGCCATGTCTGAACTGGGGTGGTGGAGTGAGCTAAAGAATGATGATGGATTAAACCCAGATCAGTTGACTGGGGGTGAGTGTTTGATTGGCTCAAACGTTCCGTCCATCATCCCCTTTTGTATCGCTTTGGTCGCCCTAAGTTGGCGGGGGTATGCCCAGACGTGGGTCCCTTGCTCACTTTGCCACTGGATTCAAGCAAGCTTGGCTGATGATGGCTGAAATGCCAGAAACCGGTCCTAGGATGCTTGTTTCCAGTCCAGGGAAGACATGGCTTGGCAGTTCGGGCTGGACTGTTCCCATGAGGCACAGGGTCAGACTGATTTGCATATGGCCATGTCTGAACTGGGGTGGTGGAGTGAGCTAAAGAATGATGATGGATTAAACCCAGATTAGTTGACTGGGGGTGAGTGTTTGATTGGCTCAAACGTTCCGTCCATCATCCCCTTTTGTATCGCTTTGGTCGCCCTAAGTTGGCGGGGGTATGCCCAGACGTGGGTCCCTTGCTCACTTTGCCACTGGATTCAAGCAAGCCTGGCTGATGATGGCTGAAATGCCAGAAACCGGTCCTAGGATGCTTGTTTCCGGTCCAGGGAAGACATGGCTTGGCAGTTCGGGCTGGACTGTTCCCATGAGGCACAGGGTCAGACTGATTTGCATATGGCCATGTCTGAACTGGGGTGGTGGAGTGAGCTAAAGAATTATGATGGATTAAACCCAGATCAGTTGACTGGGGGTGAGTGTTTGATTGGCTCAAACGTTCCGTCCATCATCCCCTTTTGTATCGTTTTGTATTCCTCTAGAGCTGAGTTATAATCCTTTTTGTGTTTCACACTATAGTCGGTTCTCCAGAGTCGCTCCTTGCATCTACATTTGGTTTTGATCTGTCTGAGCTCCAGTGTATACCATGTTGAGGACACCTGATTTTTCTGAGGGTGCTTAGCTATTTCAGGAGCGAGGCTATCTACTGATGACCTAATCCAGTTTTCATAGTTACTGGCTGCCATATTAGAATCTGGAACCATGTTAGGGGGGTTAGAAGCCAGGGCTGTTATCAAGTCATTTCTTTGAATTGATTTCCATGGGCACGATTTAACCAAAGTGGGTCTATTCTGGTGCCGCCTGTTGGTTATAGGAATTTGTACGTTAAAAAGAAAAGCCTGGGAGGCTTGAATGGCCTGCACACCGTACAATATGAATGGAGCTTTCACCTGCTCCCTCTGCTGCATCGCCTGCACCACTGCTCTCGCAACTCCAACATCGACCAAGATCATTCGTCCAACACCCCCCACAAACACTAAAACACCTACCAACTAACACATTTCCACCCATCACACACCTATGTCGTGCATGCTACTTTACATGCTCTTACTCAGTAAGAATGCCAGGGCGATCTGGGACCTGCTGGACAACTTTGACCGGACCTCCTCTTCCTCACAGACACATGGCTGACCACAGCTTCAATGCTAGACATCGCTACCGCCATCACAAGATCACCAGACAGGACCAGCTAAACAAGCCTGGAGGAGGAATCACCATTGTTTATAATGACATCTTCAACTGCACCGTCTCCACAGATGTTGAAACAAACTACATATAACACCTCAACTTTAAAATACAAATCACAGCTACCTTCACCCTATGTGGAACCCTGATCTACTGCTTTGTTAGCAACATTATGGACTACATCACTTCACTAGTCATCAACTCCAGCGCATTCATCATCCTAGGAGACCTCAACTTCCGTCTTGATGACCAGATTGACCCCAGCTCATAAGCCCTTCTTGAAAACCTTGGAAACACTGGAAATTAGTCAAAGCATCATGGAGCCACCCACACTGCTGGACATATCCTAGATCCTGTCTTCACATACTTCAATAACATCATGATCAACACACCCAGACCCTAACAATCAACATCCGTCAACGCAGAAGAACCCCCACAGCAGGCACAGCACTCTGACACTGGAAGAACCTTTTATAGGCAGTTTGGACATCTGCCGAACCAAAACCGAAGGGCCTTTTAGCATGTAACATTAAAAACCTCAACAAGTGGATCACCAACTAAACCAGCACGCTGGCCCTCAAGAAATTAAACAACACAGCAAAAACCAGAACACAAACCAGTTAGTACATGGGAGACCTCAGAGTGACCAAGCGACACTGCAAACAACTGGAACAGAAATGGAGTAACAACCAAGGGGAATTGGAAAAAGACGCTTTTAAAGCCACCCAGAGAAGGTACCACCAGCTAATCTGAAAAACTAAGAGGAAGGCTATAGTTGAGAGAAGAAACAACAGCAACAAAATAATCTTTGCAATCGTCAAGGATTATACGACACCCACAGCTACCACCAGCACAATCAATCCATCCCAAGATCTGTGCAACAGCCTTTCAAACTTGTTTTGCAGCAAGCTCATAACTATCTACGGCAACTCACCTCGCAACCGGACCCCCACTCTCACCAGAAGTCTCCCAGTGATGAACAAAGACTACTCACTCACCACATAGAGCTTCATCAGCACAGAGGAAACCATAGCAATCATAAAGACCATTTGCATTGGACCTGTTAGATACCTGACCCCTTCACAGCTTAGACAAGCATTTGCAATACAATAGGTCTCGCATTTACAAGAGTTTGAGCTATTGGCATTGTAAATGACAATGCCTTTTATTTATGTGTTGTTTTTAAAACAGATAAATAAAAGGCACAATGCCAATAGCTTAAACTTTCTCAAATGCGTGACCTATTGCATTGCAAATGTGTTCGTGCAATAAAAATTAAAAAAAGCGTTAGGCGGGTGCATGTCCTGCTTGCAAAAGCAGGCAGGAAAAAGCTATTTAAGAAAATAGTGCTCGGAGGCTGTAATTAAAGCCTACAGAGTAACAACACTTGTAACAGGGGGTGTCACCATGGGATTTTACAAAATGCGACAAGGCAGTACTAGGAGGGACTACTAAGCCTATTGACCAATCAACAGTTATAGTTTACAGTGGACAATGACAAAACCCAATGAAAAATATAGGTGGAGGGTGGGCGGAGCTTCAAGTCCCTACCTGAATACAGCATGCCTCGCAGAACAGTGCATGCGCTGCCCAGGCTCGGCCTAAAAATAAGATAATTATGCAGCATATGATGAACTACCTCGGTACTGAGGTAAATTCATACTGATGAAAAAACCCACAGCTGCAGAATCACGTTCAAGCAGTTTCCCTGGGTTTACCTTGCACCAACTACTAATCTGGAATCAAACTGTTTGCAAAATAAATCTAGCCACAAAGGTCCTCGTTTGAAACATGATTATTTCTGAAAACATACCAACCGTAATTGCATATGTCAAAAAAGAGAAGTATGAAGGATGGTTACCCAGCACTATCTTTTCAGTTCACAAAAATATTGAAAGGGGTCACAAGCCATGTATTTTTACAAACTCCTCCTAAACTCCAGCATGAATCATTAAAGAAAAAGACATGCGTTGATGGGGTGGTTGGAGTGAATATGAGAGTGGCTCAATACGTAGGTACATGGGCGTGTACATGAGTCAATTGAAGCATGAATGGGTAATGCTTCAGGGCAGGTATGAGAAGCTGGGTGGGCCAGAGGATTAATAGATGGGGTCTCAGATGGATAAGTGGGTAGATGAGAGAAAAGGGTGGTGAAGCCTTTAGTTGACTGATTAAAGGTAGGTTGGCAAGTAGGTGTATGAGTAGATTATTGAATGATTAGGTATGTGTATGAGTGATTGTAGTGGACAAGTGGGGAAACAAATATTAAAGTAGTATAAATATATGAGTAGGGGGTTGGATGATTGAGTAGGCAGTTGAACAATTGAGAGGTGGGTGGAAGGTAGATAAATAAGTGGATGCCTGTTTTAGTAGTTGTGTGCATGAATTCGTAGGTAGATGAATGGGTGGATGGAGGGCGAATGTGTGAATAGTTATAGGACTGTGTGAATGGATGTATAGAAGGTGAAGAAGTGTATGGATGGATGACAGTAGCTCAATGGGCCGATAGATGTGATGGGAAGGTGCATGGATGTATACCTAGGTGAGCTGTGGATGGGTAGGTGGATAGGAAGGTGTATGTCTAGTTAAACGGGTGGATCAGTAAGAGTACATGTTGTTGGTGGATGAGTGAATAGCGTTGCATGGTTCAGGGAGGCAGTCAATAGTGGATGATTGAGCATGTGAATGGATTAGTATGGAAGAGAGGAGAATGATGTATTGTTAGATGAATGGATGAATATATGTAGGCAAATGAGTGAACAGGTGTTTGGTGGATGAGTGGGTAGGTAGATAAATAAAGTGTTAGACGGATGGATGAGTAAGGAGGTGGATGCATAAGTAGGTGAAGAGGGAATTAGTTGGCAAACATATAAATGAGTGGTGAAAGAGCATGTGGATGATGGAAGAAGGGATGGATAGAAACAATTTGGAATCATGGAGAGTTAATTGCATTGGTGAGTGGTGCGTTTTACGCTCCCACTTCTAAAATGTTACTGTGGTGAGTGTGTGGATAGGTGGATAAACTGTGAGTAGGTAGATTGATGGTGAGTTAATGGGTAGTTGGATCACTGGGTTGTGAGTGAACTAACTGAAGGGGAGGATGAGTGAGGAGGATGAATAGGTGAGTAAGCTGGTGCGCTGTGCATGAATGTGAAGCTAGGTGGATGAATGTGCAAGTGGAGAAGCGTGGGAATTTATGTGCGAGTTTAGCTTGAATTAATATGTGTGTTATGGACAAGGTGACTATAGGATGATTAGTTGGTGTATAAGTTGGTGAATAAACAGGTTTATGGGCAGCAAGACAGATGAGGAATAAGTGAGTCCTCAGACGTATTGTTGGATGCAAAAAACGGTTGAAAGAGTGAGGAGGCAAAATAATGTATAGTCAGGAGGATGAATGAGTAAGTAGGTGGATGGAAGACTAGGCGGATGGTAGGGGTCAGGTGGATTATTCACTTGCTGGTGATTGAATATAAGAGGATGAGCATGTTAATAAATGGCGAGTAGATGGCTAAGTGAGTCAGCGGATGCAAGGATGGGCGAGTAGGTGAGTGGATGGTGGGTGAGTAAGTGTATGGTGAGGACAGATGTACAGACCGGTGAGTAGATGGAGAAGTTTATGTGTGGACAGCCGCGGCTGCTGCAGGTAAGAGTGGTGGTGCGGTGGGGCCGGCTGAGGGGGGATTTTGAGAGACGACCACGAGGGAAAATTAAATAAATAATTCATTTTCCCTTGTGGTCGTCTCTCGAAATCCCCCCCAGCCGGCCCCACCGCTCTTACCTGCAGCGGCCGCGGCTGTGTGTGGATGAATGAGTAAGTGGAGGGGGATGGGTGTGTTGTGAGGAAGAGTAGGTAAGTAAATGAGAGTAAAAGTGGGTGGTTATCTGAACAGGTAGGTAGTTGGATGGTGGACGAGTAGCTTGTTAGATAGATGATTGGAGCACGTGTATACAGAGGCTAACTGTGCCACTGTGGGACAAAATGCACACGCAGATTACAGAACAATGGGAGTACTTATTTGGTAAAGAAATTATATGTGATTACGAACAAGGCCATTGAGACAGCACATAAAGAAAAAAAAGACAACACAAAAGAGGGTCAGACTGTCCTCAATCATTAAAGATAATCGGAATGTTAATACACCAAAGCCAGAACAGACTGCAGAACAAAACAGAATACATTTAATATATAAGCAGATCTGAAGGTGTGTTCACACAAACACAAATGTATTTAAGAGGAGAACATTGCTCTCTCGTTTTCACAATAATGGGACCAGTAGCAGTATACAAAATCATGGGTCTCCTCTGCAGAATATGAGAAGGTGCCCCCAGCATCACATATCTCACAGATATTCATAGGCCTTCAAAGGCATGTGGGCTCCTTGAATGTTGGGGGCTTCTTGCACCACGCCTCTGAAGGGAATATATGGATTAAATGTATAAGCTTTCCTGGGACAGGTCTGCCCTCCTAATTGTTAAGAATGCGCTGCACGTTTCAACCACGTGTCCATTTGAACCATAAGAACCTTCTAAAGAGTATTTGCAAAATGTGGGGCAGATTTACGTTAAACTAACGCAGCACAGTGCAGCAAGTCATTTTGCTGCGCCGTGCTGCGTTAGTCTGGAAAGCACAGGGATGCGACATATTTACAAGAATATGTCGCATCTCTGTGCTTCCCCCTGCGCTGGCGCACAAACTGCTGTCATGCGCCGGCGCAGGCACCCTTGCACCATGGTGCAAGGATGCCTGCGTCGTGGGGAGATTGTTTTTGTGCAGGAAAGGGCACCTTCCTGCACAAAAACAATCACTACAGGCATTTTCCTCTTCCAATGCGTGCTGTAGAATGCAGCACGCATTGAAAGAGGAAAAAACGAGGAGAAATGAAAACATTTCTCCTCATAGCGCCTCGGTACGCCACCTCTAGGGTGGCGTAGCTTACTGACGCATCTCCAGAGTTACAATTTCACGTAATTCTGGAGTGGAGTCCTGTTCCATGAGTGTTGCGTTGGAACACCCACTGCAACACCCATAGAACGCCCCTTCACCGCAAAGTGCTGCGTGTGAAGGGACCGTATTTACAAGGAGAGGAAAAGTCACGCATGGTGGCTTTTCCTCTCCTTGTAAATATAGAGGAGCCCCCTGCGCCACCAGTACGTCACGAAAAGTGACGTACTGGTGGCGCAGGGGGCTTGTAAATCTGCCCCACAGTTTGTAAATCATGTGTAAATGTAACGCATGTATCTGTAACTTTCTGTCCTGAAAATGATGGCGCTGCAAGGGATTTAACACAGAACAGATGGGTGCTGTTGAAAATATTGTGCAAGCACATTCCCGTAGTTGTTCACTGCTGCACGCATGAGTTAATATTGCTATGAGTACTGCAGGGTGGCAAGCTGATGCAACACACCAGACTGAGTGGCTTGAACAATATTTTATAGGCTGAAAGGCTACTCTGTGCCGTGATGTGCCAGGCTTTAAGTGTTGCTGTTAGAAATGGGATTTCTGGTTGGCTAAGGCTTGCGCCAAAGCCAGGCAGAAATCACCACTCTAGTCAGGGCAAGGGAGTTACACGCTGAAGATAACCCCTGCTCACCCCCTTGGTAGCTTGGCACGAGCTGTCAGGCTTATCCCAGAGGCAATGCAACACATACACAAAGCAGCAACACACTAGGCACACCACAAAAGAAACTCCACACAAGGTTATATAAAAAATAGCCTTTGTATTATCATAAACACATTAGAAACATAATCACACAATTACACTGTGCCAACTGGCACTAGGCAATATTCACAGGGGAATTATATACAGGACCAGGCCAATCGGGCCATGGTCAGAACCATCAGAAAAGGTAAGTAAATGCAAAACACAACCAGTAACTACTAGTACCATAATAACCTAAGCATTATCACATTAGCCTTAGACACCATCCTAAGCATAAACACTTTACGCTTTAGGCCTCACCAGCATAAACACATTATGCAATAACCTCCTAAGAAGCATAGACATCATTAGGGGCATAAACCATGGTGCATAAATCACATTTGGTACTTTAGACATAAATCACATTAGGCCCACACCTCATCAGCATAAACACATTACGCACTAGGCCTTACCAGCATACACACAGTATGCAATAGCCTCATAACCATAAACATCATTAGAGGCATAGATCAGGGGGCATAAATCACATCACATTATGCAATCATAATCACAAGCTGTTTGAAGGTGGTTCTGATACTATGGGCCGCCCGGATTTTTCGCTTTTTGAGCACCTAGGTGTTGAGGTTTTACTGGGGGAGAGCCTCATAAATTGGGACTCATCCACAGTGAACTCATGATGAAAGAGACTGCATGTGGATTTTACTGGTGTCCCCCTAGCTTGACTAGGCCGCTGCGCAGCAGCTGGAGTAAGGGGCACCGGGCTGGTTACATGCAGACACCTGTGTACATGCGTGTGCACACGTGTAGGGGCTGCGCAGGGGAGATTCTTTGCGTGCGCAGTCCAGGAGCAGCTACAAAGTGAAGGGTGTGGCAGGACTTATGCAGAATTGGGTGGTGACACGGAATAGGCTTTATACACTAGGAAGGAATATGCCAGGGAAAGTCAGTGTGCTTTACTGTGTTTTTCACTTCATTATTCCCCTATGGGGATGTGGAGCCCATGTGCTAGATTAACTTCCCATAGGCCTACAGATTCCAGACACGCACTAAAGTCCACTGTAGCGGATGTGAAAAGGAGTATTCTGCAGAGTCCAAAGTCATATTTGTACTGCTTTTGGGTCGTCCAGAAATGTCACATCTCTCGGAGTCAGTCATAACCAGGGCCAGGCTGAGGTCTAACCTCAGCTGGACGGATTGATAACCTTTCTTCCACAAGCTAAGGCCTCTCCACGAAGAGAAGATGGGTGGGGCTACAGGCTCATCCATCAGCAGCTATCACTGGGTGCCAGGCACCAGGCTGCACCAAGGGGGGAAGGCAGCCAGAAAGGAAGGGCTCGTGTTTCAGAGACCATGTGACCAGAGACCCTGGACGACGCCATTTTGAACAAACCCAGAGGCTGGACAAGGAGGAGGGAGCAGGGGCAGGGAAGTGATGTGTCGCTGTTTGATAGGACAAACAGAGACTTCCTGCCAGCACCCTACTCAACTTTTAAAAACCACTGGAAGAGGAAGAGAGCTCTCTCTGGGGTGTGGTCTGCGGAGGCTGAAGGTGGTGGAGCCTGGTGCAATGGGCAGCTGGAAGGAGAAACCCCCTGACTGCCCCCCAGGGCCCGCACAGCACCAAAAGAAGAGCCCAGGACCGGTGCGCAGAAGCAGGGGCCTCTGCGTAAAGAGAAGAGAGGCCCAGGAGGAGAGCAGGCGAAAGGCTGGCGCAGGGAGCCAGTGAAGACAGCTCCCTGCCGAATCCCCCCCTCTCAGAGACCCCGAGGGTGAAGGAGAGTGTTCCCAGTGGTGGGGGCTGGTCAAGAGGAGCGAGAGGAGATGAAAATGAAGAGAATCGGACTCCAGGGGGCCGAGATATGCCCCCCAGAAGGTGAGCGACCTTTGACC
Organism: Calotriton arnoldi; assembly: GCA_963921515.1. Lineage (NCBI taxonomy): Eukaryota > Metazoa > Chordata > Amphibia > Caudata > Salamandridae > Calotriton > Calotriton arnoldi. The sequence continues at coordinate 1,386,894 of CAWUFW010003913.1, read as the reverse complement.
TACAAGAAGACCGACGACGAAGCACGAGGGGCTCCGCCGCCGGTCTTGCATGTGCCCCCGGGGTGGATCAGGTCCGGGGACTGCCCCCAACATGAACCCAAGTCGGGGAGCACCGTTGTGCTCCCCGTGAAGAGCTGGCCGCGGGGTGCCAGGAGTCCACCCTGGCCCCCGCCGAACAAGAAGCCGGGGAGCGCCAGCGCGCTCCCCGCGAAGGTGTGGAGGAGGAGGGGCCCGGGATCCTCACTCCGGGCCCCGTGTGCCGAGGAAGGGGGCGGGGTACCAGGAGCCCACCCTGGCCCCCGGCGAGAAGACTGAAGTCGGGGGAGGCGCCGTCGCGCCCCCCGTGAAGACTGTCCAGGGGCCCGGGACCCCATCCCCGGGCCCCGAGGTGCTGGCGAGGTGGCGGGGGAGTGCCGTCGCACTCCCCGAGGTCCGCCAGGACTGGCGGGAACCTCCGTGTCTGCCCGCTGGAGCGGGCAGACCAGAAGACGAGTGCCGGCTCCCGCGGCAGCACGCGACGGTGCTGGCCGGGTGTGGAGCCGGCGGGGCAGCCGGGGGTGGGCTCCCCAGGCTGCCCTCCAACAAAGGAGGCAGGAAGGGGTCCCGGTTGGGACCGGGACCCCGGAAGGAGAGTTGGGGCATCGCGGGGCCCGGAAGGGACCGGGCGCCCAAAAATCCACCAATCGGCCGGGGGTGGGCTCCCCGAGCCGTTACCCTCACCTGGGGGTCCGGGTGGGACCGGGCCCCCCAACGAGGCCAGAAGATGCGGCAAAGCCGCCAGCGCGACCGCGGCTCTCCCCGGCACAGCGGGAGAGCCGCTCATCCTTTATTCACACAAAGGAGCACGAAGCGCCCCATAATGCCTTGCCAGGCATGGGGAAATCATCGTTTTCGGTGCGTGGTGGCCCCCAGAGGAGGGGGGTTACCCTCATTTGTGAAAAGGGTGCTGGGGGAACTGCTGGAGAAGTGCAGTCTCCCCCCCCCCCCAGCACGAAGAACAGTCCCACCCTAAGTTTCCTAGGGATTGTAAAGGGATAACCCCTCAAGGGCTCAGCCACCTTAATAACACCTTCTAGGCTGGAACTTTTGTTCTACAGCTGAGGGTGTTGTGAGAAGTGCTTCCTGGAGTGAAGGGCTGAGTTGTGGATTTCTGGAGAAGGGCATTCCCTGGAGGGAAAGAGGTATAATTGCACCAGAACTGCATTTACTAACAGGTTATTCCTTTATAGAGGGACTGAAAGTCACACATGTAATGTGAGGTACCTGTGTAAGGTGATGTCATAAGCAAAGTGGGTTATGTTGCCAGACACTCCTGCTAGGGTGTCTGGCTGTATATGTGTAATCCTGTGATTTCATCTGTGATGCCTTTAGGGGCTTGAATTGCAATGCATTCTAATGATCCACAAATGTGATGAGTACTGTCATTCTAAAGTAATGCGTAAACATGTATTCTTGCTGCTGCGCTTAAGTGAGGAACAACCCAGACTGTTAACCCTGAAGATGTAGGACTGCATACTGTATGGTCAATATAAGATACTCAGTCAGGGTTATGTGTCACTAGGGCAGGTGAACCTATTTTTAATGCGTGTGGAGGTCATGGGGTGGGTCGCCACTGGGATGGTGCCAGTGCGCAGGGCCCTCGCTCCAGGTTATGCGCAACACACTGCATTAGGGGGCAAGATGATGTGCATACATAGGAGTGAAATGAAATTGAAATGAAATTTGTACTTGTAAAGCGCACCCATACCCCCAAAGGGGTGTCCAGGCGCTGTACGCATACCGCTGTGGAACCCTTCCTGGCTTTTCCCTGTGAAATGTCCACTCCTGGGCACCCCCAGGGTGAAGCCAGGCATCCCAGCGCTGTTGGGGCCGTTGTGGAGATTAAGCAAGCTATTGCCCAGAGTTGCAGAGTGGGACCCATGATTAGAATAGGCACCGAGGCGAGAATTATCAGGTCCGAGGAAATTGAGCCCAAGACCCGCCGAGGCGGGAATTGAACCCTGGTCCCGGACTAGATCTCTGCATCAGGGTCGGCCGCTCTAACCATTGAGCCACACTTCTCCACAGTGTGGCTCAGAGTGGTGGTACTAGACCCCACCCCCCTTTTTGGGAGGGGTGGAGATGTTACGCAATGTCACAAAGTAATTCCAACAGCTTATGTATATTTGTAAATTGGTGATAGTATTGAGTAGTGTGTGTGTTTAATAAATGTACTCTTACTTTTATAAAGCAAAGTACAGACTGGACAATCAATTATTGAGTGTTATTTCTGCGCACCTGCAAATGGCGATTACTAGCCCACACCACCTCCCTTGAGTAAAGCCTCAGACTGCTCTGCAACGCTACCCTCTGAGAGTCAGGCGCTACAATTGGGTGTTTGGTTCACAGTGAAGGATAAATGTAGTCATGTTATTTGTGCAGGCCTCACAGATGCTGCCTCGTTTTCCAACACAAGCATAAACACATTATGCAACTTTGTAGAGCCTGGCGCTCTACAAATCTCACCCACAATGGCCCCCAGGCCAACCGGCCTTTTCTAGGGCTCCAATGCCCTATGTCCAGCAAAGTCAGGGCTTAGCTGCCAATGCAGCAATAATGAAAGGTGCGCAATGCACTGGCCTAAACGTTGCAGCTGCTGCTAATTGCGGCGCAGCTGTGAGTGAAACAAAGCACTGACTGTGCTTTGAAAGCCCCACTGGGGACTCTATTATTAAAATTGCCCCCAACAACGTGGCAGCGGCCCGTGAACTGGCGAGGCCACTGCTCTGCAAGATTTGGCATAAACGTTGCAGCTGCCCACTGTCAGGCGGGGCAGCTGTGGCAATTTACACTGGCAATGTGCCTTGATCGGCACCAACAATGCCCTACTTGAGCCCCCACTCACCGGGGCTCTTTGGAGGACTTCTCCGGACTTCACCCGGGCCCTCCCCTGGGACCCGGGACCTCAACGTGGAGCCCGCGAGGCTCCGGTCGTCACAGGCTGCAGTCGTGCAGCACAGCCACTGCCTCCTCACCTTCACCCGACGGGCAGGGCAGGTCACGTAGCGAGTCTCCGGCGGCTCCCTCACTTCTCCTCAGCATACGCGAGGCTTCCCTCAGCTCACGGGAGCCCCGCTTGGCATTTGCTGACTTCCGGCAGGCCCCGCCCACCTCCAGGCAAGGTTGCCTGATTTCCGCGTCGCGTCTTCAGTGCTCCTTCTTCTCGGGCCGCGGCGGCGACTTCCTTTCAGATCTCGGCGGCGGCAATGTTATGCGGGGTGGGCACCCGCCAGAGGTGCACCAACGCAACACAAGTGTGGGGTGGGCTCCCGCTAAAGAGCACAAATGCGGGGTGGGCACCCGCTTGCCAAAACTAGCATAAATCAGTGGGGTGGGCTCCCGCTCGATGAGCACCAATGCGGGGGAATCCCCATTTCGGGATTGCCTCGAAACAAGTCCCAGCTCTGCGCTGCGAAGCTCCAGCGCTCTTCTCCAGGGAGCAAAACTTCAGCGCTCACCAGGATAAAAATAAAGCGCTCTTTCAGCAATAACGATATAGCGCTCCCTAGGCGCTTAGTCCAAAGTCCAGGGGGGCAAAGGCTGGGCCCAGGGAGGCCAGCACACAGGGCCCTCCAGCAGGGAGGCAAGCCCCCATGGCGGTTCCTCCTGGGCCCCAGCAGCAGCAAGCCCCAGCAAGTTCAGGAACAGCACCAGCACAGGACAGACCCTTTTCATGGGGTCACAGCCCCTATATTTATATTACACCATCTCTTTGTCTGCAGTAGAGGGCATGGGGAACCAGATGCAACTGGTTCAGGGGGGAATTGGAGCACTTTGTTTTCCAAGCTCCTCTTCCCCTTTGTCAGGTGGGGGCTAGGTGATCAGACACACCACATGGGGCGGAGCCAGCATTGTACAGGCTGGGCACAGTCCTATTCAGAGTCAGGGGATTACCCCTCCCACTACTCCTAGCCCAGGTGTCCCATTCAGCCTAGTGCTGACTCACCCTGCCCTTCCTGGAACCACACACACCTCCCAGCCCCTGTCACTCACAAGCCAGACATGCAATTCACATCAGGCAGGCAGACACATAGCACACAGAAATGTCAACTTCTAAAAGTGGCATTTCTAAAATAGTTATAATAAATCTGCGCACACCATTGCGTAGCGTTTATTATCACTATTCCAAACATACCAAACTTGGCCACGCTGCGCCTTCCATATCAGGAATTACCACTGAAACATTTATCAGGGAATCCCCAATGCATTCCTATGGGAGGGCAGCCCCACAGTAGTGAGAAACCAAAATGGCTGTTTGTCACTACCAGGACATGTCACACACTTAAGGTACATGTCCTATCTTTTACCTACAATGCACCCTGCCCATAGGGCTAGCTAGGGCCTACCTTAGGGGTGACTGACATGCAGTAAAAGGGGGGTCACAGACATGGCACACACTTTAGGTGCTACGTCACAGCGGCAGTAACACTGCGCGCACAGGCCCTGCAATGGCAGAGGCCTGAGATAGGTTTGAAAGGCTACTTTGGTGGGTGGCGCAATCAGCGCTGCAAGCCCACCAGTAGCATTTAATTTACCAGCCCTGGGTATATGGGTTACCACTTTACAAGGGACTGACAGGTAAATTAAATAGGCCAAACAGGTGTAGACCAATCTTACCATATTTATCACAGAGAGTGCACGCACTTTACACTGGACAGCAGTGCTAAAGTGCCCAGAGGCCTAAAACCACCAACATCATGTCAGAAAAAAGGCTAGAGGAAAGGCAAAAAGTTTAGGGATGACCCGGAAAAAAGGGCCAAGTCCAACACAACACCCTTCCAACCAAAACGCAGGGTAGACCAATCACCACCTTGATGGGCTTCCCTGCCTTGGGCGATAGAACACGGACGCGGGCCCGCAACTGCAGGGACACCCTCCAGATCTACGCCACTCTGAACCCACATGGTTCCCTCTGTCAAAAGCTCTCAGGACCAACTGGGCTACCCCACTGGTACTCCCTAGCTGTCCACGGCCAGGACCAGGCCCTAGGCCACCCAGAAGTCACTGGTCCTTGCCAATCCACAGAGTGGGGGGCAGTAGCCCCTGGCACATAGTAGCCATTCTCCACTCTTCCTCCCATCAGGGCAGTTCCAAACTGCCACTGATCCTTCAACCTAGGGCACGCACCCTCAGGCTGACCAGAAGTCACGGGCGAGGCTCTCCTCCCCCTACCTCTTCTTCTGGGGTTCCGTACTCTCCTCCTTGGAGAGGCACCCTCAGAACACAACTCTCCAACCAGCTGAAACTCCCTAACAGGAGGCCAGCTCACTCCGACCCTCGGAGACTCTTGTCTTCAGCAAAACAAAGCACACAGCACAGTTCCTCTTCAAGCAGGGGACAAAGCACATAGCACAGTCCTTTAGATCTCTCCTCCTTAGAAACAGCAAACTGCAGGCCAGCCCTAGACACACCCGGGCAGTACTTCTCCTCAGTCTCCAGCTGTTCTCTTTGGCAGAGATTCCTCTTGATCGCGAAGTTTCCAAGTCTCCCAACCTAGGGTCTAAACCCTCAGGTTGCACCAGGGTCAGAGGCGAGGGCTCCCTCCCTCTGCATCCCCTTCCAGAGTTCTGCACCCTCCCACCTTGGAGCGGTACCCCTGAAAGCCAAACCGGTCAGGACACTGATTACAGATGTCCTTCCCTCCAGGTCAGGCTAAACCTGAACCTGGCCTCCCAACCTTGGGGCTGAACCTTGCGGCTGGGCACTTGCCTGGCACGCCAGGACTTCTAGGGACTCACAAAGTATCCCCCCGAGGGTAACACATGACTAATGTGTTGTGTGGCAGTCTGCCTGGTGCAGATCTCCCAATCCCTGTCCATCTGACAGTGCGCGAAGATCCCCCAGGACAGAAGTGGTGTCGCCATGGTCACTTCTAGGAGACTCAGCCGTTCTGGCTGGTCCCTGACCCACTGGTTCTCCCACTGGGGAACACATCCCCCTCTCACCCCTCACTCTGGACTTCTGCACCCTCCCCACTGGAGTGGCACTGCCAGACACCAGAACCGCTGGAGCTCTGCTTACAGACACTCCACGTTCTCCTGACACTAGGAGATCCTCCTCAAATGGCCTACAAGTACAGCCTAGGCCCCCGGCCTGGCGCTCCCCTAGGGAACCCTCCAGGCCCTGAGACTGGGTTTCGGGCACCTTGGGACACACAGTCCCACACTCACTCCTTCTCCACTGAGACCGGACGTGAGCCCCTACACCCCTCCCACTACACTGGGACCTAGCTGGGCTACACTGAACCTCTTCCACCACACAGGACCGGAAGATACACAAGCCACTACTTTTGGATTCACTCCCCAATGCCTCTTCAGACCCTCTAGCACACAGCCAGAGGTCTGCCTCCCATGCAAGCTCCCTGGGATCAGAGAACTTACACCCAACAGGTGTTGGCGCAACCCCGGAAAACAATTTTCTGAACACCTGCTCTCTGACAACCAGATTGAACAGCCCTTCAAAATCATTTGCCGTGCTAACCATCTCCCAATCTTCCAGTGCAACACAACATTCATCCACAAACCCCCCCAAGACTGGTGAGACAGTTCCTTACTGCCCCTGAATCTCAACCTGTACCCCTCTAACTGGGAACCAGGTACCATACTCTGGGAACTGGGAATGGGACTTCCTGCACTGGACTCCATATTGCTGCCACCACTGGATCCCACCCTTACTGGTGAATCCAGACAACTCAAACTACACTCAGGTGATAAACTACCCTCCAGAGCTAGCTTTTTCTCCTCCACACTCCCTTTCTTTCCTCCTATCCACCCACACCTCTGGGGACAGGGAAAGGGATGGGGCACTGCCCCCAGCACTGGACCCAGCAAGGGACTCCCTATCTATGGGATCCTCCCCACCTACTGGCGTCCCCGCCCTGTCATTTTCTCTCTTCTGCCACCAAAATAAAAGCGCAGAAAACACCATTTAAAAATGACACTCTTGAGGAGAAAACAACATCAGTAAAAAATAATCCCCAAACATGTGATTCTCTAAATGCCGAGTTTGTAGTGCAACCAGTTGTCGCTGTGGTACTGCGCAAACGCAAGTCCTATCCTCACCGCTGACAACCAATGTTAGAAATAGGATTTCTAGTTGGCTAAGGCTTGCGCCAAAGCCAGGCAGAAACCACCACTCTAGTCAGGGCAAGGGAGTTACACGCTGAAGATAACCCCTGCTCACCCCCTTGGTAGCTTGGCACGAGCAGTCAGGCTTATCCCAGAGGCAATGTGTAAAGCGTTTGCGCAACACACACACACAGCAGCAACACACTAGGCACACCACAAAAGAAACTACACAAAAGGTTATATAAAAAATAGCCTTTGTATTATCATAAACACATTAGAAACATAATCACACAATTACACTGTGCCAACTGGCCCTAGGCAATATTCACAGGGGAATTATATACAGGACCAGGCCAATCGGGCCATGGTCAGAACCATCAGAACAGGTAAGTAAATGCAAAATGCAACCAGTAACTACTGGTACCATAATGACCTAAGCATTATCACATTAGCCTTAGACACCATCCTAAGCATAAACACTTTACGGGTTAGGCCTCACCAGCATAAACACATATGCAATAACCTCCTAAGAAGCATAGACATCATTAGGGGCATAAACCATGGTGCACAAATCACATTTGGTACTTTAGACATAAATCACATTAGGCCCACACCTCATCAGCATAAACACATTACGCACTAGGCCTTACCAGCATACACACAGTATGCAATAGCCTCATAACCATAAACATCATTAGAGGCATAGATCAGGGGGCATAAAACACAGCACATTATGCAATCATAATCACAAACATAAACACATTAATCAACTTTGTAGAGCCTGGCGCTCTACGAATCTCACTCACAATGGCCCCAAGGCCAACCGGCCTTTTCTAGGGCTCCAATGCCCTATGTCCAGCAAAGTCAGGGCTCAGCTGCCACTGCAGCAATAATGAAAGGTGCGCAATGCACTGGCCTAAAAGTTGCAGCTGCCGCTAATTGCGGCGCAGCTGTGAGTGAAACAAAGCACTGGCAAAAAGGGGCCCCAGGGAACACTGACGCAGCTCCAGGCACCAACAATGTGCCTCGGTGGAGCCAAAATTGCCCCCAAAGAGAAACTGGCACTGACTGTGCTTTGAAAGCCCCACTGGGACTCTATAATTAAAATTGCCCCCAACAACGTGGCAGCGGCCCGTGAACTGGCAAGGCCACTGCTCTGCAAGATTTGGCACAAACGTTGCAGCTGCCCACTGTCAGGCGGGGCAGCTGTGGCAATTTACACTGGCAATGTGCCTTGATCGGCACCAACAATGCCCTACTTGAGCCCCCACTCACCGGGGCTCTTTGGAGGACTTCTCCGGACTTCACCCGGGCCCTCTCCTGGGACCCGGGACTTCAACGTGGAGCCCGTGAGGCTCCGGTCGTCACAGGCTGCAGTCGTGCAGCACATCCACTGCCTCCTCACCTTCACCCGATGGGCAGGGCACGGAGCGAGTCTCCGGCGGCTCCCTCACTTCTCCTCAGCATACGCAGGGCTTCCCTCAGCTCACGGGCATTTGCTGACTTCCGGCCGGCTCGGCAGGCCCCGCCCACCTCCAGGCAAGGTTGCCTGATTTCCGCATTGCGTCTTCAGTGCTCCTTCTTCTCGGGCCGCGGCGGTGACTTCCTTTCAGATGTCGGCGGCGGCAATGTTATGCGGGGTGGGCATCTGCCAGCGATGCACCAACATAACAAAAGTGCGGGTTGGGCTCCCGCTAAAGAGCACAAATGCGGGGTGGGTACCCGCTCGCCAAAACCAGCATAAATCAGCGGGGTGGGCTCCCGCTCGATGTGCACCAATGCGGGGGAATTCCCATGTCGGGATTCCCTCGGAACAAGTCCCAGATCCGCGGTGCGAAGCTCCAGCGCTCTTCTCCAGGGAGCAAAACTTCAGCGCTCACCAGGATAAAAATAAAGCGCTCTTTCAGCAATAACGATATAGCGCTCCCAAGGCGCTTAGTCCAAAGTCCAGGGGGGAAAAGGCTGGGCTCAGGGAGGCCAGCACACAGGGCCCTCCAGCAGGGAGGCAAGCCCCCATGGCGGTTCCTCCTGGGCCCCAGCAGCAGCAAGCCCCAGCAAGTTCAGGAACAGCACCAGCACCAGCACAGGACAGACCCTTTTCATGGGGTCACAGCCCCTATATTTATATTACACCATCTCTTTGTCTGCAGTACAGGGCATGGGGAACCAGATGCAACTGGTTCAGGGGGGAATTGGAGCACTTTGTTTTCCAAGCTCTTCTTCCCCTTTGTCAGGTGGGGGCTAGGTGATCAGACACCACAGGGGGCGGAGCCAGCATTGTACAGGCTGGGCACAGTCCTATTCAGAGTCAGGGGATTACCCCTCCCACTACTCCCAACGCAGATGTCCCATTCAGCCTAGTGCTGACTCACCCTGCCCTTCCTGGAGCCACACACACCTCCCAGCCCCTGTCACTCCCAAGCCAGACATGCAATTCACATCAGGCAGGCAGACACATAGCACACAGAAATGTCAACTTCTAAAAGTGGCATTTCTAAAATAATTATAATAAATCTGCGCACACCATTGCGTAGCGTTTATTATCACTATTCCAAACATGCCAAACTTGACCACTGTTGGAACCGGGTTTACCGAGTCCGCCACGGTAGCATGGCGCGAAGCGGGAAAGCACGCAAAGGCAATGTGTAAGGCAGTTGTGCAGCACACTCTTACTTTGACTCAGAAATGCGAACGCAATAACATGACACCACACCAGGCTTTTGTATTTAAAATCAAGATCTTTTATAAATAAATTAAGTTGGCATCAGATGAGGCAGATTAATTCAGATCTACATTCAAATTCATTGCATTACTCAACTGGTGCACATTTTAAATAAAGCATCATAGCTCATCAACATTGTAGGCCACTAAGAGGCCGCAGGAATTATCTCCTACACGTAGCACTTACTAATGATCTCAAGGTACGTTAATAAAACAGGGGCCTAGACATGCAGCTCACTTTAGCATATTCAATTACTTAAAAGAAGGCTTTTCACTTTACATTTAAATAGCCCTGCATTAATCTAGGCGCGCCCACATTCTGTACAGTGGGCGTCGCAATTCCAGTACACCTGTAACATAAAACACTTCAACTCTTGGCGGTGTACACTTCAGCTCAATTCAATTAAATACTTTCCCCCTGTGGTAAAAGACTTCGCAGTTAAAAGCATGGCCTAGGCAGTAATTACAATAGGCATCTGCAATAAGTTATTAAATACTGTAGGGAACCCCTCAACATGTCCTGTATCCTGGGGCTTCTATGACCCTTAGGGGTTAACTCTATGCTAGGCTCACTCCTCTCCGGGGCCTCGCCTCATGGGGAAAGTGTACCCAATTAATTATAGGGTTAATGGTGGCCCCCGGCCCCCAGTGGCGTTTTGTGGGCCCTAGGGGCCTCCTGGGCTCACCTGTCGCTGGTTTGTTGGTCGCGCTTCCTTTGCGACTGGCACTCCCCCAGGCCCGGCCCGTGTTCTGGAGGGCGGGGCCCGGTCGGGGTGCTTCGGCCGTCAGGCCGGACTGTCGGGACGTTGCGGGGGCCGGTATCACCTTCCTCCGGCCCCCGGGATCAAGGGGATGCAGCTGCGGCACGTTGCGGGGGCCGGGATCACCTTCCTCCGGCCACCGGGTTCAGGTAAGGTCTGTGCGCAGGCTCAGGGTCTTGGGGAAGGGAGCGGGAGCCGGCAGTCCTCTCCGGCCGGCTCCCCGTCTCCCTCTGCACGGCCGGGGCTCTTCCTGGGCTTTTGTCGGCGCTGGGGGCGTGACCGGGGCCGGCGCCCAATCGTTGCGCGGCCTTCTTGGGGCACGCCCGGCGTCCCCGGTTGCATGGAGACGGTGTCGGCGGGGCCTGGAGGCCTCGTTGGTCGCGCAGGCAATTTCTTCGGCCGCGACGGCGGCGGTGACAATTTCTTCGGCCGCGGCGGCGGGGGGGTGATTTCTTCGGCCGCGACGGCGGCGATGAGGGCCCAGGGCCTGGTGGCAATATGTGGAGGCTTCGGTGAGGGCGCGGACGGCGCACCTCACCACAGAAACTTGAGGGGCTTCCCTCACCTCAGCGCTCCCTTCGGTGAGGGCGCGACGGCGCACCTCACGGCACTTCTCCTCAGGCGGCGACGGCCGTGGCGGTGATCTCCACACAAGGTCAGTGACCTGAGGGGTGACAGAAAACAGGGCGCACCAGCAGCCTGTGGGCAGGGCTGACTGGAAAAGTACTTGGGGGCAGCCCAGCAGTAGGCAGGAATAGTGAGGGGGTGAAGGTCTAGCGCTTCAGGGTACGGCGCTTTACCTGGTGATCCCCAGTTGGGCAGTTTAGGCTTCAGGCCTGGCTGGACGGTCAGGCCTCCTCAAATTAAGGTGTCTTGCGACTGCTCCAGAGTATAAGTTTCTTGTCAAAGTTTCTTGTCAGAAGTTTCTTGTCATGAGGGGGGATGAGTTGGTGGTCTGGGAGTGCTTGATGTTCCTCCCCGCACGCTGAAGGTGGTTCCCTGGGTCCCCTCACACTGGGCAAGGTCAGTGGGTGGTGGGCGTTCCTCAGCTATCTTACTCCAGCAGGGCCTCAGCCCTGTCAGCAGCAGTAGTGTAGGTCTCCCCCTAGGCCCTAAAGCCTATACTCCGGCGGAGGTTCTCCCAGGTTCAGTGGTGCCTCATCAACTGACTAGAAAGTTTTCCCTCCAAGCCTTTTATACTCCTAGGTCAGGTGACTCTCCCAAAGGCGGCAAAACATAACTCCTCCCACAGCCCGGAAGGTTCTGGAACCTTCCACATGTCTGGCTATGTGGCCCAGAGGCGGGGATGGAATGGATACTGTATCCCTATACCCCAGCCTGACCCTGGCTACTAGTGTGTATGCGTGTAAGGCCCCTCTGCAGTAGCAGGGGCCTGTGGCAGCCATCTTGAGTGAGAGAGAGCACCTGCACCTCAGCACTGGCTAGCAGTGGCAAGGGCCCAGAGACCTAGGTCCAGTAAAAATATGGTGGCAAAAATGAGGCGCAAAAGGGAAAAAAACAGGGAAGGACCACCCTAGGGCTGACAGGTCTAACAGGCGTCCCCCCAGCCGAAAGAGGGGAGAGCTTCCCAACCTCTAGGGAGTTCTCTTCGCTAAGGCGGAAAAACCGGGAGAGACCGTCAGCGTTGGCGTGGTCTACACCGGGTCGATGTTCCACCCGAAAGTCCATCCCCTGGAGGGAAATGGACCACCTCAACAATTTGGGGTTTTCGCCTCTCATCTGCATGAGCCAGCGAAGGGGTCTGTGGTCGGTCTGGATCAGGAAGTGACAACCAAAAGGTATGGCCTCAACTTCTTGACAGCCCAAACCTCAGCAAAGGCTTCTCGTTCGATGGTACTCCACCTTGTTCCCGGGGGAGTAGTCTTCGGGAAATGAAGGCCACTGGCTGGTCTTGGCCATCGTCATTCAGCTGCGAGAGCACAGCTCCTATGCCATGCTCAGAAGCGTCTGTCTGTACAATAAATTCCCGTCCAAAGTCTGGAGTCCTGAGCACCGGTGCGGTGCACATTGCACGTTTGAGGGTCTCAAAGGCTTCCTGGCAGGCAGCCGTCCAGATGACTCTGCGTGGCTGCTTCTTTGAAGTCAATTCTGTCAATGGGCCCACGATGGTTCCATATCCCTTGACGAAACGGCGGTAGTATCCCGTGAGGCCGAGAAAAGCTCGGACCTCTGTTTGGGTCTTGGGGGCTCCCAGGCCAAGATGGTCTCAATCTTGGCTTGGAGGGGTTGCACCTTACCTCCGCCCACCAGATGTCCCAGGTACACGACAGATCCCTGTCCAATCTGGCACTTGCTGGCCTTGATGGTTAGACCAGCCCGTTGCAAAGCCTGTAGCACCTCCTGGAGATGCTCCAGATGGTCCTCCCAGCTGCTACTGAAGACAGCTATGTCATCCAGGTAGGCAGCAGAGAAGGCCTCTAGGCCAGACAGCACCTGGTTCACCAACCGCTGGAAAGTGGCTGGAGCATTTTTCAACCCGAAGGGCATCAACCGAAATTGAAAGTGGCCCTCGGGGGTGGAGAACGCAGTCTTCTCCTTGCTCCTTCCGCCATGGCTATCTGCCAATAGCCTGACGTCAAATCAATGGTACTCAAATACCGGGCTGCTCCCAGCCGGTCAATGAGCTCATCCGCCCGAGGGATCGGGTGAGCGTCGGTCTTAGTGACTGAGTTGAGTCCACGGTAATCCACACAGAACCGAAGTTCTGGTGTGGTGCCTGGTGGGGCCGCTTTCGGCACCAACACCACCGGACTAGCCCAAGGGCTACTGGAAGGCTCAATCACTCCCAGTTCTAGCATCTTGGTAACCTCACCCTGGATACTAGCCTTGACTTTATCGGACAGCCTGTAAGACTTGGTTTTTACTGGCGGACTGTCCCCTGTGTCCACATCATGGGTACACAGGTGCGTGATTCCAAGCGTGAGGGAGAACAACGAGGCGTACTGCCCCAAGACCTGGCGGCAGTCCCTCTGTTGCTCTGGGGTCAAGGATGGGGCGAGGACCACTCCCTCTACCGAACCATCCTTCTCATGGGCCGCCAGAAGGTCTGGAAGAGGCTCACTCTCCTCCTCCTCACTTCCATCTGTTATCATTAGGAGAGTGAGTTCTGAACGCTCCTGGTGGGGCTTCAGGCGGTTGACGTGGAACACCCTGTGGGGTTGACGTGGGGTCTTCACATCGACGACATATGTGGTCTGGCCTCTCCTTTCCAGGATCTCAAACGGCCCAGTCCACCGGTCCTGGAGGGCGCTAAGCTCTCCTGGCTCCATGACCCACACCTTCTGTCCAGCGTCTAACTCTACCGTCTGCGCGTTCCGGTCATACCATTTCTTCATGACGGCTTGACTTGCCTCTAGATTGTCCGAGGCCTCCTTCCACAGCTTGGCCACTTGGCTGCGGAATGCCAGCATATAGCTGACCACATCCCGGGAAGCTTCGAGGAAGACTTCTCCCACCCTCCTTGACAAGACTGAGGGGCCCCGAACGGGGTGGCCATAGAGCAGCTCAAAGGGGCTGAAACCGACCCCCTTCTGCGGCACCTCTCGGTAGGAGAAGAGCAGACAGGGTAAGAGGACGTCCCACTTCCTTCTCAAGTCCTCGGATAGGCTCCTGATCATCCCCTTCAAGGTTTTGTTAAAGCGCTCCACGAGTCCGTTCGTCTGGGGGTGGTAAGGAGTGGAGAACCGGTAGGTCACTCCACACTCCTTCCACATGGCCTGCATGTAGGCCGACATGAAATTCGTGCCCCTAACTGACACCACAACCTTGGGGAATCCCACTCGGGTAAAAATCCCCATCAGGGCCCTCGCCACCACCGGTGCAGTGATGGTCCTCAGAGGGATTGCCTCCGGGTACCGGGTGGCGTGGTCTACCAGCACCAAAATGAACCTATGTCCTGCAGAAGTCGGCGGGTCCAATGGCCCGACAATGTCAATCCCTACCCGCTCAAAAGGGGTATCGACAACTGGGAGAGGTTCTAGAGGGACCTTCACTTTAGTCCCTGTCTTGCCGCTCGCTTGGCAAGTGGTGCAAGTCTTGCAAAAAGTGTCAGAAGTGACGCGCATCCTGGGCCAGTAAACTGTGGGACCAGACGCGCAAACGTCTTGTCTTGGCCCAGGTGTCCTGCTAGTGGTATTTCATGTGCCAACTCTAGCAGAAAGGCTCGGTAGCATTGGGGGACCACCACGGCCCTTGAGGACCCATGCACCGGAGCCTTAGGCTCACTGTAGAGGAGACCATCCTCCCAGTAGACATGGTAGTTACCAGTCTCTGTTCCAGCTGCTTGGGCCTCGGCCTGTTGCCGCATGCCTTCAAGCGTAGGGCACTCCTTCTGCGCCCGGCAAAATTCCTCCCGGGTAGGCCCTCCTTCCACCTGCCACTCTGCAGGGGTCGGCAGGTCCCCCACGGGAACACCAACCACCTCAGCGGACTCCGGGGTCACCTCCGCGGGTTCCCCATCCATCTCACCGGGTGTCTCCTCCTGGACATCTCCTCGTCCAGCAGTGGGCTGGGCCATTCTTTCAGGCTCCAACCCCAGCTGAGTTCCTTGTCGGGCAGCCATGGACCGCGTGACGGCGCAAGTCCATCCTGGTAATCCCAACATCTCAGCATGGGCCTTGAACTCTACCTCCCTCCAGGCAGTATGTTCCAAGTCGTTGCCCAGCAGACAGTCAACTGGCATGGCAGGGCTCACCGCAACCTTCAACAGACCTTATACTCCTCCCCACTCAAAAGGAACTTGGGCCACGGGGTAATGACCCAGGCTATTATCAGCCATAACAACCGGGTGGAATTCCTCAGGAATCACCTGCTCTGGGGACACCAGCTGACGTCTCACCATCGTCATGCTGGCACCTGTTTCCCTCAGAGCCTCCACCTCCTCCCCGTTCACCAGGACCCTCTGCCGATACTTGGCAGTGTTCGCGGGTACCTGAACCCGTGGGATGATCTCTCTATCCCCCAGGGAAACTAAGGTCAAGCCTGTCCACTCACCTCCCCTACCTAGGGACAACTCCTCCCCAAGCGCTACACTGGCCTCCCCGGGGCTCTTACCTCCTGTGGGGGCTGGGGTTCTCTTGCGACACTGGGGATCCCCCTTGTAATGTCCAACCTCCCCGCACTCGTAGCACCGGACAGTTCTGGGCTGCTGACTCCTGTCAGGATAAGTGGGTTTCTGGGATCCAGATTGGGATGGGGAACCTACCCCTCTCCCAGGCGGTCTATTTTGGGGACCTTTAAAGAACTCCCTCTTTTTATCTCCCCCCTCTTTCTTCCGGGGGAGCCCCTGTCCACCTTTCGGGGGTCCACCCCGGCTCCCTTGTGGGACACCCGAGTGCTGACCCACGTGTCTGCCTCCTCTGCAAGCTCCCTAGGATTGGTCAGCTTGCGGTCCACCAAGTACTGGCGCAGCTCCGGAAAACATTTCTCTAGGAGGTGCTCTCTCAAGAATAGGTCGTACAGCCCTTTGTAATTGTCAACGTTGCTGCCACGCACCCAACCCTCCAATGCCTTCTGGGCATAGTCAAAAAAATCCACCCAGTTTTGTGTGTGAAGCTTGTGGCTGTTGCGGAACTTTTGGCGGTACTTCTCTGGGGTGAGGCCAAACTTCTTGAGCAGGGCCTCCTTCATGATAGGGTAGCATGATAGGGTAGTTAGTCTGCTCCCCCTTATCCAAAGTTAAAAGTGTGTCCCTTACTAGAGGAGGTATGTACCTATAAAGACCTCCCCCCCAGTAGCTCTCAGGAACTCTATGGGCCACCAGAGCCACCTCGTAGGCCGCCAACCACTTGTCGATGTCATCACCTACATTAAAACTGGCCATCACCTCTCTGGGTAAATAGAATTTGGGCTCCTGTGGAACCCCAGCAGGTACGCTGCCACCATTCATTTTGCCCTGCATCTCCATCTGCAAGGTCCGGAGCTCTAGTTCCTTCAGGCTAAGCTCATGTACAAGCTTCCTTTCCTCCATGGCTAGCCTTGCCTGTTCTCGCTCCCTTTCCATCCTAGCAAGTTCTAATGTTAATTGCCTTTGCTCCCTTCTGTCCTCAAATTCCTCTGGCGACAAACTTCCCCCTGACGCACTACTGCCTGCCCTGGAACGTCTTCCTGGCAACACATTCTCGCTAACATCAATGTGCAGTAGGTCCAGTTCTCCTGGGTTGTCTGCCTCCCCTGCTCCTCATCCCCTCTTCCCTCCGGGTGGGCCATTACCCATGCCCTCAAAGCTTTCTGAAGCACCTCCTTCCTGGCGCCTCGCTTGACGGCCACCCCCCTCTCTAGGCAGAACTCCTTGAGCTGTGTCACCGTATACCTTTCTAGGTTGGCTAACTCAAACTCCAACCTCCTAGGTGGGTTCCCAGACAATTTAAGGAAGGGGTTCTAAACTGTAGGTAACAGGTCTAACGCAGGAATGTACACAATCGGCAATTACCAAAGAATTCCTAGCACTTTCATTACAATAGGTGTCTAATTGCGGTGCACACTGAGTCACTGTAGGGTGCTGCACAAGCACCAGTCCTTATCCAACCGCTGAACACCAAATGTTGGAACCGGGTTTACCGAGTCCGCCACGGTAGCATGGCGCGAAGCGGGAAAGCACGCGAAGGCAATGTGTAAGGCAGTTGTGCAGCACACTCTTACTTTGACTCAGAAATGCGAACGCAATAACATGACACCACACCAGGCTTTTGTATTTAAAATCAAGATCTTTTATAAATAAAGTTGGCATCAGATGAGGCAGATTAATTCAGATCTACATTCAAATTCATTGCATTACTCAACTGGTGCACATTTTAAATAAAGCATCATAGCTCATCAACATTGTAGGCCACTAAGAGGCCGCAGGAATTATCTCCTACACGTAGCACTTAATAATGATCTCAAGGTACGTTAATAAAACAGGGGCCTAGACATGCAGCTCACTTTAGCATATTCAATTACTTAAAAGAAGGCTTTTCACTTTACATTTAAATAGGCCTGCATTAATCTAGGCGCGCCCACATTCAGTACAGTGGGCGTCGCAATTCCAGTACACCTGTAACATAAAACACTTCAACTCTGGGCGGTGTACACTTCAGCTCAATTCAATTAAATACTTTCCCCCTGTGGTAAAAGACTTCGCAGTTAAAAGCATGGCCTAGGCAGTAATTACAATAGGCATCTGCAATAAGTTATTAAATACTGTAGGGAACCCCTCAACATGTCCAGTATCCTGGGGCTTCTATGACCCTTAGGGGTTAACTCTAGGCTAGGCCCACTCCTCTCCGGGGCCTCGCCTCATGGGGAAAGTGTACCCAATTAATTATAGGGTTAATGGTGGCCCCCGGCCCCAGTGGCGTTTTGTGGGCCCTAGGGGCCTCCTGGGCTCACCTGTCGCTGGTTTGTTGGTCGCGCTTCCTTTGCGACTGGCACTCCCCCAGGCCCGGCCCGTGTTCTGGAGGGCGGGGCCCGGTCGGGGTGCTTCGGCCGTCAGGCCGGACTGTCGGGACGTTGCGGGGGCCGGTATCACCTTCCTCCGGCCCCCGGGATCAAGGGGATGCAGCTGCGGCACGTTGCGGGGGCCGGGATCACCTTCCTCCGGCCACCGGGTTCAGGTAAGGTCTGTGCGCAGGCTCAGGGTCTTGGGGAAGGGAGCGGGAGCCGGCAGTCCTCTCCGGCCGGCTCCCTGTCTCCCTCTGCACGGCCGGGGCTCTTCCTGGGCTTTTGTCGGCGCTGGGGGCGTGACCGGGGCCGGCGCCCAATGTTTGCGCGGCCTTCCTGGGGCACGCCCGGCGTCCCCGGTTGCCTGGAGACGGTGTCGGCGGGGCCTGGAGGCCTCGTTGGTCGCGCAGGCAATTTCTTCGGCCGCGACGGCGGCGGTGACAATTTCTTCGGCCGCGACGGCGGCGGGGGGGTGATTTCTTCGGCCGCGACGGCGGCGATGAGGGCCCAGGGCCCGGTGGCAATATGTGGAGGCTTCGGTGAGGGCGCGGACGGCGCACCTCACCACAGAAACTTGAGGGGCTTCCCTCACCTCAGCGCTCCCTTCGGTGAGGGCGCGACGGCGCACCTCACCTCACGGCACTTCTCCTCAGGCGGCGACGGCCGCGGCGGTGATCTCCACACAAGGTCAGTGACCTGAGGGGTGACAGAAAACAGGGCGCACCAGCAGCCTGTGGGCAGGGCTGACTGGAAAAGTACTTGGGGGCAGCCCAGCAGTAGGCAGGAATAGTGAGGGGGTGAAGGTCTAGCGCTTCAGGGTACGGCGCTTTACCTGGTGATCCCCAGTTGGGCAGTTTAGGCTTCAGGCCTGGCTGGACGGTCAGGCCTCCTCAAATTAAGGTGTCTTGCGACTGCTCCAGAGTATAAGTTTCTTGTCAAAGTTTCTTGTCAGAAGTTTCTTGTCATGAGGGGGGGGGGGATGAGTTGGTGGTCTGGGAGTGCTTGATGTTCCTCCCCGCACGCTGAAGGTGGTTCCCTGGGTCCCCTCACACTGGGCAAGGTCAGTGGGTGGTGGGCGTTCCTCAGCTATCTTACTCCAGCAGGGCCTCAGCCCTGTCAGCAGCAGTAGTGTAGGTCTCCCCCTAGGCCCTAAAGCCTATACTCCGGCGGAGGTTCTCCCAGGTTCAGTGGTGCCTCATCAACTGACTAGAAAGTTTTCCTCCAAGCCTTTTATACTCCTAGGTCAGGTGACTCTCCCAAAGGCGGCAAAACATAACTCCTCCCACAGCCCGGAAGGTTCTGGAACCTTCCACATGTCTGGCTATGTGGCCCAGAGGCGGGGATGGAATGGATACTGTATCCCTATACCCCAGCCTGACCCTGGCTACTAGTGTGTATGCGTGTAAGGCCCCTCTGCAGTAGCAGGGGCCTGTGGCAGCCATCTTGAGTGAGAGAGAGCACCTGCACCTCAGCACTGGCTAGCAGTGGCAAGGTGCCCAGAGACCTAGGTCCAGTAAAAATATGGTGGCAAAAATGAGGCGCAAAAGGGAAAAAAAACAGGGAAGGACCACCCTAGGGCTGACAGGTCTAACAACCACGCTGCGCCTTCCATATCAGGAATTACCACTGAAACACTTATCAGGGAATCCCCAATGCATTCCTATGGGATGGCAGCCCCACAGTAGTGAGAAACCAAAATGGCTGTTTGTCACTACCAGGACATGTCACACACTTAAGGTACATGTCCTATCTTTTACCTACAATGCACCCTGCCCATAGGGCTAGCTTGGGCCTACCTTAAGGGTGACTGACATGCAGTAAAAGGGGGGTCACAGACATGGCACACACTTTAGGTGCCACGTCACAGCGGCAGTAACACTGCGCGCACAGGCCCTGCAATGGCAGAGGCCTGAGATAGGTTTGAAAGGCTACTTTGGTGGGTGGCGCAATCAGCGCTGCAAGCCCACCAGTAGCATTTAATTTACCAGCCCTGGGTATATGGGTTACCACTTTACAAGGGACTGACAGGTAAATTAAATAGGCCAAACAGGTGTAGACCAATCTTACCATATTTATCACAGAGAGCGCACGCACTTTACACTGGACAGCAGTGCTAAAGTGCCCAGAGGCCTAAAACCACCAACACCATGTCAGAAAAAAGGCTAGAGGAAAGGCAAAAAGTTTAGGGATGACCCTGCAAAAAGGGCCAAGTCCAACAATTGCACAATCCCCCTCCTCCGCTGCATTCACATTGCAAGTTGTTGGGCACTAGCCTTTAGATGTCTGTTTTACTTTTCAGTAACAGAAGATGGTTGCCACAGAAGCATCCCTTGGCATGACGCTGTTTCCCGCCTCTCACTGCTGCCGGTGTGTGAGTTTTATAAACGTGATATTGCATTCAGTGGCACAGCAAGGGGACATTAATCCTCATGCAAGCAATGTAACTGAGTTCATTGACCAAACAGAAGGGTGATAAAAAAGAAAACAGCTACAATGGGGATCAGAGGAACCTTTACAGGAATCGGACCTGGTGCTAATGCACCTCCTGCACCAAACCTATGTCCGGTTATCACTAGAAGAACAATATCTTCCCAGAAATAATGCATAACTACTAGATCTCCGATCGGCAATAGGTGCTTCTACTTTTCAAAAGGAAAACATGTTGTACATGAAACACCTTAAACACGTGTAATGTAAAAATGTCCCTTTTAAAAATATGTTGTCCACACATAAACACCATTTATCGGATATGCCAATATATAGCAATGAATGCACAAGTATATGCACGTCTGTAAGGCACAGAACAACGCACCAAACGAGGAGAGGCAGCCGAGCCGCCATTGTGCATTACCAGTGTGCAAACGAAATAAAAACATTATTAATAAAAAACAGCCATACTTGTCAGTGGCCTCGCAGTCTGGCAGTGTCCCATTTCGCAGCGCTGTTGCTCTCTTCTTTGTTTTACACATGTGCTGAAGGGGTAGGAGAGAGGAAGGGGGGGCAAGGGGAGAGGGCTGAAGTGAGGAGAGGCTCCCGAGAGGCCATTGTGGCGAGCCACGCATTTTGTGAACATTATGCCGGCCGCCGTTAGTACACAAGCAGTAGGTCACCTAATCAGAATGCCTGAAATTAAATAAGCAGCAGGTCCTCGTCTTAAACACCAGGAAGTGAGGTGCACTAGAATACTGACCGCGTTTTGTGCTGCGCAATTGGCTGAAATTAAATGAGCAGCAGGACAGCTTCTACAGTAGTTCCGATGTTCTAATTAAATCGGTAGCAAGGAGTCGGATAAGGTAAATATGTGTGACCATGTTTTGAGCTGCGCAGCCCGACACACAACAACAAAGGGAATTTTTTTTTTTTTAAATGTAATTCAATGAAAATAAAAAGTGGAGGTGGGGTGGACAAGGCAGAGTCCAAGCAAAGCTGGAGAGTGCGGAACAGTGGAGAACGAAGAAGAGCGGAGAGAGAGGAAGCGACAGACAGCCTGCAGCGCTATATTTGAGGCTTTTTTTAACACTTTTCCTTTACTGAAGTAGTCCCCAAAGGAACAAATCAACGTTTACTGCGTAAGGGAACTGTAATTGGCCGGTGCTCCTGAGTACAAAACAGAAAGGATGTACCGGAGAGCCAACCAATAAGGACGCACCAAAGAAGACTGACAGAGACGTGAACCAATTATAAGCAGCAGGCAGAATTTCCCTCTGTAGATAGATTACTGCAGGTCTTGCAGACAGCGCATGCGCGCTGATGCTCGACCTAAACTATCAACTATCCATATCAACGAGGCCCTCAATCTCATCCTCAACCCCTCCATCTGCATAGCCACGTTTTCGAAAGCATGGAAATATGCATCCGCCAATGCCCTCCTAAAAAAACCCTGGCGGCCTGACCAAATTCGCTAACAACCGCCCAATATTCCTCCTGCATTATGCATCCATCAATAAGCACCTCAACGACCACCTCTCCAATCACCAGGCCTGGGCGGTAAACTCAGCTGCATTGGCAGAGTTTTGCCACTCCGCACTCCGCTTGGAGCGTGGAGTTTGGCAAAAACTCTGCCAACCACTGGCAGAGCAGAGTTTACCAAAGCCCTCACCCAAAGAGATATGACTGTGCACTTGCTGCGCGCTCTATGCTGCTTGGTGGTTGCAGATACAGCAATCACTCAGCTAGGTTGGAATGTGCTTTTACTATTGCTTTCAGCCTCAGCTAATCCTACACATTAATTAAGTTTTGCTTGTTTCATTATTGTGATTCATTATGCTGATTGACTAATCTGATTGAAATTCTCCGTTGAGATAAGAGTGCCCCGGGCGGAAAGGGGAGCTCGAGTAAATGAGATGCGGCCTCGGAGCAAGAATAGCTTTCTTAAGTTCCCGAAATGCCCATTACTGTGCCAGCCCCCCTGAAAGTGCACAGGCCGGCGAGATGCTAAATGCAAGGCTTCTTATGGAGTGCGTAATGAAAGGCACTGTGTCCAGGCCCATAATTCTGCCGAGGCATGACTTCTGGGGTTCCAAGGTGGAAAATAGGTGCTCTGTTCACAAGGACCAGCCCTCTGGAACTCTTGGCTCTGCCGACCTCTCATTAGGGCTGCATATTAATGACTCGCCTGGGTCCTTCAATGCGAGGGTGCACAATGCAAGAGGCGGCAGACAAGCCACGAGCAGGAGCCGGATGTATGTAGAGCAACGTCCACAGCCTGCCCAGACACTGCTAGGGGATTACTGGGACTCAGCCCAGACCCAGACCCAGAGGGCAAGAGGCGAGGAGCCCAATTTCAATAGCAGAGGCAGTTACACAGCTCAGCACATCGCAGATTCCCAATGAGGAAACTCATCACTAATACGCTTCGTATTTTCAGGGAAAGTGCAGTCCTTTTTATTCAGAAGGGCGTTTTGCAGATGTGCCCTTCCACCTTTCAGTGTAAGGAAAAATGCAAAGATGCAATTTAGTTTGGCAGGCTCATAATTTTGGGTGGTTTCAAATGGTGTTTTCAAACAATAAACTCATGAAAAGACTATGGGGCATATTAGCAAGACCCACGGATAAAATTATCCCCGTTTTAGCGGCAGGAAACTGCCGCTAAAACGGCGATAATGGGCTTGCTAATATGCGTTATGGAATTCCAATAGAAGCCCAGGTTAGATGTCCTGCATATCTAACCTGGGCTTCTATTGGAATTCCATAACGCATATTAGCAAGCCCATTATCGCCGTTTTAGCGGCAGTTTCCTGCCGCTAAAACGGCGATAATGTTAACGTGGGTCTTGCTAATATGCCCCTATATGTGTAGTAAAAGCATCTCACCGCAGCAAAGAGGTGAACTCACGTTGCGGTACATGACAGAAGCATGTGAGGTTTATCCCCTTTATTGTGTGTAAAAAACAAAAAACAAAAACAGCCACCTTGGGCAAACACATTCCCACCATTTTATGTTTCCAAAAAAGACAACCAACGTGGACAACAGCATTCACATAATTTTATATTTGCAGAAAAAGACAACCAACCAGCACAACATCTCCCAGTTCTAAGACACCGGATTGGTGTATTTTTACATTTATGCAACTCACTCAAAGCAAAGAGAAATGGGCACTAACTAAGTAATGAATCTTCTTACATACAGCACATTACTAAATGATTCACATCTTACTTCTCTCAGTTTTTGGCAGGTAAGGGAGATCTGCCAAAGAACATAGAACGATTAACCCAGGAGCACACAGTTTGGACAAGTGGAACCTCGGATTTAAACCCAGATCTCCTTATTCCCAAAACTACAACTTCCCCACAAGATGACATTGTTATTGATAATGTAAATCCAACTTGTGTGGCTATTCTTAAAATCAGACTTGAATGTAGCCCTACTGCAACTCGACTATACACACCTGAGAATTAAAGTAATTCTAAGGTGTCATGCCCTAACAGAATAAAAATACCCCAGGAACTTCCACTTGTGTAGCCCTGCCTGTCTGGCATGCACGTTAGCGCAGGCCCCACTGCTACCCCAGAGCTCAGCATTTGGCACATGTTCATTGCCAATCGATGACTTGTTCTGGAAGTCATACTTTTGTTGAAGGCTTACCAGAGGATTGACCTCGATTAGTGGCATCATGATCACTGTCTTCTTGCTCGCTGTCTCAATAACCACTGTCCTTAGAGCTTGCTATGTCTGCTTCCTGGAATGCAGATCTACAAACATAAAATATGGGAATTATGAAAAACATCTTCTGCCATTACATGGCCACAGAGGGTGCTGCATTTACAACAACTCTATTAACCACAAGAATGCCTGCAACAGTGGGATGTCATCAGCCGGAGCAACTCTTTGAATCAATGCTACAGCACTGAGCATATCGCAGCGGACATGTCATGCACGAGTAGAGAAGTAAACTTCACAATGTTGCACTTTCATCACAAAGTCCCACTCCTGCTGGCCAATCCCAGTGTGATTAGTGCGTCTTCCATTCCGCCACACTCAGCCAATCAGCGCCTTGGTTGCATCTAGCAGGCCGCGGCTACCAGAGCAGTGAGAGACAGGGAAACATCAGCAGCAGAGTCAGATATGAAGGAGGGAAGATGGCGGTTTCAGTTTGAGAGTGATAGAGCGCCATGTTCTCGAGAAATTTGTAGGGGTGCATCATAATCACCGCTAGTCCGCACCCGCATATATCCAGTTATGTATTAATGAATGGCTAGTAAATTGTAGTTCTAAACCGCATTTATTAGAGTGAATAGAAGAGTAATTGTGCTATTATAATCATGTAAATGAAATGCTTAACTGAAACGTGTTTAAAATGATGCATAAACGAATTAGCAGTAGTTAAACGTGTACCATATTAAGTTGCACGGGTAGTTCACTTTTTCGCATATGAAATGTATGAACCAATGCTTAGAGAAGTAATTAGAATTGTGTGTTTAAATTGTGTAAAGGCCTGACTGCATATACGTCAAGGAAAGGCCTGTTCGTTCTTATGTTAGCTTAATTTGTAGGCAGAGGAGGTGTTCTCTTGGGAAGGCTCTCGGCACAGTTGGTAGATTCGTACAGAGGAAAGTTTATTGAATGTATCTTCTGTTGCAGGTGCAAGGACACATGCCTCGTTAGTGAAAGACTGGCTCTTTGTTTTAGGAGTTAGGGTGGTGGGAGGCATTGAGATGGGAGTATACTGGAATGTAGGGATGATACTTTCAGCGGAGAAGGTGCCTGGGACTCAAGGTCACTGTAACCGTCCTGGATGAAGTAAGAGTTTCGATGGAAAAGTACGAGAAGGAAGACCTGGCCGAAGAGGCAAGACAAGGGCGTGTTCTATTGTATGTGGATTTTGTATTAGGAATAGTGCCCCGAGGGAAGAGAGCAGATTGGAGGTAGAGGAGACCTGAGAGAAGGGCGGAAGAGAGAGATCTAGTTAGGAAGGAGCATCTTAGAATGAGCTCGAAATGCTAAGTGAGTGCACTTCTTAGGAAGTCTTCACAGCTGACACCTTTTCTTTCTACTCTTGCCTGGGGAAACTTGTTAAGTAGGGATGTCACCTTAGTGGTAGAGTAGGGACAGATCAATGCTTTTCTCTTAATTAGGTAAATGAAGAATAATATAGAGATTGGAGCCGTTATTGCTAGTTTAATGCTTCTGGAGCTAACGATTCTTCTTATTCTGAGTCGGATGAGACTCCTGCGTAGGATGATGTTTGTATTAGTGCCCATTTATTTCTTTAACCTCGTGTTGAGGTGCTTGTATGTGCAGTTATTCCTGGCTTTGTAATAAACCCCACAAATTTGAATTCGGAGTCAGTGATCTTTGGAGTCAAAGTTGAATTCTAAATTGTTGCATAACCGGATTGGATTTTCTTCCCTTCACACTATTGAGCAGGTAAAAAGATTCTGGCGACCTGAGGATTCTTAGTGATGGTAAGATAAGATAAGAATCCCGCTTTATCAGTTGGTAGCAGAGTAGGATGGTTTCCTCTGATAGTAAGGGGAGATCTAGATTAGAATAAGAGATTACTTGCCCCATAGAGCCCGAGTGATGGTGATCCGGTGAATTGTAAGAGGATGAAGGCGGTCGCTGAAAACTGACGGAGAGTGACGGTGCGGCGGAAGTAGCAGTTCGGAGTAGCGTGAGTATGAACAGGGTGATGCTTGTTAGATTGCGGTGTTGATTTGATTGTGTGATGTCTTGCGGAGTTGGAATGAGAGTCGTGTGATTGAGGATCGGACCGTGAGCGCGCGCGGGGCCGAGAGATTTGATTCAATATCCCGGGATAAAAGATTGTGGTGTAGAAGACACCCAGAGTTGAGATTGTTGACCAGAGGTTGTGGGAGTCATGAGACGTCGTTGATTAACCCACTGATGATAGGGAGCGTATGTGTGAGTGTGTGAATAACCGACGCTGGTCGCAGGTTGTTGTGTGTGAAACATCGAGTGTTTGGACCCTATCGATTGTGTCAGAGGTGATTGTCCGGTCGTTTCGCGGACAGACAGTTGCCAGATTGAGGTCAACAGTTTCGAGAGACTGTTCAGTCGTTGGTGGACAGACAGTCAGAGAGGTGATTGTCCGGTTGTTTCGTGGACAGACAGTTACTTCAGAGAGTGAGTGCGACGCGTGTGAAGAGTGAGAGGTGAATTGTAAAGGAGGGGAACTGCTGCGAGCGGAGGAAGAGTGACGGAAACAGTGCCGCGCTGCGATAGGTCGGTTGGTGTGAGCCGCGCTGGTATTGGTGGATTGACATCAGGAAGTAAAAACAAATCTTGTGCGCGAACGGAAATCTGCTTCATCATGAAATGTTTTAAAGTTTTACGAGAACTCTGTAGAGGTGATAGACATGTGGTTACTCGGGGTGGAGAGGAAGCCCCTCCCGAGGATACGCCAGCACATTACATGGCTAAGAATGTGGGATTGCATACTATAATTTGGCTTGAGAATTGGCATACAATGACACAGGGAGAGGGAGAATTGACTTTCCCTCGCTATGGTACTTTTAGGTTGGAAGTGTTGTACCAGTTGAAATCTGTGATGTCTTCTTTGCGACCACTACCCAGACCCACACAGTTTGAGGCGTTACACGCATGGATTAGAGCAGCGTATGACAGGAAGAGAGACAGAAGTCTGGAAAGGGTGAAAAAGTCGATCAGGGCATTTCAAGATGCGAGATGGGATGCACTGGAGAAAAGGTGGAGAGTGGAAACGATTGAAGGGGATAGATTATATCCGTTGATAGAGAAAACGGGAGGTACGCAGGAAAGGAGTGCAGAGGAAGATGACAGTGATACGGATGACAGCTTGTTAGAGAGACTGCTGTCAGAGAGACCACCTCCACTAAATCCAGAGTATAGCGAAGGAAAATCGACTGTGGCAGGAGGGACTGGCGAGTCACAGAATCAGACGAATGTGAGAGTAGTGGGAAAAATCTCCACAGGAACGGAGGGAGTGGGAACACAATCTTCAATGGGAAGTATGAGGTTGCCGGATGCCCTGACGGTACCTGTTACCATTGGTCCTATAGTATCAGTGTATGACCCAGATCGAGTAAGTGAAGGAAGTCTAGCGCAGACGACAGGGAGAGAGGGGATCAGCGTTGGAGGGAATGGAGTAGAGGAGGGAATGGTTCACTCTCCGAAGTCCATAGAAGCGAGCACGCCATTGCCAGCTAACGCAGACTCCTCTAGTGGACAGGTGGATGTGAGACCGGTAAGACCAAGGTCTTTGGTCGAGTCCAGATCAGACCTGAGAATGTGGGTACCACCTGTGAGGAATCAGAGTGATAGGATGGCAGGAGATGCGGAGCAAGACAACTCAGGAAATAGACCAGTTTCTAGGAATACGACAGAAGAGACTAAGCCACGAGAACAAAGTTGTGATTATGATGAACGGAATGGTGCTGCTTGTCGAGAAATTTTGAGGAGTGCCATGAGGGCAAGGATGTTGGATGTAGTGAGGTTGAAGGCAAAGGTAGATGAAATGATTAGCGGGAATCTGCCTTTGGATAGAATAGAGATCTATGAATCAGATGAGCTGCTTTTTGTAGCAAAGGATGTGACTTGTAAAGCGAGGGCCGCACATGAGAAATTGACAGAATTGGCGAAGAAATATGAGGTGGATTTGACTAAAACGAAATCGTTGCAAGGATCCCATAGGTTGCAATACAGTGATCAAGAGCTGGAAGAGAAAAGGGTCATAGGACTGAGGACACATACCAAGGACCTGATTGTAGGGATGCGTATATGGGTCATGCTTAACAAATGGGAGAAAAGGTGGTCTAAGAAGAAGATTTCCAAACAGAATGCAGGAGAGACGCCGCCTCCGGGGGGGGGGGGCGTCAGGAGTAGAGAACTATCCGTTACGAGAAGTACAGAACGGAGGGTGCGTGCATGTGCCTTGGAGTAGAGGTGATTTGGCTGCATTTACAAACGATTTTCCTCGGCTGAGGGAAAAACCCGTAGAGTGGTACAAACAGGTCGAAGGTATTGGGATTGATTTGAACACCTTGTTTGATATTGTAGTACCAGGACACTTA
Source organism: Calotriton arnoldi (assembly GCA_963921515.1). Taxonomy (NCBI): domain Eukaryota; kingdom Metazoa; phylum Chordata; class Amphibia; order Caudata; family Salamandridae; genus Calotriton; species Calotriton arnoldi. The sequence continues at coordinate 1,358,355 of CAWUFW010003913.1, read as the reverse complement.
TGGTCAGCTTGTAAAATTGCAGTTGAGTGGCCGACCTCCGAACCTGAAAGGGATGCTGTCACAAATGGTCCGTCACCTATAGTCATGAAAAAGTTCGAACAAGTGATTACATGATTGAAGTTGAAGATCTCGCCTCAAGACATTGATTGGGTTAAGATAGATCGAACTGTTCAGGTACCGAAAGAGACAGTGCATGAGTATTATGAACGACTCTTGCAAGCTTTTAAACAGTATAGTGGACTAGATACCTTAGATCCCAAGGATATGGGACAGTTTGTCTCAAAGTTTGTCCTAGGATTGAGATCAGAGGTTAGTCTTATGATACAGCAACATTTGATCTGTTGGCAGAACAAGCCGGTAGATGAAATCTTGCGGTATGCGAGGTACTGTAGTGATGAAGTGGACTCAAAAACCGGAAGCAGAAGGACAAGTTGATGCTTGTTCAGATGCAACCAGCTCAGGTCCAGCCTAACGGAGGGACGCTGGGAAGAAGACAGGGAAACAACCAAGGGAACCAGAATGGGCAAGGTCAGGGAAAAGGAAACCTGTAGATCCTAAGACGGGGATGGATGTGGCGACATTGAAGAAGACCACTGCGTGTCATCTTTGTCACCAGACTGGACATTGGAAGCGCGAGTGTCCCTTGAACCCAGCCAATCAGGTGCAACAGGAGGTAGAAGTTGTTCAGGCACCCGTGCCGGAGGTAGTCAATACTGTGACGAGGCCCAGATCGATGAAAGGGGGGACGTTCAACCCACAGGTGCAAGTTCCCCAGCCACCGAGAATTTCGCAAGGAATGCGGACTTACCAGCAGATGTCCCTTTTCGAAGGGTATGATGAGTACAGCCCAGACCCGTTGGCCTGACGGTGCCTGAGAGGGGGGGAAGACTGCACACTTGGAGCAGTCTTGGAGGTAGACCAGAGAGGACCTTTTGTGGAGGCAGACATTGATGGTCATCCTACCACTCTTTGGTTGACACTGGTGCTTCCCGGTCTACTGTAAGATCAGCAGTAGTCCCCAACCTACCCCTCTCGGGACAATCGATCCAAGTTGTTGGAGTGGCGAACAAGAGGATAACTAGCCCATTGACTGCACCGATTCCAGTGAGAATAGGCTCTTTCCGAGCTAGACATCAGTTTGTGGTGTGCGATTCGAGTCCAGTCTGTCTGTTAGGAAGAGATCTATTGTGTAAGTTAAATTGCACCATCTATTGCACACCTAGGGGAGTCAAGGTTCAGATGAAGGATGATGATGCCACCTTCAAGGTTGCAAATCAGCACTTGTGCATAGAAATGTATCCTGTGGTGACAGTTGAGGAACTTCCACTAGATTTGAGAGATTCTGTGTCACATGAGGTGTGGGACTTCACGGGAGAAGAGATCGGACTGATCAAAGGGATTGAACCTGTACAGACTCAGGTTAAACAGAATGTCGAATTCCCTAGAACGCCCCAGTACAATCTGTCACCCGAGACCCGAGACTATTGCAGGGATTAAACCTTTGATATGCTAAATAAGGCAAATGTAGAGCAGATTCAGAAAATGAATCAGTTGAGTCTAAATGCAGAAGCATTGACGGTACCGGTTACAATAGGTCCTGTAGTTCCTTTGTTTGGAGAAAACCCGAATATTCCTAAAGTACATACATTGGCAGTTCCAAGGAGTAATGTCAGGAGTGGAATGGAGACGGTAGTCAATGAGAATAGACAGGCTGACACAAATATTACATTGTTAGATCTTCTGGTTTGTGAAATGATAACGGAAACCCCTGGAAGAGATATACAAATAAATCCAAGGAGAATAGGGACAAATGTCACTCCAATGACAGGGAGTTCAGCAGGTCCTTCATCAGAAGAATTGATTGATTGGATAAAGGGAATGGAAAAGAAAGAACCTCAACCGCAGAGTATAAATATGAGTCAATTGAAAGTAGATTTGGAAGAGATGATTATTGGTACAATAAATCCAGACAGATTAGGGACTTATCGAGATGATGAATTATTGTTTTTGTGTAAAAGCATTACTTGGAGAGCAAGGAATCTTCATGAGAAAATATCCGAAGCTGCTAGTGAGTATGGAATAGACATAGAGAAATCAAAGGTGTTGCAGAAATCGTACAGATTGGCATTTACTGAAAAGGATCTGGAGAGTTTGAATGCGTCTGGAAAAAGGTTACAGATAAAAGAGTTGATGAATATTTTGAAGAAATGGGGAGATGTAGATCGATGGAAAAATAGATGGATGAAAAAGAAGGAAGAAGCAGCTAGTAAAGGAGTGTCCATGTTCCCGTTAAAGGAAACAGAACAGGTTGAAAGGGCGTGTCCGATGAGAGAAGTACCAGGTGGTGGATATGTACATGTTCCTTGGTCAAGGCAGGATATATTATCTTTAACGAATGACTTCCACAGATTAAGAGAGAAACCCGTTGAATGGTACAAACAGGTAGAAAGGTTTGTGAAGGTTTCGAAGGTTCTGTTAAAGGATTTAGACGGGTTGTTTGAGATTGTTGTTCTGGCAGATTTGTGGACAGAATGTAAGATCACTGTTGATTGGCCAATAGAGGAATATCCCAGAGATCCTAAAACAGGTGCACCATCCGAAGAGGTGATGAAAAAGTATAATGAGGTAATCACTTTCTTAAAGGGAAAAATTTCCCCTAAGCAAACAGATTGGGTTAAGAATAGATAGACAGAACGACCCAAGAACCAAAAGAGTCAGTGCATGCCTATTATGAAAGGTTGTTGCAAGTATTTAAACAGTACAGTGGATTTGAGAATATTGGGGACAAAGATATGGGACATTTTGTGTATCGTTTTGTGTTTGGATTGAAACCAGAGATTAGTAATATGATTCAGCAACATTTGATTTGTTGGCAGAGTAAAACAATTGATGACATTTTGAGGTATGCGAAGTATTGTAGTGATGACATTGAATCAAGACACAAGAAACTAAAGGAGAAAATGATGTGGGCACAAGTGAAGGTAGCAGAGCAACAAGAAGTAAATAATAATTCCCAGACAGGTTATCAGACGAATGGTTTGAATCAAAATGGTCAGGTACCCAATTTTCCTCATATTTCTGTGATGGAAAGTACTGGAATCTGAGGGGAGCCACAAACATCCACACACCCAGTATTCCCCTATGTCTCTTGATAAAAATTGTACCTCACATGTGTGGGTACGCCTAGTGTCCGCGACAGAAAACAGCTCAAAATGCAACGTAGACACAGCATTTTTTTGCAGTGAAAACTGACCCTTTTTTCGCAATGTGCCTACCTGTGGATTTTGGAACCTACCTCAGCCGGCAAATAGAGAAACCTAGCAAACCTGTACATTTTTGAAAACTAGTTAACCCAGGAGAATCCAGGATGGGGTGAGTTCTGTGGCTCTCATTAGGTTCTGTTGTCCAGAATCTCTTGCAAACCTCAAACTTTGTAAAAAAAACAGATTTTTCTCACATTTCTGTGATGGAAAGTTCTGGAATCTGCACTGAACCACAAACTTCCACCCATCTAGCATTCCCCCATGTATTCCGATAAAAATTGCACCTCACTCGTGTGGGTAGGCCTAGCGCCCGCAACAAGAAACGGCCCAAAACACATTGTGGACACATCACATTTTTCCACAGAAAACTGACCCTTTTTTCGCAAAGTGCCTACCTGTGGATTTTAGGCCCTAGCTCAGCCTGCACCTATGGAAACCTAGCAAACCTGTACATTTTTAAAAACTAGGCACCCAGGAGAATCCAGGATGGGGTGACTTCTGTGGCTCTCATTAGGTTCTGTTACCCAGAATCCCTTGCAAACCTTAAACTTTGTAAAAAGAAAAACACATTTTCCTCACATTTCTGTGATGAAAAATTCGGGAATCTGCAGGGAGCCACACACTTCCACCCACCCAGCATTCCCCCACATCTCCTGATAAAAATGGTACCTCATTTGTGTGGGTAGGCCTAGTGCCCGTGACAGGAAACGGCCCAAAACGCAACATGGACAAAACACATTTTCCACTGAAAACTGACCCTTTTTTCGCAGTGCCTTCCTGTGGATTTTGGGCCCTAGCTCGGCCGGCACCTAAGGAAACCTACCAAACCTGTATATTTATATAAACTAGACACCCAGGGGAATCCAGGATGGGGTAACTTGCGCTGCCCTCATCAGGTTATGTTGCGCAGAATCCCTTGAATGCCTCAATTCTTTTTTTTCCTAAAAAGCAAATTGTCCTCATATTTCTGTGACGGAAAGTACTGGAATCTGAGGGGAGCCACAAACTTCCACACACCCAGTATTCCCCAAGGTCTCTCAATAAAAATGGTACCTCACATGTGTGGGTAGGCCTAGTACCCGCAACAGGAAACAGCCCAAAATGCAACGTAGACACAGCATTTTTTGCAGTGAAAACTGCCCCTTTTTTCGCAATGTGCCTAGCTGTGGATTTTGGAACCTACCTCAGCCGGCAAATAGAGAAAGCTAGCAAACCTGTACATTTTTGAAAACTAGTTACCCAGGAGAATCCAGGATGGGGTGACTTTTGTGGCTCTCATTAGGTTCTGTTGCCCAGAATCCATTGCAAACCTCAAACTTTGTAAAAAACAAAACATTTTTCTCACATTTCTGTGATGGAAAGTTCTGGAATCTGCACTGAACCACAAACTTCCACCCATCTAGCATTCCCCCATGTATTCCGATAAAAATTGCACCTCACTTGTGTGGGTAGGCCTAGCGCCCGCAACAAGAAACAAACTAAAACGCAATGTGGACATATCACATTTTATCAAAGAAAACGGACCCTTTTTCGCAAATTGCCTACCTTTGGACTTTAGGCCCTAGCTCAGCCGGCACCTAGGGAAATCTAGCAAACCTGTACATTTGTAAAAACTAGACACCCAGGAAAATCCAGGATGGGGTGACTTCTGTGGCTCTCATTATGTTCTGTTACCCAGAATACCTAGCAAACCTCAAACTTTGTAAAAAAAAAAACACATTTTCCTCACATTTCTGTAATGAAAATTTTGGAATCTGCAGGGAGCCACACACTTCCACCCACCCAGCATTCCCCCACATCTCCTGATAAAAATGGTACCTCACTTGTGTGGCTAGGCCTAGTGCCCGCGACAGGAAACAGCCCAAAACGCAACATGGACAAAACACATTTTCCAATGAAAACTGACCCTTTTTTCGCAGTGCCTTCGTGTGGATTTTAGGCCCTTGCTCAGCTGGCACCTAAGGAAACCTAGCAAACCTGTATATTTATATTAACTAGACACCCAGGGGAATCTAGGATGGGGTAACGTGTGCGGCTATCATCCGGTTATGTTACACAGAATCCCTTGAAAGACTCAAACTTTTTTTTTTTTTTAAAAAGCTAATTTTCCTCATATTTCTGTGATGGAAAGTACTGGAATCTGAGGGGAGCCACAAACATCCACACACCCAGTATTCCCCTATGTCTCTTGATAAAAATTGTACCTCACATGTGTGGGTACGCCTAGTGTCCGCGACAGAAAACAGCTCAAAATGCAACGTAGACACAGCATTTTTTTGCAGTGAAAACTGACCCTTTTTTCGCAATGTGCCTACCTGTGGATTCTGGAACCTACCTCAGCCGGCAAATAGAGAAACCTAGCAAACCTGTACATTTTTGAAAACTAGTTAACCCAGGAGAATCCAGGATGGGGTGACTTCTGTGGCTCTCATTAGGTTCTGTTGTCCAGAATCTCTTGCAAACCTCAAACTTTGTAAAAAAAAACAGATTTTTCTCACATTTCTGTGATGGAAAGTTCTGGAATCTGCACTGAACCACAAACTTCCACCCATCTAGCATTCCCCCATGTATTCCGATAAAAATTGCACCTCACTCGTGTGGGTAGGCCTAGCGCCCGCAACAAGAAACGGCCCAAAACACATTGTGGACACATCACATTTTTCCACAGAAAACTGACCCTTTTTTCGCAAAGTGCCTACCTGTGGATTTTAGGCCCTAGCTCAGCCTGCACCTAGGGAAACCTAGCAAACCTGTACATTTTTAAAAACTAGGCACCCAGGAGAATCCAGGATGGGGTGACTTCTGTGGCTCTCATTAGGTTCTGTTACCCAGAATCCCTTGCAAACCTTAAACTTTGTAAAAGAAAAACACATTTTCCTCACATTTCTGTGATGAAAAATTCGGGAATCTGCAGGGAGCCACACACTTCCACCCACCCAGCATTCCCCCACATCTCCTGATAAAAATGGTACCTCATTTGTGTAGGTAGGCCTAGTGCCCGTGACAGGAAACGGCCCAAAACGCAACATGGACAAAACACATTTTCCACTGAAAACTGACCCTTTTTTCGCAGTGCCTTCCTGTGGATTTTGGGCCCTAGCTCGGCCGGCACCTAAGGAAACCTACCAAACCTGTATATTTATATAAACTAGACACCCAGGGGAATCCAGGATGGGGTAACTTGCGCTGCTCTCATCAGGTTATGTTGCGCAGAATCCCTTGAATGCCTCAATTTTGTTTTTTCCTAAAAAGCAAATTGTCCTCATATTTCTGTGACGGAAAGTACTGGAATCTGAGGGGAGCCACAAACTTCCACACACCCAGTATTCCCCAAGGTCTCTCGATAAAAATGGTACCTCACATGTGTGGGTAGGCCTAGTACCCGCAACAGGAAACAGCCCAAAATGCAACGTAGACACAGCATGTTTTGCAGTGAAAACTGCCCCTTTTTTCGCAATGTGCCTAGCTGTGGATTTTGGAACCTACCTCAGCCGGTAAATAGAGAAAGCTAGCAAACCTGTACATTTTTGAAAACTAGTTACCCAGGAGAATCCAGGATGGGGTGACTTTTGTGGCTCTCATTAGGTTCTGTTGCCCAGAATCCATTGCAAACCTCAAACTTTGTAAAAAAACAAAACATTTTTCTCACATTTCTGTGATGGAAAGTTCTGGAATCTGCACTGAACCACAAACTTCCACCCATCTAGCATTCCCCCATGTATTCCGATAAAAATTGCACCTCACTTGTGTGGGTAGGCCTAGCGCCCGCAACAAGAAACAAACTAAAACGCAATGTGGACATATCACATTTTATCAAAGAAAACGGACCCTTTTTTCGCAAATTGCCTACCTTTGGACTTTAGGCCCTAGCTCAGCCGGCACCTAGGGAAATCTAGCAAACCTGTACATTTGTAAAAACTAGACACCCAGGAAAATCCAGGATGGGGTGACTTCTGTGGCTCTCATTATGTTCTGTTACCCAGAATACCTTGCAAACCTCAAACTTTGTAAAAAAAAAAACACATTTTCCTCACATTTCTGTAATGAAAATTTTGGAATCTGCAGGGAGCCACACACTTCCACCCACCCAGCATTCCCCCACATCTCCTGATAAAAATGGTACCTCACTTGTGTGGCTAGGCCTAGTGCCCGCGACAGGAAACGGCCCAAAACGCAACATGGACAAAACACATTTTCCAATGAAAATGGACCCTTTTTTCGCAGTGCCTTCCTGTGGATTTTAGGCCCTTGCTGAACTGGCACCTAAGGAAACCTAGCAAACCTATATACTTATATTAACTAGACACCCAGGGTAATCTAGGATGGGGTAACATGTGCGGCTATCATCAGGTTATGTTACACAGAATCCCTTGAAAGCCTCAAACGTTTTTTTGTTTTATAAAGCTAATTTTCCTCATATTTCTGTGATGGAAAGTACTGGAATCTGAGGGGAGCCACAAACTTCCACACACCCAGTATTCCCCAAGGTCTCTCGATAAAAATGGTTCCTCACATGTGTGGGTAGGCCTAGTGTCCGCTACAGGAAACAGCCCAAAATGCAACTTAGACACAACATTTTTTCCACTGAAAACGGACCCTTTTTTCGCATTAGGTTCTGTTACCCAGGATCCATTGCAAACCTCAAACTTTGTAAAAAAAAACACATTTTCCTCACATTTCTGTAATGAAAAGATCTGGAATCTGCACTGAACCACAAATTTCCACCCATCTAGCATTCCCCCATGTAATCGATTAAAATTGCACCTCACTTGTGTGGGTAGGCCTAGCGCCCACAACAAGAAACAGTCCAAAACTCAATGTGGACACATCACATTTTTCCACAGAAAACTAACCCTTTTTTCGCAAAGTGCCTATCTGTGGATTTTAGGCCATAGCTCAGCCGGCACCTAGGGAAACCTAGCAAACGTGTACATTTGTAAAAACTAGACACCCAGGAGAATCCAGGATGGGGTAACTTGTGCGGCTCGCATCAGGTTATGTTACCGAGAATCCCTTGCAAACCTCAAACTTTGTCAAAAAAACACATTTTCCTCACATTTCTGTCATGGAAAGTTCTGGAATCTGAGGGGAGCCACAAACCTCCAACCAACCAGCATTCCCCCAAGTCTCCCAATAGAAATGGTACCTCACTCTAGTTTGTAGGTCTAGTGCCCACAACAGGAAACGGCCCAAAACACAACATGGACACATCACATTTATCAACAGAAAACTGGCCCTTTTTTGCAATGTGTCTAGCTGTGGATTTAGGTCCTAGCTCAGCCGGCACCTAGGGAAACCTAGAAAACCTATTCATTTTTAAAAACTAGACACCCAGGGAAATCCAGGATGGGTTGACTTGTGTGACTCTCACCAGGTTCTGTGGACACATCACATTTTTCCACAGAAAACTGACCCTTTTTTTGTGAAGTGTCTACCTGTGGACTTTAGGCCCTAGCTCAGCCGGCACCTAGGGAAACCTAGCAAACCTGTACATTTGTAAAAACTAGACACCCAGGAAAATCCCAAATGGGGTGATTTGTGCGGCCCTCATCAGGTTATGTTACCGAGAATCCCTTGCAAACCTCAATCTTTGTCAATAAAACACATTTTCCTCACATTTCTGTAATGGAAAGTTCTGGAATCTGAGGGGTGCCACAAATCTCCACCCAATGAGCATTCCCCCAAGTCTCCCAATAGAAATGGTACCTCACTTGAGTTTGTAGGTCTAGTTCCCACGACAGGAAATGGCCCAAAACACAACATGGACACATCACATTTATCCACAGAAATCTGGCACTTTTTTGCAATGTGCCTAGCTGTGGATTTAGGGTCCTAGCTCAGCAGGCACCTGGGAAACCTAGGAAACCTGTTCATTTTTAAAAACTAGATACCCAGGGAAATCCAGGATGGGGTGACCTGCGTGGCTCTCACCAGGTTCTGTTACCCAGAATCCCTGGAAAACCTCAAACTTTGTCCAAAAAAACACATTTTCTTCATATTTCTGTGATGGAAAGTTCTGGAATCTGCGGGGATCCACAATCTTCCACCCAGCCACCATTACCCCAAGTCACACAATGAAAATGGTACCTCACTTTTTAGGTAGGCCTTGTGCCTGCAACAGGCAACGGCAGTGGTGGCTCGCATAGGGCATGCTGCGGGCAGTGAGGCGGGTGGGGGAGGGGCAGTGTGGGGCTGTAGTAAACTCGGACATACGACGGAACGGAGGAAAGTAATTATTACGTTCCTCCCTTCCGTCGTATGTCTGAGATTACTATACCCCCGCCCCGCAGCACGCCCTATGCAAGCTGCCACTGGGCAGCGGCCAAAAACGCAACATGGACACATAATTTTTTCCAGTGATCACTGACCCTTTTTTCGCAATGTGCCTAGCTGTGGATTTTGAACCCTAGCTCAGCCGGCATGTAGAGAAACCTAGAAAACCTGTAAATTTTTTAAATCTAGATACCGAGGGGAATCCAGGATGAGGTGACTTCTGTGTCTCTCACAGGTTCTGTTACCCAGAATCCCTTGCAAACCTCAAACTTTGTAAAAAAAATATTTTCCTCACATTTCTGTGATGGAAAATTCTTGAATCTGCAGGGAGCCACACACTTCCACCCACCCAGCATTCCCCCACATCTCCTGATAAAAATGGTACCTCACTTGTGTGGGTAGGCCTAGTGCCCGCGACAGGAAAAGGCCCAAAACGCAACATGGACAAAACACATTTCCCACTAAAAACTGACCCTTTTTTCACAGTGCCTTCCTGTGGATTTTGGGCCCTAGCTCAGCCGGCACCTAAGGAAACCTAGCAAACCTGTATATTTATATAAACTAGACACCCAGGGGAATCCAAGATGGGAAAACATGTGCGGCTCTCATCAGATTATTTTTGGAACCTACCTCAGCCGCCAAATAGAGAAACCTAGCAAACCTGTACATTTGTAAAAACTAGACACCCAGGAGAATCTAGGATAAGGTGACTTGTGCGGCTCTCATCAGGTTATGTTATCCAGAATCTCTTGAAAACCTCAAACTTAGTAAAAAAAAACAAATTTTTCTCACATTTCTTTGATGAAAAGTTCTGGAATCTGCACTGAACCACAAACTTCCACCCATCTAGCATTCCCCCATGTATTCCGATAAAAATTGCACCTCACTTGTGTGGGTAGGCCTAGCATCCGCAACAAGAAACGGCCCTAAACGCAATGTGGACACATCACATTTTTCCACAGAAAACTGACCCTTTTTTGTGAAGTGCCTACCTGTGGATTTTAGGCCCTAGCTCAGCCGGCACCTAGGGAAACCTAGCAAACCTGTAAATTTGTAAAAACTAGACACCCAGGATAATCTAGGATGGGGTGACTTGTGCGGCTCTCATCAGGTTATGTTACCCAGAATCCCTTGCAAACCTCAAACTTTGTCAAAAAAACAAATTTTCCTCACATTTCTGTGATGGAAAGTTCTGTAATCTGCACTGAACCACAAACTTCCACCCATCTAGCATTCCCCCATGTATTCCGATAAAAATTGCACCTCACTCGTGTAGGTAGGCCTAGCGCCCGCAACAAGCAACGGCCCAAAACGCTAAGTGGACACATCACATTTTTCCACAGAATACTGACCCTTTTTTCGCAAAGTGCCTACCTGTGGATTTTAGGCCCTAGCTCAGCCGGCACCTAGGGTAACCTAGCAAACCTGTACATTTTTAAAAACTAGACACCCAGGAGAATCCAGGATGTGGTGACTTCTGTGGCTCTCATTAGGTTCTGTTACCCAGAATCACTTGCAAACCTTAAACTTTGTAAAAAGAAAAACACATTTTCCTCACATTTCTGTGATGAAAAATTCTGGAATATGCAGGGAGCCACGCACTTCCACCCACCCAGCATTCCCCACATCTCCTGATAAAACCGGTACCTCACTTGTGTGGGTAGGCCTAGTGCCCGCGACAGGAAACGGCCCAAAACGCAACATGTACAAAACACATTTTCCACTGAAAACTGACCCTTTTTTTGCAGTGCCTTCCTGTGGATTTTGGGCACTAGCTCAGCCGACTCCTAAAGAAACCTACCAAACCTGTATATTTATATAAACTAGACACCCAGGGGAATCCAGGATGGGGTAACGTGTGCGGCTCCCATCAGGTTATGTTGCGCAGAATCCCTTGAAAGCCTCCATTTTTTATTTTTTTTAAAAGCAAATTGTCCTCATATTTCTGTGATGGAAAGTACTGGAATCTGAGTGGAGCCACACACTTCCACACACCCAGTATTCCCCCAGGTCTCTCGATAAAAATGGTTCCTCACATGTGTGGGTAGGCCTAGTGCCCGCGACAGGAAACAGCCCAAAATGCAACGTAGTTACCTAAAAAGGGTAAACCCAATACTAGTCTCTGAGACCTGGGTAACAGACAGTACATAAGGACAATGGTCCCAGAAATAGAGCAAAACTTTCAGACCAGAATTACAACATATATATTTGAAAACAAAGTTGAAACACAAGGTAATTGTAGCTTATAGTGTTTAATTCACACTACGCATTGGTCTATTAATGACATGATTCATATAATATACTGTACAATGGTATCCCTAGACGGGAAAAGAGAAAGGGAGGGAAGGGTGTAGTGATGGTGATTCGAGTGAGGTGGGGGTAGTGACTTCAAAAAAGTTTGCATCAAACACACTGATAAATTTTGAAAGAACAAAGGCTCCTTAGTTAAGCCTACTAGTCACAATATATACAACAAAGATCTGTATAGCCATGATTATATTTAACACAGTGCTAAATCCCTGGTGTTAATACTGGCTTCAGAGAAAGTGTCGACGTTTCGACCCCACAATATATATAGGCTATTTCAATCCTTATGCCGGGGTCTTCATCAGGACTGTGATGTGTGGGAGGGGGAGGGGGGATCTTAATTGCAGAGAAAGCATGGAACTTTGAAGTTTCCTGCGCGTCGCTATTCAATAGAGAAATCCGTGCGAACTAACGCTTTTATCCGGCTAAGGCAGCGCCGGGACCAGCAACTAGACTGCTGACCCGGTGGGGAAGGCGGAAGTGAGTGAGCGCCTATCCCCGTACAGTAAACACCATCAAAGTTTCCCCCCACAGATGCTCGTGTCAATTAAAAAAGGAGTTCTTTCCTTTAAAATCAGGTTAATAAAATTTAGATGCAAGTGAAACAATTTTAAAACTAAACGGTATTAGCAGCCCACATTAAAATTCAGTGCAATAGATTCAGTGCAAAATAATGCTAAAGTACATCAGTCACATATTCAATACAAGTTTTTCTTTACCACGAGACCGACAGAGTCGCCTCTGCCTCCAGTCTCGAGTCAGTCCCTGAACCACAAACTTCCACCCATCTAGCATTCACCCATGTATTCCGATTAAAATTGCACCTCACTTGTGTGCGTAGGCCTAGCGCCCGCAACAAGAAACAGCCCAAAACGCAAAGTGGACACATCACATTTTTCCACAGAAAACTGACCCTTTTTTCGCAAAGTGCCTACCTGTTGATTTTAGGCCCTAGCTCAGCCGGCACCTATATTTCTGTGATCAAAAGTACTGGAATCAGAGGGTGGCCACAATCTTCCACACACCCAGTATTCCCCCAGGTCTCTTGATAAAAATGGTAAGATCTAATTTCACTCTGCTGGGTGATTTTAATTTTCATTTAGATAAACTTCAGTGTAAAGATACCCACACTCTTCTGGAAACCTTAGGCTGCTGTGGTTTTTCACAATTGGTTACCAGTTCTACCCATACTGCAGGAAATATTTTGGATGGCATATTTTCTAACGATCCTAGGATCAAGGTGGGACTACCCATACCTCTTTCCTGGTCGGACCACTTTGCTATCCCTTTTACTCTTTCGACTTCATCATTAAGCATTGTCTCAGCTGGTAAAGGGAGAGGGGAGGAAAAGAGAAATTTGAGCCAAATTAGTAATGTTTCTCTTGCTAATTATTTTAGGAACTTTCAGTTTTCTGAGCTTTCAGATGCTAATTTGGCTGCAGATGAACTGTCTAGAGGGTTGTTAGGAGCCATAGACACTTTGGCCCCCGTTAAAAAACACTATGTAGCGAGAAAAAAACCCTCTGCACCTTGGTATTCTGATAGACTTAGAAAGCTGAGACAATCCTGCTGTAAACAGGAAAGGATTTGGCGTATTGATCTTGCGCCGGCTGGTAGAGAGCTACACAAACAGTACCTGAGGGACTATAAAATGGCGATTATGGAGGAGAAAAGACTGTTTTATTCTAAGGCCACTGAATCTATAAAATCTTCTAGAGAGCTTTTTAAGGTTATTAACTCTCTTGTCTCCCCTCCTGTTGCTGATTTATCTGACCTTTCCCAAGAACTCTGTGATAGAATGGCAGAGTTTTTCCGCATTAAGATTACAGACATATACTCCACCCTGGAGGATTTTAATGCTGGAAAGGATATATTTGCTCCCTCTAAAACTAACCTTGTTTTATCAGCTACTACGGTAGACGAACCTAGGCTTCTTACCTTCCCTTGTTTTTCTCATGAAACTACTGGTCATCTTTTGGATGGAGTTACCTCGGGGTCTCCCTGGATGCCTGCCCCCTTAAGGTCCTAAAAATAGGAAGGGAAGTTATTGTTCCCCTTCTCACTTCAGTACTAAATATAGCCATTACCAAGGGGCAGTATCCTATTCTTTGGAAAACTGCTGTTGTTAAACCGCTGTTAAAAAGCCGGCTTTAGATCCTATGGAACTAAGAAATTATCGTCCTATTTCCTTGCTTCCGGTTCCAGCTAAGATTATGGAAAAATATTTGAATTCCCAACTTAGTTCCTATTTACTGGATCACCAGTTGCTTGATGGTTCTCAGCATGGCTTTAGGCGCCTTCATAGCACTGAATCAGCACTAACGGCTGTCTTTGATAACATCCGGGTCCAGGTTGATGCAGGGTATACGACCCTGCTGGTCCTTCTTGAACTTACAGCAGCTTTTGATACCCTGTCTCCACTAAGGTTGGTGGAACGCCTTAAGGAGATAGGGATTGGGGGTTCGGCCCTTGAGCTTCTCTCCTCCTTTCTTAGTGATAGGGCACAAATAGTGAAACTGGGCCAATTCTATTCTTCTCCCAACCCATTGATTTGTGGAGTTCCTCAGGGATCTTCCCTAAGCCCCACCCTTTTTAATATCTATGTTGCCCCATTGGCGAGGGTGGTGAGGGCCTTTGGATTTGAGGTATTGTCCTATGCCGACGACACTCAAATCATGGTATCTATTACTAACAGCATCAGTGAAGCTGCCGCAAATTTTAAAGATTGTATGCAGGCAGTCTCATCTTGGATGGGTGAGAATTACCTTAAATTGAATGGAGAAAAAACTGAGATCTTGATTTTTGGTAACCAACATGATATTTGGTCTAATGACTGGTGGCCTGATTCCATGGGCAGCTGTCCTTCTCCTGTTTCCCATGGGAAAAACCTGGGGGTTATGGTCGAAACTTCGTTGTCCATGAACCTACAGGTTAGCAAAACAGTTTCCATCTGTTTTGGCATAATCAGGCTGCTTAGGAAAATTTCACAGTTCCTGTCGTTTTCATCATGAAAGCAGGCAGTGATTGCTCTGATATTGTCCAGACTCGATTATTGTAATGCCCTTTATTTGGGCATCAACAAGGGTTTGGTGAGACGGTTACAGATGGTACAGAACGCTGCAGCAAGGTTGGTGTTGGAGTTGCCAAAGTATCATTCTGTTTCGGCCTCCCTGATTTCGCTGCATTGGCTACCTCTGGATTGAAGAATCCTGTTCAAGACTTTGTGCTTGACTCATAATGCCTTCTATGGAGTTGGCCCTGATGCCATCAAAGCTATGTTTCAACGCTATATCCCGACCAAGCAGCTTAGGTCTGCCAGCAAGAACTTGCTGGTGGTTCCTAGGTTTAAGAAGGTCAGATGGGGAG
The DNA here is from genome assembly GCA_963921515.1 of Calotriton arnoldi. Taxonomy (NCBI): domain Eukaryota; kingdom Metazoa; phylum Chordata; class Amphibia; order Caudata; family Salamandridae; genus Calotriton; species Calotriton arnoldi. The sequence goes on along the minus strand of CAWUFW010003913.1, from coordinate 1,343,146 downwards.
GCAGAGCCTTCTCCACTGCTGCTGCTAGGCTGTGGAACTCTCTTCCGGACGGTCTATCGGGCCTTGAGTCATACTCTCTTTTTCGCAAGGCCTTGAAAACCTGGCTTTTTACTCAGACCTTGGCTTGAGCATTTTATCCGATTGAATGTTAGTCCTCTGCAGCGCCTTGATGCCCTTGGGCTAAGTTAGCGCTTTACAAATCGAATATTCATTCACATGTGTGGGTAGGCCTAGTGCCCGCGACAGGAAACAGCCCAAAATGCAACGTAGACACAACATTTTTTCCATTGAAAACTGACCCTTTTTTTGCAATGTGCCTATCTGTGGATTTTGGACCCTAGCTCAGCCGGCAAATAGAGAAAACTAGCAAACCTGTACATTTTGTAAATCTAGATACCCCGGGGAATCCAGGGTGAGGTGATTTGTGTGGCTCTCACAGATTCTAATACCCAAAATCCCTTGCAAACCTCAAAATTTGTAAAAAAAAAAAAAAAAAACATTTTTCTCACATTTCTGTGATGGAAAGTTCTGGAATCTGCACTGAACCACAATCTTCCACCCATCCAGCATTCCCCATGTATTCCGATAAACATTGCAGCTCACTTGTGTGGGTAGGCCTAGGGCCCGCAACAAGGAACAAACTAAAACGCAATGTGGACATATCAAATTTTTCCACAGAAAACTGACCCTTTTTTCGCAAAGTGCCTACCTATGGATTTTAGGCCCTAGCTCAGCCGGCACCTTGGGAAACCTAGCAAACCTGTACATTTGTAAAAACTAGACACCCAGGAGATTCCAGGATGGGGTGACTTCTGTGGCTCTCATTAGGTTCTGTTACCCAGAATACCTTGCAAACCTCAAACTTTGTAAAACAAAAAACACATTTTCCTCACATTTCTGTGATGGAAAGTTCTGGAATCTGCACTGAACCACAAACTTCCACCCATCTAGCATTCCCCCATGTATTCCGATTAAAATTGCACCTCACTTGTGTGGGTAGGCCTAGGGCCCGCAACAAGGAACAAACTAGAACGCAATGTGGACATATCACATTTTTCCACAGAAAACTGACCCTTTTTTCGCAAAGTCCCTATCTGTGAATTTTAGGCCATAGCTCAGCCGGCACCTAGGGAAACCTATCAAGTCTGTACATTTGTAAAAACTAGAGACCCAGGAGAATCCAGGATGGGGTAACTTGTGTGGCTCTCATCAGGTTATGTTACCGAGAATCCCTTGCAAACCTCAAACTTTGTAAAAAAAAAACACATTTTCCTCACATTTCTGTCATGGTTCGTTCTGGAATCTGAGGGGAGCCACAAATCTTCACCCAACCAGCATTCCCCCAAGTCTCCCAATAGAAATGGTACCTCACTTGAGTTTGTAGGTCTAGTGCCCATGACAGGAAACGGCCCAAAACACAACATGGACAAATCATATTTATCCACAGAAAACTGACCCTTTTTTCGCAAAGTGCCTACCTGTGGATTTTAGGCCCAAGCTCAGCCAGCAACTACGGAAACCTAGCAAACCTGTACATTTGAAAAAACTAGACACCCAGGAGAATCCAGGATGGGGTAACGTGTGCGGCTCTCATCAGGATATGTAACGCAGAATCCCTTGCAAGCCTGAAATTTTTGTTTTTAAAAGCACATTTTCCTCAGATTTCTGTGATGGAAAGTACTGGAATCTGAGGGGAGCCACAAAGGTCCACACACCCAGCATTCCCCCTGGTCTCTCGATAAAAATGGTACCTCACATGTGTGGGTAGGCCTAGTGCCCGGGACATGAAATAGCCCAAAATGCAACGTAGACACGTTTTTTTTGTTACAACAATTTTTATTGCGTCAATCGTCAAATACAATGCAGAGCTCTGTAACCCAGAGGCGGACTGCTACATAATACAATAGAAGTATTGCGTTGACTTTTAATATATGCATTTTACAAAAATGAAAAAATAAAGAAACAAACACCCCCCCAGTGCACTGTCCTTGCACCACACAGTGAACAACAGGTATTCACCCGCCCATAAATGACAAATCCCGCTGGACCCGCTAGATCCCCTACCACAATCCTGCCCAATTAACCCATAACAGCAACATCCCCCACGGATGGGGGCTCTAGGTACAAGCCTCTATAAGTTGCCCACCTCCTCCAGATCTTAAAGTGCTTCTGCGGACACCCTCGAGCTTTAAAAATAGGAACCTCCAGACCCATATTAAAATCAAGACCATTTTTCCATGCTGACAGCTATGGCGGAGTCTCTGCCTTCCACTTTCGAGCAATGTCTCGTTTAGCAAGCGTAAATCCCAATAACATCAGATGGCGCTTATAAATATTTCCCCCCACCCCCTCCATTATATGTAGCAGCACCAATTTCGGGGAGTAGGGGAGCTCCCACCCCAATACTTCAGCAAGACAGGCCAGTACCCCCGCCAGAACCTCACAAGCACTGTACACTGCCAAATCGTGTGGAACAGGGTGCCATTCTCCTGGCTACATTGCTGACAATGCGGGGACGCTATCAAACCGGCCCTCCACAGCCTGTCGCGAGTATAATAAAACCGGTGTAGGTAATTGAATTGGATCAGCCGAAGGCGCATGGCTATTGCCGCCCCTCGAGGGGAAGCCAGTTCTTCCGTCCAGTCCTCTCCATCCAGAGGACCGAGGTCTTCCCCCCACGTCTCCCTAAGTTTATCTAATGTAGTGGGGCAATTTTTCACTAGGGATTGGTAGATCTTGGAAATTTTATGGTCCTGTAGGTCGCCCATAAACAGCTTAGCTTCGATGGGACTGAAATCAGGGAGGGACTCCAAATCTGCAACGCTGGGAAGGACAGCATGCCTAAACTGCAAGTATTTGTAAAATTGTGTTTTTGGCATCTGAAATTCGTGCTGGAGATCCTGGAAAGACTTTAGGCCTGTGTCACGCATTACGTCTCCTAAGGTAGAGATCCCAATGTTATCCCAGTCACGGAAACCCTCCAAACTGGCCAGTTGCGGCAACCTACCATTGGACCAAAGGGGAGTCTCCTTTGTCAGCCTGCCCCACCCCATCCCTCGCAGGGCCTGCCTCCACACCTGGAAGACCACCCTCGTGGCGGATGGCAGTGTCCTGCGTATGGGAGCCGAGTATAAAACCGTGTGTAAGGTGTGGGATCCCATGCGCCTCTGCTCCACCGCATAAGCGGGGTCAGATCTATACCCATACCACCATTCGTTCAATATCAGGAGTTGCGAGGCTACATAGGAGTGGACGTCCGAAGCGGCCAGCCCACCCCAATAAGTGGACTGAAAATATGTCCGTAGCGCCACTCTAGGTGTCCTTCCCGCCCAAAGAAACTGCCCCAGGGCCGAGTTAACCTGGCGAAACCACAAGGAGGTGACGGGGAAGGGATAATTCTGGAGCTGGTAAAGCAGGCGCGGCAGCGAGACCATCTTAAAGATGGCCGACCGACCTGGAAGAGAAAGGGGCATATGGGACCAGGCTCTCAACTCGTCGCGCACACGCTCCCAAACCGGTACAACATTACGTTCCCAGGACACCCCCGATGATTCAGACAAAAAAAAATAAAAAATACTTTATGCCTACCGCGGTGACCTGCACCGCTGAGGCCCAGGCACCCAATTCCACCTGTTGCCCAAGTGTCCACAGAACGGATTTACTCGGGTTCATGAACAAACCAGACGTTTCCCCAAAGATTTCCATGATGCGCAGCAACCTTGGTCCCGTCCTATTGACGTCGGTCAAGAAAAACAAGACGTCGTCCGCGTATAATGTGATGCGATCCGATAGTCCCTGGGCCCACTCAAAGCCAGCTACCTGTGCATCCATCCGCACCCATGCCGCCAAATGCCAAAGGCTCCATCGCTAAGGGGAAAAGAAATGGCAACAGCGGGCCCCCCTGATGGGTGCCCCGTCCAATAGAGAAAGTGAAAGAGACCGCCCCCGTGACCCAGACAGACGCTGTGATATGCGTATAAAGTAATTTTAAATAGGACAAAAAGCATGGGCCCATATTCAAATGATCCAAAAGGGAAAATAAATACGTCCAGCTAAGGGAATCAAAAGCCCTGTACATATCTGCTAACAGGAGGGCCGCTGGCACCTCCAGCCCCCGAATGGTATCTATAGCAATGTGTGCCCGTCGGATATTATGTTGCGTCGCCCGATGAGGCATAAAAACCGCTTGGTCTGGGTGGACCTACGAGGCAATATGGGAATGGAGGCGGTTGGCCAAGGCCTTGGCCAAAATCTTAGCCTCGATTTTAGCAGAGAGATGGGGCGATATGATGCGTGTTGGTCTGGGGGTCAGCCCGGCTTATGAAACACGACCACCTCAGCATGTCTCCAGTCTTGCGGGAGGCACCCATGTTCCTGCGCATCCTCCACTACCCGAAGGAGATGAGGTCCCAATTTCGAGAAATATCTCTTAAAGAACTCACATGGGAACCCATTAGGACCCGGGGCCTTCCCAGAGTTAAGATCCCCTAGTGCTGTGCCCAGTTCCTCCGCCGTGAGCTGGAGATCCAGCTCCGCCCGAGCCTCGTCGGAGAGCGTCCGGGGCGGAAGGTCCCCTATAAAACGGCGGACCATTACCTCCGATAGGGATTCCCTCGGGGTATACAAATCAGCATAGTATTGTGCGAAGCTCTCCGCTATGGCGGAGGGATCTCCTAGAGTCCTCCCATCGGGCCGCAAATGCCCAGGAAGAACCGGGGGGCGCGTGACTCCCTGACACAGACGATGGAGTAGTTTACTAGTTTTATCGCCCCATTGGTAGATCCAGCTACGAGATGCCAGCCATCCAGTCGAGCCTCGTCCATCAACAAGTCAGCATGCGTTTGTCTTGCCACCATCAACTGCCGGCGTGCCAGGGCTCCCCCCTCCCCTCTGCCAGCACGTTCCAGTTCCATGATATGAACCTCTGATCGCACCAAAGACTCCTTCTTAGCCCGGCGTGCTGTGGGGCAATAGGAGATATCCACACCTCGCATGGTAGACTTCATGGCTTCCCATAGGGGTTCGGCAGTCGCCACTGATGGAGCAGGGTAAACGAAATTTTTTTTAACCTCCTAATATTTATGTTGAATAATTAACACACAGGTTAGTCTCAGTAAATAACCAACCATGTATGTTACATGAAAAGGGTTATGGGTAACACGCTATATCCGTGCAAACTAATTTACTTACAATTGTTAACGTGGATAACATAAGCCTAATAATTTGCGTACTAAATAGAATAATAAATGCATGATTTGTGCTTGAAAATAATTGTGTAGTGGCAAAGTAAAGCGGTTGGTAAGTAAGAAATGGCTTTTATGTCGCTTTTGCTAGGTAATACTTAATAGGGGTACGTAGAATGACGGGAGGGAAACGAAAAGGTTTATATTCTTTATTCTTAACTATGTTCTGTTTATAAAAAAGCACATTTTCGTCATATTTCTCTGATGGAAAGTACTGGAATCTGAGGGGTGCCACAAACTTCCAGACACCCAGCATTCCCCCATGTCTTCCGATAAAAATGGCAACTCTCTTCTGTGGGTAGGCCTAGTGCCCGAAACAAGAAACGGCCCAAAATGCAACGTAGACACAACATTTTTTCTAGTAAAAACTGATCCTTTTTTCGCAATGTGCCTATCTGTGGACTTTGGACCCTAGTGATGGAGCAAGGACTCGTAAATTAGACTTGCTCGAAAGCAATCCTCTCGTTTAACTCATTAACGAATTACTAACTATGTGTTTGTAATTAATAATTCGCATTTCAGAAAGACACACGGGACAACGAAGCTCGCATATGTGTTTTACTAACTCTAACAATATGAACGAAGGACTAAACGCACTCTAACAAGGGATCTTTACTGCGCATGCGTTTACTGCATCTACGTAGTATGACGTTTAACGCCTGGAGGGAAAATCTTGCGCATGCGCAAAAGGCATTAAAATGGCAGCTTGAAAGTTCACATGCATGGCACCTGCTTGGCTAAATAGAAAATAAGTTTTTATACTAACGCAAATGCAGAAAGGGTATCAATAATTAAAGTGGGTTAGAGTAGAGGTTGGAGGTATACAGTGAAACCATTTGTTTTTGAAAATAATATTTCTTCTTTTGACTTTATTATTAGTGCGCATTTGGGCCTTCCACACTTGTCTCAACTGAGCTGACTGATTTGAATCCGCGCATGCTCACATGAGAGAGAACCAGGAAGGATGAGTAAGGATTTGTCAACCGTCCAAGGACAAGAAAGATGTGCCCTGGGAACATGAGGGTGAAGAGTTCATATGAAGAAGCCTTATTCATGAGATTAAAACAATTTGTATTAATAAAGTTTGGAGATGTATGGGAAAGGAAACGACTAAATAAAGTTTAAGGGGATGGGTTTGCAAACAATAGTTCAATGAAATAAGTGAAATGTAAGCATGGTGTGATGATCATCCCCCCTTGCCTGACCAGAGTTAGTATTTTATGATATTGAAACATTAATGGGTGGTACATGAATATCGAAAAGTATAACTGAGGTAGCCTTAGTTAGTTAGCTAGTAGAAGCGGGAGCAGAGGCGATGCAGAGCTCGGGATGCTGTGGGTGGTGCTGATGCTGAGAGAAACGCTGATGAAGAAACTGAATGCAGAAACTTCCAATTTAATTTAATTGGGTTAGAAAGAAGATCGCGGAAGAACCACAAGGAGGAAGAGAGTGTCAGAGAGAGGTGCGACGCAGTCGTCGGTATTTAGAGAGGTGAAGTATTCTGTCCTATTTCCTGTCCTGAAGTCTTTGTCTCCTGAACTATCCCGGGGGACCCTTACCAGCCCTTTGGCCAGGGGGTTGGCCTTCACACCATTCTTGGTAAATATAAATTCATTGTATTGATAGATGTTCTTCTCTCTCTGTCCTCTCCTTTCTGAGCATAATTATTGCGTGAGTCTGAAATAATTTAGCTTATTGATTATTGATTGAATTGACACTCTTGCGAATGAGGGTGTTTGTACTGAAACTTTGAGATGGTTCACATTCAATTAATTTAGATAAAGATTTTTAAAACTTCCCGAGTTTGTCATTATTTTACTTTAATTAAAGAATGTTTAATAAGTTATGTTAATTATCACCATCAATTAGTTCCAACTAATGGTCCATCGACCAGAGGAAAGAACTTTTTGATCAGTGAAAGGTTTAGTTAGAAATGAACAATAACTTTTCCTGAAATTATGAAATCTATAAACTAAAACTCCAGCGGTCTACTTGGTATTAGTGAAAGAGTTATATGGGCCCAGGTGAGTATATGGTAGTAGAGTATCTGTTGTTAGTACACCGCTGGATCAGTTTTCTGGTAGCAGAGTTATGGTTATTATTGACTAGTTTGCTGATAAGTATAGATTATTGATTATTAATTTATGTTTTAACAACAGAGTTAGCGTCCTTGTTTTATGTTGTCTGGAAAATTCCCGGGGAATGAATAGCGGGTGGCGATAGAAACCACACTGCAGTGAGGTTACTCGTCTGTTGGAATAACACTGAGAAGCTAGGTAGGGCTGGCAGTGTTAAAGTTGGGACTATTTCTGTGCAAAAGTGAGAGTGATTGATAGCAAGGAGTTCGCTAGTGAAACTTTAGACGTTATATTACCTAGAAAGGGTAACACTGAAGGAGTAGCAGGTTCTTCCAAGCTAGAGTGACAGCAAAAGGGGTTCGCTGGTGAAACTTTGGTCTCAATTTTCCCAATACGGGTGACACCGGAGGAGTAGCAGGTTCTCTGGAGCTTGAATGAAGGGTAAGCAGAAGGGTTTTAATCGCAGTATATGAAGAGTAAGCGGAAGGTTTTACTCGCAATGGAAAGAAATAAACTATCCTTTGATTTTAGTGGAACAGACATAGTAGCAAATGTTTTTATGTCGTTAATAACAAAGAATTTTAAAGAAAAGTATTGAGAAATACGTTTTCGTATTACCTTGTGAAGGGAGGGTCAGTCGCTGGAGTTGTACTGACGTCACAGTGAGCCGCGCTGGGATTGGTAGAAACAGCGGGCGTGTGACAGGAGCAGCCTTGAAAAGGAGGGGTCAGTAGTAAGGAGCAGAACTAACGTCAGAAAAAGGCCGCGCTGGCATTGTTCAGATCACAAGCGTGAGCCTGATTTAATTGGATAGCTAGTTAGGAGCCGCGCTAGGATTGGTGGAGAGAGAGATTGTATGCAGGATTTTGATTTGACTGTTAGTGCAAAGCGTACAGATAGAAGATTTCAAGGGTTTGCAGAATACAATTTTATACATCGTTCCTCAAGGATGTATGGAGAGAAAAGAAAGATGTCATTTATAAAGAAAATTAAGAATTTCTTCAAGAAAGATAAGCCTGTGTTGACTAGAGAGGGAATTCCTATTCCGCCACCGAAGACACCAGCATCTTTCATGATGATGGAAAGAGGATATCATACTTACATGTGGTTGGAAAACTGGATAGAATATACGAAGGATGATGGAGTGTTAGCATTTCCTAAAGATGGTACGTTTAATGGGAGAATTCTTCAGAATTTGAGATTGAAAATGAATGATTTAGAACCTAGACTAGAGAAAAACTAGTTCAGAAGATAAGTCAATTAAATTTGAATACTGAAGCTTTGACAGTGCCAGTGACCATTGGTCCGGTAATCCCATTGTATGGAGATAAAAAGATTTACCAGAAACCACAACCTGTGACAATTCCATTAAATAGTCCTAGAAAAGAAATAATAATTACAGATGATCAGGTTAGCGAAAGTGAGTCAGTTATTTCATTAATGGATCTCCCAAATGTAGAATCTTCAACTGAAACTCCGAAGAGAAATACACCTATGAATTTGAGAGAAAAGAGATCTTTAGTACCTATAAGAACTGAAGGTGCAACAGTAGTTACCCCTGAAGAAATAGAGAGATGGGCACAGGAAATAGATAATCGAAATCCACCACAAAAGATTTTAGACATCAGCAGATTAAAAGTGGAATTGGAAGAGATGATGACAGGATGTGTGGGCATCGAAAGATTGAATGTTTATAATGATGAGGAATTGTTATATTTATGTAAGAGTATAACCAGAACAGCAAGGATATTTCATGAGAGATTGACCGAAGTTGCTTCAGAGATTGGAATAGACATAGGGAAATCAAAGTTGTTACAGAAACCATATCGAGTGGACTTTACTGATAAAGATCTAGAAAGTTTGAATGCTTCTGGAGAGAGACTACAGATAAAGGAATTAATGAGCATTTTGCGAAAATGGGGAGACATTGATAAATGGAGAATTAGATGGATAAGATGTTGCAGGGATTCTGCACATATACAGAACTACGCGCAAGAAACCAGGACCTCGGTGTATAGTGGTGTACCAACAACCCACCTTAGTGCCCGGAACCCCTATCCGACTAGCTATAGTGTCTCATTCGTTCTCCCTACTACAGCGAAGCTACCAATGATTAGACATCCTAGAACATGTAACTCAGACTCTCTCAGTATTCGCGGGAGCAAGAACACTCTTTCATCAATTCTCTTGTACTTGTCCACAACATGAGTAATCAGAGACACTGTATAGTTTAAAATGTTTATTTTAACTAACATGCTCTATAATGCAGTACACAAGCCAATACTAGCAGCAATATGCATAAACTCAATATAGTGAGCATTGTTACAATTCCATAAAATATGAACGGGATATCATTTTATAAACCTAGTGGAAAAAAGGACTAATGTGCCTTACCACCCTCCCCGTGCTAGAAACTAGTTGATTATAATTATAGAAGACCTCTGGGCTTTATCAGGGGGACCCCATACCTCCAGGTTTAGATGCAAAAGTTTACATCTCCGGACTAGCACAGCTCTTCTCTTCGGAAGGTTTTCTCCAAGTGCCTTAACATGCATGCAATGCAATATTAAAAGCACCCGATTTTCTGTAGTGCAGCTGTGCTCGTATTATGTCTAACATGCGTGGGACTGACCAAAGCAGATTAACAGAGTACATTGTTTTTTGACCTTGAACATGCTGTGCAGACAAAAGACCCCAGAGTTCAGCAAGAAACGTGAAAGGTAGACAATTCCCATGTAAGCGAGCACAAGCAGAGGAGTTGCGAAAACAAAATCATGTAGAAATGTGTGCAAAAACGGCAACATGGCAATAAAGTTTATACTAACTTATGCTAACTTAATAATGTACGCTGTGAATCCATATCCTCACTACAAAGAAAGAAAGAGGAAGTACAAGCGAGAGAAGCAGCAGCTGCATTTCCAGTAAGAGAATCAAACAAAGTTGAAAAATTGTGTTCAATGAGAGAGGTTCCCGGAGGTGGATATGTTCATGTTCCTTAGAGTAGACAAGATATTTTGTCATTTACAAATGATTTTTCAAAGCTGAGAGAAAAACCGGTTGAATGGTATAAACAGGTAGAAAGATTTGTGAAGGTTTCAAAAGTTTTATTGAAGGATTTGGACGGTTTATTTGATATTGCAGTGCCTGCTGATTTATGGACGGAATGTAAAATCACAATTGATTGGCCTAATGAGGAGTATGCTAGAGACTCAAAGACAGGAGCACCCTCAGAGGAGGTGATGAAGAAATATCACCAAGTAATTACTTACTTGAAAGGGAAGATTCCTCCTAAAGAAACAGATTGGGTAAAAATAGATAGAACAACACAAGAACCAAATGAATCTGTACATGCATATTATGAAAGGTTATTACAGGTGTTCAAGCGGTATAGTGGTTTTGAGAATATCGGTGATAAGGATATGGGACATTTTGTGTATCGGTTTGTATATGGTTTGAAACCAGAGATTAGTCAGATGATACAACAGCACATGTTGTGTTGGCAAAGCAAGACAGTGGATGAGATTTTAAAGTACGTGAAATATTGCGGAGATGACATTGAGGCCAGGCGTAGAAAGCTAAAGGAGAAAATGATGTGGGCACAAGTAAAATTGGCAGAACAGCAAGAGGAGAAAACAAATGCCCAAATTAATAATCAAGTGAAAGAGCAGAGTCAAAATGATCAAGGGGCGAATGGTAATAAATATAGGGGACGACTGGACAGAGAAGAAGCGAAAAGAAGTTTCCTTGTCATGCGTGCAGAAAGCTTGGACATTGGAAGAACGAGTGCAAGAGTATTCAGAATAATAAAAGTAATAATGGGCCAAATCAAAATTTAATCCCACAGATGCAGAATGAAGTACTTATGAATCAGCAGCAGCAGGTAGTTACTCCACAATATCAGGTGCCACCAGCTCCTATGCCAAATTTTGTGAATCATCAAAAGTTCAGTACAAACACCGGATTTCAAGGAGAAAGTGGTAAGAATAATAGAACAATTACACAATATTTGCAGAATGATGATGAAAATTCGGACTACTCGCAATGACGGTGCCTGAGGGGGGAGGAAGAGGAGTGCGTGCTTGGCGCATCCTTGCCGGTAGATCAGTCAGGTCCATTTGTTGATGGGAAAGTAGAAGGTAAAGACATCACTTTTCTATTGGATACTGGTGCTACCAGGTCTACTGTGAGAACAGCAGACATCCCAAACCTACCCCTCTCGGGAGAATCAATCCAAGTTGTAGGCGTGTCTAACCAACAGATTAGAACCCCAATCACAAAACCAATGGAGGTGCACATTGGAAACTTTAAAGAAATGCATCGGTTTGTAGTTTGCGATTCCAGTCCTGTAAATCTGTTGGGAAGAGATCTATTGTGCAAAATGAACTGCACAATCTATTGTACACCAGATGGTGTCGCTTTCCAAACCCCTGATGAAGATGTTGTATACAAAATGATGTTAGCTAAACAGGGAACAGAAGTAGATGAGATGTTTTCACTAATGACTGAAAATGAATTACCAGAAGAGTTGAGAGCCACAGTTAATCCAGAAGTGTGGGATTTTACAGGGAAGGATATTGGGTTAATGACAAATATAGACCCAGTTAAAGTGACAGTGAAAGAAGGTGCAGTTTATCCAAACACCCGACAGTACAAGATGAGTCCAGAAGTAAAAGCAGGAGTTATTCCAGAAATTGAACGAATGGTTAAACAAGGTATTTTAAAAGAAGTGATGGGTAGTCCTTGTAATTCGCCAATAATGGGACTGAAAAAGCCTAGCGGAAAATATAGAATAGTGCAGGATTTACGAAAAATAAATAAAATTGTAGTGCCATGTTGCCCAATAGTGCCAAATCCAGCTGTGATCCTTTATCAGATACCTTGGAATGCAGGCTGGTTCACAGTAATTGATTTATGTCAATCATTCTTTTCTATTCCTTTGCACCCAGATAGTCAGTACTTGTTTACATTTAAGTTCGAGGATCATATCTATGCATGGTGCAGGGTTCCTCAAGGGTACACAGAGAGTCCCTCAATTTTTTATCAGATTTTGAAAAAGTGTCTAGAATCATTGATTATGCCTGGAAAATCTGTTCTGGTTCAGTATATTGATGACCTACTGGTGGCATCAAAAACACATGAAGATTGTGTCACAGACACAATTGCATTACTGAACCATTTGGCTGAAGGAGGACATAAGGTGTCTCCAGAAAAATTACAGTTCTGTCAACAAGAAGTTAGATATTTAGGGCATAAAATCGAAAGAGGAGTTAGAAAAGTGACACCGGAAAGAATAAAAATAATCAAAGAAATGCAATTGCCACAAACTCAGAGAGAAATGAGAATGTTTCTGGGAGTGGTTGGGTACTGTATCCAATGGATTAATGGTTTTTCCATGCTAGCAAAACCATTAATACAAATGACCCGGAAAAGAGCAAAAGATCCGATTGATTGGAATGATGACTGCATAGAGGCCTTTGTGAAATTGCGAAATTGCATGTGTGAGGCTCCTGCCTTGGGCATGCCTGATTATTTTAAAGACTTAGCGTTGTTTTGTTGTGAGAGAGAAAATTGTGCACTTTCAGTCTTAACACAGAGACATGGATTGAGTCGACGTCCAGTGGCATATTTTTCAGCCACATTGGATCCAGTGGCTTCAGCATTACCTGGCTGCTTAAAAGCAGTAGCTGCTACTTGTATGAGTCTGGAACAAAGCGAGTCAATAGTGATGGGACATCCGGTAAAGGTTTATGTTCCACATTCTGTTGAGATTCTTTTGACGAGAACAAGAACACAAAATCTCACCCCTAGTCGATTGACTAAGTATGAAAGAGTGATTTTGGGAGCTGAGAACGTGACAGTGATAAGGTGTACGATCATGAACCCAGCTACCCTATTGCCAGACCCATGCAATGAAGAAGTGAAAGATGAGAGTGATCATGATTGTTTGGATCTAACTGAATTATGTACTAAGCCCCGTCCAGACATAAAGGAGACACCCTTAAAAGAAGCTGATCATGAGCTATTTGTAGATGGGACCTGTCTCAGGACACAAGAAGGAGTCAAATCTGCACAAGTAGCCGAATTGGTAGCCCTAACCATGGCATGCAAAAAGGGGGAAAATTGGAGAGTAACCATATTTACGGACAGTCAATATGGGTTCAGGGTTGTGCACGATTTTGGCCAACTCTGGATGCAGAGGGGATTTCTGACTTCTTCAGGATCTCCTATAAGAAACAGTAAAAATGTGAAAGATCTGCTGGAAGCATTACAATTGCCAAAGGAAATAGCAGTTGTTAAATGCGCTGCACATCAGTCAGGAAATGACTATGTGGTAGCTGGCAATAGATATGCAGATCAAGTTGCTCAATACTGTGCCAGAAATACAGTGGCCATAAACAGAAAAATTGAAACGGGTGAAACCAGATACCAACTTATGTTTTTCTCAATACCAGAAACATGGGATGAGATTAGACAATTGCAGGAAGAAGTTGAGGAAAAGGAAAAGGACATTTGGATAAAGGCAGCTTGTACAAAGAGACCAGAAGATGAGGTATGGGTGTATTTAGATGGAAGACCAGTCATGCCAGATTGTTTGCTTTCAAAAATGGCAAGAGTGTATCTTGGAGCAACACACATAGGGAGAGACTCAATGATCAGGTTATTCAGACAGAGTTGGTACAATCCGAAATTCAGGGTAGTCGCAGAGAGCCTTTGCCAAAGATGCTTAACCTGTCAGCAGCAAAATGCAGGTAGGAAGACAGTGGTTAGCTGGGGAAAGATTGGAAAGGCAGAAGGACCCTTCCCCAGATTGCAGTTGGATTTTATTGAGTTGCCCCCTAGCTAAGCCTGGGCGTAGTTCGCGAAGTAGCGATACGCGAAGCTACGCAAAGTGCAGTTCGCACTACGCGAGCTACGCGTAGCACTACGCGAACTGCGTAGTGCACTGTTCGCAATGATTGCACAGTGCCGGATGCTTGTCCGCACTGTGCAATCATTGAAAACGGCATCTTGCACAGTGCGAGCTGTCTTTTACTGCCGCTCGAGTAGATTTTTACTCGAGCTGCAGCTTCTCAACGCGGACTGGTAGTTTCTCATCGCGAGCGGTCGCGAGCATACGCGACCACTCGCAATGAGAAACCTGACCTCCCGCGTTGAGAATCTCGCCGGGAGGTTTATTTTCCACGCTCGCGATCGGCAACTTGATGTTGCTGATCGCGAATGAGGAAAAAGTCTCACCGGGATGTCATTTTGCTTGCTCGCGGTCGCCAACTTGACGTTGAGGACCGCGAGCAAGCAAAAAATGACCGCTGCACTACGCTACGCGTGTTTGCACTGTGCTACATGCAATTTGCGTTGTGCGAAGTAGCGCAACCTTCGCAAACTACACGAGCGTAGCGTAGTGCTTTGCCCAGGGTTACCCCTAGCAATGGACTGAAATATATATACTTGTCATAGTATGTCTTTCTCAAGATGGTGGAAGCATATCCCACTCGAAGAAATGACAGTCTTACAGTTGCAAAACTGTTGTTGAGGGAGTTAATTCCACGTTTTGGTTTTCCAGTCACTTTGGAATCAGATAGAGGACCTCATTTTAATAATGAAATAATTTGATTAATCTGTGCTGCATTTAACATAGAACAAAAACTGCACTGTGCTTATCGTCCGGAGGCTTCTGGAATAGTTGAACAGTTAAATGGCACAATGAAGTCAAGACTAGGGAAAGTGTGTGCATCTACAATGCTGAAATGGCCAGATGCATTACCTCTTGTATTGATGGGTCTCAGACATGCTCCAGACAGAAAAATAGGAATGAGCCCACATGAAGTTCTCATGGGAAGAGCAAAGAGACAAGCATTTATTCCTGGAAATAAATTAATGAATATAACTGATGATCTGGTATTGGACTATTGCAAAGGATTGGCTGAAATGGAGCGTTCTGTCTCTCACCAGGTTGGAGAAGACGCAGTTGAAAGACAGCCAGACCAAGCACATGATTTGAATCCTGGAGATTGGGTGCTAGTGAAGAAACACGCAAGAAAGTCATGCCTAGCACCAAGGTGGGATAAACCGCGTCAAGTCATACTAGTCACTACCACAGCAGTGAAGTGCGCAGGTTTGCCCAATTGGATTCATGCCAGTCATACCAGAAGAGCAACCACTAACTGAACAGGCTGAAACGTCAAGAGTTGTAAGCTGTGAAATTGAAGGATCTAGAGTAATAGATTCTGAAAGACAACCATATGACGAACAGCCAAGTACAAGTCAGGAAGAGTGGATACCAGTGATTGAAGTAATTGATGATGCTATTGAAACAAGAAGAATAACAGAACTGAAAAGACAGGAAAGTAGTCAGGAAGAGACAGGAAAGAAGAACACACTCAGGTGGAAATAGAAAAAGACTTTCAGGAACCTGAGTAGGGAATATTAGAAGAACACGTTCAGGCAGAAGAAGAAAAGTTTGAAATAAGACCTGAACAGGATCAGATAGAATTAGAAGAACAAGTTCAGGCAGAAAAAGAACAGTTTAAAGTAAGACCTGAACAGGGTCAGATAGAAATAGAAGAACAAGCTCAGGAAGAAGAAGAAGAAAGTACAATAAGACCTGAGCAGGTGGAAGTAAAAGAAGGTTCAAGCACAGAAAACAGAGAACGAGAACAGATTGTGCCTAGATTAAGTGAAAATAAAAGAACTTTAAAAGGAGATAAAGGAGGTGAAAGTGCAGCACAGATCAAAAGAATCAGAAAGAGAGACCATTGGCAAGTTGGAGTAAAGAAATTAAGGTATCATTTGAGAAAATCAGAAAAGAGGCAAGAACAAGTTAATGAAGTCACGAGTCAAACACAATCTAAACAAACTTTAGCGAAAATAACTGGAAGAAGTCCAAGATTGAGAAATTTAAATAGAAGGTACAAGGCCCCTGAGTGGACGTATGTTATACTCGAAGAATTTGAATCCCTAGATTTAAGTGATTAAACAGAAGAAGTTCATGTTGCACAGATTGATGAAAGCAAATTGAGACCTCCTTAAGAACAAAAAGAAAGTTAAATTGAAAAAGAAAGTTGTAAAATGCGCTGCACATCAGTCAGGAAATGACTATGTGACTGCTGGCAATAATTATGCTGATCAAGTGGCCAAATACTGTGCCACAAATACAGTGGCCATAAACAGGAAAATTGAAACGGGTGAAACCAGATGCCAACTTATGTTTTTCTCAGGACCAGAAACATGGGATGAGATTAGACAATTGCAGGAAGAAGTTGAGGAAAAGGAAATTTGGAAAAAGGCAGCTTGTACAAAAAGACCAGAAGATGAGGTATGGGTGTATTTAGATGGAAGACCAGTCATGCCAGATTGTTTGCTTTCAACAATGGCAAGAGTGTATCATGGAGCAACACACATAGGGAGAGACTCAATGATTAGGCTATTCAGACAGAGTTGGTACAATCCGAAATTCAGGTTAGTCGCAGAGAGCCTTTGCCAAAGATGCTTAACCTGTCAGCAGCAAAATCCAGGTAGAAAGACAGTGGTTAGCTGGGGAAAGATTGGAAAGGCAGAAGGACCCTTCACCAGATTACAGTTGGATTTTATCGAGTTGCTCCCATGCAATGGACTGAAATATATACCTGTCATAGTATGCCTTTTCTCAAGATGGGTGGAAGCCGATCCCACTCGAAGAAATGACAGTCTTACAGTTGCAAAATTGTTGTTGAGGGAGTTGGTTCCACGTTTTGGTTTTCCAGTCACTTTGGAATCAGATAGAGGCCCTCATTTTAATAATGAAATAATTTGATTAATCTGTGCTGCATTTAACATAGAACAAAAACTGCACTGTGCTTATCATCCAGAGGCTTCTGGAATTGTTGAGCAATTAAATGGCACAATCAAGTCAAGATTAGGGAAGGTGTGTGCATCCACAAAGTTGAAATGGCCAGATGCATTACCTCTTGTATTGATGGGCCTCAGAAGTATTCCAGACAGAAAAACAGGAATGAGCCCACATGAAGTTCTCATGGGAAGAGCCATAAGACAAGCATTTATTCCTGGGAATAAATCAATGAGTATAACTGATGATCTGGTATTGGACTATTGCAAAGGATTGGCTGAAATGGTGCATTCTGTCTCTCACCAGGTTGGAGAAGACGCAGTTGAAAGACAGCCAGACCAAGCGCATGATTTGAATCCTGGAGATTGGGTGCTAGTGAAGAAACACGCAAGAAAGTCGTGCCTAGCACCAAGGTTGGACAAACCGCGTCAAGTCATACTAGTCACTACCACAGCAGTGAAGTGTGCAGGTTTGCCTAATTGGATTCATGCCAGTCATAGCAGACGAGCCCATCAGAACAACAAGAGCAACCACTGACTGAACAAGCTGAAGCGTCAGGAGTTGTAAGCTGTGAGATTGAAGAATCTAGAGTAATAGATTCTGAAAGACAACCATATGACGAACAGCCAAGTACAAGTCAGGAAGAGTGGATACCAGTGATTGAAGTAATTGATGATGCTATTGAAACAAGAAGAAGAACAGAACTGAGAAGACAGGAAAGTAGTCAGGAAGAGACAGGGGAAAAACACACTCAGGTGGAAACGAAGAAAGACTTTCAGGAACCTGAGGAGGGAACATTAGAAGAACACGTTCAGGCAGAAGAAGAAAAGTTTGAAATAAGACCTGAACAGGATCAGATAGAATTAGAAGAACAAGTTCAGGCAGAAAAAGAACAGTTTGAAGTAAGACCTGAACAGAGTCAGATAGAATTTGAAGAACAAGCTCAGGAAGAAGAAGAACAAAGTACGATAAGACCTGAGCAGGTGGAAGTAAAAGAAGGTTCAAGCACAGAAAACAGAGAACGAGAACAGATTGTGCCTAGATTAAGTGAAAATAAAAGAACTTTAAAAGGAGATAAAGAAGGTGAAAGTGCAGTACAGATCAAAAGAATCAGAAAGGGAGACAATTGGCCAACTGGAGTAAAGAAACTAAGATATCACTTGAGAAAATCTGAAAAGAGACCAGAACAAGTAAATGAAGTCACAAGTCAAACACAATCTAAACAAACCTTAGCGAAAATAACTCAAAGAAGTCCAAGATTGAGAAATTTAAACAGGAGATACAAGGCTCCTGAATGGACCTATGTTATACTCGAAGAATTTGAATCCCTAGATTTAAGTGATGAAACAGAAGAAGTTCATGTTGCACAGATTGATGAAAGCAAATTGAGGCCTCCTTAAGAACAAGAAAACAAAGTTAAATTGACAAAGAAAAGTTAAGAGAAAAGACATTTTCACAGAGTAAAATGGCAGAAATTGAAGTTACCGAGAGACCAAAACATGGATTAAAAAGAAAGTGTTTTAGATTTTGTTTTTGTAGTATTTTATTAGTAGTATGAGTATGGTTATTCCTAACAATAGGAGTACCTTTGTTAATGAAAATAAGTGACAAAAATAACACAGATACTAATGATAAGATAGATAGAAAAAAAGGAACTAAAATACAAATAGGGGTAGAAGATGAAGCAAATTATCATAATGAATCAGATTATAATACGTCTTCAAATGTGTTTATTAAATTGTTATTTCAATATGTTAATACTATAGAGATTAGTAATTGTTATATGTGTATGAAGTTACCCTTATCAGTATCAGAAGGGGTAACGTATCACCATATACCTTTAACATATGGAGTGTCATGTAGTATTTTATCAAGTTTATTTTATGCTACAGGGAGACTTCAATATTTTTATTCAGACATAGATGGAATATTTTCTGAATTACCTATTAGAAAGGATATGAATCCAGTAGCTAGTAGTAAAAATGCACAGTTTATGGGTGAATTTTTCTTAACAATGAGTTCAATAGATTTAGTTCAGGCACATAAAGATAATCTAACATGTACATTGAGAAAAGAAGAAAAAGATTTTTGGGATTTAGTAGAAGAAAGGAGACAGGATTTAACAAAGAAAGCGACTGAACAGAAAACCCATGTACCTCCATGGGTTGGGAAAGAGGGAATCTATGCAAATGGCAAGGCTCATGCTGCGATGTCCCTGGATTTTGTGAAAAGGGGAAAATTCTGCCTCCATAGATTAAAGACAGATTATAACAATAATTACATTGGTTCTAGTGAATGTGAACACAACTTCCTAATTTGAGGAGGGTGGGGACCATAAGGGGGAAATGATCCTGTATTTCCAGGAGTGTATTATGTCTGTGGGAACAATGCCTATTATAGGTTATCTGCAAGATGGTATGGGAGCTGCTACTTTGGAATAGTCTTCCCAAAAATCTATCATGTAGACAGAATCAGTGGAACCAATGGAAATTCTAATGGACTAACACGTAGAAGAAGGGCTAGTTTTTCTGAAATTGTAGGAGATATTTTTAGTGCACTCATACCCTCAGTTAGAGTCAATCTTAATTCACAGAAAATGTGTAAGTTATCAACCATAGTTGATCGTCTTTCTACAGATACTGCAGGAGGATTCTTAATGATTAGCACAGAGATGGTTGCAATCAGGTCTATGGTTTTACAGAACCGTCTTGCTCTTGATGTATTGTTAGCAAAAGAAGGTGGAGTCTGTGGTATGTTGAAAATTCAACATTGCTGCACTTATATTCCAGACAAGAGCAGAGAAATTAAAGGATATATTGAGAACATTACAAGAATGCATAAAGACTTGACCCAACTGGAGGTTGATAGTGTGTGGGAAAGACTAACAAAAAGTATAACATCAATAGGGAAATGGTTTGTTGATTTTGGGAACAGTTTTCTAGGTCAAATAATAATACCTTTAGTTATGATAATAACCGTAGTGATGATAATAATGATTACATATAAGTGTTGTAGAAAAGGAAGGAAAGGAAAAATACATTTTGAAAGAGAAGGAAAGGGAAAGAAACAAAAAACAAAATATGATGAAATACAGTTGGAAGAAATGAAAGGCAAATTATATAAGAAAATGAAGGATTTAGAAGGAAACGAGTTGATTGATGGAAAATTGAGAGGAGAAATAGAGAACTGAGATGTGCTAAAGTTGGTATCTGGGATGGGATGGGTAATTTTGTGATGGCTTAAGATGCCATCAGAGAGGGGATTGATGGAGCAAGGACTCGTAAATGAGACTTGCTCGGAAGCAATACTCTCGTTTTAACTCATTAACGAATTACTAACAATGTGTTTGTAATTAATATTTAGTATTTTAGAAAAGACACGCGGGATAATGAAGCTTGCATATGTGTTTACTCACCATAACAACATGAACGAAGGACTAAAACGCACTCTAACAAGGGATCTTTACTGCACATGCGTCTACTGCATCTACGTAGTATGACGTTCTAATGCTTGGAGGGAAATTCTTGCGCCTGCGCAAAAGATATTAAAATGGCAGCTTGAAAGTTCACATGCATGGCACCTGCTTGGCTGAAATAGAAAATACGTTTAATACTAACGCAAATGCAGAAAGGGTAATAATAATTAAAGTGGGTTAGAGTAGATGTTGGTGGTGTACAGTGAAACCATTTATTTTTTAGAATAACATTTCTTCTTTTGACTTTATTATTAGTGCGCATTTGGGCCTTCCACACTTGTCTGAATTGAGTTGACTGACTTGACCCTGCACATGCGCACCAGAGAGAGAATAAGGAAAGATGAGTAATGACTTGTCACGCGTCCAAGGCCAGCGAAGATGTGCCCTGGGAACATGAGCGTGAAGAGTTCATATGAAGAAGCTTTATTCATGACATTGAAACATTTTGTATTAATAAAGTTTGGAGATGTATGGGAAAGGAAATGATTTAATAAAGTTTGATGGGAGGGGTTTGAAAACAATGGTTTAATGAAATAAGTGAAATGTAAGCATGGTGTGATGATCATCCCCCTCGCCTGTCCAATCAGAGTTAGTAATTTATGAAATTGAAACATTAATGGGTGGTACATGGTTATGGAAAGGTATAACTGAGGTAGTTTTAGTTAATTAGATTAGCTGACACGGATGCAGGAGAAGCTGATGCGGAGGCGATGCAGAGCTCGGGATGCTGTCGGTGCTGTGGGTGGTGCTGATGCTGTGAGAAGCTGATGATGAAATCGAACGCAGAACCATCTATTTTAACTTAATTGGGTGAGAAAGAAGATCGCAGAAGAACCACGAGGAGGAAGAGAGTGTCAGAGAGGGGTGCAACGCAGTCGTCGGTATTTAGAGAGGTGAAGTATCCTGTCCTGATTCCTGTCCTGAAGTCTTTGTCTCCTGATCTATCCAGGGGGACCCTTACCAGCCCTTTGGTCAGGGGGTTGGTCTTCACACCATTCTTGGTAAATATAAATTCATTGTATTGATAGATGTTCTTCTCTCTCTGTCCTCTCCTTTCTGAGCATAGTTATTGTGTGAATCTGAATTATTATTGCTTATTGAGTATTGATTGAATTGACACTCTTGCGAATGAGGGTGTTTATATTGAAACTTTGAGATGGTTCACACTCAATTAATTTAGATAAAGATTTTAAAACTTCCAGAGTCTGTGATTATTTTAATTTTAATCAAGAAATGTTTAATAAGTTACGTTAATTATCACCATCAACTAGTTCAACTAATGGTCCATTGACCAGAGGAAAGAACTAATTGATCAGTGAAAGGTTTAGTTAGGAAGGAGAGATAACTAAATCCTGAAATATGAAATCTATAAACAACAAGCTCCAGCTGTCTACTTGGTATTAGTGGAAGAAGTTATATGGGCCCAGGTGAGTATATGGTAGTGGAGTATCTGTTGTTAGTACACCGCTGGATCACTAGCTCAGCCAGCAAATAGAGAAACCTAGCAAACCTGTACATTTTTTAAATCTAGATACCCAGGGGAATCCCGGGTGGGGTGACTTGTGTGCCTCTTACAAGTTCTAATACCCAAAATCCTTTGCAAACCTCAAAATTTGAAAAAAAAAACCATATTTTTCTCACATTTCTGTGATGGAAAGTTCTGGAAACTGCACTGAACCACGAACTTCCACCCATCTAGCATTCCCCCATGTATTCTGATAAAAACTGCACTTCACTTGTGTGGGTAGGCCTTGTGCCCGCAACAAGAAACGACCCAAAACGCAATGTGGACACATCACATTTTTCCACTGAAAACAGATCCCTTTTTTGCAATGTGCCTAACTGTGGATTTTGGGCCCTAGCTCAGCCGGCACCTAGGGAAACCTAGCAAACCTGTACATTTTTTAAATCTAGATACACCGGTGAATCCATGATGGGTTGACTTCTATGGCCCTCATTAGGTTCTGTTACCCAGAATCCCTTGCAAACCTCAAACGTTGTAAAAAAACACATTTTCCTCACATTTCTGTGATGGAAAGTTCTGGAATCTGAGGGGAGCCACAAACTTCCACCCACCCAGCATTCCCTCACATCTCCCAATACAAATGGTACCTCACTTTTGTGGGTAGGCCTAATACCCGCGACAGGAAACGGCCCAAAACGCAATGTGGACACATCGAATTTTTCGACCGAAAACTGACCCTTTTTTTGCAATGTGCCTAGCTGTGGATTTTGGGCCCTAGCTCAGCCAGCACCTAGGGAAACTTAGCAAACCTGTACATTTTTGAAAACTAGACACCAAAGAAAATCCAGGATGGGGTGAATTGTGAAGCTCTCAACAGGTTGTATTACCCAGAATCAACTTTGAAGAAGAAAAAACACATTTTCCTCACATTTCTGTGATGGAAAGTTCTGGAACCTGCAGGGAACCACAAATGTCCATGCACCCAGCATTCCTCAAGTCTTCCGATAAAAATGGCACCTCACTTGTGTGGTTAGGTCTAGTTCCTGCGACAGGAAACGGCCCAAAACGCAACGTGGACACATCACATTTTTCCATAGAAAACTGGCCCTTTTTTCGAAAAAGTGTCTACCTGTGGATTTTGGGCCCTAGCTCAGCCAGCACCAGGGAAACCTAGCAAACCTGTACATTTTTTAAAACTAGACACCGAGGGGAATCTAGAATGAGGTGACTTGTGTGGCTCTCACTAGTTTATATTACCCAGAATCCCTTGCAAACCTCAATATTTATTTTTAAAAAACTGTTTTTCCTCAAATTTCTATGATGGAAAGTTCTGCAATCTGCAGGGAGCAACAAACTTCCACCCACCCTGCATTCCCCCAAGTCTCTCCATAAAAATGATACCTCACTTGTGTGTGTAGGCCTACTTCCTGCGACAGTAAATGACCCAAAACTCAACGTAGATGCATCACATTTTTCCACTGAAAACAGATCCCTTTTTTGCAATGTGCCTAACTGTGGATTTTGGGCCCTAGCTCAGCCGGCACCTAGGGAAGCCTAGCAAGCCTGTACCTTTTTTAAATCTAGATACACCGGTGAATCCGTGGTGGGTTCACTTCCGTGGCCCTCATTAGGTTCTGTTACCCAGAATCCCTTGCAAACCTCAAAATTTGAAGAAAAAAACATATTTTTCTCACATTTCTGTGATGGAAAGTTCTGGAAACTGCACTGAACCACGAACTTCCACCCATCTAGCATTCCCCCATGTATTCTGATAAAAACTGCACTTCACTTGTGTGGGTAGGCCTTGTGCCCGCAACAAGAAACGACCCAAAACGCAATGTGGACACATCACATTTTTCCACTGAAAACAGATCCCTTTTTTGCAATGTGCCTAACTGTGGATTTTGGGCCCTAGCTCAGCCGGCACCTAGGGAAACCTAGCAAACCTGTACATTTTTTAAATCTAGAAACACCGGTGAATCCATGATGGGTTGACTTCTATGGCCCTCATTAGGTTCTGTTACCCAGCATCCCTTGCAAACCTCAAACGTTGTAAAAAAACACATTTTCCTCACATTTCTGTGATGGAAAGTTCTGGAATCTGAGGGGAGCCACAAACTTCCACCCACCCAGCATTCCCTCACATCTCCCAATACAAATGGTACCTCACTTTTGTGGGTAGGCCTAATACCCGCGACAGGAAACGGCCCAAAACGCAATGTGGACACATCGAATTTTTCGACCGAAAACTGACCCTTTTTTTGCAATGTGCCTAGCTGTGGATTTTGGGCTCTAGCTCAGCCAGCACCTAGGGAAACTTAGCAAACCTGTACATTTTTGAAAACTAGACACCAAAGAAAATCCAGGATGGGGTGAATTGTGAAGCTCTCAACAGGTTGTATTACCCAGAATCAACTTTGAAGAAGAAAAAACACATTTTCCTCACATTTCTGTGATGGAAAGTTCTGGAACCTGCAGGGAACCACAAATGTCCATGCACCCAGCATTCCTCAAGTCTTCCGATAAAAATGGCACCTCACTTGTGTGGTTAGGTCTAGTTCCTGCGACAGGAAACGGCCCAAAACGCAACATGGACACATCACATTTTTCCATAGAAAACTGGCCCTTTTTTCGCAAAGTGTCTACCTGTGGATTTTGGGCCCTAGCTCAGCCAGCACCAGGGAAACCTAGCAAACCTGTACATTTTTTAAAACTAGACACCGAGGGGAATCTAGAATGAGGTGACTTGTGTGGCTCTCACTAGGTTATATTACCCAGAATCCCTTCCAAACCTCAATATTTATTTTTAAAAAACTGTTTTTCCTCAAATTTCTATGATGGAAAGTTCTGCAATCTGCAGGGAGCAACAAACTTCCACCCACCCTGCATTCCCCCAAGTCTCTCCATAAAAATGATACCTCACTTGTGTGTGTAGGCCTACTTCCTGCGACAGGAAATGACCCAAAACTCAACGTAGATACATCAAATTTTTCCACTGAAAACAGATCCCTTTTTTGCAATGTGCCTAACTGTGGATTTTGGGCCCTAGCTCAGCCGGCACCTAGGGAAGCCTAGCAAGCCTGTACCTTTTTTAAATCTAGATACACCGGTGAATCCGTGGTGGGTTCACTTCCGTGGCCCTCATTAGGTTCTGTTACCCAGAATCCCTTGCAAACCTCAAATGTTGTCAAAAAACAAATTTTCTCACATTTTTGTGATGGAATGTTCTGGAATTTGCAGGGAGCCACAAACGTACACCCACCCATCATTCCCCCACATCTCCCGATGCAAATGGTACCTCACTTGTGTGGGTAGGCCTAATACCCACGACAGAAAACGGCCCAAAACGCAACGTGGACACATCATTTTTTCCAGTCAAAACTGATCCTTTTATTGCAATGTGCCTAACTGTGGATTTTGAACCCTAGCTCAAACGTCACCGAGGGAAACCTAGCAAACAAGTACATTTTTGAAAATTAGACACCGAGGGGAATCCATAATCGGGTGACTTCTGTGACTCTCATTAGGTTCTGTTACCCAGAATCCCTTGCAAACCTCAAACTTTGTAAAAAAAAACATTTTCCTCACATTTCTGTGATGGAAAGTTCAGGAATCTGTGGGGAGCAACAAACTTCCACCTATCCTGCATTCCCCCAAGTGTCTCCATAAAAATGGTACCTCACTTGTGTGTGTAGGCCTAGTTCCCGCAACAGGAAATGACCCAAAAAGCAATGTGAATACATCAGATTTTTCCACTGAATACAGACCCCTCTTTTGCAATGTTCTTAACTGTGGATTTTGGGCACTAGCTCAGCCGGCACATAGGGAAACCTAGAAAACCTGTACATTTTTTTAAACTAGACACCCAAGGGTATCCAGGAGGGGTGACTTGTGTGTCTCTCACCAGGTTCTGTTAGCCAGAATCCCTTGCAAACCTCAAAATTTGTAAATAACAAATACACATTTTCCTCATATTTCTGTGATGGAAAGTTCTGGAATCTGTGTCGATCCACACACTTCCATGCACCCCGCATTCCCCAACATCTCTCGATAAAAATGATACCTCACTTGTGTGGGTAGACCTAGTGCCCGTGACAGGAAATGGCCCAAAACATACTGTGGAGACTTCAAAATTATCGATCACAAAAAGACTTGGTTTTGCAAGGGAGCCACCTGAGCTTTTGGTCCTGGGCTTGGAGGGAAACCTACAAAACCTAGACATTTCTGAAAACTAGACCTCCGGGGGTGCTAAAAAAAATAAATCACATTTTCCTCACATTTCTGTTTGAGATCACTAGGCCAGCACAAATTTCCTACCACCCAGCGTTCTCCTTGATCTCCCGATAAAAATGATACTTCACTTGTGTCGGTGTCAAATGCAGAATCAGCCTAAAAACGTATATTAAAAAAAGTATAGCGCTTAGAGCTCGCTGTGCTATCCCCTCAATCTCTAATTTTTTGGCCTATCCCAGTCACAGGCCCTTGGCCCTCCCACACAAGTGAGGTATCATTTTTCTCTGGAGACCAAGAGAAATGCTGGGTGGTAGGAAATCTGTGCCGTCATGGTGATCCTACACAGAAATGTGAGAAAAATGTGATTTTCTTAGCTAAATTAGAGGTTTGCAGGGGATTCTGGGTAAGAAAACATTGGGGGGCCTACGCAAGCCACACATCCTTGGACTCCTCTGGGTGTCTAGTTTTCCAAAATGTCTGGGTGTGGTAGGTTTCTCTAGATAGCTGCCAAGCAAGGGACCAAAAAGCCTACTCGTAAATGCCCTTTTGAACACCAAAAGTCATAAAGTTAGACTTTCGTCTCAGATTACTTCTCCTATGAGTTTTTTCAGAGAATTCACAGCAAAGAGCACAACTCAGAGGGTCAGATATCAACAGCAACAGAAGTGTGTTATTCGGTAAGAAGATAATCTTTCACCACCACACAGTGGAATCTCTTTTTGTTGGTGGTAGTATCCGAATGATGAATTTCTCAACCACATAAGGGGTGTCATGAGTTCCAAAGAAAGGAAAGAGTATACCTACATTATTCATTTCCCCATGCATGCTGAATAGGACGTGTGGATGTGTTGCTTGATTTTCTGCACGCCCTGTACTCTATATATACGTTTTTGTAGGGCTCCTTGAGCCAAGCATTTTTCCTGATTTTTTTGGGATGGGGCAGATGTAATGATGCTTCAGGAACATATTTATGAGGTGGAAAAGGCTTCCTGGTGATCCTAATACTTGTACTATATACTGCAAAATACAAGGGCCAGATTTATGAAGATGCTAGGCATTGCGGCGCAGCACCTAAAGCTGCTGTGCTGGGTTGTGTGGCAAATATAGAGTAGGAGAGCGCCATGTCTACAGAGATATTACACTCTCCTCCCATCTCTCTACTGTCAGCACACAATCAAGCAGCCGAGCACCTTTGCACCATAGTACAAGGGTGTGTGCATGAGTCTAGCATAGGCTTTGTACTGGAAGGATACCTTTCCAGTACAAAACGCAATGCTTAGACTAACTTTAAAACTTTTCTTACTCTGTATATGTGCTGTACAGTGCAGCAGACATGCAAAGTCGGAGAAGAAAGAAGAAATAAAAGTATTTCACTTTTTAACTCCTGCTTTGCATTGGCATTATTTTTTGGTGCAAAACCCTGTCTGCTATAGTTAGTAGATTGGGGACCAGATTTACCAAACTCTCTCATGCAGTGCAGTGCAGCACAGCACACAAAGTTTCTGTGCTGCAGCACCATATCTACATAACAGAGATATGGAACTATCCCCCTCTCTCCCTAGAGACGACGCAGAATTATGCAGTTGAGCACCACACACACCTTTGCACCATAGTGCACTGAAGTCTGCATGAGTCTAGCATAGGTATTGTACTGGAACTGTACCTATGCTTAGACTGACTTTACAACTTTTCCTGCTTTGTATGTATGCTGTATAGTGTAGTACACATGCAAAGTATTTCTCCTTTTTTAACGCGTGCTTGCGAAGTGGTGTTAAATTTGTTGTGCAAAACCTGATCTACTATTGTTAGTAGGTAGGGCTTTGCATCAAAAACCATGGGTGGTAGTGTGGGAATGCCCATGTACCCCCCCATGGAATGCTCCCTTGACACAGTGATGCAAAGCCGCGCTTTGCACTTGTTTGAGTTACTTTTTATTACAAACCAACGCAAATACCAATTTGCATTGGTTTGTAAATCGCAAGAAATAATTTCTGCTGGGTCGGTGTTAAAAAAGTAAGGCAAACCCGATGCAAAACCTTTGTAAATCTGGCAATGGTTTTGCATCAAGAACCATAGGTGTTAGCACAGGAGCGGCTATGTACTATCCATGTAACGCACCTCTTTACAAAAAATGGTTTGCACTGAAAAAGACGTTTTCCATTGGCTTGCATCACTTTTGGGATGCAAACCTAGCACAAAAGGTTTGTAAATTTGACACACAGTATTCAAGGAGAGGATGATATCAGTTTTTTGTGGTGAGTGATGCTATTGGAGTCTAGGAAGATATCTATTTTTTAGAGAGTGAGCAAGATTTGTAAGATGGGCAACCCAATTGAACTCAAAGGGAAGCATTTGGAATGTTGAAGTGATAAACATGTCTCCATGACTTGTAGACTTGTGGCTTCTGGTAAACGAGGGTCCCAGACACAAGGTGTCTAAGACCCTTTCCTGTATTAATAGCGGTAGTGTCAATACCTGCTGGAGGATCACTGGTGTTTGGAGTATCATCAGCACAAGCCCTGTAAGTGGCCAGACTATTCACAGGATCACTGGTGTTAGGAGTCCCATCGGCACAAGCCTTGAGAAAGGCTGCACTCTCCACAGGATCACTGGTGTTAGGAATACCATTGGCACAAGCTCTGTGCATGGGCAGACTATAGAAAGGATCACTGGTGGTAGGAGTACAAATGGCTCAAGCCCCGGGCATGGTCAAACTATCTACAGAATCATTGGCGTTATGTTATGTTATATTATATGAATTTCTAAAGCGCATCGGTTACCCTGGGGTGTCCTGGCGCTGCTTGCTACCTCTCAGAGTTCAAGAACTTATGGGGAGATTATCCGTTGAAGATTCTATACATTGAAAAGCCAGGTTTTCAGTTCCTTTCTGAATACGAGGAGGTCAGTGGTGTTCCTCAGATTCCAAGGGAGGTCATTCCAGGTCTTAGCCGCGCATGTGATGAAACTTCTTCCATCCCACGTAGCTTTCTTAGTGGGGGTACGATCACTAGTTTGGCTCCTAGTGAGCGCAAGGTTCTTTTGGGAGTGTACCATTGAAACCGTTGTTTCAGATATTCTGGACCCAGGCCATGTAAAGCCTTGAAAACTGTGCATAAGGATTTAAAACGCACCTGTTTCCTGATTGGCAACCAGTGTAGTCTTTTAATTTCTTTGGAGACCGATACAAATTTTGAAGTACCTGTCAGCAGTCTTGCTGCCCCGTTTTGCAGGATCTGCAGTTTATTTAAATAACGCTCTTGAATATTCAAATAGAGCCCGTTGCAGTAATCCAGCCGTGATAAAATGAGAGATGTAACAACAGTACGTTGACTGTCTTCCGGGAGGTACGGTTCTATCTTTTTGATCAGTTTAAGAGAGTGAAAAGTGGCTGAGGTTGTGGCGTTTATCTGATCCCCGAAGTTCAGTCTGTCATCCATTATAACTCCCAGGTTTTTAGCCTTTCGCGTGGGTTTAGGGAGGGTGCCCTGTTCTGCCGGCCACCAGTCCGGGGTCCAGAAGTTGGCCTTATTTCCAAACATGAGGATCTCAGTTTTGCCCGAGTTAAGTTTCAGGCAATTCTGTGTCATCCAGGCACTAACTGCTTCCATGCAGTCATGGAACTTCTTGCTCTTCCCTGATTCTTGTCCTGGCAGCAGCGACACAACAATTTGTGTATTGTCCACGTATGAGGTAGGACTAAAGCCAAAGGATCTAATCAGGGGAGCCAGGGGTGCTACGTACACATTAAAAAGGGTAGGGCTGAGGGATGACCCCTGCGGCACTCCACAAGGCAGAGAGAATGGTTTAGAGTAAAATTTGCCTAGGGACACTATTTGTGTTCTATCGATTAGAAAGGATTTTAATAACTTCCATACCTTGCCCTGGACCCCACACTTTGACAAACGATCCATCAGGAGATCATGATGGACCGTGTCGAAGGCCCCGGAGAGATCCAGCATGATTAGTGCGGCCTCACCTCCCTGATCCAGGGCTTCCCTGATTTCTTCAGTTGCTTTTATAAGGGCGGACTCAGTACTGTGCCCTTCTCTAAACCCATACTGAGTGGGATCCAACACCTCATTCTCATGAAGAAAGGCACTCAGCTGGGAGTTCAACCAATTTTGCTGGCAGCGGAAGGCGAGAAATTGGTCGAAAATTATTTGGGTCCCTAGGATCCAGGTTATGTTTTCTCAATAGTGGAAGTATTGAGGCTATCTTCAAGTTTTGGGGAAGTCTCCTGATTCAAACATGGCATTAAACAAGGAGGTGAGTGAAATGGCGATGGGTTCCGGAGCTAATTTAACCACTGATACCGTGCAGGGATCGTAGGGAGAGCCTGATCTGGTTGAGGCAAGAAGCATTATTGTTTCCTTTGTAGAAAGTGGGGCAAATTTATCGATGGTAGGAGGGAGGCCGGTTGCTTGCTTGGCTCCCACCATAGGGGTTTCTGTCTCTCCCCGTGAGGATTGGTTGAAAGCCGAGAAAATAACTTCCACCTTATTCAGAAAAAATGTGGCAATTTCTCCGCTTAATTCTTGGCTTGACTCAATCTTAGGTGGACTTGGGGAGGCCAGCCTAGATACTGTTTTAAAAAGTTTGTTAGAGGAATTTTGGGCTAAGTTGATTCGGTTTATAAAGAAAAGCTTTTTTGCATTAAATAATGATTGTTTGTAGACCGTAAGGCTTTGTTTATAAATTTCTTTCTCACCTTCTGTGTATTTTTTCCTCCAGTTTCATTATAGCTGTTTACAAATAAGTTCCTCTGTGTACCAAGGTGTAGTTGGTTGGGATCGTTTGGGGTACAGGAGTTTTACCGGGGCTAGCTTTTTGCAGGCTGTCTCTACCCAGTGAGTGTACCATCTAGTGGCATCTTCCACTTCTGCAGGCAGCGGACATATGGTGCTACTAAGCAAATCTTTTAGTTCGGTCCCCTTCACTCTATTCCTGGCCCTCATCTCTATCTGATTTTTGGGGCCCCCTGGTTTGTGATGATAAGTAGGAATGGTCAATTCTAATTGAATTGCTGCAATGTCTGTCCAGATAAGAGGCATCGTTTCCGTGCAGGTTAGTTGTGGATGATTGGAAAAAATCCCATCCAGGGTGTGTCCTGCGGTGTGGATGGGCTCTTTCACTTGTTGAACAAGATTGGCACTACCCATCACATCTAACAGGGCTCTAGGGCTTTTTCCCTGCCCTAGGAATCTACGTTAGTAGCAGGGGGTCCTTGTTTTTGACATTATATTATACCAGCCCTGCCAAGTGCCACGCATCTTGTGTAAGGGTAATGCAATTTAACAATCTTCCCTGCATCCCCGCTGGGACTGGAGACTGTCACGCGATGTATGTCACTTGGCAGGACTGCAAAGGACAATAAAGTTAACTTGACGGTGCCTGGTACACTTCTCGTACTGCATTAACAGCGCAGGGTCGAAGTTGACTGTAAACTGATAGTCGGCTGTGATAAGCGATGCCACACAGTCGAGCCAAGGCTGGTCTCATTCTTCAATATGTTCACTTTCTGTTGACGGAGACTCAGGTGGCCCCTCCTCCAGGCTCTTGATATTGACTCCTAGGGCCAGATTTACCAGTTTCTCGCGCAGAGCAGCAGCCACAAATACTGTGTTGCGCTGCGTGAGAAGGAGAGCGCCATATTTACAGAAATATGGCACTCTCTTCCCCTCTCCCTAATGCCAGCCCAAAAATGTGCGGCCGTGCGCCACGGCCACACCTTTGCACCATAGTGCTAGGGTGTCTCCTGAGTCTAGCTTAGGTTGTGCATTGGAAGGATGTACACTCTAAAAGGTTGAAAATGTCACACATAAGCACATTAAACCTTGACAGCTATGATTATCCATGCAAACAGCACTGAATAAAGCATTGGCAAAGCCAATAACTCAGCCTTTTAGAGCCCAGACCATTTGACTTTGCTGGGTTGTAACTGACTTTTGCAATTTTTATGGGAGTATTGCAAAATTAGTTGCAACACAGGAGAATAGAATATTATATAAAGTATACAATTATATTTGGCCTTTCTTTTAATGAAATGCCTGATTTTTTTCATTAATTTTCATATTCTCAATTATTAGCCCAAGGTTGTTAAAGTTAATTTTTTAAAGGATTTTTATTGTTTGTATTTGTCTTAAATTGTGAACTTACCTTTTGTTCTAACCCTGAAGAAGTCTTGGGTGAATGTCCCATATGACAAAACACGTATCGACTGGATGAGCATCATATGTATTGTACTATTTGATTGGTTGAGATTCATATATATTGCAACATTTTGAATGTGAGTTTAAAGATTTCATTTTTTTAATAATTAAAGACATTGGAGAGAATATAATAATGCTGCAATTTTGTGAGGAGTGTGAACCTACTAAAGCTTTCTGTAAAGGTGATTGTTGTCACATGATTAATGAATTCTAGGGTAACAGGTTACTGTAGAGCTTATGCACTCAAACTGATATGTTTTGTTAATGTAAATATTGAATGGAGTCTAGATGAAGTGCATTTCTAGCACCCTAGTTACCCAGTTGTTTAAGGATTTGAGTACTTTCGGTAAGGCCTAAGAAATGAGCATCCTAAGGTAAGGCTCTCAAGAATGTGAATAAAGTTTCCTGACGTTGGATTTCAAAATGTTTAAATTCAAAATTGTCAATATCCGTCTGAAGGAAATTAGACCCCACTGGGGAATTTGTTTGTCAAAATATGGAATTGTCATCATGACACAGTTGTCCATCTGAACTTTGGTCCAGTTGCTTTTAAACAGAATGTATGATGACTCACTTTTTCAGGGGGCCCGAGAGATGCCGAACCCATACATTTAACTCGCTCAGTTCACTTGGTCACTTTAATATGTCTGTATCGCTCCATCTCCTATGTACGGGCATATTAGTAGCAATGGCATGGTGTATGAACGTGCCCTTTTGACATGGTTACCCCCCCACTTTTTGTCTAGTTTCTGATGCAACTTTGACTGGAAGTGTGCTCGGTTCCTGCTAGCCAGGTCTCCAGCACCAGTGTTCTTTCCCTAAACTGTACCTTTTGTTCCACAATTGCACTTATTTTAGATCCATAAGAGTCCCTAGTAAATGGTGCCCCTGGTACCTAGGGCATTGGGACTAAAGAGAGTCCCTAAGGGCTGCTGCATGAATTTTGCCACCCAAAGGGAGCCCTTACCAAGCTCATGCCAACTGCCATTGCAGCGTGTGTGTCGTGGTGCAGAGAAAAGCAAAGAGTCAACATGGCGCACATCCCTGTGTGCCATGCCCGTGAAACATTACATGTGGTATAGGTAAGTCACCCCTACAGCAGGCCTTACAGCCCTAAGGCAGGGTGCACTATACCCCATGTGTGGGCTTGGCTGCATGAGTGGATGTGTCCCTATGATATCGAAGTCAATTCTTAGAAACTATAAGTGCACAGGGAAGCAATACCGAGTACATCGACTGAACACTCATGATCATGAGTTTCCCAACTACATGATGGCTTCCTTGTACCCCCAGATGTTTGGTGCCAACATCTCATCTTAATAAACCCACACTGGTGCCAGTGTTGGATTTATCAATAAATGCATCCAGGGGGCACCTTAGAGGTGCCCCCTTAAAACCTAACAGCTACTAGTGTCTGGTCTTCACCAGCTAGCCACCACAGATGAATTTCTGAACCCTTGAGTTGAGAGCCTTCCCTCTCGGAGGTCAGGAACAAAGCCTGCTCTGGGGCGAGGTGTTTACACCTCCTCCACACAGGAACTACATTTCAGGACTGGAAGCTTCAAAGGCCTCACCACCTTTGTGAAGCGACCCTGGCCTCTCAAGATAGTGGAGATGCCCACCCCCCTGTCCAGACCCCACTTTTTAGTGGAAAGACAGGCAGGTAAATTAATAAGATTAGGAGGTGTGTCCCACATAAGCCAGCACCACAATTAAGATGGACTAGCTGATGTAGAAAACACCATTTCAGATTCCTCCATCTTGTTTTGGAGGGAACTAGCCTTCCAAGGTCAGGGTTATTCCCACTTCTCCCACAGGAAGGGGTCATATAGAGGGTGTAGACACCCTAAAGGTAGACAGCCCATTGACTCCTACCTGTCACTCCCCTTAACCCAAGAACTCATATTCAAGAGAAGAAGGACAAAGAAGAGTCACTGCTTGGTGACAACTGCAGAAGAGCTGTGAACTTTTGGCCAAAACCCTGCCTGCTCCTAACTCTCTCGACAATTGTGACTCGTCCTGCAAGCTGGAGATCTACCATAGACTTGGGTAGCCTGCCAGAACTTCGAAAATCACCTCCAGTCTTCCTTGGAGTAGAGGAGCTACTCCCCTGCAGTCCTTAGGCACCGATAAGCAGAGTCCGGTCCCCCTCCTTGCAGCTTACCAGCCCAACCAATGCCACAAACAACCAGGAAGAGGTTCCCGTGCTCTGGAGGGTCAAATCTGTCTCCCCACCCAGTGAGAAGACACGAGGACTGACCAGAGCCGTGCAGCACCAACACCCGGGGTACTAGACGTCATGCACCAAAAAGCAGCAGCTAGAGTCCAATATGGATTCTCACTGCACCACGACCGAGCAGCCATTGCGGGACGTCAGCATCACTGAGACCTACTTTGTGAGTGGCTTGGCTGCCCTGATTCTGCCCTCGCCAGCTGTTTGTCCCTAACCACGAGGATCACCTTTGCACACTCGGCCCAGCCGACCTAACCACTCTGCACCTGAGCAGCCCAACCTGGCTATTGAAAACCGGCTATGCCCCCTTGCTTGAAGACCCCTTGCGACACAAGCCCTGTTTGGGAGCTCTCAGATTTGTCCCCAAATCCTGTTTTCAGGTGCCCCCCCCTCCATTGCTAAACCCGGGCAGTTCGCGAAGAACGTCTGGTAGTACATTAGGCCTTGGCCCACTACAATCCAAAACCCAGAAGGTGAACCCCTAAGTGTACTTACCATTATGCATACATTTCTTTTCTCTCCAAAGCATCGCACAACTTTTGAAAAGTTTACTTACCTGTCAAATTTGCTAACGAAAATGGAGCTTACGTTTGAACAAAGATCTTGGTTTTACAAAATACATAAAAAGAAGAGTTATCTTTTTCCAATTTGGTCTCCGATTTATTCTTGAGTGTGTGTCTCATTTATTTCCTCTGTGAGTACAACAAATGCTTAGCACCACTCTCTGATAAGCCTAACTGCTCACCCACACTTACACAAAAGAAGCATTAGTACAATTACTGTATCCTCTGTAAATCAATTGGGGGTGCACTGGACTATATACACAGTGAACTTCTTTTTAGTGCACTATTAGAACGCCATCTTCCTACACATGGTCTGTCAACTCCAACTCCTTTGTGTCCTTTCCATCCCCACTGGAGCTCCAAAGAGTTAACAAACACTGATTTGCTTCCAGTTCCGTCTCTTCTCCCACAAGGGCACGCACACAGTCTTTGTAATTAGAATGTTGAAGTGATCCATTTATTCTAATTATATATGCTGTAGGGTGGGATACAAAATGAGTTGCTAGAAGGATTCAATTGTAATTAGAGTTTTTTTTAAAATTAGAGCGTTTGCAAATCCCTCTGGCAGTGGGAATCAGCTGCTCTTCATGAACATAGTATAAGAACCGGTATTTGAGGCACCAGGACCGGGGTTGTTGGAACACATGCCAGCAAGGGTACGACCAGATGCCAGAATCTACTAATTCGTATAAATATAATGAGTTTTATCATACATGAAACCTCTGCTTGTCAGAGCTGATAAGCAGAGTTTATATTTCATTCTTGCTTCCCCTTTTCTTGAAGACCAAGTGATGCTTAAAGCATACCTTCTGCATCTAGAGTTAAAAGAGATATTCCACTGTGTTGTCTCACTGTAAGCACTACCAGGGGCTCTTCACTTGCGCTTTGTCTATGGATCTTTTTGTTCCTTTGCTGCTTCTCCTCATTTCTGATGTTGTTGGGGGGTCCCTGCAACGTATGTGTAAGCTCCCTGCCTGGAAGCAGGAGGTGTACACCAGGGAAGGAGACATTATCATTGGAGGAGTATTTGTGGTGCACTCAGGATGCACCTTCCCCAAACTTACATTTGCAGAAGAACCCCTACCTGTATCCTGTGAGGGGTAAGATGCTGTAGCATTTATATCATTTGTTGAAATGTCTCTTCTGTAGCCTGCGAGGGGTAAGGTGTTGTAGAATTTACACCATGTATAGAAGTGTCTCTCCTGGATCCTGTGAGGGGTATGATGCTGTAGCATGTACATCATGGGGCCTATTTACCTACATTTTGTGTCCCCCTGGCACCACGCAAGGTAGCACAAGGGGACTTAAAACCTAGAATGATATTTACCAAGTTACGCAAGGCCACCGTGCGTGGCCCTTGGTGGCTTGTTAAATCTGCAGTAATGCAAGGAAGCTCAAGTCACTGCCTTGCATTACTCTGCCCCAGGGAGGCATTCCATGGGTGG
Organism: Calotriton arnoldi; assembly: GCA_963921515.1. Classification (NCBI taxonomy): domain Eukaryota; kingdom Metazoa; phylum Chordata; class Amphibia; order Caudata; family Salamandridae; genus Calotriton; species Calotriton arnoldi. The sequence goes on along the minus strand of CAWUFW010003913.1, from coordinate 1,306,379 downwards.
AGCATGGGTGTTCCCACGCGTCTGCCCATGGATTTTGGCGCATTCCAAGATTAACCATGAGTGGTAGACCTGGGAATGTGTGAAAATGCTACTCCTTCCCCATGGAGGCGAAATGAGGAGAAATATCTTTATTCCACCTCATTTCTTCCTCTTTCTAAGTGTGCTGCATTCTGTAGCCCACATAGAAAGAGGAAAATGTGAAGAGGATTGTTTTTGTTTAGGAAGATACCCCTTCCAGCAAAAAAAGTTGTCTGCAACTCAAGCAGCCTTGCACAATGGTGCAAGGGCGCATGCTTTGCCGGTAGGCAGCAGTTTGTGCTACAGCACAGGCAGAGTGCACAAGTGCACCATATCTTGATAGATTACTACCCTCTTCCTTTCACACGGTGCAGGAAGGTGAGCTGCTGCATTGCATGAAATAATGATAAATATGACACCATGTGTAGAAGTGTCTCTCCTGTTCTCATGTGAGGGGTAAGCAAGGTTTATACCATGCTATATAGAAGTACTTCCAGTGAGTGGTAACAACAGTGTATATGCATTGTTATAAAAGTGGCACACTGATATTCTCCAAGAGATAAGACTATTTATTACACCATGCATAGAACTAACATAATTTCATGATATATATCTTTACTATCTTTCATGGTGTTATCTATATATTGTGAAATAAAACATGTCTAAAATGTATTTACATTGCATCCAGTATTATCAAGTCCTGGTCTGCCTGTTTATCAAAACCAACAGAACAGACATGAACAAAACCCCGAGACGACTGTAGAATATTTTAAAAATACAATCTTGACATTCTTCTGGAACATCAGATGATTATGCTTGCTTTACGCATAGTATGTGTGTGCTTACCCATACGCATAGTGTACTGTAAGATCCTAAGGGCCTATTTAAGCTTTGGTGGAGAGGGTACTGCACCTCAGACACAGACGAGCACCTTGTCTGCCAAACTTCCATTTTGCCTTCTCTATCTAGAGTTGTAGCAAACCATCATGTTTTTGCCATCAGGGTCGCCACTGTCTTCGCCAAAGGAATCCTCAAACTATATCCCAACTTACATCATGGTTCAGTCTAAGCACCTCAGAACATCTGCCCTATTGAGTGCAAAAGTTCTGATGTAATTGTCTCCTGTGTGGGATTGTAAGAGGAAGCAGGCAGGTCCAGGAAAACACAGAAATTACTTACACATGCTAGAAGAAAGTTCCCAACATTTCAGGGCTATTCATCTTCACAAAAATAAACTACCTCTTTGGGAGTTTGTATTTCTAAAACAAAAAACTTTAGGCCTGATTTAGATCTTGGAGTACGGGTTACTCCGTCACAACAGTGTTCGATATCTCGTCCGCCGAAAAATAAATCCCATAGGATAGAATAAGTAAGATGGATCTCATCCTAAGGGCAGAAACCAGCCACCATTGTAGAATACCCCTGAAAATGGGTTGACAAATGTAGGTTTTCAACGAAGCACCTTCATGAGAGGGTACCTGCTAAAGAATACTAGATTGGAGATCTCCTTGCATCAGGCAGGTTTAACTCCAAATGCCCTGCCGAATTAGAAATATCATGCTGTTCCAGTTTGTTTCCTGTACTTTTATAGGAAAAGTGACATTCTAGAACTTTAGGAAACTGATAAATACATAATATATTAAGTACTATGGACTTTATCACTGAAACAGTGGCTTGTCATGGTAGAATGAAAATTGTAATCTTCAATGACTGCTGTTAGAAATACAGCATTCGTGAGTACCTCTGTTTATATATGTATATTGTGGGCCCTAGCTATGTGCTTCCAGACATTGTGCTGGAAGACACCATTACTTTGTAGGAGATCGGACATTTTGGTGGTGACAACTAAGGCAGAGGGCCAGAGGTACAAAACTTTTGCAAACCATTTGATTCTCTAAATCAGAGTGTTTGTGACAGCTAAAAAGCATTGCTGGATTTAATAAACCCACTAACTGACCCTGGTCAGTCTTTCCAAACCAGTAAATGGGTCTAAAAATGGCATACATATCACAATATGTAAAGGTGATATGCTGGGTGTCCCTTCCGATTTGTGATTTGTACCCTGAGGTATCAGTGGTTTGCAGGCCACTGCCCCAGTCTTTGTTTCTAATCAGAGTCAGTCATAATTTTCAACCTGTCAAATTAATATTCATGAGCCAGGTCATTTCGCCACCCACTCTGATTATATATTTTACAAATGAACCTATTAGTACATACGTCAGTTTGCAAAAAAGTTACTGGTGTCAAAACGTCTGTGTGCCATCTACTACTGCTCCTTGTGACAGATTCTTCAGTACATATTGTCTGGAGTCCTATGAGGCAGAAATGCATGAGCAGCAGTGCTTAATTTGAGCTGGTGGTTTCCGGTGCTCATCATCAGCACTTAATTATCTTCTCCCCGGCCCCTATGACAGTCTGCCACATGGTGGCAAAGTTTGTTTAATTTAGAGATGAGCACAACAGTTGTTTATTAGTTCAATATACATCAACAATGACTAATGCCTGCTGCCAAAGCCTTTGCTTTAACTTTGGGGTCCTGGAATTGTCAGAATTGACCCACTTGTAGGAGTGAGGCGGTTATTAGTATTGCTGTTACTGTAATTGACAGGGGCAATGTGTGTTGCAAGTGGAAGTGGCCTGCTGAAGGAGGTAGAGACAACAGAGCAGATGAAGTGGAGGTGAGTGAAGGAGGTAGAGCTCACAGGGTAGATAAAGTGGAGGTCGGTGAAGGAGGTAGAGCCATCAGAGTAGATAAAGTGGAGGTCGGTGAAGGAGGTAGAGCCGTCAGAGTAGATAAAGTGGAAGTTGGTGAAGGAGGTAGAGCCGACAGAGTAGATAAAGTGAAGCTGAGTGGGGATAAGCTAAGCACACAAAGTAGAGCTTGTGTTATGAGATAGATGTTTCAAGGTGAGCTAAACAGGGGTTCTCCGGCAGCATTCAGGTGGGTGGTGTGGTCGCAACATATTTACTTGAGGCGAGTACAGTGCTGGGCTCAGGTGAATGGTACAAAGTGTGTACACTGAGGGTGTACAGACCTGCCAACTCACACAGTGTGTCGCACAATACCAGCTCCCTTCACACAGGCATAGGTTCTCCCAAGAAATAGACCAATTCAGTATCCTTGCATTGTAGCGTACTGTTCTGATGAGCACTCTTTTTGGTACATGACATAGGTCAAGCAACAAGCAGTAACGGATCGCAGGGGAGGATTAAGCCTTTGAAATGTTACCTCACTGTTCTCTTCTCAGTAAGTATCAAGGGACTGTGGATATCCATGAACTCACCCTCAGAATCAGACATTCAATCCTCACCATTAAAGTGATGAGCATGCATGGTAAACCTCAAAACTAATAAATCAATCAAAAATAATAAGGTTTGTTGCATTGCACATATAATACATGGTATTCTGCAATCCCTGTATAAAAACCGGTCTCTAATTTCTATATTGTAGGTGTTAGGAATGGCGTCTCTATTTGGCAGAGGTATGCAAGTATGTACAAGTTGGGGCCACCACTCTAGTCAGGGTAAGTCAGATACACACTAAAAGATGACCTGTGATCACCCTCTGGTAGCTTGGTACAGAGCATTTAGGCTTATCTAAAGATGCAATGTGTAAAGTATTTGTGCCACACACACACACAGTAACACAATCAAAACACCACAAAAAAACTTCATGTAGGGTTAGACTAAATAAGCAATGATTTTATGAGTAAAACAAGACCAAAATAACACAATTCCAATAAGGAGAACCGGAGTAATAAATCTTTGAAGAATATTTCAAAATGTAGTGCTTAGAGTCCTAAATCGCCAACCTGGGATATCTGGTCACGCTTGACTGGAGCAAATCCAAAGTTCAGACTGACTGCAATGGAGCGCGGGTCGGACACAGGGACCAGCCTTTGCACACTGAAAAAATACCCTGGATGGAGGATGCATCGACGTCGAAGACTCGATGCGAGGAGCAGAGGAGGCGATGAATCATTGTAGATACCTCGCAGTCGGCGATGTGTCAGTTCCGACCCGCGCATTCGGCGAAGCTCTATCGGCAAACCCTTTTGCAATGCATCATTATCGAGCCACGCAGTCCGTTGAAGCGATGCCCTTGAGCAACTCTGTTGGCATCGAAGGAGATGCGTTGGTTCCAATCGGTGCAAAATCGATTGTGTGGATTCTGCTGGATCAGAACAGAAAAGTTCATTCCAAGGGCCCAGGACTGAATTGGCACCACTTGGCAAGGCATGACTCACAGATGGCACAGACCAGGCACTTTTGCAAGGTTACAGGAAGTATTTAATGTCCCTTAGAATTCAGAACAGGGTGCACACCAGCATGCCCTTGGAGTCACTCTGGGGTCAAGTGCAGTAGGTCCAGTCCTTCTCAGAAGGACAGAGGGTAACAGGCAGCAGGGCAAAACAGCAGAGCAGAAAAGTAGTTCTTCCAGAGCAGCAGTTCAGCAGAGTGGCAGTCCATGTAGCAGCACAGTATTCCTTCCTCCTGGCAGAGTTCTTCACAGGCCCAGTAGTGAACTACCTTGGTTGGGTCAGAGACCCAGCATTAATACCCAGTGGTGCCTTTGAAGTGGGGGTGATTTCAAAGAGGGGTCTTTGAAGTGCATAGAGATCCTTTCTTCCCTGCCCTAGCTCCACAGTATTAGTAGGGGGTAATCAGCCCTTTGTGTGGGGAAATGCCTCTGCCTATTAAGGTGTAAGTGTCAGCTCCTCCTTTCCTTTCTGCCCAGGAAGAGCCATCAGAATGCAGATGAGTTCTCAGTCACACCTAACCCTTCCTGTGTTTGTGGCTGTCTGGAGGGAATGCACAAAGTGTAGCTGTCACCCACCCCAGATGTGAATTGGAGATAGGCTGCTGGCCAACAGAGCTGTAAGAGCTGAGAAATGCCCACTTTCTAAAAGTAGTATTTCTAGAATATTAAAGAGGATTTACCATTACAATTCCAAAGATATAAAACATGACACAGGTACTCCTTTCCAATGAGGAATTACAGCTTAAAGGTGAGCCAGCTGGGTGCCCTGCCAAACACCATCTCCAGTTCTCCGGTGCTCTCATACTTTAATAACTGGGGTCAGTTTAAGGGTGTGATGTCTGGATTCTACAACCTCGTGGTCAGTCACCTCAACTCCCACCCACAACTGACCAGCCTCAGGACAACCTGGCAGGCTCACCTGCAGGTGGAGTATGATGAGGAGGACTGAGCAGAACTCCTGGAAAGCCTGTACCGAAAAGTCCGGGAGGCCCGGATGAAGCTCTCTTTTTTAAGATTCTTCAAGGCTGGCATTGGACCCCGGTGCGGCTTCAGGCTGCGGGTTTGCTCCCTTGCTCTGCCTGCTCCGGGTGCGATCATGCACTCTGTGATATTGTTGATATCTTACTGGATTGTACTCCATCTGCCCCTTCTGGACAGCAGTGGCATCAACGCTCCGGGAATCTATAGTTCTGTCCTCACCACCCCAGGATCCCCTATTTTTCCTCCATAACATAGCGGACCTTTCCCAACTGACCCACCATGCCCGCTGCCTACTAGTCACCACCGTCACAGCTGCCAAGATCTGTATACTGCGACATTGGCACTCCTCACAACTGCAGTCGCATGAGGAATGGCTCACGGCGATATATAAGGCTGTTTCCTATGAAGAAATAATTTACAATTTAATGGACAACGCAGAACTTTTCCTTCTCATATGGTCTTCCTTTTTACAGGCCGACCCTCTGCCCCGCTGACTCCCCATGGCCTTGACCGTGACTCGTGACTTCTCCACACCACCGACCTCCAGCCTTTCGTTGCATCCATCCTCTCCTCCCCCCTCTCTATTACACTTAAACTTGGGCTCTGCCTGACCTGCCTGCCACCCCTCCCTCTGATGCTTCTCCCCTCCCCTCTTTCATGTTTTTCATCTTCCCTCCCTTTTCCTTTTTCTGCCCCTCTTCCCTTCTTCTCTTTTCTTCCCTCCTTCTGTAGTTAATCCCTCTTCCCACCTCTTGTTTTTCCTTTTTCATATGTTCGTAGTATTTGTTTTCAGTGCATGTATTGCACTCAACATTTGCATTTCAATATGGATCTTTGCTGGACTTGCATGGCCCTGAATCAATTGTTGGTCTCGTAGTACTTTATTCATGCCAATAAAAATAATTGCTGCTAAAAGAGTGTATTAAGGAATTCCCAATGTTAAGGAGCAGGCCTCACAGTAGTGAAAAATGAATTGTAGGTGTTTTTCACTGCTAGGACATGCAAAACTTAAAAGTACATGTCCTACCTTTTACTTACACAGCACCCTGTCCTATGGGCTACCTAGGGCCTACCTTAGTGTTGACGTATGTGTAGTAAAAGGGGAGTTTAAGGCTTGGCAAAGGATTTTAAATGGCAAGTCAAAGTGGCAGTAAACTGCACACAGAGGCCTTGCAGTGGCAGACCTGAGACCGGTTTGAAAGGCTACTTGTGTGGGAGGCACAATCAGTGCTGCAGGCCCACTAGTAGCATTTAGGATACAGGCCCCAGGTATATGGTATACCACTGTACAAGGGAGTTACAAGTAAACTAAATATGCCAATTGTGTATAAACTAATGTTACCATATTTAGGGGAGAAGCACATGCACTTCAGCATGGGTCAGCAGCAATAAAGACCTCTGAATCCTAAGCCCAACAAAAACAATCAAAAAAAGAGGAGGTAAGCAGGCAACATGTTTGGGGGAAGACCACCGTAAGGATGACAGATTTAACATGTGTCCCCCCAGCTGAAAGGGGGAGATCTACCCAACCTCCAGGTGGTTCTCATCACTAAGGTGGATAAACCTGAATAGACCATTAGCATTGGCGTGGCCTACACCTGCTCTGTGTTTCACCCTAAAGTCCATACCCTGTAGGGAAATGGACCAGCTCAGAAGTTTTGAATTCTCACCCCTCATTTGCATGAGCCACCTGAGGGCCCTGTGGTCAGTCTGAATCAGGAAGTGAGTACCAAACAGGTATGGTTTCAACTTCTTCAGTGCCCAGACCTCAGCAAAATCTTCTCTTTCTATAGCACTTCACCTTTGTTCCATGGGAAGTATCTTTCTGGAGATTAAGGTCACAGGTTGGTCTAGGCCCTCTTTGTTAAGTTGTGATAGTACTGCCCCTATACCATGCTCTGAGGCATCTGTATGAACAATAAACTCCTAGGAGAAGTCAGGGGTCTTGAGCACATGGGCTCCACACATGGCCTGCTTAACAGAGTCAAATGCTTTTTGGCATGCCTCTGTCCAAATCAAATTTCTGGGCTTCTTCTTATAAGTCAGCTCTGTCGAGGGGGCAGAAATGGTGCCATATCCCTTGACAAACCTCCTAAAGTAGCCAGTGAGGCCTAAGAATACTCTGACCTCAGTCTGGGTTTTGGTGGGCTCCCAGGCCATGATAGTCACTATCTTGGCCTGGAGTGGCTGCATGCTAACCCTGCCCAGCATGTGTCCGAAGTACACCACAGACCCCTGCCCTATCTGGCACTTAATTGCCTTGATAGTCAGGCCTGCCTGTTGCAGAGCCTGCAGCACTTACTGGAGGTGAAAAAGGTGGTCTTTCCAGCCGCTACTGAAGACAGCTATGTCATCCAGATAGGAAGCACTGAAGGCCTCCATTCCAGCAGGAACCTGGTTCACCAACCTCTGGAAGGGGGCAGGGGCATTTTTGAGTCAAAGGGGCATCACCCTAAACTGGTAGTGGCCCTCTGGAATAGAGAAGGCTGGCCTCTCATTTGCTCCTTCTGTTAGGGCAATCTGCCAGTACCCTGATGTAAGATTGTTGGACCTACCACTAGCAACATGGCCACCCACGCAATATAAGGTCCAATCAAGATCTCAAGACATTAGCCCCTGGCTTAACCCTTGGTAGCTGGCTGCTAGCAGGAAGGCTTAACTTAGCAGACAGGTGTGTAAAACATTTAAAAACACCAATACATTAAATGATTAAGACACAACACACAATAAAAATCCCACACCAATTTATAAAAATAGGTAATATTTTAACTTTAAAATGACCCCGAAACAACAAACATCAAATGTAGGGAACCGGAGATATGAATTTTTAAAGAATAATCACTTTCTAGCGATTAAAAACATATAGCGCCACTTTGGGACATCTGGTCGCACTTGACCGGGACAAAGTCAAAGTTTGAGGCCGACCGCAATGGATGCCTGGTCGAATACACTAAGCGGGAGGCCTTGGTCAAAATTTTACCCACGCACTTAGAAACTTTTCTGGAGGATTTACTCTCGACATCGAGCGGGCCTCTCTAGCAGGCCGGATTCACAGCGGCTTCGTCGGCTGGGTTTAGCGGGAGCCCCCCGGTCAAGACCTGGAAGTCTTGAGCTCCGAAACCTTCATCAGGACAAATCTGAAATCCAGTCCGGGTTACAGTTCGAGGTTGTCTGCTTGACTCTCGATGTCAGGTCGGTCCCCTTATGGAGCTTTTTCCAAAAGTTGCTCCAAACTTCTGAAACGTCTTCCTGAAGTTCCTCTTGATAGTTCACAGTGTCCACTACACAATTCTAAGGTTCCAGAGTCTCTGAGTTGCTCCTTGGACGTTTGGGACTACAATTCCCACAATGCACCTGTCAAATCCTTAAGAGTTCAATGGACGCACTCCAGGCTGGGAACTTCTTGGGAGGGATGGTGCAGGGAAGTTCTATTAACCTGTTGCTTTCAGGGAGTCTACTCCTTAATCCTTTTTGAAACAAGGCAAATTAATCAGGGCTGTAGTTCCAAGTGTGCAGCAGAAGCAGTCATTCAGAGTGCAATCATATGCGGTGCAGACCAGGGTTCTAGCAGGGCAGTCCTTATTCTCCTTGTAGTTGTAGTTTTAGGCAGCAGATCTAAGTTGCTATGCAGATCACACCTATTTATTCAATGTACTGGGGCGATAAGCAGGTGGGCACTCCTGACCAATGGGGTACAGAATGCAACTCAGATGCATGACAGCTGCCTCCAAATTGTGCCATATTCTTGTCCCGCAAAGCACTGCACTTTAAAATTCAAGATGAAGAATTCCTCTCCTGGAGAGTAAGACCTCGCCAAAGCAACCTACTGGTGTGGCTAATTTCCATTAACACTCCCCTTCCAGCTCTTCCGTAAATTCCATGGGGTACAGGAAGAGGGGGTAGGCCTGGCTGGCATTCCTTACTGTCCTGCTCTCCTTGAAGCCCAGTTTTATTTACATAGCCCCGTCCTGGCCTGCTCTCTGCAGCTGCAGAGCTCCCCCAATCAGATAACCTCTGTCTCTGCGCAGGCCACTTATCACCTCATCAAAGCAGTTTGTTTAAGCCTGTCAAGGTCTAGTCAATCAGGAGGGGCTGCTAGAAGTCTGGATTTTGACTCACAGAAAAGAAAGTTCTATAACTTCTTTCCTGTATTATTTATGATAAATAGTACAGTGGCAAGTTATTGGATTTATCATTGGCAATCTTTTAAGTCCTTGAAATATTATTTTATCTCCCTCCCATCAATAGTTAGACTGTATTACAGTATCCCCATGTTAGCCTATGGAGCTAAAGTGCTACAATGGGGAAAACGAAATTGGTAGTTCTTTCCTCACCAGGGCATATAAAACATCTTTTAAAATGTCCCTGCTTATTTCTACATGCCACCCTACCCTGGGGGCACCTCGGGTAGACCTTAGGGGTGACATATGTAAAATTAGGTAGTTTAATACTTTGAAAGTACCTTTAAATCCAAAGCCAAATTTCCATGTAATTTCAATTTAAAAGCAGCTTGCAAAGCAGGGCTGACTTTTAAAAAGGCAGCAGGCAACATAGCAATGCACATGAAAGCGCCTTAAAGGTGCTCGGCCTCTAAACCTAGATGCTCTACCATACATTAGGGGCCTCGTTTATGAGATTTTGGCATAGGGCAGCGGCGCAAGGAATCTTGCTGCGCTGCCCTTCGTAAAAACAAAAGGGCAGAAATACACTGTATCTATGTGATACTGTGCATTCCTGTCATTTTCCCCTGCGCCGGCGCACAATGGGCTACCATGCTCCAACGTAGGCACCCTTGCACCATAGTTCAAAGGTGCCTGCGTTGCGGGGCAGATTGATTATGTGCACTTTTTTGACCTTCCTGCACAAAATCAATCAATTCTGGTGATTTCCTCTTTCTAGTAAGTAAGTAACCTTTATTGTATATGGTTACTTAAAACCGTTTACAAAATTCATTTTAAATACTCAGTTCTATAAGATCATTCAGTACACTAAAAGTTCATAAAAACGGTTGATCGATACATATTTCAAGTGCTATAAAATTTTGAAAATTGTGTTTTGTGGGGCCCACACAGCTGTCTTAATCTACTCTTTTTTTTGGGGGGGGAGTTGCAAGCTCCTTCAGTCTGGGCCGGCTGAGAGGACTCCATGTCTACTAGCTTTTTCCAGTTTGTTTTCTGCTAAGGCTAAAAATTTCACCAGCTTGCAGTTCTTCCAGGGGTCATCTGGTTTAAAACATGCTATTACTGCTTGTCTCCGTGTACAAATTCTGCAGAGGTTGAATTGTGGTTTGAGCAGCCAAGCCCTTTCTTCCTTTAAGTGAATGAAGGTACAAATCAAGTGTGCCATGTCCTCCTGTTCTGTTTCTACATAGGCGACAACTCGTTGCGGTTTGCCCCCTCAGCCATGGTGGAAGGTGCGGGATAGCAGGAATTTTCCCAGTCGATGGTTAAGGAATTTTTCTTTTGACTTCCTCGAGTACCCCAGGCTGAAGTAAGCTTGCGGGCTGAGTGTTTTGTAACCATTGATGGTCATCCATGCATGGCTCCTTTTGAAAAGGCGGGTTTATCACCTGTTAAAAAGAGGCTCCTAATGGTCTTTCACGCTATTTTCTTGAATAGTGCATGGGTGTTTGGAGTGTCCCAGAGTTGGGAAAGACCTGTGGTTTCCAGACTATTTTTTAAATAGTTTCTGGCCGGCGATGTTTATCTGTTCTGTAGCTCGTTCCAGAGTAGGTGCTTTAAAGTGTTCAGGGGGGCATTCTTGATTTTATGCCAGCAGTTTACGTACGCTCCCTGTCTTGCTAGATAATGTTTGGTGAGCCCAAATTCCAATCTTATCTGAGCCGCCGAGGCATAGGTTGGTTTATTGAACAGGGTTCTGTAGGCACTGATGATAGTACTGTCTAGGGTTTTAGAGTCTCTTCCTCTCAGGGCTTCGCTCCTGCGGGTAATATTTTGGATTGAGCGACCTGGAGTAGCGGAGAGAATGCAGGCCACTCAACTTGGATTTTAGCTGCTTGAGAGATGTTACTAAGGCCAATCTTTTCCTTTTGATTGCTTCAATCTGACTGGCGAATTAGCCACCATTAGCCATGGTTATACAGAATGCAGCACACATAGAAAAAGAAAAAAACGATGAGAAATGAAAACATTTCTCCTCGTTGTGCCTCCCTAATGCCACCCCTGGGGTGGCATTAGATTCGGACGCATTCCCAGGTTTACGATTTCTCGTAAATCTGGAAATGCGTCCGATTCTATGGGTGTTGCGTGGGAACACCCACAGCAACACCGATGGGATGCCCTTTTTACGCAGTTTTCTGCGGGAGAGGGGCACATAATTACAAGGCCATGAAAAGCCACGTAGAGTGGCTTTACGTGGCCTTGTAAATATGCTGCGGTATATCTCGCCACCAGAAGGTCAAAAAAGTGATGTTACGTTGCTGCAAGGGCCCTCACAAATGAGGCCCAAGGACTTACAGGTGGGTTGTCATTGCAGTTGTAATTACACCTAATTACCATATACATTTTTAATCAGAGCACTGGCCCTGGTTCTGGTTAGCAGAGCCCAGGGTGCAGTCAGAGCTAGTTACCACCAGTATCAGTCAAAAAATGGGAGTGATTAGGGCAAAAAGGATGACTTTCTCACAAAGATCAAAGGCTCTTAAGTACTGGGCAGCCCATAACCTGTCAATCAGCTCAACAGCCCAGGGGATGGGATGAGCATCTGTCTTTGTGAATGGGTTGAGCCCTCTATAATTCACAGAGAACCTGCGTTCATATGTGGTACCCAGTGGGGCAGGTTTTGGTACCAGAACTACAGGACTGAACAAGGGTCTACTGGAGAGTTCCATCAACCTCAATTCCAGCATTTTGGAGACTTCTCCCTTAATGCTGACCCTCACCTTGTTAAACAACCTGTAAGATTTGTTCTTGAGAGGAAGGTTGTCTCCTGTGTCCACATCATGTGTGCACAGGTGGGTAGTCCCAGGGATGAGGGAAAATAGAGAGGAGTACTGCCCCAACACTAAGTAGCAGTCCCTCTACTGATCAGGAGTCAGACTGGGGGAAGCCATTACTCCTTCCACTGACCCATCATTCTCCTTGGAATCTAAGAGGCCAGGGAGTGGTTCAATCTCCTCCTCCTCTTCTCCATCTGTCACCAACAGCATGGTGAGCTCAGACCTCTCAAACTGGGGTATGAGGCGATTGACATTCAGCACCCTGTGGGGTTTCCTATGGGTCATAAGGTCCACCAAGTAGGTAGCCTCACTCTTCCTCTCAATCACCTCATAGGGCCCAGTCAAACGGCCTTGGAGGGCCCTGGGCTCCACAGGTTCCATAACCCACACTTTCTGCCAGGTTGCAAGTTGACACTGGTATAAGTTTAGTTATGCCATTGATTTCTTACATCCTGACTGGCTTCTAAATTGTCTGAAGCTTGGTTCCACAACGTAGCCATTTGACTTCTGAAGGCCAGCATGTAGCTCACTACATTCTGGAGAATCTTTCTGAGAGCTTGCTCCCACCCTTCTTTTACCAAACTCAGAGGTCCTCTGACTGGGTATCCATACAGAAACTTGAAGGGGATAAAGCCCACTCCCTTCTATGGCACCTCTATGTATGCAAACAGAAGGCATGGCAAGAGGATTTCCCACTTACTCTTCAAGGCTGCAGGCAGGCCTCTATTCATGTCCTTCAGAGTCTTGTAGTATCTTTCAATAAGCCCATTTGTTTGTGGGCAATACTGGGGTAGAGAACTTGTAGGTTAACCCACACTCCTTCCACATTGACCTTATATAAGCTGACATGAAGTTGGTGCCCCTGTCAGATACCACATCCTCTGGAAAACCCACTCATGCAAAAACCCCCTTCAAGGCCCTTGCCACTGCAGGTGCAGTCATGGTCCTCAGAGAGATTGACTCTGGGTACCTAGTGGCATGATCCACCACAACCAGGATAAACATGTTGCCTGAAGCAGTCTGGGGATCCATAGGCCCAACAATGCTGATGCCTACCCTCTCAAAGGCTGTGCCAATGACAGGCAAGGGATTAAGGGAGGCTTTAAGTCTCTGCCCTGTCTTCCCACTGGCCTGGCAGGTCACACAAGTCCTACAGAATGCATCTGAGGAAGTCTCAATCCTAGGCCAGTTTAAGTGGGGGACAAGCCTTGCAAAGGTCTTGTCTTGGCCCAGGTGTCCTGCTACGAAGATTTTCTGGGTCAGTTCCAGTAGGAAATCCCTGTAAAATTGTGGGACCACCAGGGCCCTTTTTGTCGCATGTACATGAGCCTTAGGCTCACTGTAAATGAGGTTGTTCTCCGATTAAATGTGATGAATACCAGAGGCATCAACTGATGCTTAGGCTTAGGGCTGTTGCCTCACGCCCTCAAGGGTTGCGCCCTACAGAACTTCTCCCTGGAGGGCCCTCCTTCCACATGCCATCCAGCAAGCTCTGTTAAGTCACCCAGGGCAGCAATACCCTCCTCAGTGGGCTCTGTGGCGCCCACCGCAGGTGCCCCAGCCACCTCACTGGAAAAGACATTCAGAGGCTGGTTTCCCACACTCTCTGCCTCTCCCCTTTTTAGAAGCTGGCTGGCCATTTGTCCAGGCTCCAGTCCTTTTTGATTCCCATCCTGGGCAGCCATAAACTTTGTGGATGCACAGTTCTAATCAGGTAACCCTAACCACATGAGCCTTGAGCTCCACTTCCTTCCAGGTAGTGTGCTCAATGTCATTACCTAGCAAGCAGTCCACAGGTATGGCAAGGACCACAGTACCTTTCATAAGACCTCAAATCTCCACCACACAAATGGAACAAGGGCCACTGGATAGTGACCCTCTCTGTTGTCAGCCACAACAACCTGGTGGAATGCATTGGAAATCACCTGCTCCTTAGTCATGCTGGCATCTGTACCCCTCAGAGCCTCCACACCTTGTCCATTGATGGTGACCTGTGGTCTATACTTTGGAGTATTAGAGGGCACATGGATCTTAGGAACTATCTCAGTGTTGCTCAGGGACACTAGGGTAACCTCACTGAACTTCCCCCATTAACTGGGACAAACTCCCTCCCTCCCAGCACTACAATCACCACCCCTGGAACCTTCCCTCCAATGGTGGGAGATTCTGCTCTTTTTGGATACCTGGCATCTCCTGTGTAGTGTCCATACTCAAAGCACTCATAGCACTTAGGAGTTGTATGCTGCTGGCTTTTGTGAGCGTGATTTTTCTTCTGGTGGGCAGATTGGGAATAAGACCCTTTCCCCTATGAGTTGTTTTGGGGGCCTGAAGAGAACTCCTTCTTTTTGTCTCCCCCTCTTTCCTCTGATGGTAACCCTGACTACCCTTTTTGGGAGTCCCTCCAGGTACCTTCTTGGACACTGTGGTACTGACCCAGACGTCAGCCTCCTCAGCAAGCTTCCTGGGGTCAGAAAGCTTACTATTAACCAGGTGTTGGCGCAGTTCTGGAAAACAGGTATCAAGCATATCCGCTTTTAAAAATAAGTTGTACAGCCCTGAATAATCATCAACCTTGCTGCCCCTCACCCAGCCCTTCAGTACCTTGCTAGCATAGTCCAAGAAATCCACCCAGGTCTGTGTGGAGAGTTTGTGGCTGGCCCTGAACTGTTGCCTATACTTTTCAGGGGTCAACCCACACTTACTGACCAAGATGGCCTTCATTGCAGTGTAGCATGTCTAGACCCCCTTCACCTATAGTGTGAGAAGTGTGTCCCTCACCACTATGAGCATGTAACTCCATAAACCTTGACCATGAACATGAACATTCTGTACAAGGGCTACGTTCATCACGCTAAAGTTGTCACTTATTTTTGTCCGCTTAGCGACAGAGCTATCACAATCACAATAGAATAAACAATAGCGGCCTGACTGATATCTCGGCATGGCAACATGGGTGGTGTTTATTCTGTAAACAGCATCACTTGTTTAGTTAGAGAAGCATTGTGCAGGCACTGAGAGGTGATCCTATGCCGGAATACCAGCCCAGCTGATTCCTGTTTACCTCTGTGAGGAAGGATGCCTAGCTCTCTGACAAGAAGGGCACCCTGATGACACTTACCCACAGGTAATGGGGAGTTAGATCAGCCACACTAGACATACTAGAATAGGTAGCGCTAGGTAGGAGTACAATATAATACAGTACTTATATGCAAGCATATTTTGTCTGTTACAGCACAATGGTTAAACTGTTTATCTTCTTCACTATTCTTGTAATGTTGATCACGTTATTCTGCTTCCTTCTATTTATTATCACAGTGCAAGTCTTTTATGCAACAATTACAATGCTTCAAGATACATGGAAACAACTTGCTGAGTATTTCTTGTACATCTCTTTGGTTATGCGTGATTAACTAAACAAATGTGTTCTAAATTTATTACCTCGATTTTCTTGGGAAGTCAGGGTTGTCATGTTCTGAGGTTGCACAATCCATTTGTCATCTGGTCAGTTTTGGGGTACAGATGGTGCACTGTGATCTAGCAGGATTGTAGATCAACATATCCTGAGGGTGTGCATGGAATCAGTCTCGCATACTCCTAATGTTTATGCTGTCCTACAAATGCACAGTTTTTACTGAGAAAGTACAAGCTGTAGCTTAGGTTCTAATTTAATGAATCACCTGAGTAGTTTTCTTTTGTGTACCCAAGGACCGCTACTCATCTCTAAAAGCAGAGACTTCCGTGGTGTTAGGGAAAAAATCCTCAGCTGAGTTGGGAACCCCTATGTATTGCCTGTAGATTGTTCAAGCTTGAACCTTTCAAAGGATCACCCCATAGAGGTACCCTTTCTGAATTCCACATATTCATAGGGCTGAAGATAAAGCAGGAATTAACATAATAATAAACTGCCGACATGCTGTCAATCAGATGCTACTACAACCCTTGCCGGGGGTGAAGTTACCTTCGTGGTTGAGGTGCACGAAGCATTAAGGACAGAGGCATTCTATTCATGGGTTACATTACCAGCAACAAATGCACAAACAAGACTTTTTCATGCTTACACTAAAGCTGCAGTTCTTAATAACTACACCGCTTATGAAGCACTAGAAATACCACTAACATACCAAGAACACCAAAATTGGTTTGAAGGTGCCCTACCACATACCACAGCTGAAGTTATACTAGGTCCCCTTAGCAATAAGGAAGCAACATGGCCAGATATACACCATACCCAGACATCACAAATTTGACAGCAGCACAACTACATACATTGTACACAGGTCTAGTCAGAATATACAGATGTTTGACACAATTCGTCATGCTAAAAATTACGGTAAATTCCACAAGGGCTGTTCAAGCTGCACATCCATAACTGGCAACACCTAGCATTAGTCCAGCAACCATCAATGCAGTCATGGGTAAAATTCCCAAAAGACAGGAGGAGATTCCATTCTGAATTGCGCAAAAAACAGATCAGCTTGAAGCGGTGTTCGCCCATACAGGGCCCCAAGAAAAACATAGAATTTTCACAATATGCTTGCCAATGGGTATTGTTCTCCCAGGAGAGGGCTGCGCCGTTTGGGGTACAGTCTTTTCTGCAGTATATACCAGAACAGATGGTACCCCCTCATTAGCTGTTTTTCCAGAGGTACTTAAACAGATCCAAATTGAGTACAGGGCAGCCCCTGTCCTAGATTTATGGTTGAAACTTATGGGCAACTTTGCTGCAGTATCCACCATTATGTTAAGTAACATTAAAGGGGAAGCAGCAGCATTGGCTATACAGCAGCAACTCAGGAATTTAGCCCTGGGAGAACAGGAGCGCGAATTGCCTAACATTATTGAGGAAACCTATGCACAGTTGGTAGAGATAATTTGG
The DNA here is from genome assembly GCA_963921515.1 of Calotriton arnoldi. NCBI lineage: Eukaryota > Metazoa > Chordata > Amphibia > Caudata > Salamandridae > Calotriton > Calotriton arnoldi. The sequence goes on along the minus strand of CAWUFW010003913.1, from coordinate 1,289,285 downwards.
GAGCCAGACCTAGTAAACCACAAATTAAGAGTAATTCTGAACAAGATAACTCGAAGCAGGAATCAGAGTCTTCTACTAAGAAGAAGTGGGATAATAAGAAACATAAAGTAAAGACTAAACTAACGGGGTGGATTTCCTCAACAGGAAGACACTGAAAAATGCTATAATTTGTGTAACCGTGATAATATTAAGACTCCTGACAGGTATCAGGATACTGATACATGTTCCTCTCGTTCCTTTCAGGAGTCGTCCGAAAAACGCTTGAAGAGAGGTAGACAATCACAGTGCAGATCAGAGGAGTACGTGAAACTGAAGAAGGACCCACAATGCTCTTCTGACTTTATAATAAAACAGGAAAACAAACCTAACCAGTCCAGGCCTCAATTAAAAAAGAAGGCGGCGGCTGGCATTAAAGTCAAGCATGCCACAGATATTGAGGAAACTGCTTCTGAGCAGGCAGTGGGCTCTGGCCATGCTAAACAGTGCCGCAGAAGTCATGATAGTTGGCCAGAATCTTATGCATTGTCTGCCAGCTGCAGCAAGTGACTATATCCAGGTGGAAACACCGTGTGGGAGACTGAGGGGGATATTATCAACGCTTCGCGTTAAACATCGCAAATCACGCTTAGCGCGATTTTGAATATCGCCGCCTATCGCTGGTTTACATCGCCGTGTTAGCGGCGTATTTACAACGTCTTGCTCACAGGCGATGTACAAACCTGTGATAGACGGCGATATTCATCATTAGCGTGTGAAATCAAGCGATGATTTCACACGCTAATGAAAACCTTGATAATAGGGGAGTGTGGACGTAACCAAACAATCCACCTCCCATTCATAACATGCCTAAGTCAAGTTTTGACCAGGCATTGAGGATCCTGCGAAAACCGCGGTTAGCGCGGCTTTCATCATCGCTTCGTGGTTCCGGGGCCGCGTTGTTAATAACGCGATGTCCTGTTCGCGACCCTTTGTCATGGTGTTACAGGAAGGAACGCCTACTTTGCATCTCATTAGCGATGTATATCGCTAAGATGCGTGGCGTTACAAAAACAGCAGCTAACATGCGCTAATGCATGTTAGCGCCGCCTTGCTAATAGGGCGATTAAATTATCGCCGCTTTAGCGGCAAAAAGTGCAGCTAAAGCGGCGATAAGGCCCTTGCTAATATGCCCCTGCGTGTCCCGTATCAATTATACAAAATGTAACTCCAAATGGAGGGGGGTATACAACGTCCAATAAATGTTCTCTTTTGGGAGAACTTGTCATTCGGCTATGACATTCTTCTAGCTGAAAAGGATCGGCCACCAGAGTTTGTAAAGTACTGCCTAAAGGGAGAAACAGTAATTTTACCTGCATTTTCTGACCTTGTCCCTGATGCAGTTAAACATTCATACGCCAAGGAGTGAGCGTTCTTGCAAGCTCCAGTGTTATACCACAACCACATAGTGTGAGATGATAGTTCCCGTTATCACATAATACCTGTAAGGTCAATCCCACGACCACAAAGACAAAACCCCATTAAACATGAGGCTAAAAAACAAGTTTGAGAGATTCTCACCCAACTTGAATACCAAGGTGTGATAGAAATTAATAGAAACATCGTCTCCTACGTTGACGACACCCAGCTGATCCTCTCCCTCACCAATGAACCCACAACTGCCAGAAACGACTTCCACAGCAGGATAAAGGCCATTGCCACCTGGCTGAAAGACAGTTGCCTCAAACTCAACTCAGACAAGACCGAAGTCCTCATCCTCGGACCCACCCCCTCATCTTGGGACGACTCTTGGTGGCCCGCCGCAGTGGGAACCCCCCTCAACCCCACGGACCATGCACAAAACCTCAGCATCATACTGGACTCCTCACTCACAATAAACCGCCAGATCAATGCAGTATCCTCATCTTGCTTTCACACGCTTCACCTACTTCGTAAGACATTCAAATGAATCCCCACCGAATCCAGAAAGACAGTCACCCATGCTCTCATCAGCAGCAGACTCAACTATGGCAATGCACTCTACATCAGCGTCACTCAGAAACTCATCAGAAAACTACAGAACATTCAAAATTCCGCAGCCAGACTGGTCCTCAACTTTCCCCGCCGCAGTCACATCACCGAACATTTTCGAGAACTCCATTGGCTCCCAGTCAACAAAAGCATCACTTCCAAGCTCCTCACACATGCCTACAAAGCCCTCCATGACTCAGGACCAACATATCTGAACCACCACCTCTCATTCCACATACCCACCAGACACCTCCACTCTGCCCAACTGGCCCTGGCCACTGTCCCACGGATCCACAAGACCAGAACCGGAGGAAGATCCTTCTCCTGCCTCACCACCAAGACCTGGAACACCCTGCCTGTCCACCTCAGGCAATCCCCATCGCTGACCCAATTCAGGAAGGATCTCAAGACCTGGCTCTCCGACTGAACCCCAGCGCCCAGACAGATCAGCAGCCCCCCCCAGTGCCTTGAGACCCTCACTGGTGAGTAGCCACACTTTATAAAACCCTGATTGATTGATTGATTGAAAGTTGCACTTCCCCTATGAATGATCCCTTGTTTCCAGTAATGAGACCAGACCAATCATATCGCTTAGTGTTAGATTATAGACACTTGAACACAGTAACACGTACATTTGCTGCACAGAACGCACACAGCCCAGCACTAATTAACAATATAGTGCTTAAAAAACACATTAGACATCTCAAATGGATTTTTCGGACAAAATATTGTTACTGAAAGCAGGTACTAGACTGCATTTAGCACTCTCGGTTCTCAGAAACAGTTCTGTTGATTACCCCAGGGGGTATGAGAATAGCCCGGGGTTGTTTTCAGCCCAGGTAACAGATCTTTTACAAGATTTTGACGACCATGCATTGTCCCATGTCAATGACATATACTTGATGGATAATGACCTTTCAACACACTCAGCAAGAGTAGATCGCACAATTTTGGGATTTACTCACATGGGCTACAAATTGAATTTCAAGAAACCAAAAACTGTCTATCTTAGTTTACCATTCTTGGGATACAAGCTGTCAAGTAAAGGCAAAAGCCTTCCGACATATTTCTTAGAGAAGTTTGCGCAATTACAACATCCAAACACATTGAAAAAACTCCAATCAATATTGGGTTTCCTAAGTTTTGGCAGAACTTACATTCCAGACTGCGCAGAACAGGTAAAACCATTCTACGTCTTGATTCATTCAGACTTTTCAAGCACACATTGGACATCTAAATATACACAGAATTTCCGTTCAGTTCAAGCTAACATGTTAGCTTCAAAACTCTTACAAACACGTGTAAACACCACAAACCTGGTGATCCAAATAATTGTGAGTGCATCAGGGAACACCTATGGTACATTCAACGAAGGACACACAGTACTGATTGCATATAAATTGTATTTATTTACAAATGCGGAGATGCATTTTGCACCGATAGAAAAAATACTGACGGCGGTACAGACTGCTGTGTGGTTAGAGAGAGGGATCTTTGGCTCAGGGGGAAAGAACAATTGTCATGACTCCAGTTCCAGCCTTAGAGGCTGTAACAAAGGCTAGCTTTCTAAACACGAAACATTTACATCTGCGATGGATACAGTGGGCCAACTCACTCACAACAACAGATGTAGACTACATATTTGACTCTACACTACAAACACAAGCATATCTGCAATATGATCCTGAGTACCCTCTGCCTAATGAAGTCATGCCTCTAGATAAGTATGATCATCATCTACACTGGTGGTTCTACCCACCCTGCCAGAGGAATCAAGCACCAATTCTCTGCTGTGTGCGCCACAGTCAAAGGTCGTATACAGGACAGAGAATTCCACCCTGAGAAAATCTACACACATTCACTTGGTAACTTAAACAACAAAGCTGGCTGAACTAAAAGCTCTGATTCTGGCACTTGAGAATATCGATCCCAGATTCCCCACACTCATAGTGTGTGATTGGTATTATTGCATCCAATTTTACAATGAGTATCCACTCTACTGGAGCCAGATTGGATACAGAGATTTCTAAGGGTACACAATAAAGCACAAGTTGCTTTGGGGACAGGTGGCTAAACTAAAAGCATACTTGCCACAGACTCATATGATTCACACTTTGAGTCATCAGCGCGTACGATGCACATTGTAAGGAATTCCATGGCTAATGAAGAAGCAAAAGCAATAGTGAAAACTGCTGCAGTCGCTGCAATTACTCATAGAGGGAGACATCATGACGGCTATCAACGCTTCACACGATGGCATCCACTTGCCGAAAGGCTTTGCAACTAAATACCCTGTTAAGTGTGCAAAACCTTCCATTTGCACATATTGCCAGAGTGGGGGATACAGTAATACCAAACTCCGTTCGCAGGTTAGGATTGATCCTAGCAGCACACGTGAGTCTTGCATTTGCTCACGCAGGGGTGGCAGCTACAATTTCATTGTTGCAGCAACGCTATTGGTGACCAGGTCTATACAAACAAACTAAGGAATTTGTCCTCTAATGCGACATCTGCCAGCAGATGAAGGGTTCCACTATAGTGAGCCCACCACAGACACCTCTATTGATCTCAGGAAAGCCTCTCGCTTTTGTTTATTTGAACCACTGCGGCCCCTTGCAATCAGATTGGGCTCACAAATACATGTTGGTAGCAGTGTATTCCTGCTCTCAATTCCAATGGCTTTGGCCACAGCGATCGGCTGATGCCCGAACTGTTTTAAATACTTTCACTGAGACATATGCAGTAGCCACATTCCATTCAGACCAGGGTCCGGCGTTTGCTACTAGGGCTTACAGAAACACCATGGGAAAATTGGGTGTGACTGTGCAGTACTCCTCCCCCTATCATCCGGAGGAAAATGCAGTAGTGGAGAGGAAGAACCAGTACTCAAAGCAGTCTTTAACTCCTAGGGTATTGGGATCAGGTCGCAGCTGGGTCCACGACCTGTATGGGGTCCAAAGAGCCCTAAATAACCTGCCTAGAAAATCCGTGGGTGGTGGGACTCTCTATGAGATCCTTTTTGGGGTTAAGATTTGGGGCCATATGTATCAAAGGGTTTTACCCATTCTGTGTCTATGGGAAAATACGTTCATACATATGGCCCTTGGTTTCCAGACCTTGACAGTCCTAACACAGTGGTGGCTAAAACACCTTTTGACATCAGTGAATGTTTGAATGTTTTACAGGAACTGAAGAACTTTTGAGAAGCTCAGAGCAACATCCAGTTGAAACTTTCCACCACTGCTGAAGTGAAGGAAGCACCAGAAACTCCTGGTTGGATTCCAAAGATAAGTGATCTGCTCCGGGAGACGATTACAAACAAGAAGGAATTTGGGCCATCCTACAGAGCGCCTGTACCTGTCCTGGGTGTTGAAGGTACCAGAACTGTACTTCTACTGACTCTTGCAGGCAGCAAACACAAGAGATTTGTGTCAGTAGATCTCACCACACCACATCATGTGGCTGGTTCAAAACAGTAGGCTAGGAGGGCTCCTGGGTAGTTACCTATCTCCTCTCACTACCCTACAGGAGGTCCTGTTGGAAGCGTTGATCAGCGATGAAGCTTCTACTCCCTGGCTGGGGATGGCTAACACTGAAGTATTACTTCTTTCTGTTACATCAACAAATGCCAAACAATCAACATCTACAAAAGCACAGATTTCAGTTTGGAAACCAGACACTGAGGGTGTCTGCACCATCGTACTACCGTTTGAGCCAACTCCCAATTGTACACAGCCAACAGAGCTGCCAAAAATAGATCAAACTGCCTCAGGCTACTTTGCCCACTTCTCTTCGGATTTGTCAGACCCACCTCCACCGCCCCAAGGTAGACTTTGTGAATTCTACATTTGGCTGAAAAAGACATACTTTCTCCCTCCATGGATATACCATTGGATTACAATTTCATTACTTTTCCTCTTCCTTTTGATTTGTTTTGTGACAGTCTTTGTCCTGCTTCTGAATAGACAATATGTCCCAGAACGCTCTGCTGAACTGGTAAACTTGGTTTTAACACCCCGTTCTTCATCACACAAAGTGCGAAGAGACCTTTCCCTGGTGAACATTTCTGCTGTTCCGGTTCCTGATAGAATTGTTTGGGATAAGGTATCTTATGATATATTTGGACCACCCAAAACTTTGCAAATACCTTATGTATTTTGTACTTCTTCAAATGATGTTGTCACCCCTAGTACTATCTCTGATGATTGGGACATTGATACAGTGCATGAAATGATAGATGATCCAAAGCATTCAACTGTTTTTAATTCTGAAGAAATGTATAAGGGCACAACTAGTTATGATGAAATGTTTTGTTTTCAACATTATAGTCACCATTTCTTGCAAACAGCAAGTACTCCATATGCAGTATTTAATTACACACAACTGGAACACTGCCCTACACCACCACGGGGTAGCTCAAGAACATTTGCACAGAAGTCTGTGTACATTTCTGGTTACAATCCGACAGACCCAGAGTCCTATTATTATAAGCTTACACCATCACTAGCAAAGAAAAATGTGCTCCCTGATACAAAGCTGATTTATTCTGCATCTTTTCTTTCCCAGTTGTCAACACAAGCGTTTGCCTTTTGGAGAGACACTGTTGATTTTAAATCCATTTGGGGAACAAGAGATTGGCGGGTTCAGGGGAACAAGGCTTTATTTAGAGCATGCCTTATACCACACCAACTGATTTTCCTGAGCAAAACTGTACAGAAAACATCCTGTCCAGGCTTAGCTAAGATAAAAGTTTTGAATGCACCAAACATTACCACATTTGCACATTTTGCGAACTGGCAATGGTTCATAAATTACATGGAGGAAACATTAGACACCATGCTTTGCAGTGGCACATTCAAATCTTCACGTACCAATCAAGAGGGATGGTTAGCATGTCCATTAGACACTAACAGATGTCAGGCATGCTTCCTGTGTAACACCAAAGGGTTTAGGATCAATAGGCCTGACCCACGTTACAGGCAGACACAACACTCAGGGGTGGTAAAAACTTATAGTGTTGGAAAGTTATGCCTAGATTGGCTAAGACGCTCAACATTTTCTCAGGTGAAACAAATCTTGTCCCTTCTTTCTGATGACATAGGACTACAACACTTTTTACTAAGTCCTCGACAACCACGTCAAAACCGCTTACTGTATACTATATCCAATGATGTGTGGAAGGTTTCACAGCAGGAAGCTGCTGAGAGTCTGTGTGAAATTGACAGGGCGAATTTAGAGGGGGCTCTGCCAGTATTTGATACTGGCATGACTACCTTGCCCACTCGGATATACTCTCTGGGTAACATTGTGTCATCTGCAATTGACATCATACAGAGTGAAATGTTTCCTCTACAACATGGGCAGTCACAGCTTAGGTTTATCATGTTGCTGAGCTGGACTCTACAGACACTTCCAGCTGGTCGCGTACCATGGAAACACCTCAATGCCACTAGCTTGCTTTTACCTTACAATCTTACAAAACAACAAAGCATCATGGCAAAGAAGGACGCAACATACACTATGTTACACATACACAAATTGGAGAAACTACAATTCACTGTTGCAGAAATATCCTTTGTAGATTGGATAATCCACAACTTTATTACTCTGCCAATTTTGACTTTGCACTTCCAATACTGCTTACAATACTATCAAGTGAGCAGATGTGAGGTGCTAGGAGAAGGGTATGTGCACAAGTCATGGATCTTACATTTCACATACCGCTGTAGGAATGGTAAGGCCGAGGTTTTTCTTAGCAGAACTGACTGCGAGGGTACCTCGGGACATTCTTTAGTGTATAGGGAAGTTTCACTTCATGGCGCATATAATGCATCTAAGGCAAACTTTTCATATTATGTGAAAAGTTCTCCAGCTGCTGTAATTTGCCCAGCATTCAGATTGCTTTCCAATGGTAGCTATTTGATGTTGAATGATCAGGGCTGCAGTGGGATGAATGGGGGAATTGCCTTTCTGTTAATGGTTTCTGCAGTCATGACCTGTTTTACTCAAGTACTGTTTCCACCTGCCCGCAGAGTTAGAGATGCGATACTTTGGCCTTCGATAAAGCTCTTAAATATGCACTTTGATGCTTTGAGCAGACTGGAAGCCTTATTGTTTCAGAAGGATGCAGCCTTAGCATCTGCAAAGGAAACATTTGATCTTCAAGGTGCAAGGTCTTCTTCTGAGATACAGTCGCTACTCCACACTAATTCCCCACACCATTTCGGGGAGCTTGTGCACCGCATTTTTAACATGTCTTGTACTTCAGTGCTAGTGTACAGTTTTAAATCAATTGGCTCTGGGTTGGTTAGCACCTTCCAGAAAGTCTTTGGTGTTATTCCATCATTCATACACTCCGTGCTTGGAAGCATTTTTGGAGGCTTTCCGCTTGTCTTGTTCCTAGTCGTCAGGACTGTGCTTTTATTTTTTGTGCTCCGCAATGGATGTCCCATCACGAGGACAAATGGAAATGGCACTCCCACATTAGCACCTGTGTCATGAATGGATGATACAGTGCTTTGGCACACCCTTGCTTCATGAACTCAATGAACATTGGTTCTTGTCCTTCCGGCCTGTCTGGCTACACTGTGTGTAGCCTGTTTTACGCTGTTTGCTGTGCAGTTTCGAGTGTGCCCTGGACATATGTCTAGGAACACAACTGATTCAATCTCTGGACATAGATCTGCTGGTGGGTCCCCTAAAGGCTCACTTGCACCGTTGTCCATCGCTATTGCCGTTGCTTTTGAATGCATTCTACTAACCTTCCTGGGATGCTTCAGCTCCTGGTGATCTGGATCTTGGCTTGCCTTCTGTGGATTCCGCACTGGCTTTTCCTCCTTCAGTGGCTGCTGAGGGGGATGGACTGGAACATTTTTGCTCTTTGGATCTGATCGGGTGGGTACCTCTGAGAACATTGTCTGCTGTTGTTGGGAGCACCAATGTTTTGTCTACTTCTCGGAACACGTAAACAATCTGGCAGTTTTGAGCCATGAGACTTTTTCATTCAGCCATCTTTTTAAACACTAAAATGCTTTTTAAACTTTGTCTCTTTTAACACGTTGTTTTCATTTTAAAACTTTTTAACAATATGGCTTTCGCTATGCTCTTTCTTATTAAAGAACTGTGATTTCTTTTTAGATTTTATGTTTTAAATGGCCATTTTACCTTATAATTTAGCATAGTTTGAGAAGCTTCTTAGTCACCTCACGTTGAAGGAGTGGGTGTCATGTAGGCACGTTCTAGGCCCGGGAGTAGCACCACGATTTTTCATGTTCATGTTTAAACTTGACATCTTTTCTTGAACACTGTACATTGACATTTGACTCACATTTCATTGCATGCCTGTGCAGGATAATATTCTCTCAAATGGCTATTGCTTACATTTCCACTTCGTAGGCATATTGTCAACTACCTTGAACATTTTGTACAAGGGCTAAGTTCACTACGCAAAATGTTGTCACTTATTTTTGTCCGCTCTGCGACAGAGCTAGCTAGAACAAACAATAGCGGCTTGAATGGGACCTTGGCATGGCAACATGGTTGGTGTTTATTATATTAATGTAATCTCTTCCTTGTTTAGTTAGAGGAGCATTTCACTGGCACTGAGAGGTAACCTCATCCCAGAATTCCAGCCAGGCTGATTCCTGTTTACCTCTGCGAGGAAGGATGCCCAGCTCTCCAGCAAGACGGGCACCCTGATGACACTTACCCACATGTAACGGGGAGTTATATCACTCTACAGGGATTTGGCATATTCACTCGCCCCAGACAATCTAGGATAGGTAGCGCTAGGTAGGAGTACAATATAATACAGTACTTTTATGCAAGCATATATTCTCTGTTACAGTAAAATGGTTAAACTGTTTATCTTCTTCACCATTCCACAATTCCACCATTCACCATTACGTCTTTTATGCATGAATCACAATGCTTCAATAAATATTAAAGGGCCTTGCTGAGTATTTATTGTGCATCTCTTTGGTTATGTATGAGTAACCAAACAAAAGGGTTCTAGATCTCTTACAGTGATTTCCCTGGAGAGTCAAGGTTGTCATGCTCTGAGGTTGCACAATCCATTTGTTACCTGGTCAGGTGTGGGGTACAGATGGTGTACTGTGAGCTAGCAGGACTACAGGCCAACATATCCTGAGAGTGTGCATGGAATCAGTCTTGCACAATCCTGACGTTTATGCTATCCAACAATCGCACAGTTTTTACTGAGAAAGTATGAGCCGTACAGCAGTCCTCTCTCCTGGCAGAGTTCTTCACAGGTCCAGTAGTGTACGACATTGGTGGGGTCAGAGAGCCAGTGATGCCTTTGAAGCGGGGGTGATTTCAAAGAAGGGTATTTGAAGTGCACAGAGGTCCTTTCTTCCCAGCCCTGGCTCAATACTATTAGTAGGGGTTAACTGCCTATTCAGGTGAAAGTCAGCTCCCTCCTCCCTTCCTGCCCAGGAAGAGCCCTCAGAATGCAGATGAGTTCTCAGTCACACCTAATCTTCCTGTGTTTGTGGCTGTCTAGAAGGAATGCACAAAGAGTAGTTGTCACCCACCCCAGACAGCTATTGGAGACAGGCTGCAGGCACACAGCTTTGTAAGATCAGAGAAATGCCCACTTTCTAAAAGTTATCTAAAATATATGGGGTGATCCTGTTGAGGTGATAAGGGGTGGGATCAAATAAACCTAAATGTACAATAAAAATAACCCTTATACCATGAATGTGTATTTTATTTCATGAAACATGTAGCCTATAACCATCCCGATGGGCAATTTAAGCCCCTGTTTTCTAATTTAGTGTGTTCCCCATCCTTTTTCTCTGGGCTGCTTCTTGACTTTTTTTTATCATATATGTGTATCCCTTATCACAAGACAGCATCTATATGAGTACAGACAACAAACATTCATAAAGACAAATATTGATTTATCAATCGATCCTTGTCTGTTTTATATATATCTAATTTTTCTTAATATACTTAAAAGGGTGAAAACATATAACGTGTATACATTTAACACATAGTACAAATTAAACTTACATTTTATGACAACTCAATTTATATATATAGAACATGTGAAAACATAAAATCAAGTGTACATGTCCAACTGAAAAAGTCAAGCAGGGATTTATTAGGGGATATGTTTTATGATCCCTTAAGTATTTGATCCTCTGGATATCACGTGGCCCTATGTGGTTGAGGTAAAAGTGTAGCATGTCTTTGCGCAATGGTAATAGAGGATAACACTATTCACTCTGATTTTCCTGTTTATAACTACATTCTTAGGGATATGCACCCACTGGCCACAATAGTAGTTTGCCGGCGTGTTTCGACCTTCACAGTGGGCCTGCTTTTTGTCTTGAAGGTCTTCCTCACGAATGGATATATGCTTTATGGGGACACTACATGTGAAATAAAAAACATGTATATGTATGGGTACCAAATTGTACAGTGAGTAAGAAAAAACAAAACTTTGTTCTTTTGATTAAAGGGGATATGTGGAGTCAGATTTATAGCGGATCCCACACTGGGCTCTAATTTATGTAACATACCAATCATGTTCGTATTTTCGGTGAAGTCCCAATGTCCTTTTTAGGTCTCGCCTACGCAGCGCGCATGCGCTGCATAGGAGGAGACCTTTAGGAATCTATTTAGTTTTTCGGCCAAAAACGTGCACGCTTTGCATTGCTTTGAATGCCAACGCGTGCACGGTTGGCGATTCCCTTGCGGGAGCGAGCTTTGAAACCATCTGTTTGCAATTAACTTTCAAACAGATGGTGCATCTGCTCGCTCCCGCAAGGGAAAGATCTCGGGAAGTTTACATCAGTACGTCACGCCGTTTGCGCGCTGATTGGCCGCTGCGTTCTTGAATCCCGCCCGTAGAGGAGGCGGTCTTTCTCCTCAGTCGGCGCCCTTGTTATGTCTGTGTGCAATATTCGTTGGGAGTGCTCATGTGAAACACTGCTAACCGTGCTCTGGCGGGGAAATGAAAAATGTTTACGGGCGTTGGTAATACAATTATTCACGGTGATAAACGTACCAGTGCTCGACGCGCCAACGGCTGCTGTTGTCTTCGCTGACGAATTCTGAAGGGCCCGTTCGCCATCTGTCTCCTCCGATGTGTCGTAATGCTGGGACTGTGGTTCTCTCCCCTCTTCCGCCACAAATGAAATTACACCTAAAACAAACAGGCAGCAGATGTTATATTAACCGGGGCGTTGGTTTTAAAAGAGGGGCTGCCAGCCAGCCTCGTGTAGGACCCCTCCATGGGCTCGAGGTGAACAAGCACGCGCCGCGGCTGAAGGTGCAGGTGTCAGCCTCCAATTAAAATGGATCGGTGCCCCGGGTGCGCCTGACACAAATCACTTCAGCTTGCCTCAGGTTCTTGAGCGAACATGGTACTCAGGGCTTCGTGATACATCATTGCAGCTACCATGTTCCCGCTTCATACGTCATATGCAAAAAAAGAGGCAGGTATTTTCTTCTTTATTTAATTGTACAAGTATTTCATTTAAAAGGCTGGAATTGGACTCATAATTTGCAACAGATGCCCTTGCTTGACCAGTTGTACGTGTTCAGACTCTTCTAGTCACCCGTCGTTAAACATGGGGATACTCCATAATATTTTAGCTTTTAAGGGACACTTCACCATCCAGGGAGCACTGGGAGACTTTCAACCGTACACTCTCACACGTCACGATATTTTCGTAACCAGTAAAGGAAGTCACCCGCGTTAGCTAATTTTTTCTTTCTTGCTAATTGTCTTGCGCCTGTCCACATACAAACTAAAGAGCTATTAAATTATAAAGCGCTTCGTATAAAACAACATTGTCACTTGCCTCTGAGTTATACGACTGCCCTCAGAATAATATGAACATTTTGCTTTTCATTTTCCGGATGTGTATTAAGAAAGATGCGCTATGCAGGAATATAGGGCATATTCAGAAGTGAGGCAACCGCATTTGTATTGAGAATCCCACAGTCACCACCGCTAATGGACATGTATATTGCTAGCCAGATCAAAGTACCGACTATGTGGAGTGTGACTTCTGTGAGGTTAGGGCGCCCTATAAACAGAGCGCCTTATCCGGGTCGCCAAGTCCTGGCACGTCTCTGTTCTGGAAAATGATGTGTCTGCACCGAACCTGGGCAGCTTAGAGAGCTCCCCCCCGCCCCCCTCCCCCTTTAGAGGGCTCATGCCTTCAGTGTGTGCGGGTACACTTTAACAATGGTTGAAAGAGTGTGTTTTAAACAATGAAAATGTTTAGCAGTATTATTAAGACTGAAGAATGATCTTAGGAGAGTCTTTTGGGATATAAGTAGAATGTTTATAGGGATTTGTAACTTTTTTCTTTTTATGAAAAAGCAGAATGTTGGTCTTTCGGCTACGTTCGTGGAATACAGATGACACAAACATGCATTGTTGTTTGTTTGTTCTTTTGCGTTTCATATAACGCAAACTCGACCCCAAGGTATCAGAGCGCTTTACATGAGCACTAGTTGCATGACAGACAGACACATTCAATTTTATGCACGGTCAAATTGAGTCAGGGCCGGACTGGGACCCAAAACCGGCCCTGGCAAAGTGCTTGGCCAGCCCCCCAGGGGTTTGGGGGTGCGGCCGAGCTGTTTACCAGGGCCGGTTTCTGCCGATTTCGTTACAGCGGCCGATATTGCAGCAATGCTGCAAAAACGGCCCTGTAACAAAATCGGCCCCCAACCCTGGCGGCCCACCGGGGAAATGCCCGGTGCCCGCTATGGCCAGTCCGGCCCTGAATTGAGTGATTTGCCCAGGATCACAGGATGTTTGAGCCTCAGTCAGAGTCAAACCCGGTTCCCCAGCATCAAAGTCGGCCGCTCAGACTTAGGGACAAATATTGACCTTTGGCCAAATTAGGAATCGCACTCCTAGTAATTCTGTTTCTAAACATACGCTTGAGGCTTCCTTGAACTGGGTCTACAGTATGCGTGCGTGTCTCTATGGATGTCCTTTGCCACGAACTACCACTTATACAGAACCACTAACCCTTTTCACGTGTAGACCTGGAAATACAGAGGTACACTCTGGTGGTATGGCATGTTCATCCGTGAACACAGGCAGTTCTCAATGTCTGTGTTTTATTAATTTTATGATACCGTATACAATGGGATGCTGTCTGATTAAAAGTACATTCTATACTAAACATACGTATGGCTGAAAGAGCCGTATAGTAGAGATGCGGCCTTATATGTTCATTGTTGAACCTTTAGTAGTACGGCGAACTATCACGTAGTACGAACACCTATAAAAAAAAAACTCACAGAATCCAACTATTGTGATTTTTGTTTTGTTGGGGAAATAAAAGTACGCGAGATAAAGTTATTTTTTGGGGAGATACATACTTTGTACATTTGAAGCACTGAGTAAGATTCGTCTTAATCTTTTCCACAAAATAACGAGCGCACTAGAGGTGGGGGTGGGGTGATGTGCTCTACTGAGTGTGTTTAAACGAGGGGACCTGTACAATTCTGTGCCGTACATGGTCAAACCATGGGAAAAAACCACAAAGGCGGTTGCAGCTCAGACCTCTTCGTGAAATGGACGTCTACAGGGGCATATTTACGTTCCCTGGCGCATCCCTGCATATCAGCAGGGATGCGCCAGGGAAAATGCGTCACGCAAGTTTACCCTTGCGCCACGTCCGATGCGCCGCATTTACAATGCGGCGCATCGTGGCGCAAGGATAAGCAGATGCGTGACGCATCTGCCGGCAAAAGGTTGGCGCAGTGCTGAAGTCGTGTCGCAAGCGCGACGCAACTCCAGCACTGTTCCAACCTTCCCTATCCCTAACATGGTGCGTCAATCCTTACGCCTGCTTGAAGCAGGCGTAAGGATTTAGCGCACCAGCGTCGAAAATGTGACTGCGTGAAATCTTGTCGATTTCACGGCGTCACTTTCCGGCGTACCTGCGCCGGAACGCCCCCTGCGCCGGTACGCCCACATGAAACCTGACGCAGGTTTCATGTGGCGCAGGGGTTTACTACGTGATGCATCTCCCTAGATGCGTCACGTTGTAAATATAGCGCAACGCGGCGCATGGTTTGCTTCGCCGCTGCGTCACTTGCGTGACGCAACAGCGCCCCAAAAGTGGCGCAAGGGGCTTGTAAATATGCCTCATTGTGCGCACCAAATCCATGCACAGAGCACGGGGCCGACCTCAGGTTTGTTCTGCTGTTGTTTTGTTCTGCAAACACATCTCCTTTCATTAAAATGACATTGACACGATGGAAAATGAATGATATTTTCAATATTCTGGCAGCCAGAGCTGTTGATAAACTGGGGCCCCCACATTTCTCTTTTAAAATCAATCAATCCCTCCTCCTCGAGCCGCACCCACTATTTACATGGGATATAATGGAAAATTGCTTACATGTTTAGTATATTTTTTTGGTCCGCTGGGTAACGATAGTAACCCATCTGGAATGCATAAAATGGTAAACTTAATAAAATGGGAGCCCTTTCAATGTTTTTTTAAAGACGGCCATTAATTTATGATTGACACGGTGAATTCAGCATCTTGGGAGGAAGATATATGTTGAAACCATTAGTTAACCAGACCCGCCTTTCTTTGATGATTTTCTAAAGCCCTCCTTGACATAGAACATATATTGTATTGTTAAAAAACAATTAATTTAGTTTACTCACATACGAAAATAAAAACACTTGGTTGTAGCTTCTTCTTGTTACTGCTTCATCTCTTAAGTTTTTCAATTTTGAAAACAAGCACTTTTTGTAATGCTTTCTGCAAACGAGCCCATGTAAAGGCCATATTAGGTTTCTATCTTTTGTTTAATGTTTCATTTCACAAGTTGAACGCTTTCAAATAGGCATGCGAGATTCTTTGTCCGCGTTGTATTGATCCTTCGCCAATAAGGGGAGACTTGGAATCTGCTGAAGGAGCTCGGGCCCTCCTTGCTTAGTCCAGTGGAAGGCCTTCAGAATTGCACAAACACAAATTGTCTGCCATTTTAAACCCCTTGAACAACCTCTTAAAACCACGACCGCCAATGAGCAAGGCCAACACTTTACAATACCAGTCTGAACCTCTCTGACAACAAGTAATTCGGAACAATACAAGACTTTAGGCTTCATCGTTCCTTCTGGGCTCACCTTCTCAAATTTAAGTGTCCAGAACAAGGTACACATTGGCATAGCTAATAGGTCTCGCCTTTGGGACCTTATAAGTGTTTAACCATGCAACAGTTAATGTTGTTGCACCAAGGATATTGTGCTGCATAACTAAATACTTATATGGTCCCAAAAGCGAGACCTATTGGCTATGCCAATGCTTGTTCAGAGGTGCTGTAGTTGCCTCTAAGAAACAGAGGGGGCACAAATTATTCTGTGCACTTTGAGCCCGTTGTTATAAAAGAGAATAGATTATCAGTGTTCCGTAAAGGCTATGCTTGTACGTACCTTGTGATTTGAAGTAACTCAGTTCCTTTATAATGGTGTGAACCGCCAGTCTGTTTACGTGTTAACCATGCAAATACTGCCGTCATGAAGGTACGTGAGGCTCTAAATCAGGGCAGGCAAAGGGAACTGGGTATTCATTAATCTAACCTCTCCCTGTAGGATTCCACTCATGTATATATTCTGTCCATGGTGGCATATGGGATGTGCTTACCTGCTTTCTATCTTGGCATTCAGGGTCAGTGAATCTCCTGTAGCGCGCGTCCCACTTCCTGGTTGTGAAGCTACCGGGAGTGTTGCGCTGAGATTGGCCCAAATGAAGTTCGATTGCGGCTAATCCCTGGCCTTGTTTTGGGGGGTGTATGTATGCATCAGGGTTTTGGATCTCCATGTGATGCTTCGCAATTTGTAGATGCTTTTTTGGGGGACCGCTATATTTAGGGGGTCATTATGATGGCGGGTGGATCGCCACCGCCCAGCCGGCGGTGGCGATCCACCCGCCATCACAACATAATTTTCCCCCCGCCATATTACTATGGCCGGGGTACCGCGGCGGACGGACTTTCTGTCCGCCGCGGTACCCCCGATGGTCGGCAATCGTCACGATTGCCGGCCGGGTGGAACTCGGGCATAATATGGCGGCGGTGCCTGGAAGGCACCGCCATCCATATTATGATGCCTCAAGTCATCAGAGTCATCAGAGGTTATATATAACCGTACTGACGGCGCGAGGTTATATACGACTCTGATGACTTGAGGGGACCAACTTATCAAGGTTTGGGAACCCTTTGCGGTGTACACTTTCGCTTACCGCTTGTGAGATTTATTGCCTGGGCACGACGTATACGCTTACAGTGTCTCGGTTGGGCTTTTTATATACGTGGATACCATATGCATAAAACACACTTTGCGTAACGTGGAACCCTGTTACGATTGTTCATATGGCCTTGAAAAAGTCTGAATACTTATTTTTGTACAGACGAAACACGTGTTGGCTTCGATCAATTGCTGGGAATTTTGCTGAATATAAATAAAGGAGATCTGTTTCATCTGTGGTGGAGAATCCTTGAGAACCTGTGTGCGATTTGGACACGTCATGTTTATCTTATGATCATAGAACGTTGTCAGTTTTGCCGTGTTTTTACCTATATTAAGGTTGTGTTCGAATAGAACTAAATTGTGACCAAGGAAGGGAGTGCTATAACTATAATTTTTCAATTGTCTATGTGCATGTTTTGTGACTTGCCAGCAGCACCGTTGGGTAGTTGGTGCCATTAGTTATTTTAGCACCCCGTTTTATTACACTGTTACAAACGATATTTACGCTATTACCAGTGAACTAGTATATTTGTTTTCTGTCTTGAGGTGCGGCTTATCCCTTTTTGGGATTGCTACTGCCCACTGTATGTTTCTTTATCTATCTGGCACTTTGTTTGCCTTGATAGTCAGGCCTGCCTGTTGCAGATCCTGAAGCACTTCCTGGAGGTGAAAAAGTGGTCCTTCCAGATGCTACTGAGGACAGCTATGTCATCCAGATAGCCAGCACTGAAGGCCTCCATTCCGACAAGAACCTGGTTCACCAACCTCTGAAAGGTAGCAGGGGCATTTTTGAGTCCAAAGGGCATCACCCTAAACTGGTATTGGCCCTCTGGAGTGGAGAAGACTGACCTCTTGTTTGCTCCTTCTGTTAGGGCGATCTGCCAGGACCCTGATTTAAGATTGTTGGAAGGTGGGTTATTAGTAAGTATGCACCTACCATTAGCAATGAGGCCACCAACACAATATAAGGGCCAGTCAAGGTCTCAATACATTAGCCCCTGGTTCAGCCCTTGGTAGCTGGCTGTGTGCAGGCAGGCTTAACTTAAGAGACAGATATGTAAAGCATGTAAAAACATCAGTCCATTAAATAAGTAAGACACAGCACATAATAAAAATCCCACACCAATTTATAAACATTGGAAATATATTTATCCTTAAAATGACACCAAAATGACAACAATCCAATGTAGGGAACCAGCGATATGAATTGTTAAAGAATTAACAAATTCTAGTGATTAAAAACATATAGCACTACTTTGGGACATCTGGTCACGCTTGACCGAGACAAAGTCAAAGTTTGAGGCCAACCGCGATGGATCCCTGGTTGGATACACTAAGCGAGAGGCCTTGGAAAAAAATTTAGGGTAGATGTCTTAATGGGGTGCCTGCCATTGGAAGGAACAGCCGTCATTAAGAGAATTCTTGTGGCCGAACCCAATGGTTTATGAATGAAAGAAGGAAGCTCTCATTGGTGACTTGGGCCGCAGCCAGCTCAATACCTGCAGAGATTCTGTGACTGAAAGAGAGCGGATGGTGTTCAGACTTGGATTGATATTGTATTGCGTGATTGGAATGAGGGGGTAAGAAGGATAGAGGCCAAGGATTTTCTGTCTCTTAATCTGTTAATGGTGACAGAGTGAGTTAAGTGCTCTACCCCACTTAGGCAACGCCTGTCTGATCAGATAGAGAGGGATCCAATGAAACTTGCAATGTTAGCTGATAAATGGTTAGCTAACAAGGTTAACAAAGGGCTGGAGAAGCACAGTCCTAAGCCAAAAGGGTAGAAGGAGTCTCTACATATTTGTTCCAAACTGGAGGGTAAGGGCCAGGGTAATTCTCATGGGACTCGAGGAGGATCCAGGAAACATGGTTATGGTAATGGTGTATCTGGGAAGGAGCACCATGAGAAGGGAAGGCAAGGAAGCCCTTATAAGGCCAAGATGGTGACTTTTTTTAAGTGCCACAAGTTGGGACATTACAAGAGAGGCTGTCAAGAGAAGGAACTTGACCCAGCGACACCCATGATAGCAAGCATGTTACATGTGGCTGAAGGTAACCAAAAGCGACTAGTGGCGCTCAACCTAGTAGCTATGGGCATCTGAGAAAGGGACCCAGATGCTCTGAAGTACATTTATCCTAACACAATGAGGTTTGTGCAGGACGTTCGCATCAATGGGAGGAAAGTGCCTGCCCTGAGGGATACTGGAGCCTACCGCAGTTTGGGTGAGGAGGAAGTACCTTAAACCTGAGGAAATACTCCCTGGGACAAAGGATACAGGATTGGTAGCTAGTGGAGAGGGCATGGATTATCCGCTTGCCAGGGTTGAGATTGAACTCAATGGCAAGGGGGCATTGATTGATGTCAGGGTAAGCAAAAAGCAATGACATGGATGTCTCTTGGGCAATGATTTTATTGCCCCGGCTTGGTACCGGGACCAGATACCTTTATGGTAGGACAACGTCAGCTGTGTTAACCGGGGCACAGGCTGTATCACAGTCTCAAAGTGAGTCTGGGAACATCTCTGATTTGAAGGAAGCAGGATAATGTAGTTTTCAGGAAAGGGCAAACTCCGGGGAGGAAATGGCTGTGGTAGTCATCACTTCTGCTCCAGGCTGAGGGGAGGTTGAGGCTCCTGAAATACACCAGTTGCTGGAGTCTAGGTCACTTCCAGAGCTGCAGGTTTTGTTAGGTGCTTGGGGGCCTACCTAGGAAGATTTCCGCAAGGCACAGGAGGAGTGCCCTATGATTGTGGGACCTTGGAGGAAAGCCCAGGATCAGATCAGCAAAAGAGTGGTTGAAAAACACTCTGTTGGCTGTGAGGATAGTCTGCTTTTTAGTGAACCTGTAAATCCTCAGCCAGGAACTAGCAAGAGGTTAGTGGTTGCATTAGTGCACAGGAACTTCCTGTTGACATTGGACAATAAAGTACCCTTAGCCACACATTTGAGGACTAGAAAAACCCAGGATAGGTTGGACCCTTTGTTCTGATGGCCAGGAATGCACAGAGATACAGAGAGGTTCTGTAGAAGCTGTCCAGCTTACAAAATGAGTGGTAAGACAGCAGGGAAGACTAAGGCACTGTTAGTGCATCTACCAGTTGTAGGTGTTCAACTTGAGTGGGTGGGAAAAGACATAGTTGGTCTCTGAAAGGGGCTCTGACATTCATTCAGTGTCTCTCTGTGAGCCTTCTTCCCCAAGCTCCTGAAGGGGTTCCAGGGATGTTCCAATATGCTCAATGATAGCTCTATAAAGCCATGTAATTAATCTGTGTCCATCTCCCATTGTGTGTATTCTGTGTGTGAGGCTCCGTCCCATCTTTGTTCTATTGTTAATGAGGGCATGCATCATTCTCCAAAATGCAGAAATTAACTATTTCCCATCCCCGGTTCATCTGTCAATGTGTGAAAGTCTATTACGGCCCCTACAATGTACAAGTCACCTACCGCCTGTGTGGGTAACTGCAGCCTCCCATTGATTTAATTCTCTGACTGTCAAAGGTTCAGTCGTGGTGGGCAATCATTTAGCGGGAGGGCCAACGTATATGGGGCTGCTGAGTATGAGTACTGGAGGCAGCGCCCAAGTACCTGGGACTCCATTGGTAGCCGCTTAGGGAGTTTGGTGCTCGGAAAGAGCTAGCCTTAAAGCTTGCCATTATGTATTTATTCGCCGGATATGGCTGTCCCAGCCAAGTGGTGTCCCATCATCTAGTAGGTTACCCACTGTAACTAAGCAAGGAAGACATACCCACAAAAGTCAGGTACACCCAAGTCTCCCTTACTAGGTGATAGTCGTAATTTAGCTTGGCTGATTCATCAGCAGTCACTACCACAAACGAGATCAATTAGAAGAGAGTCCATAAGCTTACTATACGGCAACGGAATAAACAGTGCACGGTTGGCGCAGTACTAAAATAGGCGGTGGAGCATAACCATGTTAGCAATCGCTACTCGACCAGGGACCGCAAGTGACAGTGTAGTTCAGAAGACTATCTGTGCTTTTAAGAATTCAGCACTCTGCCCAGGTTCCCATCTAACTAGTCACTGCTGTAGTGGTAAATATTAATCCCTAAATAACGTAAGGTGTAGTGTGCCCACTGCAGCAGTTGCCCTCCCAGCAGTATCCTTTTCTCCTGTGCTGTTTTCCAGAGTGGGAACACCAGTGGTTTTGAAGGGTTACCACGCAGGCCAGAGATTTTATAAAACTTGTCTATGGTATCAGTTATGGTGCTGAGTTTGGCCTCTATGTCTCGGACATTCCGGAGCATGGTTCACTGACAAAATATCGAAGTTAAAAATATAGAAGTTAAAAATATTGATGTAAAAATATAGAATACAAAAACATCGACTCCCTATACTTAAACAGGTAAGTACAAAAATATTGGAAAAGAAAATATTGATGTAAAAAATATAGTTGTCCTAAATATCGAATTTTATATATGTAAGTATATATATAATATAAAATAATAAATATTAAATATGTTAATAATAAAATAATATAAAAAATAAAGTAGATTTAATATAAATTTAAAAAATATAATAAATAAACTTAATTAAAAAAAGTTAAACACACATACCTAATAATTCATATATATGACCTATAATACAATTAATAAACTATTCATTTTAATTTATTTTATAATTTTTAAGTTATATAAAAATGTACACATATATGTATATATATATGTATATATATGTGTGTACCAATAACATAAAATCTAATAAAAAAACATTCTATTATAAATTAAAACGTTAAACTATTTAAAAATCTTCAAACTTAAATTTCCCACTCCAGTGAGTGCAACAGTAGGGAGAGTGTTGGATAGCGGAGGGGTAAAAAGTACTATTCCCACTCCAGTGAGTGCAACAGTAGGGAAAGTGCTGGATAGCGGCGGGGTAAAAATTACTATTCCCACTCCAGTAAGTGCAACAGTAGGGAAAGTGTTGGATAGCAGAGGGGTAAAAATTAATATTCCCACTCCAGTGAGTGCAACAGTAGGGAAAGTGTTGGATAGCGGAGGGTAAAAATTACTATTCCCACTCCGGTGTGGGCAACAGTAGGGAACGCGTTGGATAGTGGAGTGGTACAAATGACTATTCCCACTCCAGTGAGTGTAACAGTAGGGAAAGTTTGGGATAGCGGAGGGGTAAAAATTACTATTCCCACTCCAGTGTGTGCACCAGTAGGGAAAGTGTTGGATAGCGGAGAGGTAAAAATTACTATTCCCACTCCAGTGAGTGCAACAGTATGGAAAGTGTTGGATAGTGGAGGGGTAAAAATTACTATTCCCACTCCAGTGAGTGCAACAGTAGGGAAAGTGTTGGATAGTAGCGGGATAAAATTTACTATTACCACTCCAATAATTGTAAAAGTAGGGAAAGCAATGGATAGAAGACGGGTAAATATTACTATTCCCACTCCAGTGAGTGTAACAGTAGGGAAAGTGTTGGATAGCGGAGGGGTAAAATGTACTACTCTCACTCCAATAATTGTAAAAGTAGGGAAAGTGCTGGATAGCGGAGGGGTAAAAATTACTATTCCCACTCCAGTGAGTGCAACAGTAGGGAAAGTGTTAGATAGTGGAGCGGTAAAATGTACTATTCCCACTCCAATAATTGTAAAAGTAGGGAAAGTGTTGGATAACGGAGGGGTAAAAATTACAATTCCCACTCCAGTGAGTGCAACAGTAGGGAAAGTGTTGGATAGCGGAGAGATAAAAATTACTATTCCCACTCCAGTGAGTGCAACAGTAGGGAAAGTGTTGGATAGTGGAGGGGTAAAAATTACTATTCCAACTCCAGTGAGTGCCACAGTAAGGAAAGTGTTGGATAGCGGAGGGGTAAAATTACTATTCCCACTCCAGTGAGTGTAACAGTAGGGAAAGTGTTGGATAGCGGAGGGGTAAAATGTACTATTCCCACTCCAATAATTGTAAAAGTAGGGAAAGTGTTGGATAACGGAGGGGTAAAAATTACTATTCCCACTCCAGTAAGTGCAACAGTAGGGAAAGTGTTGGATACGGAGAGGTAAAAATTACTATTCCCACTCCAGTGAGTGCAACAGTAGGGAAAGTGTTGGATAGTGGAGGGGTAAAAATTACTATTCCAACTCCAGTGAGTGCCACAGTAAGGAAAGTGTTGGATAGCGGAGGGGTAAAAATTACTATTCCCACTCCAGTGAGTGTAACAGTAGGGAAAGTGTTGGATAGCGGAGGGGTAAAATGTACTATTCCCACTCCAATAATTGTAAAAGTAGGGAAAGTGTTGGATAACGGAGGGGTAAAAATTACTATTCCCACTCCAGTAAGTGCAACAGTAGGGAAAGTGTTGGATACGGAGAGGTAAAAATTACTATTCCCACTCCAGTGAGTGCAACAGTAGGGAAAGTGTTGGATAGTGGCAGGATACAATTTACTATTCCCACTACAATAATTGTAAAAGTAGGGAAAGTGTTGGATAGAAGAGGGGTAAAAATTACTATTCCCACTTCAGTGAGTGCACCAGTAGGGGTAACAGTTATTATTCTCACTCCAGTTAGTTTAAAATTAAAAACAAACTAAATTTTAACAACGATAAAAATATTTAAAAATAAAAATAAATTGAAAGATATATAAATATGTTAAAAATTCAAATACAAATATATTTAATATTAAAAAGAAATAAAAAACAATATTATAATATTAAATACATATAAAAAAACTACAAATATTATATTAAATAAAATAAAAAAGAATTTCCAAATAAATAATTATTTTTAATTAAAAATTATTTAGAAACAAAAACATTAATTATTACATAAATTTACTTTTTTTATTTCCTACCCTGTAACACCACACAATTCACAACACACATCTACATTTAAAAAAAATGTACTTCCTCAACTAACATAATTAATTACCAATTAAAGAAATATTATTAATGAAAAAAAACTCATAAAAATTATTTAACTTCTCACACTTTACACCTATAATCCCCACAACCCACAGTTAAAATTTAACTATAAAAAACGTAATTACACAATTAAAACTAATTAAAAAACTAATAGTATTTAACAACTAATTATAAAGTAAGTAAAAATAATTTACTCCCCACACTATACCCCTATAACAATAAAACCCACACTCAAAAAATATAAACAAATACCCTAATTAAATATAAATTAATTAATATTAATAATCAACTAATTTTTAATTAATTAAACAAAAATTACTTCCCACCCTTTACCCCTATAAACCCCACAACCCACACCTTACAATTAATTACACAAATGTTATATTTAATTTTCAATAAATTAATTAATATTAATTAACAACTAATTATTAATTAATTAAACATAAATTACTTCCCATCCTTTACCCCATAAACCCCACAACCCACACCTAAAACAAAATCACACAATTACCATAATTAATTATCAATTAATTAGTTAATATAAATGAACAACTAATTATTAAATAATTAAACATAAATGACTTCCCACCCTTTACCCCTATAAACCCCACAACCCACACCTAAAATTAATTACACAATTTCCTTGATTAATTTACTATCAATTAAGTAATATAAATTAACAACTAATTATTAATTAATCAAAAATAAATTACTTCCCACCCTTTACCCCCATGAACCCCACAACCTGCACCTAATTTTTTTTTTCACGATTACCATAATTAATTATCAATTAATCAATTGATATTAATTAACAACCAATTAATAATTAATTACAAATACATTACTTCCCAAAATTAACGCTATAAAATCTAAATTAAACAAATAAAAAATAATCATTCATTTATTATAATTAAATTACTTCCCACCCTATTCCCCTATAAATCCACAACCCGCTACGGAACTAAAAAATGCTAAATTTAATTGAAATAAAATTCATAACTACTAAAAATTTAACACATATATTAAAAAACATAAACAATACTTATACAAAAAAAATACATCACATACATTTAAAATATAAACTAAAATACAGAACACTAATTAAAAAATCGATATTTTAAACATCTATATTTTTGCAAACAATATTAATGACTTCTATATTTTTA
Source organism: Calotriton arnoldi (assembly GCA_963921515.1). Taxonomy (NCBI): domain Eukaryota; kingdom Metazoa; phylum Chordata; class Amphibia; order Caudata; family Salamandridae; genus Calotriton; species Calotriton arnoldi. The sequence goes on along the minus strand of CAWUFW010003913.1, from coordinate 1,263,959 downwards.
AAAACGATATTTCTTACCTTAAATTCGATATTCTTGACCACGATATTCTTGCTGTCGATATTTCTGAATCACAATATTTCCAACTCGATATTTGTGTAAGTTGACATTTCCAACTCGATATTCTGTCTCAGCACCGTTCTAAAATGGATAGCCAATCCTTCCATGACCAGAGCAAATAACAGAGGAGACAGTGGGCACCCTGAGTTTGATTGGCCATGCTCATCATGCCAATTTACTTGCCAGTTGCCAAGCGTCTTGTGGTGGATTACTGAAGCGCTGGTCAGAGCACTGGTGTTGCGTCTGGACTGAGCACCCTGTGTTCCACATGGATGCTGCAGTGCAAGCTCAGCCCATAGCAACAGGAGCACAGCTGAGGCAACGCAGCTACAGGTCGACCAGGTGCGGAGACCCCCGCAGCTCTGAGGTGTAACGCAGGTAGTTTGCCACAACGGTTCCACCTTTGCAGAAGAAGTACCACCCAGCCTGGCCTGAGGATTGGCCAGCGCGGCCCGCCGCCGCTAAGCAGCTGTAATTATTCCCTGTGTGGCTTCCTGAAGAGACGCGTTGTCCTCATACGCAGGGGCGGGCAAGGCTTCCGAGGCGCGTCCATCCGGCCCCACCCCTGGACCAGTGTGTATGCCGGCATCTCTCAATGGAGCAGACCTCCTGAGATTTTCCTGATTACTATGACAGGCCTGTGGGTGAGTGAGACCCGGGTAGACATGTACATGCTGCGGATTTGGGCATCCCTTGTCCTGTGTTCTGGGTGGGAGCCTCTGTTGAGGGCCCAAAAGGAAGTGTCTACACCACACTGGTCCCAAGGGGCCATCCAAAAGAAGTTCTACCCGTGCAGAGAATGCGCTTTTGCTATTGAACCTGGGGGCATTGTTCCTTTGCTACATTGTGGGGTGGAACCTCCGTGGAGGACCCCGAGGGAGGCGTGGAATCGCCTCCAAAAAGCTGAGCTGCTCTATTTGACTGCTACCATTGTGATTCCTCAGAAATTACTGGGAAAGAGCTAATAGGAGCACAGATGCTTCTGTGCACTATTGTTACATATTTCAATGTATGTGTTTTTCTCTAACAAACCTGCGTTACTTGTACTACTCATCTAAACCATATTGTTTTGATCTTGTTTGTATCAGGATAACGAGTATTATCTGTAGATATACATATCTGGAAGAATATATACTGTATTTATATCGTTTTTGTCCTAATGTGTTCATAATATAGAAGCTGTTTTTATATAATCCTGTGTGGAAGTTCTTTTGTGGTGTATTCATTGTGTCACTGTGTGAGTGGGTTGCACACATGCTTTACACATTGCCCCTGTAGATAGAACTGCCTGCTCTGCGCCAAGCTATCAGAGGGTGAGCACAGGTTATCTTGGTGTGTATCTGACTTGCCCTGATAGAGTGGTGGGTTCTGCCTGGCTGGGATGCATACCCTAGCCAACCAGAAGCCCCATTTCTAATAGTCTTCTCATTGTATGTTCAGCCCTAGGGCTAAGGTGTCTATTTCTGTCTCTAGTACTGCCCCAGTCTCGCTTATGTCTGAAAGTTTGTGATCAAGTTTATCTGGTGTGGTCTCATTGACTGTAGAGAGGAGGGCAGGGGTGGCATGTCTCCCCTCCGGCACAACACCCACTTGATGGATTTATTTCTGCCAATAGGAGCGGCAAAAGCCATAGGCTCAAGGCGCCAAAGAAGAGAAGGCCGCAAGGTGTCTTAATGGCTCTTCTGACACCCAGCATGAGCTGCCAGTGTTGGAGCTTGTGGATCCCCAGCAAGTCTTGCACGTGAGGATGGCAGTCTGTTGTGGCTCCCTCTGTTATAGACTGACATCACCCGGGGGTGGGGTGGCTGTGCAGGATGCCAGCCACATCCCTGATGTAGGGGAAAGTTTCCCTGGGGGGGAGGGAGGCAATGCCTGTCCTATCGAGCCCAGCAGTGGAGAGCAGCCAACACGATCTGATGCATTGTCAAAGCCCCAAGGTTGGAACGCCACTTCCCTAGGCTCCGCAGCCCAATATTTGGAACAGAGGCCTATAAACGAAGTTGTTGGGGCCTTCCCCCATTTTGGAAGTCATGGGACGATCAGCACCACCCAGCTGGTTTGCCCCCCTTCTGGTTTTTCAGGGCCCTTCTCCCCCCAGGGGGGAGGGCAGCAAGTCTCCGTCTGTCCAGCAGGGGCTGCAAGTGTAGCTGTTTAGCTTAATGAGCTCATTGTCCCTGTGTCCACAATGCCCAGGGGAGCCCCTCCATAGCAGGCCAGAGGGCAAATCAATCGAGCAGGGTAAACATCCATGCTCAGCAGGGAGTGTCGCTCCATCCAGGAAGGGCCACGAGAGATTCTGGTGCCCAGCAAGACCACTGCTTCCCAGTAGCAGCTGGTGTGCAGATTGAGTTGAGGTGTGGGTGGGTCAGAGGAGGGACGGGGGGAAAGACAGGCATAATATAAATTAAAAAACCACTGACCTGCCCCGTTGCATCGCGCTCCTCTCTTCTACAGGCACAGGCTCCCAGAGTGCACTGCAGCCAATCCTGACACTGCTTTCATGCTGCTGAAAACAGCGTCAGGATTGGCCTGAGCACTCTGAATTTGCACTCCCAGTGAGACTGGGAGCCTGTGCCTGCTCTCTCCAACCCAGCAACTCAGCTCGGGTTGAGAGAGCTTCAGTACGCATGAGGGTTTGGCTGGCCTGAGATGGCCGGCTAGACCAACATGCGCACTGAATAGCAGTGCAAAACTGTCATCAAGCTGGCCCCGCCCCAAAGCCTCGACTTCAAGAGAAAAAATACAACAATAAACAAGGGTTTATTATTGTTTTATTTTCATTTTTTGGGCTGCTGGCAGGTGGGGCAACGGAGCCACAGCTACTGCTTCTGCCTCCCCCTGCCCTGCCAAGTGTCACTCATCAGGGGTTAAAGTAACACCAAATTGATAATTTTACGCATCCGATCACTTAATTAAATTGTCACGCAAAGTAAACTGCTCGTTCTGGACTCTGTCAAATCATCCAAAACATGTTAAGTGTCACCATCCTACTGCAGGGACCTTGATGTATTGTCTGCTGACTTTCTGCTAGCATTTAGCTGCTGCCTAAGGGTAGCGCAGTACTGGTTGTCATGGTTACAGCCAGGCGCTCTGACTTGCAGTTTGAACAAAGAGCAACAGCAGCTTTTAAAACTGAAAGCAAGAGGAAAGAGGCGGGGCTGGTAGTGCTTTCCTATGTGGGAGAAAAACCTTCAGGCTGTGTGTGTGTGTTGCTGCCATCCCAAGGCAGTGAGCTGGATCAGGCCCTGTCTGTCAGCCCTCGCACCCCAACTGTCAGCCCTCGCACCCCAACTGTCAGCATGACAGTAAGTCTGAGGTCTTCCTTGTGTGGGGACAGGCAGTTCAGTAAACTGCTATCTACGACATGAAAGTTCTCATTATGAAATTACTTAAACTGACACTTTTTGGTTTACTTTACCATTTTCTTACAGTACTTCTTCTAAGGGAGGGTGTAACTAAGTACATACTTCTCATATTTAGCTGTTTTATGTGTGGTTGATCAGAAAAAGAATAGGTGTGGTAAATTAGGGTCTGATTTAGATCTCGGCAGACAGGTTACTCTGTCAAAACGGTGACGGATATCCAGTCTTCCAAAATATAAATCCTATTATATCCTATGGGATTTATATTTCTGCAGATGGGATATCCGTCTCCATTGTGACAGAGTAACCCATCTGTCAAGATCTAAATCAGGCCCTAAGTCTCCTTTAATTTATTTTTTGTGAAATTGCAGATCGTGGTCTCGTGGTGAGCTGAAGCATGCTGTTGCTTTTCATGTGAATGTGACCTCACCTGCAGACACTCTGTGCCCTGATGATGTCTGCAGAGACCTTACCACCAGGGATGCTTTCTGTGTGTTGCCCTCTGTGGGTCCTCCAGCTCTACATGGAGTGCAGATCAGCCAGGGTGGTGATCATGAAACTGCATGCTCGCTTTGCACGAGTTGTGTGTCCCTGCATGGATGTGGTGTGTGACAAGTACAAAAAGGGCTCCGCAGTGTGTACAAAAGCAGGTACAAATTTGAAGGAATACATTTCATGCCGGCCTGCACTTTGGTCAGAAAACCTACTGCCATTAGTGTTGTAAACTTCTGATTTTTACAAACATTCTTCAACAAGTTCTGACTTTTTAGCCAAAATCAATTTGCTATTTGGGACTTAAATATGCACATTTCTCAATGATGGGCTGGCCCATAAATTACAACTGGATGCATTAAAAGCATCACTAAACATAAACATGTTTCTAGAGTTGCAATATGCATTAGAGTTTCTCATCAGCAAACTTTCCTGATAGTTTCCAATGTATAGAAGTCTGTCTACTACAGTGCTTAGCCTGTAATAAAATAAGTGCCAGGGCTCCCGTCAGGAGGCCACTGCAGCTTGCACCACACATTGCCACTGCCATACTGCAAATGATAGTAACGACACAACTACTAACATCACACTCCTACAAGTGTAACAATCTGGACTATTCCATAATGTATATTGAATTAATAATTGAGTATTGTTGTGGTCATCTCTAAATTAACCAGACAGCGCCACCTTGCAGCAGACCGTCACAAGTGCTGGTGCTAACAATTAAGTGTCGGTGCTGCCCGAGCATCGGAAATCACCGGCTCAAATTAAGCGCTGGAACAGGCATTTGTAAACTTGCTCGTCGTGATATCCCAGTGCATCGCTGATCTTTACAATGAAGACTGGGCTCAAAGGTTCCAGAATACAAGAGGATCGATCATTTTACAAAATGGATGTAGATCAGTGACTTGTATAAGTCCTTCAGGTGTGCTGATGCTATTTTAAAGTCATTTCTAGACTGTTACATTGCACTTCATATGGTAATATTTGATATATACCTAATTTAATGTGTGTTATGACCAGCAACAGGTGCTCCACAAAGTGTCACACGTAAGCCACGAATGTCACGCATAAGCACCCTGCATATATAGACATGTCACACAAAAACAAATTTAAAACTTTTCAGCTACTGCTCTCCAGTGTCCAGGGCAGACCCCTAACCGAAGGCTAGAGGGCAAATCCGTGGGTGTTGGGGGCAGCTCCGCGCTGCCGGGGAGCGTCCGCTGCTCTCAACTCAGCTGGGAGCCGTCTTTGTGGGCCTGTCTGAGGCTTCGGCTTGCTTATGGCATACACCTGTTGCTCAGCGGCATTAAATAAGGCCATGCAATGGGCCCCCGTCTGGTTCTAGATATGTGGGGTGCCTGCCATGGATGTGGTCTGCCCATCCTCTCGGGATGAGGTCAGATTATCTGGGCCACCGTCTTGTTATATTAGTGGAGTGCCTGCCATGGAGGTGATTCATCCACCCTCTCTGGATGATGTCAGATTATCTGTGCCACTGTCTTGTTATAGATAAATGGGGTGCCTGCCATGGATGTAGTCCGTCCAGCCTCTCTGGATGACATCAGATTATCTGGGCTGCCGTCTTGTTATAGATTAGTGGAGTGCCTGCCATGGATGTTGTCGGTCCACCCTCTCTGGGTGGCATCAGATTATCTTGGCCGCTCTCTAGTTATAGATTAGTGGAGTGCCTGCCATGGATGTGGTCTGTCCACCCTGTCTGAGTGACGTCAGATTATCTGGGCCGCCGTCTTGTTATAGATCAGTGAAGTGCCTGCCATGGATGTGGTCAATCCACCCTCTTTGGGTGACATCAGATTATCTGGGCCGCCGTCTTGTTATAGATAAATGGGGTGCCTGCCATGGATGTAGTCCGTCCACCCTGTCTGGATGACGTCAGATTATCAGGGCCGCCGTCTTGTTCTAGATTAGTGGAGTGCCTGCCATGGATGTTGTCCGTCCACCCTCTCCGGGTGACGTCAGATTATATGGGCCGCCCTCTTGTTCTAGATTAGTGGAGTGCCTTCCATGGATGCTGTCCGTCCACTCTCTCGGGATGATGTCAGATTAGCTGTGCCGCAGTCTTGTTCTAGATTAGTAAAGTGCCTGCCATGGATGTGGTCCGTCCACCTTCTCTGGATGACGTCAGATTATCTGGGCCGTTGGTGGCAGTGGCATTCACTTGCATCCCTCATCTTTGGAGGCTGGCCACACCATCCCTCTCGCCCAGCCTTGTGCGGATAAGTAGGCATCATTAAAGATTAATGCCTTGTATGTAAGGGGGAAATACACTGACCACTGCGACCACTGTGAAGAATGTAAAGAAAAGGACAATAGTCAGCACCAATCCAGTGGTAGTCTCAGGGAAAGATTAGTATGGAATGTGAGAGGGGAGAAAAGAGCTTTCTGAGTCCAGCGCAAGGGACTTGTTACCCCTCTAGCACAAAAATTATTATTATTCAAACTAATTTGTTGAGACACCCACAATACATGTTTCTTTAAATTTAAGAACAGATTAGCAGTTCTATTTGAGATCTGAATTTATTATTACAATTTAGCTGAACTCAATTTCAATTAAATTTACATGTATTATATGCCAGTTTGCGACCATATAAATTCAAAACCATGAATTATAACAGATATTGATGCCATAGTTAGTGTGGAGCCAACACATCTTTCACTTTTTCAAGGCCTTGTTAGTTAGAAGAATCCAATGTTATAGATGTTGAGCATTGGCAAACTTCAAAGTCAGCAATAGAACTTCAGATCCAATTTGCAATATTTGTGTAATGATCCTATTAGTAGAATTGTGTGACCAGTGGGGGATGTCTGTGCTGGCAGTGACTCTCCAGACTATCTGTCATCACACTGGGTGATATGCACTCTTGAGCAGGTGAGGTTAAAGGTCCCAGAGCAGGTTCACAAAAGCACATCATCACTCTTGTGCAGAGCATGCCATCAAAGAGCAAGGCAATGCTAGAACCCTTAGTAGTGACTCTACTCTCTGTCTTTTGTGAACTCACAGATATTCTAAGCAGTCTACACAATCATTGACACAAACATTCTGAACAACTTAACACAAATGTTTGCAATACTTTAACGTGATTATGCTGCTGTGTCACCTTATAATTTACAGCTTTACTTGTGTTCCACATAAGGGAAAGACCCCAGTTATTTAACATTAAATGGAGGTTTTATGAGTGTGTTTTGTAGGGGTATATCGTGGTAAGTGAATTAATTATAATCAATTAATAATTAATATTCAATTAATGATAATTAGTTTGTTGTGACACAGGAGCTTCAGTTTCAAGTGGCTCAGTGAGTAAAGTGTGAGAGCAGACAGAGTTTACCTACGCTGTAATTTGTGACATTATCGAAACTGACTCCATATATGGTTCATCGTGTGACCGATGCAAGAGTAATGGCTTCTTTGACACACACATACACCTGCATAGACCTCCTTAGGCACATTTGAAAATAGTCCATTATTCAATTCCAGGATCTTAGAAGAATGTCTGTAATGATTAAAATTTGGGAGAACACCTTGATTCACAACTGCAATTTGCCTTTCTGTTGTTGAGACCAACTGCATCCTTTAATGATCTAAAGTATGCAGATACAGGCATGCACAAGCACACACCTGTGCAAATGTGTCTGCAAGCAGATAGGAAATGTGATTATGGCAGTTGAGACGTGTTAATGAAAGCTTATATCTTCACCCTGCAGGTTCCATATCCGGTACTACCGGGATGTGCTGGCCATGGTCTTTGCAATTGAAGAAATTAACCAAACTCCAGACCTACTACCAAACATCACCCTTGGATTCTGGATCCACGACTCCTGCATGTCACAGAGCCGGTCTCTCCGCGGTATCATTGATCTGCTCTCCGGTACGCAAGGTCCAGTACCTGGTTACAGCTGCAGGCACCATTTGTTGCCGGCCGGAGTTATAGGAGAATTGATGTCCTATATATCTGTCCCAATGGCCAGGATTCTGGGGCTGTATCATTTCCCACAGGTAGAGCAGACAAATGTGTAGCACTAAAGAATGCAAGGATACATTTATGGACACATTGTTGCTGCCTCATTGTTACTGATTGTTTGAATATAAGTCATGCAGTGGGACCCAATGATCCTGATGTTAGTGGACAGAGGGAAGTAGCGAACATGTTTTGTAAGGCACAGCTTCATGTCTACTTAAAACGCACTATCTACCAGGGGAAGCATGTGGTAAACTTCACACAGGACACCGGACCACCGCTAGAAACACTGCTACCCTCCACAAATAATGGCCATGTCTATATCAGCAAAACGCTTGCCTTAAAGTGAGCAGTGTTGAACCCTTAGGTTCATCACTGTGGCAACAAATTAGCGTGTTAAGAGTGGGTCCTTTCCTGACGGGGGGACTCACTTTATGAACATGTCTGGGATCGGCCACTGGTGACAACAAGGCATGGACTCTGGAGAGCAGGGGGGTCCTACCAATACTACAGTTTATATGAGGGAGAGGTACCCTCTCCGGTCAGGGGTGACACCCACTGCTGAAGGGCACCACTGACCTTTATGTCATGGAGTGCTAAAGATCCAGATGTGTTCATTCATTTAATAAGTGGAATTTGAGATCACTTTGACCTGAAATCTGTATTCACCATATCATTGACCAGGCTATGCGGTTATTCAACATCGACCTGAAATACACTAGCATCAGACAATCAAAATTATACCTGTCATACATTGATCTAAAATAGGCCTTCAATACTGTGAACCGTGAGTTACTGTGACAAACTCTATCAGCTGAGGGGTGTCCAGCAAAATTGGATTCAGCAATTAAACTATGATATGGTGATAACACTTCTGCGGTTCCAATATCAGTCTATCTTTATTCTATTTTACATATAAAATCATAAAAGAGCACAATAAAATTCATCATATGAAAATAAAATACATTAAAATCTGGTGAATAAAACTTGTTACTTCCATTCAATCCACGAAAAATCCCATATCCGTACAATAAAAACCTCTGCAATACAGTGCATTCCCAGAAAGCACCTCCACTAGAATGAAGGCAACAAGTCCTAGGAATGTCTTCATAACCTCCCATCAGCTATCCATAATCTTCCTACTTCTAACTGACATTTTGAGGAAGCAGCATATGCTATAACAAATGTCTGGGCTGCCTAAGAGTTGTAGGTACAATAAGGCATCTTTACATTTCTGGAAAGCAAGAGGTTTTAAAATGTGTTTAAGAAAACATAAAAAAGGGTCTATAAAATGTACAAACAACATAAAATGCAGCAAAGATTGTTCCTTCAACCTATTGCAAGGGCAGGCCATTAAACTGCCCCCACAGAGCTTTGCCCCATATGAAAAACACAGAAGTCACCACACTGTACCTGCCCTAAATCGAAAGAGGAGAGACCCCTCCCACCGTGAAAGTTCCAAAGATAGATAAAATGCCATCTCCACAGAAGCTAAAAACTTAAAATAATTTCAAATAGAGCACTTACTTAAAACCTCCTCCGTTCTTTGGGAGAGACAAAACTCTACATGGTGGGACTTCGTCAGCCTCTTATCAGATTTTCTTAAAGTGGCCGGTGAAGTAAACATTTCGGGAAGACCGATATCAGTAATGGACTTACAGAAGTATTTCAACCAGGGAATTGAAAGGCCATCGTCTAAACTAAAACGGTCTAAAATAACCTTACTATCAAAACTTGCCTCAATATTTGACCACACGCTAACCCAGAGCATAAGCGGGGCCACCTTAGCTAAATCAGAAATGTTAATATTGATAAATACGATGCAATATACATGATATATGTATGTATAATAATGAACTCGCCTCGCTGTTGTTAAATTCACCTGATATGACCTCCCCTCAACCCAAATCTGAAATACGTGGCCAGAAAGGTCCTGCGACCTAGGCCCAAAGCAACTTTTTGACAGATCACAGGTGGGGGTACACGTAACCCTTAGACAATTGCGAGAGCACAAAAACCCAGATCGATCCCACAGACAGGCAGGGACACCACAATGATCTCAGTAGATTGGCCCCAATAAAAAACTTTTAGCTGGAAGGGCCCGTGTTCCCAAAACACCAAAAAGTCAGATGCCACACTAAGGGGCCCATTACGATACCCGGCGTAAATAAATCCGCCAGGCATGGAATCGGCAAAATACCGCCCGCATACACCGTCTGAACACCGACCACGCCATTACGATAACACAAACCGAAAACCGCCATCGGCGGAAAAATCACACAAAATACCGCCCGCCATCGTCCGAGTCGGAGTCAAACCGCCCGCCACGGACGGAAACACGCCCGACAACACAAAACCGCCCGCCCTCACGGCCGACACACCGCACGTGAAATTACGATCGCACCGCCATGAGCGCGGGAAAACCACAAATATACCGCCCGCCAGCGCAAACAACGCCGATGCCAATCGACACGGCAGAAACCATGGCGCCCACGTCCCTGCACAGAAACCATCCGCTCACAAAACCAATAGCACACAACATGGCCAATAAGTCCACACAGCAAGGCACGCACAAATACACAAGCACAGTACACATCCCGAAAACACCCCCCGGACAAACAAAAACTACAAAGGCCAGAACACCAGACACAACACACCTGAAAACAACAGACCATGAGGACACACCCACATAGGTAAGTACAAAAGCAGAACTCCCACAGACCACAACCCCTTGCAACATTGCAAACCAGAGAGGAGAGGAGAGGACACAGTGACACAGCAAGGACAGCAGCACACCACAGAAACGCACACATCACAACCACCACCATCACCAAACACCTGCACCACAAACCCCCTGCACATTACACAACACACACCGCACCAGCACCACAAACACCATGGCACCACAAAGAATGCCCAAGTTCACGCCCATGGAGCTGACGGTCATGGTCGACGAGATCATCAAGGTGCACCCACAAATCTATGGGAACATGGTCCAGCACACACCACTAGCCACCAGAAACAGAATGTGGAACCGGATCGTAGACCAGGTCAATGCAGTCGGGACCCTGCCCAGGAACAGAGTAGAAATAAACAAACGGTGGAATGACGTCAAGAGCCTGGTCAAGAAGAAGGAGGGCAAAAACAGAGAGCTGGCTGCAGTCACTGGCGGAGGGAATCCCGCGCTCTTCAAGACCTTCAAAGCGTGGGAGGAGAAGGTGCGAGTCATCATCCATCCCGAGATCCTCGCCGGATTAGCAGGGGGAGTGGAGGCTGGTAAGTACAAACTAATGTATACCAGCACACCGCTATGTACTCACATGCACTACCACCATGCCACAGCTCCCAGGGACAAACACCCCCATGTCCAGCACACAATACACAACACATCACACACACATACAACAGACACCACCACACACAGCCCAAACAGAACAACTGTAAGATGCGTGGGGACATGTGTACACTCAGCCAGCCACGTAACCACCAACAGGTCCCCAAATATGCCAGAAGCGCCACAACGAGCACCCACCACACCCATGTGTCCGCCATAGCTGCACTAACCGACAAGTAACAGTTAAGTGGCAGGAACACAAAGTGCAGTGGGTGGGAGGGTGGACAGCCCAAGTACAAAACACACCAGGCCCCTAGTCCCACAGTACAGCAAGGAGGAGCATCCCCCACACCCCACAGCCACGTGTCAGCCACCGCAGTGCACAACGACAGCCGAAAGGTAGACATCACGGTCCACAGCAATCGGTATCAGTGGGTGTCCAGCCACCACTACGACCCACAACACCCCCCACCCCCACAGACCTGCAACATGGAGCACCCCCCGCTTAGAGCCATGTGGCATCCAGTACAGTGCACGCACGAACAACTTGCAGGTGGGAAACTGGACAGGGCTGGATTACTGGAGGCATGAGGACCGGAACACGACCAACACATGGGACATGTCACGTAGCAGACGAACACGCAGCACCGCCCACCGTCACGAACAAGTGAACAATGTGCACACGGATATGAACCACAGAGTCACACCCCACATGACCCATCACAAACACAGCAACACCCAAGGAGCCACGTCTGCATGCACAAGCCACACTGAACATAGTACCACACGGCAGCCACTGTGCAACCCATCACACACAACCGAAACACCATTGAAGTCCTGTCCATGTAGCCCCCACTGCCTGTCAACCCCACACCCCACAACTACGCCTATGTAAGACAAACAACACTAGACGCAACAGAGCGGAACAACAGAAATGCACACGAACACCACTGAACCCATCAAACACACAGACACACCATGCACATACAACATACCATCCATCCCATCCGTCAGCCCCAGTCTCATGAAAGGCATGTCATCCGCACAGCTGCCACACATACAGCAGTCACGCTAAGACACATGCCCATGACCAACCATGTGCCAGAAGTCAATTAAGCGCACGACACACTGTGAGCAACAACACACAACATGGGCCACACCCCCCGAGCACTGCAGTGATGCACATGGCACAGGGCAGCACGCACACCAAGGAGATGGGACAACTGCAATACGTTGGCTGGCACACAACTATCACTCACTCATAACGATGCGTCCAATGCCATGTCCAGTAACCACAACAGACAGCAAATATGCAGGGCATGTCAGGCATGCACACACCTCAGACCATGCACTGTCATGCTGCCACAACACATGTCACGTTCGGCACCCATGGCTCACAGCATGTACCCCAAAAGCATATCCCCTCCCAAATGCGAATCTGGGGCATGGCCCCCATGTTGCCATATGCGTTCCTAAGCGTTCCATATGAACTCCAAAAGCAAAGTAAAAACCAGACCCAGGATGGGCCAGGAGCCCGCATACACCAGAGTCACAATGAGTAGGGGCAAAGCAACACACCCATCGGCATGGCCAATCCGTCCCATGCCACATGTGCACAGCACACAGTCCCATTGCCTAGCACACACAACTACAGATGCCACAGCCACACACTCGCCTCCGGGAAACCCATGTACGAGATTGCACGAACTGCCAATGTCAGACGACTAATACATACTTCGCCAGGTGCAACACAATAACAAATCTCATTCTCTCCACAGGTGACGAACTGCTGGACGCTGGGGATGGAGACAGCAGCCAGCACAGCCAGCCTACAAGCCCCCAACGAGGACACACGGATCTGGAGGATCTGTCCACCTCTTCGGACACGGACCACCAAGCTGGCCCATCTGGCGTGGCAGGGCCCAGCCGCTCCCCAGGACCCCTCCTACCCACCAACCCATCATCCAGGGCTGCTGAACAGTCCCAGCCCCCTGCTGCCACTGTCGTTGCGGCCACTCCCACGGTCATTGCGGCCACACCCACGGTCATTGCGGCCACTACCACTGCCGCAACCGCCACCATCGCCGCACCGACCACCACCGCCACCACCACCACCACGTCTTCGCTGGCACCAGCCCCAGCGCAGGTGGTGGCCCGGCCGACTGGATCCACCCTGGGAGCCACAGCGAGGACCGCGGTATGCAATGTGGCTAGTGGGCAGGCCGGTGGCAGCAGGACTGGTAGGAGGAGCAGGGTCAGGGAAACGCCAGCCTCCCCTGGGAGCCATGCCCTGCCTCAAATGGCCAGAGTCCTTGGGGCCTATGAGGAGGCCCAAGAACAATGGGTCAGGTCTGCCACAGACACGCGGGAGGTGCTGGGGGTGCTGAGGTCCATGGACGCCCATATGGGCCAAATCGTGTCCCGTATGGACCAACTCGTGGACCTCATGGGCCAGCTGGTGGTGGCGGTGGGGTCACAGGCAAAGCCAGCAACACCACCTCCGCCACCACCTGCTAGGGCGCAGGGTCGGCCAGCAGTGTCCACATCCCCTGCGACCACAGCCAGTGAGCACACCTCACCCACCACCAGCAGGTCGCCACCACACACCCCCCTCCCAAACGTGGAAGGGGCCGTCCGAAGAGGAAACAGGTCTCCCGGGAGGACTTCGCACGCACCAGTCGCAAGTGAGGCAGCCAGCCAGCCTTCCGCCAGCCTGCCTTGACCAGCCACTGCATTGACTTGCTCTACGATCCCACTCCACACAGCCAGCTGGATGGCATGTGTGTGTTGGACCATGGACATAGAACCAGTGGGTACACCCTGAGCTTCACGCAGCCATGACCGACAGCTCATTGACACTGCACGCACCACTTTTGTCATCACCTTACGCACAATCACATGTCACAGTTTGTAATAAATGCACCTTTTTCACTAACTGCTGTCTGTGCCCTGTGTTTTATTTGTACGGAATACAACGGCCACCTTGGGCGGAAAGGCACCTGATGCGTGGCATGGCAATGGAATCCGGACGGCCTGTAGGGACCTAGGGGTGGGAGACAGAACAGGAGCACATTCAATGAGTGTGTCACACACCCATCACACAGTACATGTCAACAACTACAAGCAATGTACACACATCGCACAGAGCAATAGGGCACAATGCCACAGTCACCAACAGTGGCATACTACCCTGGCCATGGAGCGTTGACACACAGCACGTAGTGAACAAACGGCCACCCTGACACAGCACACACACACCTGCACAGATACAGCCACATCAGCCGTCGTACATGGACACTCACCGTCAAGTGAAGTAGCGGGCGATGAGCTGCTGCCGCACATTCCCAGCTTCCTCCTCTCCGCTGTCCTCCTCACTCGAGCTGTCCTGGTCTGCGGGCTGGGGCCCTGGTTGATCTCCGTCATCCACAATGAGGGGGATCTGCTTCCGAATGGCCAGATTGTGCAGCATGCAGCACGCCACCACTATCTGGCACACCTTCTGTGGGGAGTACGCCAGTGCACCCCCGGTGCGGTCCAGGCACCTGAACCTGGACTTGAGGAGGCCAAAGGTACGCTCGACCACACGTCTGGTCCTCCCATGTGCCTCATTGTATCGATCGTCTGCTGGGGTGCGAGGATTCCTCAATGGACTGAGCAGCCATGCCCCATTCGGGTACGCAGAGTCACCTGGGTGTGAGGGACACAGAGAACCGTTGCTATTCCAACTGGACAGGGGACAGCATCGCACAACCAGCACGCTACACCACTCCACATACTCACCGACAATACAGCCACGATCCTGTTGCAGATTGGCCATCAGTCGTGGCAAGATGCTGTTGCGCATTATGTGTGCGTCATGGGCCGAGCCTGGAAACTTGGCACACACGTGGGTGATCACCATGTCCGCAAGGCACACCACTTGCACATTCAGGGAGTGCGTGTGCTTCCTGTTGCGGTACAGGTGCTCAGTGGCCTGTGGTGGGACAAGGCCAACATGTGTGCAGTCAATGGCTCCCACGACGTGTGGGATTCTGCCAAGGGCATAGAATGCACCCTTCACTGCCGCCAATTCACGAGCCCTGGGGAAGCGGATGTACCTGTTCCGGTAAAGCATCATGGCTGCCAGTACATCCCTCAGCACCTTGCTGAACATGGGCTGGGACATCCCACCTCCACTGCCCACTGTGTGCTGGAATGACCCAGTGGCGAAGAAATGCATGGCGGCCATCACCTTAGCCGTGGGGGTGACAGCAGTCGGATACACCCTGCGGGGACGGAGATGGGGCTCTAACATGGCACACAGTCGATGCAGGGTTGGCCTGTCCAGCCGAAACTTCCTGATAACCTCTGTATCGTCCATGTCCGCCAGCAATTGGTATGGGCGGTCAATGTTCGGTCTCCGCCTGGGGAAAATGGCAGAGGACACATGTCAAAGCAACACGACACATAGCAATTTCGCATACACATCACTGACATGACTGAGCAAGCACATGTGCCACAGCCCAGCTGTCAAGCTGGGACGGCACGGCCACAATACACTTACACAGGTCTCCCAACAATGGCAATGGCAAGTGAGACATACCACTGCCATGGTCATGCACATGGGGATCTAGGCCCCAATGACTTGCGGGGCGTGCTGATGGGGACTGACTGCATATTCGTCAAGCGGCAACGCCACGGCGACATGAGTGTCTGCTGAGCATGGAACTGCTTCCGAGGCTGGATGAGTATGGCACACGACGACGACGATGTGGGCACGGGCTGAGCGGCCAATACAAGTGGGACCTGTGGCACGAGGGGATATGAGACAGTAGTAGGTGTCAGCACTGCACCCTATGTACAGCACTGTACGGATCACAGCTCCCGAAACATTGACTGGTGTCCACATTGACAGCCCCATGCCAAGACGGCTGTGTGCTTGCAGTCACACGTCACAGGTGAGAGGTTACATTGCACGTGCCAGGTGGCAGACGTACATAGTGGGAGCTGGCATGTGTGTGCATGTGTCTCCTGTTCAGGATCCACCAGATGGGCGCTGACTCTGTACTGACCATTGGACACAGCATGTTCCGTGGAAGGCTTGTGTGTGTGGGATGGTGGCACTGGATGTGCCTCCGTTGGGTGGGGGGCCATGCACAGGGCGGGTACGTCGATGATTGCGCATTGTTGGTCACGGTGGGTGCACCCACTAAGATGTGTTGCCCTGTGTTCAATTCCTATGTCCGCATGATGATGGACTGTGGATGTGGGCAGACTACACATTGGTCGATGTGCTGTCTATATGCATGTGCCTTCACACCAGGCACAGCTGCCCCTGCACATGTGACCCCTGCTGGACTCGCTGCTGGGTCTGTGGAGCTGATGCACCTTCTGCGCGTGGGGCGGACAGCTCTCCTCACTTCCCTCATTGCGCATGTCATGTCTTTGCCGCAGGTGACATGGATCATGGAGGGCCCACATGTACGCGTGGGTAGGCTACACATGATTGTTCACTGGTCGCCACCCCCAGTCAGTGTTTCGAATGGGAAGGTTGTCGTGCTGGTGGTATGTTCGATGTGGCGGATGGGCGGGCCTAGGTGCGGGCTTACATTCCGGACATGGGGGGGTAGTTGAATTGGCGACTAGTTGCAGTACACACGGGACACGTCTCTTCCTTTCCACATCTGGGTCATCCCTTGTACTAACTGACAGTGATACAGTCATCTTCGCCCCAGCCCTCATGTCCTCCCCTCGCCCCCCAATATGCATGCTCACCTGCGAGGCTAGCGCTTGCACAGGCAGCCCCAAGCTCGCACCAGAGAGGGCAAGGAGTGTATGTGTGGGTCCAGTTGCACGAGTGGGCTGTCTCAGGGTATGATGTGTGGCGGGACGCCGTCCACCTGCGTGGTGCCCCAAATGGAGACCCGGCCTGCATGGACTATGCATCACAGTCTTCGCCTTCCGGATCCGCCACCTGCGACACCCAGTGGCTGTGGCTGCCCTTGCGGCCAGGCCGCGTCCGTCTGTGGCTGATGGCCCACACATTCACTCTTTGGCCTCTCTGGGGAGGGCTCAGGGGTGGTGGCGCACGCGCTTGCACTTAGTCGCAATGGCATGTGTCGTGGTTGGTATGATGGGCAATGGATGGGATGGTGCGAGCCACCTCCCGTGACGTCAGTGCTGCTCGTGCTGTGGTGCGTCCCCCTACACTTCCATGTGACTTGTGCCATGCTAGACGTTGAGGTACTATTGCCTGCGTGATATGACCAGGAGGAGCGCGAGGAGACCTCTCACACACCATGCTCCACTGCCATCCCGTGCCCTGTATCGCCTGTGCGGATTGACTATGTTGGGGTTACACCTGGTCGACTGGGGCTGTGTGTGCCTTGTCAAGGGGCATGGCGGGCGCACAACAGGATCCAGCTTGTCCACAGAGGGTGGGCTGAGGTGCGCCTGGTACCGCTTTGTACGTGTGCCCGGCTGCTGTGCACACACGTGTTCACTCCCCCCCGACAGGTGTCCTCTCACAATGCCCAGGGAAGCGGTGGTGTACTGTTCATGACCCCTCCCAACACGGCGTGCTCCGACTTGGCATGTGCGCATCTACCCGTCGCACCCACCCACCTGAGCACTGCGTCCATACGACTTCACACGACACATGTGTGTCTTCCACAGTAGTGCTACTCATTTGCGTTGACATCCAATACCAGTGGACTACATGGTCATGTCACGACTGCCGTGTACTTCACATACTCTCATCCTCTCTCATTCGTACTTGTGAAATGAGTCAGCGGAGACAGTTTTGGTTTCAAACATTATATTGAGTCTTCTGTCCTCTGTGATGCAGTATAGTGGACACTACTGGCAGCGGAATACATGTTGAGGATATACTGAGCATGATTACAAATGGGATAGGGTGTGGGGTTACATCTGCTTGGCCAAGGCTGTGCTAATGTACATTTACGTATAGCTGCGGAGCTGCGGACTTTGACACAGACGGTATACATGTAGCCTACCAGACCGCTCGGCATCATGGGCACAGTCCATCTCAGTTCCATGTGACAGGTTTGCTGCGGTTGTTCCTCATGCACGCGTGCATGTGAGATGACATCAGGGCATGTGCTTGCGTGCATGCAGCGGCGTGCCACTTGTTGTTGCACTGTGGTGGTTACTGGACATGTCACAGTCACTGGGGTCGTGTTGTTGTTGTATGCACTTGTCGTCCATGCAAAGGTCCTGGTATGGGATTCCCGGGGCGGGGGTGGGAGGGGTGCAGCACCCACAGACTCCAGGCGACCTATTCATGTCCACTGAGCGGTGTGTGTGTCCATGTGCGCTGGATCCATGTCGTGTCCTGGTTGTTCGTGCAGTTCCGTCCATGTGGGTGCGATGCACAGAGCCCATGCCACTGCCTCCCACGATGCATGCGGTGTTCCTGGATGTGATGGGGAACAGTGTGCATGTCCCGGTCATATCCGATGTCATGGCGATGTCGTTGATGGTGTGGTTACAGTTGCCGGTCGTTTGGTATGGCTGTTGTGGTGGTGACTGGCCAGTCCGTGCGGAAGCTAAGCATGGGTGCGGGGTTGGACATCATAGGTCACTCGGGGAACCTGCGTTGTGGTCCGACGAATTTACAGGTTGTCAGGTATGCGATGCCGTCCAGCAGGGCTTCCATGTCATTGGTGGTGTACATGTTTGCCAGCCAATGAAGCGGATGGTGGCTGTCAAGGTGTTGTTCGTAGGTTGTCCCTTGGAGGACCATGATGGGGCATGCTGGGTGACATTCGATGTAGCTGTTCTCGATGATCCGTCGTGTGGAGGCACAGTGGTTCCATTTCAGTGCGCGTGCGATGTTGGCCACATACGCCATGCCCCCATAGGCAGAGCAGGCCCTGTCGTGTGCGTCCAGAGGGAGGAGTAGTGGTAGCAGGTCCGCCTTCAGACATGCCGGGTTGGAGAGGCATATCTCGACGGGATGCTGGTAGGGACACCTCCGACAGTAGAAGACGGGCATGACGCAGCTGAACAATGTGATGCGGTAAGTCAGTCGGTAACTTACGTTCAGCAGGGACAGGAGATCGCATCCCAATGTATGTATCGTGTTGGTTTGGTACAGCTTGAGCTGTTCGGCGTAGTTGGGTAGGTGTGTTGCGGTTGCCATTTCGCAGCGGTTCGTAGAGGTGGCGTGCTCCGGCTGTGTGTGCAGTCTGCAATGTGCACGCTCCGGGGTTGCTGTGAGCTCTGTGTAGTCGTGGGGAGACAGGACTTGTGTTCTGTTGGCTTGTTTGGAGGACACGGGCCCTCTTCCCACATGCTTCTCAGACAGTTCAAGGTCGGTGCTGTGTGACTCCTTCCAATTAACTTGCATGTGGCCGACATGGGGGAGTGTTTTCTTCTTTCTTCCCCGTCCGTTGTGTGCTTCTGTGATATGCGCTATCTGCCCTGTGGTCGGTCTCCTCGGCATGCCTGTGTTGGTCTATTCTTGGACAATGGCTGTATTCACCGGCTTCTGTCGTAGGGCTGTGGTTTCGGTGTTGGAATGGAAGGTCATTCAGTGCTGTCTGCTCTCCCTTGTGTGGGCGGCAGGCTGCCTTTCCGCTCTGCGTTGGGCCTTGTGTGTGGATGTAATTCTTGGGCCACCTGTTGTCGGTCCCCGTGCTCTTTGGTGTTCCGTTTTATATGTCTTGTTCATATGTGCAGGGTGGTATGGGTTTTTCAGTGTGGTACTGGCGTTCCTCTTCCCGAAGGGAGCCCTGCTTCTCCTAGTTGGTGTTGCCGCCGCTGTGTGCTACGCCATGTTTGTTACACTGGGGTGTGTCCTGCTGTTGCGTGACTTCACTGACATGTGTGCGTCGGTTGTGTGGCGTTGGGTGTTGTCCGTGATTTGGGCGTTGGGGACATGTCTGTGGCAGGCCTGTCACGTGTCATGTGCGTTCGGGGTGGGGCTGATGTGTGTGCTGCTTGGTTGTGTCCCTGTGTCTGTGTGCGACGCATGCATGGCGCTGCGGTTGGCCTCTGCGTTGTGCGCATGTGTGGCGGCGTCATCGGCGCTTTGTGGCCGTGACGGGGTGGTTGGTTCCTAGTCCCAGGTGGTGTGTACACATGTGTTCCGCGATGTTAGGATTTGGCCTGTGTGTCATATGTGGATGCGATGGTGGATGTGTAGTGTACACGCGCTGGTGGGGGTTGTCCGCTTTTTCCGCCCTTGCACTGTGTGCGCTGTTTGCGTGCACTTGTTGTGTGTGTGCCTACCTGCGTCTCCGCGGTACGTTGCGTCCTTGGTGGTGCATCAGCAGAAGCATGGGGAGGGCCTGCAGTGCTGGATTCATGCTCGGGATGCCGCTTCTTCGTTTTCCGTGCTCTGCGTCCGTGTTACCGCCTCTCTTTCACGTGCGGTGTCTCTTAGCCGTGGGAGCCGTTTGTTTGCGGCATCGTAATTTATACGCCGGGCGGGACGTGTTTCGTCGGACGGTGTGTGTCAGTTGTGCTGCGCCGCTACGTGTACGGGCGCACTTTGATGGCGGACGGTGTTGCTGGCTTGCCGGCGGTGTTTGGCCTACTTTACGCATCGTAATTGGACGGGCGTGTGGACTGCTGCGTGCCAGCGGTAACTGGTGGTTTTTGCATCCGCCAGCACGGCGGTTGTGCTTCCGCCCGCCATCGTAATGAGCCCCTAAGTTAGGAACACTCAGTCAATCAGGACACAGCATACACACTATACACAGTGATCATGTGCTCTCCATGTCGGACAGCTGGACACGTACCCACAAGTTCTGCATTGTCACAAACGCAGGGTCAAAGCCCACTTGCGTTTCTTATCAAGTGGCCAGATTTATGACTCCATGACAAGGCCCAGATTCCTGTTCTAAAAAGAATGCACAAATCAATTTATTACACTTTGTGAAATGTATAAAAAGACGACCAACACCAAAGTACTTTAAAAAAGTCTTCAGACCCCTGACTCTGTTGCCTGCTCTCCCGGCCACTGCATTTAATTAAACCAACTGTTCCTGTTTTGCCAAATGCCTCTTGTTAAGGTAAATTCATATTCAAGCAACATTTTGTTGAGCCAGCCAGGAGAGATTGGTTCTCCGAGCCCGACTGCAGCATAAGGAACAGGACCCAACCCGTACGGACGCAGCAAGAACAGTGAGGAGATGCCACAATTAACTGGAAGTTCTGCTGAATCCGCAGGGCAGAGGTCCATCCTGAAGCCACCGTCAGTGGATAAAAGACTACATCCGATCCTTAGTCCCAGCATTTGACGTATGGCAAAATAGGATGGAGATCACCTTTCTGTGATAGTTAGCATGCTAGAAAAGGTGAGAGTTTTATTAGTTGCTTGGACCATTGGGCGTGACACAGAGGGTACGCTTGTCTCTGGGTGTGATACAGGGACCACTTGGACTGCAGGCCAAGACACAGAGGGTAAGCTTGTCTCTGGCTGTGATACACTGCCGCTTGGGCCACTGGGCGTGACACAAAAGGTACACATAGGCTCTGGTCGTGATATAGAGCCAACATCATGATCTTAATTTTTTTGTCTAAAGGAGTTTTCTTAGTGCTATCAGTTTCTTAACACTGGTAGTACCTGAAAGAAGTGAGAGGTGTTGTTCGCTTGGACCACTGGGCATGACACAGCCGGTAAGCAAGACCCCTGGGTGTGACATAAGGTATAATTAGGACTTTAGGGAAAAAATTGGACCTTGGAAAAAGAGGTGCATCTTGATCTTGGCCAAGGATGGCCAGTAGTTGTCGAGTCACTCCTTCTCTGCGTAAATTGTTGCTATCTTTGTCCCCGAGCCAATGTTGACAGACTATCGGGTTCACTTAGTTCCATGCACTGTGCAGAGCCTCCCTTCGTCATTGAGCGGCATGCGCTAGGAACGAGCTAAGTCATATTTTTTTCCTGTGTCATTTTTTTCTATTTTTGGTGGTTTTCAGTTGATGCATTTTTTCTTGATTTTGTGGTGCTAATAAAATTCTTGCAAACTGTGTTTTACGTTAAATGTTATGTCCAGTTACTGATTCTATGTGTGGATGAAAAAGTCGTCATTTGTTTACATCTTGCTATTCCACAGCTAAAAGTACAGTTCAAAACGTTTTTGAGTTAACCAATGCAGTTTCTTACAGGTTGTTACTTTCCATATGTGTTGTTTTATATATTGTGATAGTTTGTTTGATGCATCCTTGTCCTAAGCTGAGTTTATAGTAAAAGTAGTTATTGCCAGTATAATCCCTTGAACATATTTTCCCCATGACCAGATTAGTATTTAAGTTTGTTTTAAAGACTTGTTATGTTAGAAATGTACTAGCCCTTAAGAAGTTCCCAACCCATCATGGAGTCGCCGTTAAACCACATGCAAACTAGGTTCCCCACACAGGCGCAGAAGCTAGCTAAATTCTGCCATTAATGGATCACACTCACTAAGACACCTGGGTTCCCCTGCCCAGATGGGGGAACCTTTGACACCAACATAATAGAACACACATTTGGACCAAGTACGTAGGGTAGAAAAAGGCTAAAAGAGAGTCACTGTTAGAACAATGGGCCAACTTCAAGGTGGCCCGACATACAATTCCGTCCCAGAATCCGCAAGCTAGGCATCCGTACCTACCCCTCTGGTGCTGTTCCTGCCCCGGGTTACACCAATCCGCTGGTCAAGGGGGTCAAAGGGCCCGGCACCGAGCAGCGAGCCACTAGATCTAGAGCTAGGAGGTTGCTCGACCCTCTAATCCAAGAGACTCCAGCCTCACACCTGTTTGGCCCTAAGGTTCCTTGAAACTCAATCCCCATCTGCCATGTTCAAAACATAAAACCCTAGCAACCCCAGACAGTGACACCCTTAGTGGGGGTAAGGAAAGGGATCCCAGCCCTCTGAGACCTAAGGGCAAGGATAGCCACTGCCAGTCCTGAGCACATGACAATTACCAACTGACTAGAGAGAGATAATAGCGACAGACAATGGTGACAACCTTGCGTGCCTGTTCTGTGACCTACTAGAAGATTGGAATAAGGAGGGGAAATGATTTGGATGGTCCTGGCCTAAGGGGGATCATTTGAGCCAGAGAACATGGCTATGGCAGGATTGCATCAGATATGAAAAGAAAAGCCCGACTGGGATTTCCCCTGCATGCAGCAATGCCTTGTAAGGTGGGAGAGAAAGTAAGTTGAGACAAGAAGGGAAACGAGAATAAGTAGAAAGAGGTTTGGTCGGGACCAGGATGCCACTGCAGTCTCCCTGAACAGGGAGCAGGTGATCCTGATCAGAACAGCTGTAGCCGTGATGGCACAGAAGGCAACGGCACCAATAAAGGTGCCACCGCAGAGGTTGAGGAAGGATCTAGCAAGGAGCAACAGGGTTTGAGGAAGTTATGCAGAGAACCGCCAAGGCCAGGACCAAGTCGCATCCTCCCCTACCATCATTGACCCCATAAAGCAGCAGGGTCAATGTGGGTCAGCCCCGATATCGTCGTCGGGCAAAACCGACATCCCCGTTCTCACATGTCCCATATTATTGGTGACCCATCAATCCGATGAGGAGCTCACTGTGACGATATTGATATACAGCACACCCTTCTGCTTCCTGATTTACATGGGGACAATGTAGTCCTGTCTAAAAGAAGGGATCGTACCCCTATCCAAAGTTCCATGGACACGCAGATGTTCTTGGGTTCCATTCATGAAAATGTATACATGGGAGTCAACCGTGTAAAGGGCCGACTATTATATCATTCCTCATCCCCAACTAATCTAGGTAGAGACCTGATGGCCTAACTAAATATGATCATTCACTTCTCAAAGCATGGGACAGTTACATTCTCAACCTCCGGTATTGCCCCGACAAAACTCATGTCCTTAACTCGCCCACACTGCACAACCAGGCAGGCAAGAGCGAGGCCCGGTGATCTGCCAGCTTTCACTAAGGCCGTCCTCACCCTCACTGCTAACAAACAAGAGCTGCTAGGTCAGAAGGTGCAGTGGCCCATAAATTTGTGTTCCGCAGGGAAGGTCACCACAATGTGGACTACCAAGGGGAAACACTGTTCTGCGTGGAGGCTGTGTAGATACGGCTCCGATACGGGGTCCTGTTGGCAAACAACCAAGCAGGTACAATGTGGGCATGCGTCATCATCAACATCACGCCTGGCATCAGTATACGGGAGATAACCAATGACCAGTTGTTCAGTGAGTGCCCTGGGGCCTCAGAGATTGTCTTCACTGATTCCATCCAAGTTAGAGAGGAATCAGGGAATGAGGCACCGTCGCCCATGGCAGTACTAACAACATAGCAGGAAAAAGATTTGGCAATGGTACCGCCACAGCTGTGGGCCAAGGGTCCCTACGATGTAGGACTCGTCAACACATCAGAATTAGTAGGAAAAACATTGCGGGAAGGGACAGTCTTGCCCTGGTTGTGCCAATACCCACTCTCCAAGGAGGCAGATGAGGGTATAGCACCCACGATCCAAGCGCTAAATGACCAAGAGGCCCACTGCATAGGGGTTTCACCCTGCAATACTCCGATGTTACTGGTCAAGAAGAGAAAGGGAGGAACCAGGCACTGCGTGCAGAACCTGTGCCTCCTAGAAACGTGTTCTTTAGCATTCTGCTGCACCCCGACAGTCAGTACCTACCTGACTGCCTTTACCTTCTGAGGGGTTCAGCTGCTATACCAGAGACTGCCTTAGGGTTACTGTGATTCCACCAGTATCCATAGCAGGATACTAAGAAAGGACCTCGCCAACTTTCAATCCAGCAGCATCCTTAAACAGTATGCTGATGACATCTTGGTATGTAGTCTCTCTGAGGGCCTGTGCTGCCAAGAGATGATAGCCCTCCTGAGTGTTCTTGCCACAAAAGGGTACAAAGTGGAAAAGAAGAAAGTGCATTACGTGCAGCGGGAGGTTAGTTACCTGGGCCAAATAATATCAGCAACCGGTCAGCGGACCATCCCGGAACACGCAGACTCTATCAGGGTTATGCCGCCACCAAAGGCAAAAAAGGGTATGCAAAAGTTTTTAGGACTATGCAATTATGTCTGACAATGGGTCTTCAACTACAGCATACTCGTTGCCTCCTTACTCGGGCCATGGAGAAGGTGAGGGCAGTCAATGAGGAGCTAACATGAACACCTGAAATGTACGAGATTTTCCACAAACTAAAAACAAAGACATCGCACTCCCCTGGACACCCGACTATACGAAGGAATCTTTCCTATTTAGCCATAGAGACGGGCGAGTCATGACAGCTGTCCCAACCAAAAAATACCCACTGGGACACAAGCCCTTTTCTTTTTACAGTGAGCTCTTAGACTCAGTCATGCTGGGTTTTGGCAACATATTGCCATTAACCAGTCAGGGAAGAAGATAGACCAGCTTAGGGCTCCAAAGCCTATTTCCATCTTTGAACCATACCTGGATATGCTCAACCCACCTCTCAGAAGATCCCTGTATATTCATTTCAGACTAGGCACACTGCCAGTGCAACAGTCTACCAGCTCATGGAAAAAGGATGAAAGTTGCTCACTTACTGCGGATGTGAATTCGGGGGTCAGAATCTGTAAGGCACTTAATGTTGTTTTGTACTTTTACCTGGAAATCTAGAAGAGAATACCTCATGTGATAAGAAACTACAAGGACGCTATGACTCTGTGCATGTGTACTGATTCTGAGCAAATTTGTATCCCGGTCTCTTCATACATAAATGTGGCAGGAGAGCAAGTAGACAATCGCATTAACTAGGTTACTCCAGGTCTCTTTTTAAGTTCAAGAAAAGGTTTATTGAAAAGATTAATATGGTCATAAGAAAAGAACAATACTTCGTATAAACAGTCGTTTTTTAATGCATAAATACAAAAAGGTATAATAAGGAATAATAATGATATACAATACCCATTAAAATAGTAAAAGAATAATATAGAAAATTATATGAATACGATTATCAATCAATCAATCAATCAATCACAGAATTTGTAAAGCGCACTACTTACCCGCGAGGGTCTCAAGGCGCTGGGGAAAAAAAGGGGGGGGGGTGCTGCTACTGGTCGATTAAAGGTTCACAAGAATCGTAAATAACAATACATATCAAAAATACACAATATTTTTAAGAGATGTTATAGGAAATTATAAATTAAGCATAATTATAAACAAACATTAGGGAGTCAAGGAGGCTTGGTAACTTCTTGTTGTGAGGGAGAGAGTAGAGAGGTTTTTTTCACGGTGTCATCTAGAAATTGTGTGAGTGGGCCCCAGAGGTGTAATCTTTTTGTAGCAAGAGACATAGGATAAACAAGTGCTGTATCAAGGCGATGATTGTGACATACAGCATTAAGACAATTTAGACAATTTAAGACAATTTAGAGGAGTCCTTCCAGTTTTTTGATATTTGCTGAAAGGCTACAGCTATTAACAAATCAATAAGTGGTGATTGATATTGACCCTTTTTCCAGTCCGGTGTTAAGCTACCTAAGAAAATGTTTGTGAGGGAGAGGGGAATTGTGGTATGAAAAATAGTGTTAATTTGGTGCCAGATCTGTTGCCAGAATGTCAAAACATGTGGACAGGTGAATAGCATATGATGAAGATCAGCGTCAGCCTGGGAACATGTCCAGCAAGTGTTGAGATTTGTGTTGTGTACTTTATTTAGCTGTGCAGGGGTAAAAAACAATCTATTGTAAATGAAGAAAAGTGTTTGTGTTGTGCTGGCCGCTCTGGCTGATTTCCTGAGTTTCGTCCAAATTCTGTTCCAAAAAGAAATAGGCCAATTCGTTCCTAGATCGGATTCCCATGAGAGCTCCACTTTGGTTTTCTCTCGAATCTCAGGAGGTGCCATTAAACGGGAATAAATGGTGGATGCTTTGGGGTTTATGAGCAGAAGGTTATGCCATGGGAAAAGGGGTTGGGAAGGTGAGGAAGGTGAAGATTTGAGTTTAGCGTAAGTATCAAGTATTGCATTCTGTAGGTTCAAAAATGTAGGTTTAAAGGAGGAAGGCAAATGATAAAGAGTTTGTATTTGCGCAAACGGAATGGGTGAGCCATGATCTAAAAGTTGATGAACCCAAAGAAGACCTTTGTTTCTCCAGACCTTCCAATATATAGGTTTCCTGTTAAGAAGGATTTGTTTATTGTGCCAAATTGTGGAATTGAGAAAAGTGTCTAAATTATGTACAGCTAAATGGGGTGCAGTGGAAAGTAATTTACAGGATTGCTTAATTATGGGAGTAGAGTGCTTTTGTGGTTTGCGAGTAAAGGAGAGATATTCCTGAAATGAGAAGGGAGCTAAAAATGAGGTCTCAAGATCTACCCAGAGAGGTTTATCCTCAGATTGGTTAGTGACCCAATTCGATAATTGTCGTAACTGAAAGGCTTTATGATAATTGGAGAAATGGGGGAAATTGACACCGCCTTCAGATTTTGGTCTTGCCAGTTTCTGTAACGCCATTCTTGATTTTTTAGCATTCCATAAAAAAGGAGTCAAAATGGAATTAATGTTTTGAAAAAATTTAGACGGAAGGGATAGTGGAATGTTAGAAAGGATATACAAAACTATCGGAGTCAGCATCATTTTGATTGTATCAAGACGACCCCACCAGGAGAGATGAAGGGGATGCCATCTTGCGATCAGTGTTTTAAGTTTGGCAGAACATTTGTCTATGTTTAAAGAGATAGATGTCTTTATAGAGGGAGAGAACCAGATGCCGAGATATTTTATATGTTTAGGGTTCCAAGTGAAGTTAGAGATCTTAAAATCAACCATAAAAGTGTATTTGGTTAAGGGCAGTATCTCACATTTTCCTCTATTCAGTTTATAGCCAGACACCAATCCATAGGTCTCCACCTCTTCCATGAAAGCTGAGAGTGATGATTGTGGTTGGGAGAGAAAAATTCAAATATCGTCAGCATATGCTACCAATTTAATTTGTTGAGGGTCTGAGGCAAAACCTGTGATTAAGTGATTCTGACGGATTCTTGATAGAAAGGGTTCTAAGGCCAAATTAAAAAGAAAAGGGGATAAGGGGCAGCCTTGGCGTACTCCTCGTTTAAGACTGAAGTAGGGGGAGATGAGTCCATTGGTGGAAATGGCAGCCTTAGGCTCAGAATAAAGTAGGGCAATTAAAGAAATGATTTTCGGTCCAAATCCGAACCATTTGAGAGCATGGAAAATGAAAGGCCAGTATACCCTGTCGAAGGCCTTTTCTGCATCTAACGCGATTGCTGCCAAAGAGTCCGGGTAATGTGATGATTTAGATAAAATATTAAAGAATGATATTGCGCCCTTTAACAAAACCTGACTGTTCTTTTCCAAGCAGTATAGGAAGATGTGGTTCTAATCTTAGGGCTAGAGCTTTCGAGAAAATTTAGTAATCTACATTGACTAAGGATATAGGTCTGTAATTCTTACAATAACGTAAATCCTTATCAGCCTTCGGTATTAGACAGATCAGGGCTTCGGAAAAAGAGCCAGTGGAATTGCGGGAGGTAATGAAGGAAGAAAGAAGAGTGTGTAAGTGTGGGAGTAATAGATGAACAAAGTGTAGATAAAATTCCACTGTGAAGCCGTCTGGGCCTGGGGCCTTGTCGTTTTTAAGAGCTTTTAAGGCATTTAACAATTCTGTTTGTGTGAGGTCAGCTTCCAAAGAAGCTAAATCCAATTGAGGATTGGTATGTTTTTGAATTGTGGAGAAATATTGAGATATGTCTGTATCTGAGGGTGTGTTTTCTGGTGTGTAGAGGGATTGATAGAAATGTACGAATTCTTGGAGTATTTCAGGGTCTTTGAGTTTCGGTGTTTGGCTGTCGTCTATAATGGAATCAATATGAAGTTTCTGTTGTTTAATCTTTAGGTAGTTGGCTAGAAGTTTGCCTGATTTGTTTTGGCCACCATAATACTTTGCTGAAGATTTTAGTAAGTATAAGGAGGCCTGTTCAGTAGTGGATTCATTAAAGGCAATTTTTGCAGCGATGAGATCTTTAAGGGATTCCTTCGATTTGGAGGTATGAAAGGAATGCTCAAGTTTTTTAATCTGAGCAAGAAGTGTGTTATGTAGTGTGCGGGAAACTTTACGTTTGTTTGAGACAAATCTAATGATGAAATCCCGGGCGGTGGCTTTAAAGGCGTCCCACACTGTATGAAAAGAGACATCATTTGTTAAGTTAATGTGGAAAAACTCTTGAGCGAAAGAGACAAAAGATGAATTAAAATTAGGGTCAAGGAGTAAAGAATTGTTGAAGCGCCATTTTTTTGGTAATGTGGAGTGGTTTAAAATGTCTAATTGAATTGAGACAGGTGCATGATCCGAAATGAGAATAGGACCTATGTCAGCAGAACGTAGGGATTGGGATATATTGCGTGAAATAAAAATATGGTCTATTCGAGATTGTGTTTGATGCGGAGAGGAAAAAAAGGAGTATTCTCTTGTGGATGGGTTACATAGGCGCCATGAGTCTAATAGGTTCCTTTGCTGAATAGTTCGTGTGAAGACTTTGTGTGGCGTGTTTGGGATAAAGGGGGATTTAGAATTTCTATCAATGAATGGGTCCATCACTTGGTTGCAGTCTCCTGCAAGAATAAAGTTTTCTGATGGGTGTTTGAGCAATAACTGAGAAATACGAGACCAAAACGTAGCATCTTCGTTAGTAGGGGCATAAATGTTAAGCAAAGACAAAGGGGTCTTCCCTAGCAGGAGGTTAGTGAGAATCCATCTACCCTCTGTGTCTGATTCTTGAGAGACAAGCTTGGCATTCAGTGCTTTGTGACATAGAGTTATAACCCCATTCCTTTTGCCATCTCCTGGCGAGAAAAAGACTTCGCCAACCCAATTTCTTTTGAGTTTTAGTGATTCGCTCTCGGTGAGATGGGATTCTTGCAGTAACGCAAGATTAACATCTAGTTTGGAAAGGTGGGATAACACTCTCTGTCGCTTAATGGGGGAATTCAAGCCTCTGACATTCCATGTGACAATTTTCAAAAACATATGTAAAATGATAGTAGTAAAAACATAGGTGAACCAGTAAAATCCCAGATATTGTGAACCATAAGACTTGTGAAAAATTCAACAATAAGAACAGTAAAAAAACATTGAAGTAAACTTTATATTAGGTACGAAGATACTGAAAATTAAAACCAATTGAGAGAAGCTGAAAAGGTAGAAAAGATAAAGAAGAGGAAGAAGCAAGATTGGAAAAAGAGACATATGATAGAGACATGTGAGATAAAAAGAAAGAAGAGGAAATAAAGGAAAAGGGGTGAAGGTTGTAAAGAAGAGTATAAGAAAAAGGAACATATCTGCATAAAAATCAAAACAGTGGAAAGATGCCCCCCACATGGAACGATGATGTACCCGGACCCCATGAGGTAAGGCAGGGGAGACTTCGGGATGTAAACGACAAACAAAACTAATAGGCACATAAAGTTAAGTCCTGTATGAAAAGAAACAAAAAAATGATTAATACAACCAGGACGAAACATGGAGTATGGCATGACACATTGTGATATTAGATCTTATGAGGTCGTAACCTGAAATGAAAGACATTAATGAGAACGAACAAACCATTATACCATGACAGAATCTCTTCTAAAATTCTATAAATAAAGCAGCGTACTGAAAGGCTAAGCCCTATTTAAATGTATAACTGAAGAAGAGCTATTTAAAGCGAGTACTGGAAATATCCATCTTTTCTGGGCATTGTGTGTTAAGGAAGCTCTTTAACTTTATTGGATCCTCATAAGTCATGGTATTGTTGTTGAAAGTGACTTTGAACAAGCAGGGGTGAAATAATCCGAACCGTGCTCCAATGGAACGTAACGCTGGACGCATAGCAATGAATTCTTTACGTCTGTATGCTGTGGATTTGGCGTAGTCCTGTGAAAAAACAGTTGATGACCTGAGAATGAAATACGCTTCAGGAGTCTGACTGCTGATAGTACTTTGAGGAGATCCGTTTACTCAAGAAAATACAATATGACTCCTCTTGGTCTTTTCGTACTTGAGGATGTTGAATGCAATGGGCCCAATCTATGAGCACGTTGTATGTTGAGAATGGTGTCCTCCGGTAAATTTAGTATTGACAGTAAAAAAAATTGAAAAAAGGAAATAGGATCCGACCCCTCTACGCCTTCCGATAGGCCATAAATGCGGAGGTTGTTGCGTCTGTTTCTGTTTTCGAGGTTTTCAACCTGTTTTTGCAGGGATGTAATTTGGGAATGAAGAGCGTCTACTTTGGTGTAGGATGCATTGAGAGTTTCAACATTATGTTCAACCTTAGTGACTCTTTCTTCCAATTTTTCCCAACCGTCGGTTAGAATTTGTATTTTGGAGTTCGTCTCTTCAACAAATCGTCGCAGAGCTCGAATTTCCTCCAAAAGAAGATCCATGGAAACAGACGAGGATTGCTTCGGCGGAGAAGGAGGCTCCTTTTTGAGGCGCTTAGTTGTTACTTTATTAAGAGAAGAGGAGCCAGTGGCCACAGCTGAAGAAACGGCCGTTTTGAGCGTTAGTGCTTGGGAGTCCTCCATTTGAATGTAGTTCGCACGTGGCTTTGAACGGACAATGAATCCACGATGTAAGGAAACTTGCAGTGGGGATACTTTTTTTAATCTACCCATGCAACAGGAAAAAGTCAAAGCCTATACTTAAGAGGTTATGTAAAACTGCAAGATATAACTTGAATACGCAATTTCACTTAAGAAAATAGACTGTAAAGGAGATTGTGTGCATTTGGCGCATGACAAGTTATTATAACACACAGTTACCAATAAGTATGAAATAAAATTGGTAGCCTAAGGCTTAATGAGAAGAAAATGTGTGAAGTGTAAGTCCCCGCAATTTATTACAGAAGCATGTCCAGAGCATAGCAAGCAACATAACATGCTAAACTTAATGCCATAGCCGAGAAACTCATTCTAAATAAATAACTATGTGGTACATCCATAAAACATTGCAAGCTCTGAAAAAATCAATCGAGTGGTGCAGATGGTTCCACATAAGCAAACTGGCACTTTAGAGGTGAGGTTACTAATATGCCTAATTAACACATATTAATAAAGGGGATAAACGCTTGAAATGAGCCCAAATGTCACTTTTCTTCATGACTTCTAATGCCAAACAACAAAAGTCAGTGAACAGAATTCAATGAATCACTGCCTCCTTTGAAAAAGCACAGCGCGAGATGAGAACGATTTCCTCAGCGCGCAGGCAGCCTTAAAATAACAATTCCTGTTGCATTTTAGTCAGGAGATAATGAGAACCGGAGAGGAGGCATTCGTGTTGAAATGAGGCGATAAATCATTGAAGAATTCAACACTTGCACTCCGTCACACGCTGGTTTGTTTCCCTGTCAACCGCAGATCCATGTTGACATTGAAAACACTGTACACAATAAAAGACGGCTCCCTCAGCGCGCGGGCAGCAATGAGGTAACGGCTACCAGAACAGCAGCTGTGAGCACATTACGTGTTAGAAAGGCAAAGCTTATCAGAAAAGGGTCGAAAGTTCACTCATCTGGAAGCGCTTACATTCCGACCTTCATTTATTTGACTTGCCGTACTTCAAAACGCGGGTGGTGCCAGAAAATCCCTCAGACAGCCCCGTCACCTCAGGTGAGTCACGGGGAAGCCGCCATCTTCCTCGGGCGCTAGCCACGCCCCCCTACTCCAGGTCTCTTAATGACGTTGTTTTACCTATGTTTACCTATAACCATTGTATTACAATTGCCAGCACCTGTCTACGACATGCAGTGTGGATATTTTGAGATGCACTATATTAGTGAAAGAATGTGTTCTAGATGATTTTTAAATTATCTCTGTGGTTGTTTAATCAGATGTAATTTCGCTCAGCCGCACCTTAGAGGTGGGTGATGGCTATGCACAGGCACTTTTTGGTTGTTCATTACCAAGAGTGCTTTTTATTGGTAATGTAGATTGTTCTTGGTCTTTTTAGGATTGTCGCTATCCTGTAACTATCTTGTTGCTATTTTGTATTAGATATTAAATTATGCATGTTTTTTTTATTGTGTGACATGTCTGACGGGCCAACACAAGAAAGTAAAACTTACAAATCAGTGGATTTGTGAAAAATCTGCAGTGGAGGATTTTTTTTTCAGATTTCCAATTACTTTTGTGGCAAAATAGAACAAATGGGATACACAGGAAATGTTGTTTGCATTGGGAAATGTATCTATGGGTCTTAGTACAGTGCAAGCAAGCAGGACAACATAGGAACATTTGCATTAATAGGGGATGGGGGAATTCAAAAGCATTTATATTAGCAAGATAGATTTCACCACATATTTATATTTTGAAGTGTACGAAGATAAAATTGTTTATGCGGTGGACCCAAGCCTTCAGTTTCCCTGGCGTTATAGTCAGCTTCCTGATCACATCTACCCCCTGCTGTTTATGTTTCAATAGTATGTATGTATGCCCGTATGTATGTGTATATATGCAGTATTTCTATTGCACAAGCCTAGTCAAAAAGCAGCAGAGCTTTGCACAGGGTCAAAGGCACGCATACATTCAACGAGTGATAGGAGAGGTAGCTGGGCTCTGGGAGAACCGTGCTGTTACTGCTTTGTGATGCAGTAATACTTAACGAGGCGTGTTTTGCAAGGTCGGACTGGGAAGCGAAACCGGCCCTGGAAAACTGCTCGTCTGGCCCCCAGGAGGGGGGAGAGGAAGGTGCAGCCACGCTGTTAGTTAGTCCCGGTTTCGGCCGATTTTGTTACAGGGGGCCGATATTGCCGGCCCCCGGTAACAAAAATGGCCCCCCAGGGACCCAAAACTGGCCCCCACCCTATCAGCCCACCGGGGAAACGCCTGATGCCCGCTACGGCCAGTCCGGCCCTGGTGTTTTGGAAGTGGAGCAGCTTTGGGGGGTCCTGATAGATAAAGTGAGATTAATCCAGATCGTCGGTGCATAAATGGAAAAGGCCTGCTGTCTTTCTTTTTAGTGCGAGCCTACATCGCTTGCGCTGTCAGCCGATCTGTTGTCTGTACTGTGTGGGGTCTGACTCCTCCCACACTTAGGATAGGCTTGTGTGTCTTTCATTTAACAATGGTAGCCTGCAAATGGCTACTGGTGGGTGTGTGTCCCACCTTTTCTGAAAAGTTCACTCCCACGGAGTATTGCCAAGGGAGCAAGCAGCAGTTCCTACCTGCAGTCTGGTGCGTTATTTCTGCCTTTCCGTTACCAGCGCAAGTTAGAACAGGCCTATAAATTGTGCTTTATTTATTTAGAGTAAGCAGCGATGCGCAGCAGCTGACGTTGTCCTCTTGTCTCCTTCACTTTTCAGCGGCACGAACGTGAACTAACACTTCCCAAAAAAATGCACGTTTTGTTTCCCTCAAGCACAGTTTCCTGGTCCGTGACTACCTCACAAAGTGTGCCACACTGCAGAGCCCGGGGTTGTTGTCCAGCGCTGATCCCGAGGGATCATTAACACCTTTTCAAGGGGGTGGGAGTCCCCGAGGATTCCTCCCTGTCCATGAACGCATGAGGCAAACACTTTACAGAGACCCAGCTAGGTGGAGGACACACACTGGGATGCGGGCTGAGGTCTCTAATGTTATTTCAATGACTTGGCTAACCCTTTGTGTCCAGGGCAAGTTACAAATGGGCTTCATTTTTGCCGCGTCATACTGAGGTGGCTCTATGAAGTGAAATTATTTCAAATATTTAGGAAAGTTATCCGCGGGGTTAGAGGGTGACATTCTTCAAAATTGGTGTGACTGTAATAAGTGAAAGTGTTGGGAAGAGTTGTGCGTTTTGTCTCCATTTGCTTGTGTTGTCCCAAATGCATTTGATTACTTTAATACAGGGATCAGTATTAAACCTACTTGCACACTCAGCGCCACAATAGC
The DNA here is from genome assembly GCA_963921515.1 of Calotriton arnoldi. Classification (NCBI taxonomy): domain Eukaryota; kingdom Metazoa; phylum Chordata; class Amphibia; order Caudata; family Salamandridae; genus Calotriton; species Calotriton arnoldi. Next base: position 1,228,892 of record CAWUFW010003913.1, on the reverse strand, counting down.
ATCGCTCAGTGCCACCTCAGCATCACGCAGCATCACTCAGCGCCACCACAGCATCACTCCATCACGCAGAGCCACATCAGCATCACTCAGCGCCACCGCAGCATCACTCAGCGCCACAACAGCATCACTCAGTCCCATAACAGCATCACTCAGCGTCACAACAGCATCCCTCACCGCTACACTGGCAACACTCAGCACCACCTCAGCGCCAGAAAGCATCACTCAGCGCCACCACAGCATCACTCAGCGTCACCTCAGCATCACTCAGTGCCACCTCAGCATCACTCAGCGCCACCACAGCTTCACTCAGTGCTACAACAGCATCACTCAGTGTGACCACAGCATCACTCAGCGCCACCACAGCATCACTCAGTGCCACCTCAGCATCTCTCAGCATCCATCAGTGTCACCACAGTATCCCTTAGCACTACCACAGCATCCCTTAGCACCACAACAGCATCACTCAGCGCCACCACAGCATCACTCAGCGCCACCACAGCATCACTTAGCATCACCTCTGCATCACTCAGCACCACCACAGCATCACTCAGCACCACCACAGCATCTCTCTGCATCCCTCAGTATGACCACAGTATCACTCAGCGCCACCACATTATCACTCAGCACCACCTAAGCATCACTCAGCGCCACCACAGCATCACTCAGCGCCTCCACAGCATCACTCAGCACCACCACAGGATCGCTCAGTGCCACCACAACATCACTCAGTGCCACCACAACATCGCTCAGTGCCATCACAACATCACTCAGCACCACAACAGCATCACTCAGTGCCACCTCAGCCCCACCTCAGCATCACTCAGTGCCACCACAGCATCACTCAGTGCCACCCCAGCATCACTCAGCGCCACCTAAGCATCACTCAACACCCCCTCAACACCAGTGCAGCATCTCCTCAGCATCACTCAACACCACCACAGCACCGACTCAGTATCAGCACAGCACCACTTCAGCATCAGTGTACCAGCGCAGCATCACCTGAGCTCCACCAAACATTCAATCTGCATCACCTCAGCATCACTCAGCACCACGTCAGCACAGCACCACCACAGCACCATCTCAGCATCAACACAGCACCACCTCCTCATCCGTGCACCACCACCACCAGTGCAGCACCACCTCAGCACCAGCACAGGATCACCTCAGCACCAGCGCAGCACTATCTCTGCATCAGCATAATAACACGGCAACAGCATAACACCACCTCCACATCAGTGCACCACCACCAGCGCAGCCCCACCTCAGCAGCAATTCAGCACCAATGCAGCACCACTTCAGCATCAGCACAGCACCACCTCAGCATCAATGCAGCACCACCTCAGCACAGCACCAACTCAGCATCACTCAGTACCACCTGAGCACCAGCTCTGCACCCCCTGAGCACCAGTGCAGCACCATCATCTCTGCATGACTCAGCACCACAGCATCAGTCAGCACCACCTCGGCATCACTCGGCACCACCTCAGTATCACTCAGCATTGCCTCTGCACTAACCCTGGGTGGAGTTCACGTAGTCGCACTACGCGGAATTCCACGAAGTCGCCAAAAGAATCAGCGAGCTACACGGAGTTCCACAAGCATGCGGAGTTGCTTGTTCGGCCCGTTCGCGATGCGTTTTTCCTGTTCGAGAATGCATATTGCGTGTTCAGGGATGCTTTTTGTGTGCTCGGGGTGAAATATCGTGCAAACTTCACTACGCGGTCGCCAATGGGTGCGCCCATCTTGTTTTTTTCACTTTTTGCTATGGTTCTGGGTCTGTTTTTCTATCCTCCCTATATCTTTTCAATCCTTTGTTTCTAGAATATTTTTTTTAATCTTTTTATTTATTTTCTATCGCTCTCTATTCCTGATTGTATATTTTGCGTTTTTTCCTACTTTTTGTGTGTTTTCAGTGCTTTTTTCACTTTTTTTCTATTACTTGCTTTTTTCATTTCTTTTACTTACTTTCTTACTTCCTATCTTTTCTTTTCCGCCCCCAACTACCCAGAACCATTGCAAAGAGCCTTAAGAAAACCAAGGGCCAGGGGAAGAGGAGTGAGAGCCACGACCGCCTTCCTTGCGGAAGGCAGCACCCACAAGGGGTGCAGCCAAGGGCCTTATTCAGTGAGGCGGAGGTGGCCGCACTGTTTTTTTTGTCCAGCGCCACCTCCCCTTAACCCTAGCAGCAGGCAGCAGGCCTGAGTCCGGGTACGGGCTCCGGGAGCGTCACCGGCGGTAGGAGAGGGTGCACCAGGCAGTGTTTCACTGCTCTGGGGTCCAGCGCCCCCCTAACCAATCGATGCACCTGTGGTCCGACATCCTGGACCGGGAGCAGGACCTGCTAGACCTGCTAGGTGTTGAGGTCCCGGGGCTTGGTGAGTAGCTAGTAATTATATTACTATTGTGTTCTTCTGTTCTGTGTTATTGGAATATTATTTTTTTCGCAAATAGCTTACATGCTGCTGCTGCTGCTTACATATATGCAGGTAACTTATTTTTATATATCTTATTATTATGTGATTGCTACTTCCAGACAGGTGCTCGTGCTCGACGCTAATAACTAATCGTACTTGTTTGCAACTTTGTGCTCTCTTGGGCTGGTTATGTAAGAGAGGTTAGAGAATTTAAGTAAGAATAGTGAGTGAATAGAATAGCAACCAACCAATGGTGTATGCAATATGCATGCATCCATCTATGCATTAAGAAGAATAAAAATGCAGACGTAGGGGCCGATTCCGATCTCGGCAGGTAGTGCTCCGAATCGGATTCGGATTCACCGGATCCGATTCGGAGCCCTGTTTCCGACCGAATCGTACGCGGGTCCGGCCGAGCTAGTACGATGCAAGCACCCGCGAAATCGCCGACCGACTCGAACGCGGCTTCAACACGCTCCGACCGACTCGCATGGACACGACTCGCACCGCGCCATGGAGACGTTTCCCGGCCGGGTAAGTACGATGCGCACCGCGAGCAGTCCGACCGACTCGCGCTGTCCGGCTCGAAAAAGCTGTCGGAGCCGGACTTTGGGGGTCAGCGTCGGAACCCCCTGTACGTGTAGGCGCGCGAGTCGCACACAGGGGGGACCCATGGGTCCCCCCTACCTGTGCATGTACGCCCCGATGCGCATGGACACGTACACGCTGTAGGGGGCGCCCTTGTCCGCCTCGCACCCATTGAGTCAATGGGAGCCCGCGTACGCGTTGTACGACAGGCTCCCATTGACTTCAATAGGAGTCCGACCGACTCGAGTCCGATAGCATGCGTGCGCATCGTACTCGTTCGGTCGGACTGCTAGGGTCCGATTCGGTCGGAATTCTCTCCGGGTCCGGCTCGGTCGGGGAGATTTCCGGCCGGATTCGGGATCGGCCCCTTAGTAATTGGCCTGTCAAAGGGGGTTTGGGTTGGAGACTAGGAGATGATTGGGAATGAGATCGGAATGTGTAGAAGCAAATATAATTTTTTTGCAATTCATTCCAAAGTCCGGAATAGGCGGGCTAGGTATGTTTAAGATCCAGGAATCGGAATTGAACTGTGGAATAATAATAATGATTGGATGGTACTCGACTGCGATACATACTGGTCGACTACTACTAGTCGAATAAGTCGATCTTTAGGTCAATGTTATTGCAATTGCTGTTTCCTCTCTAAAAATATTTTTAGAGCGATTATATTTATTTATTCAACACAAATCATTTTTTGTCTCTTTAATTATGTCTTACATGATCAGCATCCAGGGGCAAGAAGAAGACTGGGTCAGCTGGCAGTGTGGCGGGTGCGGGAGCTGGAGGGGCCTCCCAGGAGCAGCAGGAAGCAGCCTCAGGCGCAGATGGCTCTGCTGCTGGTCCCAGTAAGTCCTCCTGGTGTTATTATATATATTAATATTTCCCTAACTTTTACCGCTCTATTATTTCCATTTCCTAATTTTAATTTTTCCAAAATCCTCTTCAATATATCTGTTTCTAAATTCTTGTTTTTGCTACATTACCTACTACAAATTACTTGTACTAACATTGTTTCTAGTGTCTATTTTTTTTTACATCAAATCAAACTGCATCTGACTAACCTCTGCTCTGACTCTGTATTAGTCTGTCTGTAGCTTGCTTTCTTCTGGGTTTCACTCAGCTTTCCCTCTCCTTATATGTGGATTGCCTAGTAGTGGTACTGTAAGACTCAGAGAACCCATTGGTCCTAGGCTACTACTAGTACTAGTAAGGACTCCTTACTACTACTAGTAGCACTAATCTGCTGTGCAGATTGCATGCCCAAGTAAGATATTCTCCGCAGGTTTGTGAGATGAGAAGGCTTTAGTTTCTTTTCCTGTCTCATCATGCTCAATCAGTAATGGTGGTCACTCACGTTGGACAGGACACCTCAAAGTGGTGTATTTTACTTTTACTAATCCAGGCCTAGTACTTTTTTTAGTAGCAGCAGTTGATGGTGAACACTGAACAACTGATTACCGTGCACCATGGCTGGAAGCAAATATGAGGAGAAGGAGGACGGCACCATTATTTTACAACTAACAGAGACATCATATCCGCCCAGTTTGCCCCTCTTTCTTCTTTTCAAAAAATGAGATGCACCAATATCTCTTGTCACTGAGTCCAGTCCTGTGGGTTGTCCTCTTCTTGAGAGGCTTTTCAAAAATTGCCACCAACAAAATGCCCAACCGGATATTGTTATTTGATAGGACATACTGTCTACTCCACTCTAGTATCCGAATTGTAGATAGTGATGTGTGTGGTGTATGAATTATTAATTATGTATTTTCAATATTGCTAATGAAAAAAATAAATAGGGGAGGCGTATATGGCATCTAAAAAATTGTGAAATGTTTTTTCCAGGCGTAGCGACCACCAGTGCCGGGGCCAGCGGTGAGGACCATGCCACTCCGGAGGGAGCGGAGGATGCAGCAGCTGCAGGGGGTGAGCCAGCAGCAGTGGCGGGCGGTGGTAAGTCATATTCCTTACTTATTGAGAATGATGAATACACTCGCTGCAAGGGTGTACACTCACACACTCTGTACTTCTGCTGAGCCTAAGTTGTTGTGAACACTGAACAGTTGAAGAAGACACCCTTTACTTAACATTAACATTAGCAGCAGGGGTTGAGTAACTAATGGCCTATTCTATTCTATCTTCAATTCAGCAGAGACAGTTTTATGACGAAGACAAAGAGTCAGACGACATGTATGACTGGCAGAGAAGGATGCGCGCGTGAAGGAAGGGGCCCCGGGATGCATGTAGGTGGCGGATGAAGATGATAGGATGCATGGGTAGTTGAAGGATGGGTGAAAGGTGAAAGAGAAAGCAGAAAGGATGCTTGTCTGGGTGGGTGAAACTGTATGGGTGAAAGGAATCCTCCGGGGGGTTTGAGGGGTCAAACTCTAAGGCAAGCAAGGATGCATGGTTGGTGGTTGGTTATATCTATGACAAATGTATGTTGTCGGTGAAAGCCGGTTTATGATAGCCATGTTTGGATGGATGGATGCATGGATGGTTTCATAGATAGTAGGTGAAAACAGAGTCAGACTGGATGAAGAGAATGTAAAAGAAAATTAAACCGTGCCAGAGTACCAAAGCCAAGGGTGAAGATTAAGAATAAAATAATAATAATGCTAGAAGAGCAATGCTCTGATAAATGAAAAAAGCCCTGGGAAGATCAAGGACTGTTTTTTTGCAAGGTTTTTGATTCAAAGGTTTGAGGTTGTACTTGTATTTCAGAATGGAATATTCCCTTGACTCAAAGTAGTTTGCAAGCACAACATATATATTGTGCTTGTCTGTTATTTACCCTACCCACCCATCATTAATCGCCTCCCTCCAACTCCGAGGCCCACTTCCTCTCCAGTCCGCACCCATGTCATTTTTGACTGTGTCAGCCATGGGTGACCTATCGGCTGCATGGTAACTAGTACTTACAAATCACTCAGTATGTCATCATCATCATCATCATCACGTGAGTGACATGATGTTGTGCCGCCGTATATCATTATTCATAAGCATGTCATCATTAACCATCATCATGTGCCTTATTGCAGTAGTCAGGGTGAAAGTGAAATTGTCTGAGCATTTTCCATTGATTTGAGTATGGCCGTAATGGAAAAATATATAATTGTGTAGTACAGCTGCCCCACATGCAGACAGTAGTAAAGTAACATGAGTCTGCAACACGAGAATGTCTGTCTAGGGCACAAGCTGACTGAGCTGGCATGCCTACAAGATTAGTTGTGCTAAACAAGAGAGAGAAGAAGAATACTTCTACTCTACTCCATAGTGCCTGAAAGTCTAATCATCACATCAAAATCTTAGGGGCAGAGGAAGTGAGGAGGATAGTACCACAACTGCTAGTGCTACTGTGCCACTATAATTTTTATGTGTGTAATTTTGTGTTACTGTTTTGCTAAGAGTATTGGTTACAATTGTCTTTTATTTTTTTCTTGATTTAGCTACTCCTTCTCAACCCACCAGGCAGGACTTAGCAGCCAGGGCACGGCAAAGGAAGCTGGAGGCCATCCGGGATGAATATCACCGGCTGGTTGTCCTGGCGTAGGAGGCGGCAGCTGCAGCTTCCTCCAATGCCCCGGGCCCAGCCAGGCCCCCCACGTCCCTCTGGTGGTACGCCGCCGTGCTCTGGTAGCCGCCCGTCACCCATCAACTTCATCATCATCTACTGCTGCCCCCCACCCCTGTTGTTCCTGTAGGAACTTTCGGCGCTGCATGCTCCTCAGGATGACGCGCCTGGAGGCCAAGCTGGAGGAGGTCCTGGAGCGAACTAGCCGGCACCCCCGCTGCTAGACGTCACCTCAGTCTTTGACCTTGCCCCTTTTTTAATCTTTTTTTGGTGGGTGAGATGTTGGGAGTTGGGGAATCTTGGGGTTTACTTTTTTTCTTCAACTTCAACGTGGACGGATATTTATTCAATTTACTGGACATTGGTTGGGGTTAGGTAGAGGGTGGGTCAGGTGTTGTGGGTTTTTCTTCTAGTTTATATTTGTTAGGGTAATACATTATTTATAGTTTTCCAATACATATGATGCAAATCTTTTCTGGGGGTTACTCTTTTACTTCACCTTGTTTGTTTCCTCCTTTTGCTGCAGGGCCGCAGCCAGTTTTTGAAATCTGCCAATAGTGTAACACACCAACAGATAGATGCAGTACCCTCACTTGTCCTACTACTGTCAGTCTCTCCTCCTAGTCTATGCATTCTGCAACTAAAACCCCTTTGTAGTATGTACTCAGAAGGATGTGGGTGTGTGAATTAATTGATTTCCATAGTATATACATTATTGACTCCCTACACTTATTCTATTACCTATGATTGATGTTTAGGCGAAGCGATGGCTGCATGGTGATGGTTAGGTTTCCTAAGGTGCCATGGTGGGTGGTGGTAGCAGTAGTAGACAGTTGCATTTGCAAAAAAAGAAAATGAGACAGTCAGTCACCTGAGGGAGACTAGGGAACGAGTACTTAGTAGAAGTACAGTAAGTAGTAAGTACACAAGAAGAAGACTGCCAAACAAGAAGAAAGTGATGATGAATGATATTGATAAGCAATGCTAAAGTAAAATAAAACAGGGATAGCCTTGTACAAGTTACAACAAACTGAAGTTGACTCGACCTATGAAGTGGACAAGCGTAACCTTTAGTGCTGGAAGGATGATAAATCGATGCCAGCAATTAATAATTAATAATGGGTTAATAATTATGTTCCTCTGGAAAAAAAAGAGAATAGCGAATACTACTGAGCATTGGTGGGCAATGGGCAATCTAATCTGTTGCCAGTGTGGCCGATATATAATATACTTAGAGCAGAAGAAGATCCTCGCCCAGCCTTGAGTTAGTGTTGCTTTCACCACATCCGCCCCATCAAGTGTGCGATCAATTATTGGTGTAAATTTAATTTAGTCACACCTCAATGTAAATCACACAGCCCGGGGGAAGAGGGTTAGGGTTTGATGAATGGTTGGGAAGGGGTATTTGAGGGAAAGGTTTGACAAAGACAAACACTACACATGGACAACACAGAATCTTGGCAGACGGCCATCATAAATCTGTTAAGGGAGAAAAAGGAAATGCATGCATGATGATGACTTGATGGTTAATGCTAAGTAGTACTAGACTAGTAGTACAGGGCAGCAGTATATTCTTAATTATTATTATTATGCAATTGCCTTGCCTGTCTGCCCTCAGAGAGACCCACATTACATACATTTTATGTTCTGTTGTACCGGGCTTCCTTTTAAAGCTAGCTAACAAAATTAAAAAATAGCTGTAGGGGTCAAATATATAAGCAAAGAGCAAACATAATAAACAACAACAAACACAGTCATAATGATTGAAGAGAAAAAATGAATCAAATTAATTAAAAGATGATGAATGATACTGAGTCACTATGTTATGGTCAAATTGGGGAGTTGCATCTCGGCATTCCTCTTGGTCCTTCCTTCCATGGACGCTCCATCCGTCAATCTTGGGTGCCAATGCCTGCCTGGTGGATGCGGATTGGTAAGGTAAGTGTGAGATGTTTTTCCCAGTATAGCACAGGGTAAAGGCCGGTCTGTAAGTATAGATGGAAAAACAAAAGGGATATTGAAAAATCAAGGAGAAAAGTAAAGTTAAAATGCATAAATTACGGAGGAGTGCAACAAGAACACTTTCAGAGGTGGCATGGCTAAATCATGTCTACTCTGTTTCCAGCATTAACCTACAACAATATCAGGACAGAGCAGGCCCGCGGCGCACACCGAACCTCCACTTAGCATAGATTTTGAGCCAGACAGAGCACACAAATACAGCAACATAGCATTTTCCAAATTAAGTAACTAAATCAATGCACCGCAAACTAGACCCGAGACATTGGGTATCAGAGCGCTTTAAATGAGCACCAGTTTCATTACAGAAGGACACATTCCATTTTTTTTTTTTTGTTAGGCACGGGGAGATTAAGTGATTTGCCCAGAATCACAGGATGTTGAGTGTCGTTGCCGAGACTCGAACCCGGTTCCCAAGCTTCGAGGTTGACCGCTCTAGCCGTAAGGCTACATCCTCTCCCCAAATTAAGTAACTAAATCAATGCACCGCTGTCAGTCATACCACTACACTCGCCTCCACCACTACACAGACATGTAGGTCTGCTGTGTTTGTTGTTGACTTGTTTACCTTGTAGACCACTTCATGAAACGCCCGAGTTATTCCATCAATCATCTCTGATCCTACTGACTGACTGCGATCAGTATAGTATGGTCATCAGGTGTCCAACTCTGTAGTGTACAGAGTGAGTCCAGATTCCATATTCAAAAATGCAATGATCGGCCTGCAGTAGAAGTACAATTTTGTTATTAAACAACAAGAAGGGAAACATTGACTTGAGGATGCATTTTAGCACCATTACTTTTTCCCCTTTATATCAATAACTTAGGCAAGTTTTTAGAAATGGCTAGTTTGGATGTACCGAGGGTAGGGGACAGGTCTATTCCTGTGCTCCTATACGCAGACGATGCGGTTTTATTAGCTTGCACAGCTGTAGGGCTCCAGAGGCTTTTAGATTCCTTTGGGGCCTTCAAGAAATCTCTGGACCTAGTGGTTAACATAGCCAAATCACATATAATGACCATGGGCAGGAAACATAAAAAACCAAAAACATCCCTTTGTGAAGGTGCTGAACTGACTAGGGTGAGCTCCTTCACCTATTTAGGTGTACTTTTTGATGAGAGGGGCTCTTGGGTTCCTCAACAGAAAGTAAAAATAAACACGATGGCTAGGTCAACAGCCGCTGTGATTGGATTTGCACAGCAACTAGGGGCCAAACCAATAGAGGCCATGCTCGATATCTACAAGTCTGAGGGATATATTTACGTTCCCTGGCGCATCCCTGCATATCAGCAGGGATGCGCCAGGGAAAATGCGTCACGCAAGTTTACCCTTGCGCCACGTCCGATGCGCCGCATTTACAATGCGGCGCATCGTGGCGCAAGGATAAGCAGATGCGTGACGCATCTGCCGGCGGAAGGTTGGCGCAGTGCTGAAGTTGGGTCGCAAGCGCGACGCAACTCCAGCACTGTTCCAACCTTCCCTATACCTAACATGGTGCGTCAATCCATACGCCTGCTTGAAGCAGGCGTAAGGATTTGACGCACCAGCGTCGGAAAAGTGACTGCATGAAATCTTGTAGATTTCACTACGTCACTTTTCCGAGGCGTTCCTGCACCGGAACGCCCCCCCCTGCGCCGGTACGCCCACATGAAACCTGATGCAGGTTTCATGTGGCGCAGGGGTTTACTACGTGACGCATATCCCTAGATGCGTCACGTTGTAAATATAGCGCAACGCGGCGCATGGTTTGCGTCGCCGCTGCGTCACATGCGTGACGCAACGGCGGCGCAAAAGTGGCGCAAGGGGCTTGTAAATATGCCCCTAAATGTTTAGCCATTGCATCATATGGCTCGGCCATTTGGGGTTATGTCAATGGAGGGGATACAGACAGTCAAAAATAAATTTTTATGTACCCTCTTGTCTGTCCCCCAATCGACTCCTACCTATGCAATTCATCAAGAATTAGGTGTGGGCTATGTGGCAGACAGGCTGAGGCTGGCCCCGGTGCTCTGTTGGCTTAAAACATGGCTCAACCCGCAACTAACAATGAACCATAAGATTATTAGGGATTGTGTCACCCTGGACCGAGAAAATAATATTCCATGGCTTAAATACATTAAGAACATTCTAAATAAGCTTGACGTTTAGATTTATTTGATTTCCCTGATAACATAAGAAAAGATGATTTGGCGTGGATAAAATCACACTTTTTGAATTTGAAGTCGGTAGAGCGGGAGGAGACTGAGCTAATGAAACCATCAGTTAAAGCTCATTATCTGTTAAACCAACCCCAACATTGAACCTTACCTGAGGGTTGTTACGAAGCCATTTCACTGCCTGCTTCTAATCAGATTTTGTTTTAACTTGATTCACTTCTTCCTGGGTAACTCGCAAGCTTGGAGTAGGATGTGTGACCTAGGTCCCTGTACCTGTGACTATTTCTCGATCCAGGACACAATGCATTTTACTATGTTCTGTGACCATTATCATGATATTTGTAGGAGGTTCCTTGTTCCGATTCTAAAGGGGAAAGGCTTTACTCAGGTCAAACCTGCTTTACTGTACTTGCAACTGCTTAGTGACCCATGGGAGATTTTTAACATCGCTAGCTTATTTGTCGCAGCTGTCAGATTTAGGAAAAAACGGCACCCTATGTGTATTTGTAAAGCCTATTTTATTATTAACTTTCAAATACTTGCCTTTATATACTGAATCATTTTATAGCATGATGCCCTGTTTTAACTGTTTTATCTATTGTCAAGATTTTTAACCTCATGAACTCTGATTTATAGCCTCTAGTACTGTATTTGTCGCCCTTATTTTTGAAGATTCGGATATGATATTTTATTGTGTGTTATTTGTGATTTATGTATCGTTTTGATGGTACTTTTATGGTTTTTATTAACCGAATAAAGTGGTTTGATGATGATGATGATGATGACTTGAGTCACTTTTTTGTGTGTAGATTGTAATACTAGTACACTTCATGCACAACAACAACAATACAAACACCAATCACTCAGAGTCAGCGTCCAATGCATGCCATCATTACCTGTTCTTAAGGGGCAGTCCCTCTCGGCTCGGAAAGGAGGACAGCTATAGTCATGTTCTTTGGAGGGACTCGACGAGGCAGGCACACATTTCTTGTACTATTCTCCATCCAATGTCTGGCTTGAGGGAAATGGATTTAGGGTGAGTCAGGATGGAGCAGGACTCGGAGGAGTGGACTTACTTCTTTAATGACTGCACACAGTTGCAACTCCAATCCGGCAATAAAAGAGTAAGACGGTGGTGATGGATTTGTTGTGATTCGAACCAGAAAGACAGAGGCACAAACAAATAATGAAAGTAAATAAGGAAGAAAGAAAGTAACAAGTTGAACTTGAAAGCCTAGTTGTCAGGGAAGTAGAGCTCGACCTCAAACTCTGGTGGTTCACCCAGAAGTAGGTCATCTAACACACTACTTCCATGACCTAAGTCGCTGTCATCATCTTCCTGCTGTGCTACTTCTGGTATGGTGTAATCCGGTGGTATAAAGTGCTGATTCATTTTGATCATTGTTAACCTTTCCATGTTTTGGGGCGAGAGATTTTCACTGTTACAACAGCACCAGCAGCACTGAAAACACGCTCTGAAGAGACACTTGCAACAGGGCAAGCCAGATAGTTTATCGCCAGCCGGCTGAGCACTGGTCATTGGCCCCTTTTCCCAAACCAATACACCAACGGGTTTTCATCAATGTAGACCTCTGTTGGGTCATCCAGATAGGCCTGGACCATCCGCTCAATGCTCAGGGGTCCTCCGCTTTGCTCTGCCTCTTTTGCTTTCGCCTCAGCACTGGACCTAACAAGCCCTTGCCGTACATACCATTCCTGTGCCGATTTTACTGGGGATGATGATCCTGTTCTTTCTGTTGTTGATGTTGTTCTTGATGCTGTTGGTGGTTTTGACTGCTGTGAGCCAACCGCACTGCCCTCAGGCTCTGAAGTTGAACTTGACACAGGCGACGCCGGCTGCCCTGCAGTACTTGTTGTGGGCTGGAGTAGCTTTTTCTAAGCAACTGGCTTCCGCAGCTATCCAAGTTTTATACTTGGCAACATCCACTTCTGAAAAAGGAATCAATGTGTTAGTGTTCAGTACTGCTTTGTACCGTGGATCCAGAATTGTGGCAGAAATGTAATGGTTGGATGACTCAATGCCTCTTTACACCCTTGTATTTTCGGATAAGCGAAGGGTTAAGCTCTCCACCAACTCATATGCTTCTTTTTTTTACTCCACACCTGCGTACATTGCAGACACCCCCTTCAGCTGTTCCTGTAGCATGTGCAACAATGGAATAGCTTGGCCCATAGTACAGTCCTCCTTGCTGACTTCACGTGTGAAGAGCTCAAAAGGAAGTAGGATCTCTGTCAGGCATTTAACTAGGCCCCATTGGTCCATCTCAACGGTCATGCCTTTCACAGTAGCATCCCCTCTTTGCATGACATATTCATTGATTGGTCTGCTCAAACAGACGTTCAAGCATGTAATAGGTTGAGTTCCAACATGTTGGCAACTCCTGGATGAGTGCTTTAACTGGCACTCTATGCTCACATTGAATGATCCTCAGCTGCTTCCGGGCTTTAAAAGAATGGCTGAAATGTGTGCAGATTCTACTGCAGGTGGTCAGTAAGTCGCTGACTCGGTCTTCTTTTTCCAGAAAGTCTTGAACAATAATGTTAATGCAGTGCGCCAAACACAGGACGCTGAACTAGCCACCATCGTACATGGTCCTAACTATATTACTACCATTGTCTGTGGGAGCAAAACCAATGTTAAGCCCTCTTGGGTGTATCCATTCAAAGACCTTGATGTTAATCTCTTCCAAAATGTTTGCAGCAGTATGAGATTTCTCCATGGCGAACATGGCTACATTTGCATGTTTCCGAGTGGCATTAAAAATGTCAGCAGTGTCAACACCTGCAGATATATTTTCTCTAACCCCCACATAAGAGATCCAGTGTGCAGTGATGCACATGTAATCAGTGGCTTGGCAACTGGTCCACATGTCTGTTGTCAGGTGGATAGTGTGAACAGCACTCTGCTGCAAAGCTTGTCCAAGCAATTCCAGCACATCGTGATGTAGTGCTGGAACAGCAACTCTGTCAAAATAGGACCAGCTGGGAACCTTCCATTTCGGGCAGATGGTTGTCACAAAATCAAAAAAACCCACCCCTTCCACAAAAGAAAAAGGGAGAAGGTCCAGCGGGAACATTTTAGCCAGCTATACATTGTACAAACGTGCCATTGGGTGGTTGCGTTCATACTGCTCCTCCGACCTAAACATGCTAACAATGGTAACCTGGATTTTTTTCTTTTCTGGTGCCACTGATGCAGGTGACATCTTCTTGACGCCAGATGTTGTTAGGCTCAACACACGTTTCGTTGCGGTACTCTCTTGCCTGGGACCCCTTGGTGTCTCAGCCTGACCCTTACTCTTGTGCCACTGCGATGTTGCTGATGCGGATCTGGCCGGTACCACTGCACTGCTGGGGACAGGGCTACTTTGTGTACCAGAGAAAATGTCTCCCTCTTGTTCACCTTCCACCGTGATCGGATCTTCTACTCCTTCATCCCCACCAACAACAATGGGTGCAGTTTTTTGGCCGCTAAGGTGCGCCTCCCACTGGATCAAGTGGTGTTTTTTTAAATGGGTTGTTTGGCCTCCGGTACCATAGTTTGTACCAAGCGTACCCCGACTAACACCTTGTCCACAAATGGAGCATATCGCAATCTTTACCTCCTTACTGCTAACCGAAAAGAAGTCCCAAACTGGGAAGCTGAACTTTCTCGAGCTGCTGGTGCCACTTTCAATGCTGGATGAACTGGTAGGTGGGCAAGGAGTTTGACTCTCTGCAGTACCTACTTCTACTGTGGTGGTTGTGCTGGATGTAGGTCGCTGCCGGGCCTTTGCAAATGCAAATATGGAAGCTGGAGGTAGTGTTATCTGTGCTGGTGGTATCCGTGCCACATCCCTCCCAGCAATTTTTAGATGGGGTAATGTCGGTCTCCACTGCGGCGGGACTAATGTCCATGATGACTGGGTCATCATCATCATCATCCTACTCTTCTACATCTACCTCCATAACACTAAGGCTTTCTGGAACCTTCCTTTTCCCTAGCCTTGTCTCATGGTGTGTCTCACTCTCAGACTGAGGTGGTGGCTTCCAAGTGGCATCCAGATCATCAGAATGGGGACGTGCAGAAGAACTCGATGGACTAACCCTCCTTTTCCTTGCTGGGGATCTGGAAGCCAATGGATCTTCTGAAAGAGTGGCTTGCTCTTCTTCTTCCTCTGCAGGAAGCTCGATTTCCTGAACTGCCCCTACTTCAGGAGGAACAACTACTATTGTGGGCGGTGGTTGCGGCTGTTGTTGTCCACTTATCTGAGCTTCCTACGTTGATTGGGTACTACTTTGCGATAACGATAAGTCAATTTCAACATCACTGCTCGTTGGCGTGATTAGACTGGCTGCCTCTGTGACAGACATGGGCTTGGGCCTAGGTTTAAGGGATGGGTCCACTGATGCGGTGGTGCTGCTCCCAGCTTGCTCCCTGGACACCACTGCTGCAGGCACAGTTGTAGGTTTCCCAAAAAAGATCTTGGGCGGCACACCAGTCTTGGTAAGTGGCAGTTCCATCTTCTCACTGGCAACTTTCTTGGTACTGGGGGACCTGGTACCTTTCTTTGGAGCCATCTTCTTCAGATGTCAGCAGCACGCAGTGGCACAAGTTGAAGAGATGTCTGTGGTCACACGTCACGTGACGTCGTGCGCAGCAGCACTTCTGTCTGGCAGTACAATGGGTGATTACTGATGATGACGCCTCCTCCTCTTTTGTGCACCTAGAAGCAAAGAAGCAAGAAGAACATCAGTGAAACGTGGCATTTATTGTTGTGGTTCAATTACTACTGGTACAAACAAGCAAATATAATATATAACTTAGTGTGTGTTCACACTTGTTAGTGTTATTATTAATATTATTAAATTTTATTAACTCAGAGTCAGTTATTAAAAAAAACGTAACAGTGTAGCCATTTGGGAGACTTTGACAACAAGGGCTTTCATGGTGTACTGTGTACACTCAGGAAGGATAGGAAAGAAGAAGAACAAAAACAAAAATACAAATGTAATGGATGGAACCTGTTTGGCATTGTGCATCACGTGGGATGCAGCATTCAGGGAGCTGCAGCTGGCAATGGGGATGGAAGCAGTAAGCCTAGAGGAACAAAGGAAAGACATGCAGGCCTATGGGCTGGCAAAAGCAGCACACTAGTACACCACAAAATGGCCACCAACCACATGGTCACTCACAACAAGCAGGAGGCCTGGAAAACAATGAACTCAAGCAGGCCTATAAGGCCAGACAAAGGAGGCATGCTAAACAACACAGCTTTAATGCAACAATGCAAAAACGAAAATCCACAGGGCTAAAAAAGGTTTGCAAGTTACACAACAACCACACCACACACATCCAGCAAAGGCATTTAATTAACACACACGAAAAAAGTGAAATGCCCCCCAAAATACACATTTTGCAATTCAATCCAATGCCATCCATGCCCTAAATGATGTTTTAATTCAACAGACACCACAGAAACATTTGTTTCATGCACCCATGAGTAGCTCTGGGCCTATTGGTTGGAAAACCCATTGGCAGACTAGGCCAAATAGTAAATCAATTCAAATCAATAATATTGCAAATGTATTAGAAAATGTAGTGAACTGTGCTGCATTTTTTTGCTGGGTAAAAAAAGAAATATTTGCATGCAAAACAACACCAACAAGGCATGGCCACCACAAAGAAATCTTGCAGGCCTAATGCAGAAGCACACTGACTGCCTTCACAAAATGGCCGCCAGGCACATGGCCAGGCCACCACAACAACAAAAAAGGGAAGACAGACAATGCAGGCCTGTGGCAAAAGCACACTGGCTGCCTTTACAAAATGGCCACCAGCCACATGGCTAGGCCACAACAACAAGAAAGGAAAGACAGACAATGCAGGCCTATGGCAAAATCACACTGGCTGCCTTCACAAAATGGTCGCCAGCCACATGGCCAGGCCACAACAACAACAAGAAGTAAGCCAAGAGGAACAAAGGAAAGACATGCAGGCCTATGGCGAAAGCAGCACACCAAGTACCACCACAAAATGGCCACCAGCCACATGGTCACTCACAACAAGCAGGAGGCCTGTAAAACAATGAACTCAAGCAGGCCCCATATGGCCAGACAAAAGAGGCATGCTAAACAACACAGCTTTAATGCACCAATGCAAAAACGAAAATCCACAGGGCTAAAAAAGGTTTG
Organism: Calotriton arnoldi; assembly: GCA_963921515.1. Classification (NCBI taxonomy): domain Eukaryota; kingdom Metazoa; phylum Chordata; class Amphibia; order Caudata; family Salamandridae; genus Calotriton; species Calotriton arnoldi. The sequence continues at coordinate 1,211,948 of CAWUFW010003913.1, read as the reverse complement.
CAAGTTGCACAACAACCACACCACACACATCCAACAAAAGCATTTAGTGAACACACACGAAAAAAGTGAAATACCCCAAAAAAACACATTTTGCATTTCAATCCAATGCCATCCATGCCCTAAATGCTGTGTAAATTCAACAGACACCACAGAAACTGTTGTTTCATGCACCCAGGAGTAGCTCTGGGCCTATAGTATTGGCATTCTACTGGGCTAGTGAATTAAATAAATATTGCAAATTAATTAATTTCAAAAGTTGGAGAAAATACAGTGAACTGTGCAACATGTTTCTTTTAAAAAAGATGAAAAATTACTTACAAAGAAACAACTAGGCTCCTACTGAACTACAAGCCACCCACCACAATAAATTTAAAAAAAACTATGAAAAGTACAAAAAAAATGTAGGTACAATGCCCCAATCAAACAAACAACACCAATTTTCCAACTTACTTGTGAAATCTCAGATTCAAAAGTCCTCAAATCCAATGATATATGATGCAGCAGCCACAAAGAGTGATCCTTCCAGCTCCAAATCCAAATGAAAAGTGAACAGGAGATGGACAAATTACTGGGATGAGCCAGCTGGACAGGAACAGGAAGGTGGAGACCTGGGATACTTCCTTCCTGTTAAAAAAAGAAAAAGAAAAAGAAAAAGGACTCCTTGCACAAAAAAGTACAGCCAAATGTCAATCTGAGGAGTTTTTTTAATCCAAATCACCGTTTCGAGAAGGTTTTGATGCTGCTCGAGGGAGATTCTTCTCCAGATTGCAAATTCTGCATGTTCGGGATCGCGATCTTCGCAAAACTTCCACCGGAAGTCCGATGGCGCGCCCGAATGACGTGTTCGCGATTGCACACTCTCGCGGGAATGTGTGGCCAGCTACCAATTCTGGTGCCACTCGCGAACAGATGGCAAATCTCGTCGGCGATCGCAGGCATCCTGGTAAGTCACTCCCACGTGCGTGAAAATGCATTTTGAAATCGCGAACACAAGAAAAACTCTGCACCGCTGCTGAGCGCGGAGTTTTCGGTAACTCCGCGTTCTACGTGAGCGGAGCGGATTTTACGCCCAGGGTTACTCTGCACCAGTACACCACCACCTCAGCATCACTCAGCACCACCTCAGTCTGCTCTCAGAATCTGGCATCTGTTGATTCTCCCCTAGTGTCCGTCTGCTGCTAGTGTTGTAATACAGGTACTATTTCCTAACCTACACCCTCCAGTTGTTTATGCCCCCCATAACAACAAAAAAACTATAATAAACAAACAACCATTGGAACAGCCAGAAAAAAGTTGCTGGCATTGCAAGGACAAAAGGTAACTGAAGACATTTTTTATTGTAAATAATTTTTTTAATATGGTCGTTCAGGTGTACATAATGCCTTCTTGGTCATATAAGGTAACAAAAATGCTTCTGACCCTTTTTTATTATAACTTTTCATCATTCAGCTCAGCAGCCACAGTTCTCTACAGCATAGCTTAAAGACATTGGCAAAGTCAATATCTCTGACTAAACACTTATAAGGTCCCAAAGGTGAGACCTATTGGCTATGTCAGTGCTTGTTTACACTTCTTAGTCTGCTGTCTGATGGTGTCTTGGCTGCGAGTGTGCTGAGAACTACTAAAGATGTGGATCTTCTATGCAAGATAAGCGGTGGTGCTGGTTGGCATGGCTTTGTAAATGATACAGCTGGTTTTGAAGATGGTGCGGACCGGCAAGGGGAGCAAATTGAGCATTAACAGTACAGGGGTGATGCAATCAGATTCCTCCAGACCCTTACAGGAAATGGGAATTCATAATCTGAAAACATGTTACAATGTGGTGCTAGCATAGTATTGCCACACTCTTTTGGAAGTGTTTCTATATCTAAATTATTGAAAATGAGGATGAAGAAGTAAATCAATTGTTATATCGATGTCTCGCATGAGTGCAGTAGAGGACAGAACCAGGGAATCTTTGAATAGGACACTCATTGTGTAGTGTTGTTCAGAATTACAGTTTGGAAGTGCAGGCTGGTATGTCAGGAAGGTATACTATGCTTCTGTTAAACTAGGGGGTGCTTTTGAGTGCAAAAGGCAAATGTGGGTGTGAACACACACAGTTTTTCTGTCAGAAAAATAAATTGGTGGTAAAATAACCTTGTATTTATGCTACTAAAATTGCTAACTGAGAGCATTTATGTTATGGTTATCAATGCCATTACCAAAAGCCTGAATTCCTTTTGCTCAAAGGCTTCCTGTCTGAGCAAATTTTCAGTGCAAATTTCGTGGTAAATATTCGGTAGTAAGCACCCACACAAGCTATGTGAGATGCTTGTGATATATGGTATGCAGGTGTGTTGGCACAAATGTGATGCTGGAGGGTCATTATTTCTTGCCAGCATGCTGTCTTTGCTCTCGTTGTCTATTTGATGTCACTCAGAACAGTTTAGTGAAAAACATCCAGGTAATTCACCGTTACCAATCTAAAATTCCATATATTTTTGCACAATATATGAAGATCTCACCTGATTTAGGGTGCAGTGGTCAAACGGATATATTCTCAATCTGAATTTCTTTTGTATTGGCAAAATGCAGAGTTTAGTGGCCCAATATTATATCTTGTGATAATCTTGTGATAAGCTAATACATTTGGGGCAAGTGATTTGGGGCTGCTGACCCCCCATTGACCCCATCAGATAGGCTCTGGACAGCTCAGGTTGTCTCCTCTCTGGATTCAGCAGCTCATTTATGAGGTTGCTTACGGTCCGCCCGCTTCAGTGTCCAGCACACAGGTAAAACAAATCCTGTGTGCCCACGGCAAGAACATGCAGTCATAGCATGAAGATGTCTGCTGCGATTCACATAAAATGGACTCCTTCAGCTGGAAACTAATAGACCCTCCCCAGGAAAATACATTTGCTTCACTATAATGTACATCTTCTCAGACAAACAAAGTACACAGAAATGAGCAGGCCAAGCAGTGCTCTGGGGATGGAGCGGCTTGCTGTAAGTCACTCCCCCGAGTTTTCTTCTGCGCTCAGAGTTCCTGCTTCCTCATGGTGCACTGGAGGCCCCTCAGCAGTTCCACCTCAACACTTTATCCTCATTGTGCTTCCAGACAGTTGCCCCAGGAATGCTTCACCAGTCAGAAGCAGGACAGAAATCCTGGCAGGCGACTCTCCTGGTGTCACTGGCCCATGCAAGCATCTACAGTTGCCTTCTCATCTCTTCTCCAGTGAGATCTCAGACAACTCTCAATGACACAAAGAGTAAACTAAAGCTGTGTTATTCTACACAGCACTAAGGTGGGACTGTAACTATGTGAGAACTAGGCACCCTAAGGATATTTATACATATGCGCTGATAAGCACAAGTCCCTACAAGTATGGAACCACAAAGCGCGCAATTTATAGGCAGGAATTATAGCACAGGCCCAGGAAACGTATCCGCGCTTGGGGAAGGCAAATAGAGGCTGCCTCTCTCCTAGACATATTCTGGGTGCACATTTGCTGTATATTTTCCCAAAAAAATTGAAACGTAAAGAGAACAGGGTAGGTTCAAGTTAAACTGAATAAACAAACTCATTCATCTTTCACTCCCACTAGAAGTAATGCTGGAAAAGTAAATCAAGCATAAACCTCAGGAAAAAAACAGCCTTATCCACTGAAGGTGGCCCTACTCCTCTTAGTTGCAAATCCACCAAAACTAGAAGGTTGGGGTACTTCGAATGACGGCATGAGAGGTCTGAGGCTCAAGAGATTATCTGCCACAGGCTTCTGCATTACACAATGAAGGTTTCCTTGGTGCAGACAAACGAACAAATGTCCATGTTAGAAAATCCAGCTGATTCAAGACAAGAAGACCATCATAAAATCCATCAATCAAGAACCTTACAGAGAATGAAGACATGAGGGTACTCAGGATTATTGACTCCTTCGGTGTGGCTACATCTCAAGGCTGGCCCAGGATTAATCAGGCAACAGGACATTAAAAGAAATCCCAGAATAAAATCAGGGTTGAGGTATTCAAGGATCTGTTGCTTGTGCATTATTGTGGGCTGTGGGAAAACTGTCTTCCTTATTTCCTGGAGGACATTGGAAAACAACTTTCAGAGCTGAAGATTATTCTGCGCTTAAGGAATGGATAATAAAAGGATGACAGAGAATCCTGCTCTTCTAGGAGACAACACTGAGGTTATTGTGAATAAATAAAACATATGTTTTCAAGCTACCCACTCTATACTTGATGGAAAGCTAATTATTGTGAAGTAAACTATTTTGGCCCCCCGCACCACCGGTACCTCATGTCTTCCTCCACAGTATAAACGTGATGGATAATGTGACAAATACTGCAAATCAATAAATAAGCAAAAAAGCTGCAGCATTGCATAATTCCAGTGACCCTGAATATAATGTATCCTATGAAGAGAGAGAGAGTGATAGATATTGGGAGAGAGAGAGAGAGAGAGAGAGGGGAAGTATATCTGTGTGTGTGTGTACACTGATTAATTAAATCATCTTCTAGTGATGTTACTAATTATATTTCCAACATGCTTGCTGCAGAGTCTAAGCATATTGTTCTGTTACTTTATGTATTGTTGTCATATTGCAGAGGCACTGCCCTTAAGTTGTGGCAAAGCACCTTGCATGTGTGACTATCGAGTATACAGGAGTTCCATCACAGATACAGCAAGCTAGTTGCTGCATTACCTTTAGAGTGGCCTCAAGGCTCTGCAGACCAAGGGTTTTTTCAGGCCCTTCTAGAATTTTAGGAAGGGTGTTTAGGGCAGGGGGTTGGATGAAGCAGGTTTTAGAGGTTGTATGTGTAGTGTTTTGCCCCCAAAACATTTCTATACCAAATAGTTTATTATATGAAGCATCCCTGCCATGTCTCGTTCACCTGATAGGTGTGACCTGGTTGGAGAGGTCAGATGGTAAAACCTACATTGTCTCACATGATTCTTTTCAAGTTTTATTTTAGAAAATGTGCACTCATTCCATCAAATATCTCTGTTGGAAATTTTAATTAACAATTTAGTCATGTGGTTTGTTCGACTAACATCCCCTATAGTAAAAAAAATTTTAAAATCTTAAATGGGTGTGCTCATCTTCAATTTTTTGTGCAGATCAGCTATGGTTCTACGCTCACAACACTCACCGACAAGCTTCAGTTTCCTTCCTTCATGTGCACCGTCCCTGCCAACTCATTACAGATCATTGCCCTGGCGCGCATAATGAAACATTTTGATTGGACGTGGGTTGCAGTGGTCACTTCTGATGACGATGCTGGTGTGCAGGAAGGTCAGGACATAAAGAAAGAGATTGAGAGAAATGGTGGCTGTGTGGCATTCATGGAAAAAATACATTTGAGCTACTCCACAGAGAAGATTTACAGATTGGTTGAAATGATCCGCAGCTACCAAGTCAAGATAATAATAATTAACACCTCTGAAGTTCACACCAAGATGTTTCTTGAGACCCTTGCATCACAGAATGTAACAAACAAAGTGTTGGTGTTCTCAGAATCCTTCACGCTGACCCCCGGCCTCTTCAGAAAGGAAGCCTGGAGAATATTCAACGGATCCATTGCTCTCTCCCCCCATGCCATGGACATGCCAGGATTTGTTGGGATTCTCCACTTGCTCCATCCTTCCAGACTGCCAGGTGATATTTTCATTAACATGTTCTGGGAGAAGCTATTTAACTGTAAATGGCGAGGTCTCAACGAGACAGGGCCTGCTAACAGTGTAGATCCTACTAAGAAGACAGTACTTTGTGCAGAGAATCAGACCTTGGAAGATCTAGACATGTCTTTTTTTGAGATGGACGACATGAGTTACACTTACCACATCTACCTGGCAGTCTACGCCTTTGCTCATGCCTTACACTCTCTGGTGTCGTGCCAGCCGGGGAAAGGACCTTTCATTAAGGGCACATGCGGAAACATTCAGAACCATCAGCCATGGCAGGTAAGTGGGCTACTCTGCTCTTTCTGTAAATGTGACAAGTTAACTTATCGCTGTTGTCTGATGTGAGATAAAGGGGATAAGAAACAAATACATTAAATATTCCAGTGTTTTTGAAGTTTTAGGAAATGACTACTTAGAAAGGAAAAGAAAGATGTTGTTACTATGGGGCTGATTACGACATCGTATCGGGGATTGGGACCGCCCGTCTACAAGGCGGCGGTCCCACATGGGTAATTACAATGCAACCACCACCACGGTGGTCGCAATACCTATATTTTACATTGCGGCGGGTGCTGCTGGCTGCAGCACCCGCTGCAATGTAAAAATGGGACATGTAACATATCCCTGCACTACGTGGCAGGCACCATGCGGTGCCTGCCACATGGTACAGAGATATGTAGGGGGGCACCACTCCAGTGCCCATATCTGGGGTGCAGGAGGGAAAGGGGGGAAAATGAAAAAAATGTTTAATGATGGGCTGCCTTAAACCAAATGGTGAGGCAGCAAACACATGCAATGGGAGTCTTGTGTTCTTTGACACATTCCTTCCTGCAGGGTAGCTGGTGAGCAATGGCGGGAATGATATTTGAAATATGTTGACTCCAATGTAACAGTTAGAAGATCATTGATTTTACGGTTTTGTTTGCCTGGGTAGAAAACAATACAATATAATATGATGGTGGGAGACATGTACAAGGCTCCATAATTTACATAATAATTTCTGTAATTGATTTATCTAGTTGTATACTTGGGTGTTTCACATATTTACTATAGATATGGTTCAGCATCATCATTCCTCAAGTAGCCATCTAGCAGTTTTGATTGTTATGTAAATGGAAACAAATAAAATGAATTAATTGTAGCACTGCTGGAACACTAATGACAAGAACCAACTATCGAGTATATTTAAAAAAAAATTATATAAGATCTGCAGAGTGGCTGGAAGCGGGCTAAACCTTTGTCTAGCTGAGCTCTATTGAGACCTGTCAATTGTAGGCTTAGCATTTCTTTGGACGCAGATAAGCATAAAATATACAGAAAGGGGAAAGGAACACCTGTTGCCGGGATGCTTATTAACACCTTCATGCTCCACCAAGAGGATATGACCAGATCCTTAGAGCGGATCACTGTCACTATATCGAAACCAAAATTATTGTGATACGGAAATATCATGTCAAAAATATCGATCCCAAAAATATGGTTTTTCTAACAAATAGTAGTAAGTACAAAAATATCGAAAAGGTATATATTATTTTACACTAATATCGAAAAATATATACAATAATATCATTTTAATACATACATAGTTAAAAAAGTAAATATTAAATATTTTATAATATAACATTACTATAATGTAAATTAAATATGTTTAGGTAATATTTAAGCATATATAAATACAAACCTATTTAAAGAAACACACACATATGAATATGTGTAAATATACACATATATAATACAAAACTATTTTAAAAAATAATTATAATCTAAATGTTATATTTCTAATGTTTTTCAAATATACCAATATCAAAACTTAATATATATATATATCGTTTATTTGTTACATTAATTAATTATTTGTATGTGTATCATACATATATATATATTACCTACTGGCGGTCACCAGTAGGTAGTTATAGTTAGGACCTAGTTTCCATAGGAAAAGCATTTTTTGATTTGCCAATATCTTTAGCGCCGTCTGACGAATCTTCGCGAAATTTTCAAAACTAATGGTTCGCTCAGGTCAGCTCCTGTCCTAAACGTTTCGGGGCGATTCATCAAGCGGAGGCCGAGAATAAAGGGGGGTCCCAAAACGCATTTTCTCCATGTTAATTTCCATAGGAAACTTTAGACAAAGCTACAGCCCAAACTGCTGAACGGAACTACACCAAATTTGGCAAAAAGGTGGATCTTGGTTCAGAAAGCGACCTTTTTTTTAAATGGTGTAAATCCATTCAGTAGTTCCCAAAAATAAAAAAATATCGATATCTGTGACCGAGGAGGACTCGCGAACCCTCCCGACCACGAGCTTCATTCTGATTGGCTGCCAACACTCCAAATCAAGAAGTGTTGGCAGCCATCTTGTGACTCGGTTTTACCGAGCCACAAGAAAAAAGGGAAGAAAATGGTAAAAAAAAGAGAAGGGGGCAGGGTAGAAACACCCTGACCCCCTAGGCCTGGTCCCAGCGTGAATCCTGACGAAAATTCTTTTACAAAAATGAAGTGCGGTCTCCCTGGAGGTTGTGTGTAGTGGAATTATGTGGTATGATGTGCAGTGAAATTATGTGGATAGACTTTGACTTCGATGGGGATGGAAGGTATGTGGTATTTAGTGCATAGGAATTATGTAGAGTGGGATTATGTGTTATGGAGAGTAATTATGTGGTATGGTAGTCTGTGGTGTGGAGTGGTAACCTCAGGTTTAGTCTTCCTCATTTCCATAGAAGCTAAACTATAAACTCAATGAGACAAAAAAAATGAAGGAACCACTGACGAGCACTTCTGGACCTAGTCAGAGGTATGAGCAGGGCCACTGCAATTATGTGACTGTTTGGCTGCACCGACTTTTACACAATTATACTTTTTCCGCATTTGCCACATAATCCATCATCTGCTGCATAATCTGCAGATTTGAATTAAAAAAACATGTTTCTAGCTCAAACTGCTCAAACGCTACCAAAAATGCAGCGACAAGTGTTACAGCGTGGTGGAAGGCCCTTTGCAAACCTAGAATGGTCACTTGTTACTTATTGCTAAATGTGGGTATTAAATTGGTACTAATGGTGTGCAAACCACTCTTGCTTGTTTCTGCGCCTCTCTTGCCTCTTTCTGCATTTCTGTTGCTTCTTTCTGCACCTTTTTTCCCTGCACTTCTTTTGCCTCTTTCTGCTCATCTCTTCCACTTTCTGCACCTCTCTTGCCTCTTTCTGCACCTCTCTTGCCTCTTTCTGTACCTCACTTGCTTCTTACTGTACCCCTCTTGCCTCTTTCTGCACCCTTCTTCCCTCTTTCTGCACCTCTTTTGCTTCTTTCTGCACCCCTGTTCCCTCTTTCTGCACCTCTCCTGCCTGTTTCTGTACCTCTCTTGCCTCTTTCTACACTACTCTTGCCTCTTTATGCACCTCTGTTGCTTCTTTCTGCACTTCTCTTGCCTCTTTCTGCACCCCTCTTGCCTCTTTCTGCACCTCAGTTGCTTCTTTCTGCACTTCTCTTGCTTCTTTCTGCTCCTCTGTTGCTTCTTTCAGCACCCCTCTTGCCTTTCTGCAACCCTCTTCCCTCTTTCTGCACCTCTCTTGCCTCAGTCTGCCCACCTGTTCCCTCTTTCTGCACCCCTTTTGCCTGTTTCTGCAACTCTCTTGCCTCTTTCTGTAGTTCTCTTGTCTCCTTCTGCACCTCACTTGCCTTTTTCTGCAACTCTCTTGCCTCTTTCTGCAGTTCTCTTGCCTCCTTCTGTACCTATCTTGCCTCTTTCAACACTTCTCTTGCCTGTTTCTGCACCTCTCTTGCCTCTTTCTGCACCTCTCTTGCTTCTTTCTGCACCCCTCTTCCCTCTTTTTGCACCTCTGTTCCTTCTTTCTGCACTTCTTTTGTTTCTTTCTGCACATCTCTTGCTTATTTCTGCACCCCACGTGCCTCTTTCTGCACCCCTCTTCCCTCTGTTTGCACCTCTGTTTCCTCTTTCTGCACCTCTGTACCTTCTTTCTGCACTTCTTTTGTTTCTTGCTGCACATCTCTAGCTTCTTTCTGCACCCCTCCTGCCTCTTTCTGTATCCCTCTTGCCTCTTTGTGCACCTCCCCTACCCCTTTCCGCACCCCTCTTGCCTCTTTTTGCACATCTGTTGGTTCTTTCTGCCCTGCTCTTGGTTCTTTCTGCACCTCTTTTGCAAATTTCTGCATCCCTCTTGTCTATTTCTGCATCCCTCTTTGTCCACCTCTCTTGCTTCTTTCTGCACTTCTCTAGCTTCTTTCTGCACTGCTCTTGCTTCTTTCTGCACCTCTCTTGCACATTTCTGTATCCCTCTTGCCTCTTTCTGCACCCCTGTTCCCTCTTTATGTACCTTTCTTGCCTGCGTATGCACCTGTCTTGCCTCTTTCTGCACCTCTGTTGCTTCTTCCTGCACTTCTCTTGCCTCTTTCTGTACCCCTCTTGCCTCTTTCTGCACCTCTGTTGCTTCTTTCTGCACTTCTCTTGCTTCTTTCTGCACCCCTCTTGCCTCTTTCTGTACCCCTCTTGCCTCTTTGTGCATCTCTCCTGCCTCATTCTGCACCTCTCTTGCCTTTTTCTGCAGTTCTCTTGCCTCTTTCTGTACCTCTTTTGCTTCATTCTGCACTTCGCTTGCCTCTTTCTCAACTCCTCTTGCTTCTTTCTGCACCTCTGTTGGTTCTTTCTGCAATGCTCTTGCTTCTTTCTGCACTTTTGTTCCAGATTTCTGTATCCCTCTTGCCTCTTTCTGCACCCCTCTTCCTTCTTTCTGCACCTCTCTTGCCTCAGTCTGCCCACCTGTTCCGTCTTTCTGCACCCCTTTTGCCTGTTTCTGCAACTCTCTTCTCTCCTTCTGCACCTCACTTGCCTCTTTCTGCACCTCTGTTGCAAATTTCTGCACCCCTCTTGCATCTTTCTGCATCCCTCTTACCTCTTTCTGCACTTCTCTTGCCTCTTTCTGCACCCCTGTTGCTTCATTCTGCACTTCTCATGCTTCTTTCTGTACCTGTCTTGTTTCTTTCTGCACCCTGCTGTCTCTTTCTGCACTCGTCTTCCCTCTTTCTGCACCTCTCTTGCCTCTTTCTGCACCTCACTTGCCTCTTTCTGCAGTTCTCTTGCTTCCTTCTGCACCTCTGTTGCTTCTTTCTGCAATTCTCTTGCCTCTTTCTGCACCCCTCTTGCCTCCTTCTGCACCTCTGTTGGTTCTTTCTGCACTGCTCTTGCTTCTTTCTGCACCTCTCTTGAAAATTTCGGCACCCCTCTTGCCTCTTTCTGCACCCCTTTTCCTTCTTTCTGCACCTCTCTTGCCTCTGTCTGCACCCCTGTTCCCTCTTTCTGCACCTCTTTTGCCTGTTTATGCAACTCTCTTGCTTCTTTCTGAACTTCTCTCACCTCTTTCTGTACTCAAATGGGACATGCAAGCTGTCAAGTTTAAAGGTCTGTGTGCTCTCGTGACTGAGGTATATGAGGTATATGTGTACTTGTATATGTATTCTTACATGTGTTATGCATCTGAAGATGGTAGCTTAAAAAGAGGGTAACTTCTCCGATTGGTGGTCAAATCTTCTCAGTTCTGCTCTGTCATGCGGTTGCACAGGCAGACATGTCTTATGTATACATGTGTCATAGAGCCCCTCAAATATACTATTGAATACCCATGTGCCCTGTATTGTGAGCAGAAAGAAATGCATACACCTTTTTTTACACAAATTTACTGAGTATGCTGTTTGAAACACAGGTATTCAAGTGTTTGTATGTTTATTTTCATTTAACATGTCACTAGGTAAAAGCATAGACATGCATGCATACCTTCACAAACTTTGTCAGACTTACAACAGTGATATGCTTAGGATTGCTGTTTTATATTTGGTAGGCCTAACATTCTGAGCAGTCGATTAATAGTGAACCGTCAAGAGAAAAGTGAGGTTTAAGACATCTTCGGAGAAGGATTAGTGATTAGGGTACTTTGTATGAGTCTGTTATAAGGTACAGTCAAAGTAGGCCTCTTTCTGCACCTCTGTTGGTTCTTTTTGCACATCTCTTGCTTCGTTCTGCACCTTTCTTCCTCTTTCTGGAGTTCTGTTGCCTCATTCTGCATTTCTCTTGCTTCTTTCTGCACCTTTCTTCCTCTTTCTGCACCTCTCTTGCCTCTTTCTGCACTTCTCTTGCTTCTTTCTGCCCCTTTCTTCCTGTTTCTGCACATGTCCTACCTATGTAGGCATAGTTAGAAATTAGCATTTAAAAAACCTTAGAAAATCAGTGATGTCATCAGTGATGTCATTTGAGATGTCATCAGTGATGTCATGAGTGATGTCACTGACCATGTCATGAGTGATGTAATATGTGATGTCATCAGCAGTGCTTTGCTGGGGCGCGAGTTATAGTTAGCTCTACTAACTATAACGGCCAAATTTCTCTGGTTTTATACAAGTGAAATGTCCAACTAACTATAACGTCCCTGAAACCTGTGGTTTTTTCAGGGAATTTCTAAGGTTTTTTTAAATGCTAATCCCTAACTATAATGTCCCTGAAACCTGTGGTTTTTTCAGTTAATTTCTAAGGTTTTTTAAATGCTAATCCCTAACTATAACGTCCCTGAACCCTCTGTTTTTTTCAGTGAATATATATATACACATAAAAATAATTAATAAATGTAACAAATAAACTGCAAATAAAAGTAAAATATTTCTAATATAATTATACATAAAACAGTAAACAATTTATAAAAATATTTTTACTTAAATATATTAAAAAGTACATTCATTTTATATATATAAAAATATAACATTAAATACATAAACACATAATAACGATAAATATGTAAACAAATCAAAAAAGACTATTAAACTTCAGTATGTGCAACAGTAGGGAAAGTGTTGGACTCAGAAGAGGCAAACTTTACTATTCCCACTCCGTCTGTATTACAGTAGGGAAAGCGTTGGACTCATAAGAGGTAACATTTACTATTCCCACTCCAGTGTGTGCAACAGTAGGGAAAGCATAGGACTCAGGAGGTGTAAAATGTACTATTCCCACTCCAGTGTGTGCAACAGTAGGGAAAGCGTTGGACTAAGGAGGGGTAACATTTACTATTCCCGGTCCAGTGTGTGCAACAGTAGGGAAATCGTAGGACTCAGGAGGGGTAAAATGTACTATTCCCACTCCAGTGTGTGCAACAGTAGGGAAAGCGTAAGACTCAGGAGGGGTACAATTTACTATTCCCACTTCACTGTGTGCAACAGTAGAGAAAGTGTTGGACTCAGGAGTGGTAAAATGTACTATTCCCACACAGTGTGCAAAAGTAGGAAAGGGTTGGACTCATGATGAATGGTTAAATTTACTATTCCACTTCAGTAGGTGCAACAGTAGGGAAAGCATTGAACTCACGAAAAGTTAAATTAACTATTCCCACACCAGTTGTTGCAACAGTAGGGAAAGCAATGGACTCAGGAGGGGTTACATTTACTATTCCCACTCCAGTCTATGCAAAAGTAGAGAAAGTGTTGGACTCAGGAGGGGTCACATTTACATGCCCACTCCAGTGAGTGCAACAGTATGGAAAGTGTTAGATTCACAAGGGGTAAAATATTCTATTCCCACTTCATTCATTGGTACAGTACTGAGAGAGCACTTCACTTCAAATAAATAACAAACATGTTTTAACAGCTTTGTTAAATACCCAAAAATATAAAATTCTAAATATAAAAATAAAATTTCTTAATTTTAGCCATAACTAAAAAATAACAAATATTGCAATTTTTAATAATTAACAATTAACACAAATAGTATTAATAGAATTAAAAAATCACACTATATTCCCACAAACATAACAGTCAACAATTAAATGTAATAGAAATAAACAAAGTATAACACAATTAAAATATTGAATAAAAAAATATCTTTTTTTAAATAAATGAATATTTTTAATATTTATGATTACTTAAATAACTTCCCCAATCCTCTACAAATTGAACAACGCACACCTAAAATATTACTTAACAAATATGATAAGTACACAATTAATATATTTATCAATTAAATATTTAATAATACAATAATAACTAATTATAAATACATTATTTCTTAATTAACTTCCCACCCTGTAACACTAAAAACACAACAACCCACACCTGACTTATAATTGAAACAATATCTTAATTGCACAATTTACATAAATAATTATCAGTTAAATAACTAGTTATAATTTAAATTAATTATTAGTGAATAATAATTGATTTGCTTCCCACCCTGTACCCCTATAATCACCACAACCCACACCTAAAACATAACTTTAAAAATACATTTTGTATGCAATTTTCATAACTAATTTTCAAATAAATAAGTAATAATTAAAATTAATTATTAATTGATTAAAATGTATTTACTTTCCACCCTGTACCCCTACAAACTCCAAAAATCTAAAATGTTATTAAAACATAAATAACTTACACAATTTACATAATAAATATCAGTTAAATAATTAACAATAATTAACCATTAATTATTAATTAATTATAATTAAATTACTTCCCACCCTATACCCCTATAAAACGTACAACCCGCTATTACACTAAAAATTACAATAAACAATTAATCTAAATTAAAAAACAACTAAAAATGTACAAACTTTATTAAAAAAATTAAGAATAAATATACAAACAAGTTGTAACATATACAATAAAAACATAAAGCTAAAATACATAAAAATAATTAAAAAAGGATATTAGCAAAAATATTTTTTAAACCTTATTAACATAGAAATTTTTAACATTAATATTAACAACATAGATACTTTGTGAACGATATTAACAACATAGATATTTTTGACATCGATATTACTTACCTTAGAAAAGTGATATTCTTGCATCATAATGTTTGTGGATCGTGATATTAAACACTTGATCTTTCTGCATGTCGATATCTTTTACTTGCTATTATGACCGAACCCCCTTGGAGCATCTGGACAAGACATTGACCAATATCTGCCTTGTGGATAAAATAAATAACCCCATGCATATTTACTGCATCAAATTCAGCGGATCAGGTAAGATCGAGGGATGGTCTCCTTTCACAATCAATGATACCTACCTTCTGAAGCACAGGCTGCAGTCTGTGAAAGCACATAGGCCGGAAGGACAGAGACCAGTTCTCATTCAAGTCCAGTAAAACTGACGCTTCAAAATATTGTATCTTGCATTCACAACACAGAAGGATAATTGGTAGTTCCATTTCCATTTGGCCTCATGGTGGGACATCCATTTCAGAGCAACAAAAATAGAACCAATGCAACAACAATGAGCAATAATACAGTTGGAATGCCTCCAAAATGCTTGAAAACAAGGAATGTAGAAAGGATGGAATAACTGCAAGTACAGCCTGGAACATAGAAACCAGTCCAGACGAGGAATGTGCTACTTGGCGATCAAAAGTTTCTCGGGCCGATGTAAAAGCCACATCAGTTCGAAACAGTAAGGCTTTAAGTCTGCTCAACCGATCCAAGTATATGGCATCCGCGGGGACCTTGGGCCACAAAGTAACTTTCCCAATTGTATATTTAGGAAGATACAAGTAATGCCTACAGCAAGTTAACACCCTGGAAACAGTGACCACATAGAGTACACCTGGTTTCAACCCGCAACAACTTTGATCATTTAAAAGTTAATTGCTCCCATTAGAAGGCAACAAAAATTCAGTCTTGATCAATTGTGCAGGAAAACCTTTTAAATAACATGCTAAGTTAACCATTGAGTGCTGTGGCAACAAATGATGGACAGAATGCTGAATGAATCAAACATTCACCCCCAGTCAAGAGATCTGGGTTATATGCATAGTTCGTTTGCTCACTACACCATCCCAGTTTGGACCCACCCATATGCAAATCAGTCTTGACCCTGTCCAGCCCGAAATGCCAAGCCGGATCCTCCCTAGACCGGAAACAAGCATCCTGGGACCGGTTTCGGGGTAACACCCCTCATCAGCCAGACTTGCTTGAATCCTTGGTCCTAGGATGCTTGTTTCCAGTCCAGGGAGGACCTGGCTTGGCAGTTCAGGCTGGACTGTTCCCATTGGGCGCAGGGTCAAGACTGATTTGCATATGGCTGGGTCCAAACTGGAATGGCATGGTGAGCAAAAAAACGATGGATTTAGGCCCAGATCTCTGTACTGGGTTGAATGTATGACATTGTTCTGCATTCTGTCCATCAATTGTTGTTTTTGCTTGAATCCAGTGGCACAGCGAGCAAAGGACCCACGTCTGGGCATACCCATCTCACTTAGGGCATATAATGCCATCACAGACAGGGATGCAGTAATGTTTACAATGGACAAGATTCTTTGGACCTTATGTGAGGAAGAATGGGGTGTTAACACCCCCAGCTACTAGTTCTGGAGAAGTATGATCAGGGAGATAGTGTCCTTTCAATAATACAAAGAAGACTGTAACAGATCCAATCCAAAAGGATGAGGAAAAATAATGAAAGGAAAATCCAACAAGAGGATCAAGAAGGAATAAGGTAAGTCTGTTTTAACCAAAGGAATAGCCCACGCACACCACGCAAGGAGGTATCTAAAGAGTCTGAAGAAAAATCATCAATGTTGATAAAATAGCCAGAGGGATTTTAACTAAAAACAGGGACCTCTTTATATGATACCTCCAAAGGCTTTTGATAATACATAAATTCATTGTAAGGAGCAGCAGTAGAAAACAGCAAACTCATGCCAGAAACACACCCTGTGTTTCCACTATCAATCTGATGAATCGAAAGTTCAGCACCTGAAGACCCCAGCCAGGGAGTAGCAAGAATACGACTACTTATTGCATGTAGAGGGATCTCTTCCAGGGTAGGGAGAGGTGAGAAGGAATTACCCATAAATAAATTGTGACTTACTGTGGAGAACTGGCAACATGGTGTAACTTGATTAAATACATTGAAGCTTGTCATTTTTGTTTACAACCAGCAAGCGGTGGTAAAATAACAGTTTGAGTACCTTGGATGGCAAGAACCGGCACTGGTAAGCGATATGATGTGCCAAACTCTTTTTTATTTGCAATCTTCTCTCAGACTAGATACACAACTTTAGGAATCCAGCCAGCAACTGCTGGTTGAACCTTCACTTAATCAGTGGCAGATTGTTCAGAACTTAAATTAGAATGTTGATCTCAGAAGTCTGGTAATTTCTGTAAGACAGCGAAACGCTCATTGATGTCAAAGGGTGGATCCTCTGCCACTGTGCAAGAGTTATCACAATCTGGTATGAACATTGGAATCCCAAATATTATTTCATATGGAGTCCAACCACCCAGCATTCATCTAGGCAGAATATTTAAAGCTCTCTGTGCACTATACAGGTGAGGAATCCAACTACGACCTGAACATAATACTCTAACTGTTAAGGACTGCTTTAAGTCACAGTTCTTCTGTTCTATCAAATTTCCCTCAGGATGATAGGGGGCGGAATAATGCACAGAAACACCCAGGGAGCCCATAGTGTCACAATATGTCTTAGAGGTGAACACCGGACCCTGGTCTGAGTGGAATACTACAAATGCATATGTGCCGATACAGACTTGCTAATTTTTAATAACAGTTTGAGCGTCAGCCAATCACTGCGGCCACACCCATAGAAATCGAGAACAAGAATCAACAGCCACCAAGCTATATTTGAAGGCACCATCCGTATGGAGTGGGCCACAATGACCTAAATAGAGACATTATAAAGGTCTATTTAAAACTAAAAGAGGTGTCTGCAGTGGTCGAGCAATGATAGAATCTTTAATTTGTTGACAAATATCACAACAAAGTACACACTTCCTGATCTGCTGATAAAGACCCTGCCACCAATATTGTTTTTGTAATAAAGAACCTGTAGCCACCACACCTGCATGGGAAGAAGCCAAACCCTCATGAGTAGCTATTATTTACTCTAACCTGCGGTTCCGGTTGGGATTCACTCAATCACCCACCCCAGGAATGTGAGCAAAGGGAAATATTTGAGGACTCAATAGATAGGAGTTATTATCTGAATAGCCTTCAGGTAAGGGCTTGCCACATAAATAACAACAAAGACCTAATCTGATCGGGCCAACGAATCCTGTTCACTTCATGAGTGGGAATGGAAGTTTATTTTCTTCCTCGACAGCAACCCTTCATATTTTATAGGTATTGTCCCAACTCATATTCGCCCTATATTTAATTATAAAAGAACCAACCCATGAGTCAACAGTCACTGTGTTCACATAACATACCCTGTACTTTAACAGGTATACATAACACATAAATGTGAAAAAAATTGTGAAAACACGAGGTAGCACCTCACGTGCGCACCACCAAAGGAGCTTACTGGTTAATTATCACCAGTCATGCCCACGTTTCTCATCATTGGTTGCTACCTCGCAAACAAAGATAAACAAAATCGGTGTCCAGAAACCCAGTGAAAACCAGTGAATATGTGTATACAATAACACAAATCAACCCCGTGTGAGTAAAATTGAAATAAGCCAACTCAGTCACCAGGGAGCCACTTTTATTCTCAACTCGAGGGCTTATTCAAAATAAAAACATACTGCATGTTTGCAGACCATATAATGTTGGGCCGACATGTTTCATTGCCTGTAAATTGTAATGGCAATTTCTTCAGGGCACGAGGGCCTTGTCCACCTTTTCTGGACCCTTATTGTGAACACGCAGTGACCGGTAGCAGCCAAAGCCTCTCGTACCAGCTAACCACCATGTCACAAAGGGACTAAATACTATTAATAGCCCTGTTTCATGTAAGAGGACACATATGTTGTCCGTATTCGCGTCTGCCACCCGACGAGCCTCGTCTCATTCAGAAGGGCTTGCCACAGCCAAAGCAGTGACCGCAGCAATTATGTCATCATCTATCCTTGTATGTGAACGAGTAATCGCAGCTACTAACACTGTCCAAACAGCCACCTTCGCAGGTTCATTAGCCAATTAATTAATTCCTGTAATGTGTATACCAACACACTGATGGCTCGATGTATGAATCACTTGAGCCCGTGGCAAAGCATCTTTTAGAGCCACCACTTTCCCCCCAAAGAAGCTTATGTTTAATAGAATTTCCTTCAGAGTCTCTGAATCCATTGAAGCGCCAATAAGGTAAATTATTGTTAAAGGCCTGGACACAGTAATAGGAATCACACACTAGCGTGGGGAATTCTGAATTCGTATTCTGCAAAGCCAGAACCAAAGCTTTCAATTACCCCTGCTGAGTGTACAGTCACCTAAGTTTCTGTATATGTTTTTTGTGCCTGAAAAACTCAATTTTTCATGACACCCTTAACTACAACACATACAGCTGAGTACTTATACTTTTTACCCCTCGCAGACTGGGCTAAACAATAAGTATAGATTTTGAAAGCATACTCATCTAGAGGCTAAATTGCATTAGAAATGGGGTAATCCTGTTCATACTGGAGATAGGCCTGGGTCCTCAAATTAAGGTAAAAAATGTGATCTACATCAGTAGCTGTCAAGGAAGAGGCCCACAGGATCCATGCAGGAATCATGGCTTCCACGTTTGGGACACTGACTTTGGTGATGGCATCTAAAGCTGAAACAGGAGACACCACAATTATGCGCTTACCCTGAGCCAATGGACGTTCCTACAGGACAGCTGTCTGAACTGCAGTCAAAAAACTTCTGTCGATGCAAAATGCATTTCCACATTGGAATATAAATGCAATTTATAAGTAAACAGCACTGTTTCTCCTTCATTAAATAAAACCTATATGTAACAGCTGGAACCCACAATTATGTGGATCACTAAATTAACACAAGTATGTAGGTGTTTAGATTCAAGCATGTCTCCCTGTAAATTTAGGGGAATATTATAATGTTCAGTAGTCCAATGTTTATTAAAAAAACTGGATGAATTAAATTGTACAGCCGTTTAATCCATTGTGCGTAATCTGGTATTTATGTTCTACAAAATTTCAGAAATCCTAAAAGGGATTGAAGCTTTTTAAGGTATTTGGTGGTTGTAATAAAGCACATTTTGCTAAGAAATGTGGTACTAAACTTTGGCTTTATTCGATAATTCATATCCTAAGAAGAAGATACTGAGAAAAGCAATTTTAGACTTTGGAAAATGTAATTTATAGCCATTGTCAGCGAATCCCAGAATTATATGATCCACTCTGCCCAATTGTGTGTTTAAATCATTGTCCATGATGTAAATGTTATCAATGTAAAACAATGCTTCTGGGTAAATTTCTTATAAAATTGACATAATTCTGGCAGCCAACAGACCTCAACTATTCTTGTAGCCTTGTGGGAGGCGACAAAACCTTCATTGCACTCCCAATGATGGAAAAGCGGTCAAATTCCGGCTTTCAGAGGCTATATTTTTTAACAGAAAAAAACATTGGAAATGCCCAATGTAGTTTTGTATTTTTTATGAACTATATTATTTATTAAGCCCATGCTGTAGGAATTTTGTACAGCAAAATTCCTGATATGACTGTTTAAATGGCAATAGTCTAAGACTATATAATAAGAATGATAAGGTTTAATCACAGGAAATAATGAATTATTCATAGGGGAGACACAAGGCTCAATCACACCTTGATATTCTGATTGTGATAGAATCTCCCTAAATGCGAGTTTAGCTTGATATTAAATAGGAAATTGTGCCTAAACAAGCGGCTGCTTCACCTGAGCCCTGGGGTCACGCCCTCCCAGTTGTATTTGACAGGAGCAAGAAGTAAATATTTCTGCCATTGTAAAATTGCTCCGTGCTTGTTCCTTATTTGCAAAGTGTTTTCACATGCTGTAATCCTATGCATGTGTGGAGCATTCGCCTCTGATGACCACCCAGTTTCAAGTGCACAATAGCAGTGGCACCTCTTGCCAAAATCTTTTGAGCTGCAGGTGTGCCCATTGCCTCCAATTATAATCCTCCATCGGGTGCAAGAGTAGAGATCCCTGTTTTGAATGAGAAAGCATTCATTTGGCTGTGTTCTGTTCACTTCTATAACCCATCACTTTCCATTTTGTTAGTAAAACTCAGTAACCATATCCACATATGTGTCAAGCTAGGGAAATGAGCATGAACAGATGAGGAGTTTCATTCCGTACTTTCTCTTTCATTCAAAGTAAAACATGTGGTATGCATGAAACAGGGAATGGAGAGTTGGAAGTCTCTCATTATTTTTTCCTGCATATGGAATTCAGTGGATGCTTGCAGTCTTCACGAAAAGAGCAGTAAGTGAAAAATGAGGTGAAGTAAAGGGTAAGTGGTGATTGCGAACAGACTTGACTGCTAGCACCGAGAAGGGTATGCATTGTCATTTTTGGTTGTGTAAGCTGACGATCATTTTTTGTGGTGTAACATGAACTTTCAGATCTCGGACCAAGCACTTCGACCGAGACAAGCAAAATTAAAAGCCCATGATTTACTAGCAAAGAGTTGCATTGCTTCTTATGAAGAATTTCAGTCACCCGTTTCAGGAAATAAATGCAGTATGCAATGCAAACTGGTTTCTTATTTGGAAAAACAGTTTACTTTACTAAGCTGGCACTCCATGTGACCCATTCTGTGTGTAAGGAAAGTTACCTTTGCCGTTGCCTGTGTCGTATGTATTTGTGTTTAGCAAAGTGCATTGCTGCTATTCAACATTGAACTTCTGATATTTGAGGCACAAATACCTCCTTGTAAAATTTTTCATACTGGCATAAAGTTAGTGTTTGAGAATCCAATATCTTTTATTCTGAAAACATGAGTGCATTTCTGAAAAACATGAGTGCATTTTTGAAAAACATGAGTGCATTTCTAACTTGGTTGAAGTTGCTGCTATGTCGGATATCTCATGATTAATTCTTTTAAATATGTACTGAAGCTTTTTGTGTCCTTGCTGTCATTAGTTATAACTGTCAGTCAGAAATAACTTTATTTCGCCGATACAATATCGGCATAAAAAGTATTCTACAAACACATGTACATCAATAGATAAAACTATCATTATGATTTAAAATAACATATATTAAAACATAATTTGTACAAGAAAGATAAAAAATGTTAGTTTAAGAAATATCATAAGCTAAAAAAATATTAATTCATAGGTATAAACACAAATATTGCACAGCCCAACGTCTTGATTTACATTTTAAGTGTCAGAATAACAGTTTGATCTCCTTTTGCTCAAAGCAGATAAAAATAATGAGGCCAAAGAGAAACATGTAAAGGGATTAGACAGTAGCTGTAGATAATATAAGGCTACCCGACATTGTTTAAAATTCATTTTCCGGATAAGGGGGACAATGAATCTTTTTCTTTCATCACTATAAAATTTACAAAAGAATAGAAAATGAAGATCATTCTGGGTGGATCGGTTGTCGCAAGGGCAAAATGGGAGTGCAGTGATCGCATAGGTTTTGGGAGAATGGCCTAACATGACGGGGATATAATTTGGATGAAATCTCATTAAAATATATCTATGTTGGAGATTCGTAACAAACGATAGGTAAGAGGAGTTCATATTAATTATACTTATACTTGGAGCAGCGTAATATAGTCTGACTGTGGAAAGTTTAAAATTAGCATCGTGCCTCCTCACCTGTAGATGGACCAATAACTGAGTTTTTAGCTCCTTCTTAGATATTGACAGGCACATCTTCGGATCCTCATAAAGGTTATATAAGCCAACCGCCTGAAGATTAGATTCAACATATCTTAACCATCTTATTTTGCTCACACCATCTAATTTCAGGACATCATTTACAATATCTGTAGTCAGTGAGAGGGTTTCTTTACGCCAGACTGAATGCCACATCAGAATTGGTGCAATACAAATCTTATCAATATTATAAGGCACTCTCAACTCCATGTGACAGTTATAGTTAGAACACGACTGGGGAAGAGAAACCTGGTTTTTCAAGAATGCGTCCTCTATGCACTGCAGTTTAGAGGCATCAGAGATGCCCCAAACAGCTGAGCCATAAGAGGCTGCGGATAGTGTTTTGCCTCGTAAACCTTTTTTTATCACTCCAATTGGTTTGGTCCCAAGTTTTTTCACAAATTTAAAAACAGCCCCAATATTTTTTTCCATCAATAATCCCCTGTTAGAGACCATATTTCTTCAATTATTATCTTTATCGAACACGATCCCTAAGTAGTTAAAAGAATCTACAACATCTAGCTTAACCCCTTCAATGTACATTCGAGGCTGTTTCTGCAGCTTTAGACCTGCCACAAGAACAAAGGACTTGGGGTAGTTAATTTTCAAATCCAAATTCCAAATTTTGCATACTCCTCTATGAGTCGACGCAGCGCATTACCTGTGCGCGCAAGGATCACCGCGTTGTCAGCATAGAGGAGTATCGGGACAGGAAGAGAATTAATAGAAGGAACATCTGTGGTAGACCCTAGCAATGCGGATTCTATGGCATTGGTATATAAAGCAAACAAAAAGGTGCAAGGAGACACCCCTGCCTCACAACCCTAGTAATTCTAAAGTGGCTCCTGTACTCTCCTCCCTTGCCAAACCGAACACAGGCCGTGGCTTCGGCATACAGATCACGGATTACATTAATGATCTGGATCTCAATTCCCATTGCCTCCATGATCTGCCACAGCTTAGACTGTGCCACACAATCAAAGGCTGCTGACAGATACATGAAGGCAAGGTATAAGTGACCATTCTTGACCGATGTGTATTTGGCTATTATAAAATTTAAATTCAAACACTGATCCACCGTTCCTTTTCCTTTTCTAAAGCCATATTGGCATGGGATTATTATGTTCTTTTCCTGAGCCCATTCCTCAAGCCTGTTTAAAGGTAACCGGCCCATTAGTTTGGCAGTTGAATCCAATAAGGATATGGGCCTATAATGTTTTGGTACTGCCTTGTCCCCCTCTATGTAAATAGGTACAATTACGGTCGTCTTCCATGAAGACGGCGCACCTGTTCGGACAATTTTATTGAAGACGTTTGTAAGAAGTGGCACCCAAAGATCTTGATTATCTAAAAAGAAATCAATCGGGACGCCATCGGGTCCTTTGCTCTTTTGCACTGGTTAAGAGCATGTCTTGTTTCTTCCAAAGTAAAGTGTACCCTATCTCCTAAACTAGATAATAACAAAGGTGGCTGGGGGGTTGGACAGTTACCTCCTGTGTGTTACCAAACAGGCCTTCAAAATATGTAACCCACGCCTCCTGGTCCACATGGGTATCTATCGTCATCATTTTTTCGTCTCTCAGAAAAGGGGCATTGATCAATGACCAAAAGTCCTGTGAGCTATTTAATACAGCAGCCCTTTGCAATCTTTCCCACCACTCCTCCTTTAGGAACTTTAGCCTTGTTAGCCTTGCTTTTTTATATAACTGGCGGGAAAACTTCACCAAATTTTAGTCTCTAGGTTTTGTCTTCAAGGCCATATGGAGCTTTCTGAGTGTTTTTGCACATTCATCATCAAACCAAGCGGGACCCTTGCGATGCCCATTAGTTATAGACGTAGTAGGTTATTTTTAATTTCTAGTAAAATTTGCTCAAAAGCTGATGGTATTCCATTATCAATCGTTGTATCTAAACAGATCATTATCTCTGGTGCCCGTTTGGAGACTGTGTTCCCAACAAACTTCACAGTATCCACTTTTTCCCACTTCAAAACAACCCCATTTTCCTTTGCAATCACTGGTTTGATAGGTAGGTTAACACAAGGTTCCTTTTTTTGTAAAGATGGAATAAGAAACGTGATTGCAGCATGATCACTGAAAGCATAAAAAATTATTGTGATTTGGGTAAAAAACTTCCTTTTTGGATCTGAGACTAAAACATAGTCAAGGGTTGAGAAGTGGGAGCGAGTAGAAAATGTGAAGTTTACCTGTTCAGCTACGGTATCAACAGTATTTAACATTACAAGGTTATTTACTATTAATAACCTGTTAAGGGTATCGCCATAATCATTATGGCTAAAATGTGGAAGGGGATCCCCATCCTCGTCTACTAGCCCACATGCTGGTGAATTTACCTTATTGCAAGGGTGAGCGTTAAAGTCGCCCATACAGATTATATCACAAGATTTATTATGTACTTTCTCCAAATTAGCAATGTCTTTTTCTAAAGGGTCCATAATCACTGCTTGGTTGCCACCAAAATTATTATAATAAAAATGTATAAGAATCCAAGTTCTATCTTTGTGGAGCTCAAAAAGGATAATATGATAATATGGTGACGTATTTAAGAATGTTTTAACCTTTAGGGGAAGAGGATTAGAGAGTAATGTTAATAAACCCCCCCTTGAATGACCAGCAATTGAAGGTATAGCGGGTGTGTGAAATGAGCGATACCCGTTTAAGTGAACCTGATTAATTTCCCAAGTCTCCTGAAGGC
Organism: Calotriton arnoldi; assembly: GCA_963921515.1. Lineage (NCBI taxonomy): Eukaryota > Metazoa > Chordata > Amphibia > Caudata > Salamandridae > Calotriton > Calotriton arnoldi. The sequence goes on along the minus strand of CAWUFW010003913.1, from coordinate 1,186,943 downwards.
ACAAGATGTCATAGCCCGTTAGCAAGGATAACCAGTCAGAGTTAGACTTTTTTTGGTTATACCCCGCGATGTTCCAAGAAATAACTGCAGCGAACTCCGAAGTGTTCTCCGTGCAAATCGGGCTCTGAGACAGGGTGGAGCAATCGAGCTGTATAGTTGGATTTAATTGAGGGTTTAAAGGGGATAAGAGAGCCACAGCTGTTCCATTAGGGGATACTATATAATGAACATTAGGCGATGTTAAACATCGGTCTGGAAGTCAATCGCATTCAACCTCATCCTCCAATAAAGTGAATCTGTTCCTAAGGGGTAGGAGTGAGGTAGTTTGAGGAAGGTATAGACTAGGTGGACGGCAAGGTAGATGAAAGCTGTTTGCTTTATGGTGTACAGGTTGAGATGGTCTACAAGGTTTGTAAAAGAAACCCAACGGGAGTGCACAAATCTCAGAATGGAGAGAGTGAGTGCTTGGTAGTATTCTTAAAAGGTCACCTACCATGTGCTGGTTATTGAAATTAATAATGATGCAATTCCTTCCTATAGTTTTTGGGCCCCTTCCTACCCAGTTTACTCTCCTGGCCATAATGAGATGTTGATACAGATTGAATCTGTCCCCTGTATATTTGAAGAGCCAGTGCAGGGCTTTGTGAATTAGCTGCTCTGTAGTTTCTTGCTGGTCCAATTTTAATTTTGGGGCATTCGAAAATACTATGACAAAGGGACAGGCTGCTGGTGGAACATCTAAACTTACTCCTGGTTTGACTGTGGCGACCGCTTGATTAATAGTGTGCCCTCTTTGATGAACACCTGGGCCACCCCCAGCTGAACAAACGTTATTTACAAAAGATTGAGCATTAACAACATCCCTCCCCAGCAAATCAGAGTGGCCTAAAGCTGGGGGGGGGGACGCGGGGGAGGACACATGGTTGAAGGATGGAAAATCTGCGAGGGACACCTCTGTTCTGGCCCAATTGGAAGAGCATCAATTTTCTTAGTAGGATGATTGCTAGCAATGGATATCTTTGATACACCTAGTGTTGGTACAGGTTCCAAAGCCAAATCAGTAGGAGTGGCCGAGTGAGTCAAGATATGGCAGCGAAGGATTGAAATGATCAGAGCTAGTCGTTTGTGCCTGTCCCACCTTCCCCCCTCCCACGGCAAAAATGGGAAGCCTATTACATAGCAAAGACACAGATTCCTCTATTTTTCTCAGTCTTGTTAAAAGGGGTTGCAGGAGGAGAGAAAGGGATCGTTCCAATTTCTCGCATAGATCATCTGACAATTGTGGTGCGACCCTCAAACTGGACAAAGGAAGGGACTCTGTATCTCAATCACTATGTTTCAGAGGTCTCGCTGTCTTTGGTGCAGTGATCTTCTTCATCCTCCCCCTTCTCTTTTTGCCCGGGGGTTCAGTCAGTGGGCTATCTTGAGAATGGGGCTCTAGAACAATGTCAAAAGATGATGTAGTACCAGGAGGTACTGCGGGGATTGGAATGGCTAGTGGAGAGCCAGGTCCAGATAAGCCCGGACAGGATCCTACCTCCTCAAGTGAAAGGCGCCGCTCCGTGATCTCAATCTCTTTTGAGAGGACATCCCCCGCTTTTAGGAGGAAAGAGTCTAGCCTATTGATGATTTCGCCCCCTTGTTCATTTGATTTCCCCTTACGTTTCACCATCTCAAAAGTGGAATGGTGTGGGGTGGCCAAATGCTAGGCGTTAGAGGGGCTGGCCCAGCCCCGCCTCCTCCGGGCAATGACGGGTGTGGACGGGCCCGCCCTTGGCCCGGGCACGGCCCGAGTGCGTCCCACACGCGTCCTGCGCCGCGGGACCACTGGCGCTTTTTAAGCACGTGTAGAGGTGCAGGGGGTGCTGGGAGATCGAGTCCCTCTGTTGCGTTCTCCCCAGCCCAGCTGAGAAACAATGTTGCAACAAAGGAGTCCTGGCGGTCAACCCCGTTCCGGGGACCGCTGGCGCTTTTTAAGCGCGTGTAGAGACGCAGGGGGCACTGGGAGATCGAGTCCCTCTGTTGCGTTCTCCCGAGCCCAGCCGAGAAACAATGTTGCAGCAAAGGAGTCCTGGCGGTCTCCTGCTTTTTAAGGCTTTTCTATTATTAACTACTGTAATGGGGATCCTAGTTTGTCATAGTGTATAACATATTTATAATTTCGGAGCTAGGTCTGCTGTCTCAGGCATGAGAGTATGGCATCTTCATAGTGTACCATCTTGTGCCTACCAATGAAATTGTCTGTCATTGTATGACTGATAACAAATGTGGAAAAACAGGAAGGGAAAAATCAAAGGGAGATGCCTTAGAAATTTTGAAAAACGATTGCAGGACATGTCAAGTGACAGTCTATAAATTATTTCCACCACCTGTGGGTTTGAAGTCATTGTTTTGTGGAAATTATGCTATGGAATTATTGTTTGTCTCCATTTTTCAAAACTCTCCTGGGAAAAGAGTGTGCAGTCATCACAAACACCACAGGGATGAGATAGTCTTCGTTGCCACACTATGCTTTTGAATATTCTATGAGTGCTCTTTCAGACTTGCATGTAAAGCTATAGTATTTGTGCCAGTTTGAAAAAATTATACTCCAAATTCACCATTTGGGCACATTAATTTTTATTTTTTCTTGGGTGGAGAACTCCTTCAGCTCTCTTAAAGTGCAGTTTGAGGCAGTGACATGCCTCACCAATTTCAAAGTGCACCAGCCGCCGCTGGTATAACATGATAAGGTGAGTCTTTATCCAAACCCACTTGATTCATATATAAAGCTGGGGCCTGTGCTATCCTATAAAAATATAGGGCATTCTGCAGCATATGCTGCCTTTACCTGCTCTGGAACAAGAACAGAAAAGGAAAGTATTATTACATCCTCCCCTTGTGAAACATTTGTAACAAATTCCAGTGGCCAATCAATTTCAGTCACGAGAATGTTGTATTCAGCAGTCAAATTCTGCCAGAATATTACTTTAATAGTATGCTGTATGTCACCCTCAATTTGAATGTCCAAATTATAAATTCTGGAGGGCTAAGCTGCTGATCTGGAGTTTCAACCTGCACATATTCATCAGTCACTGTCGCCACCAGAGCTCTCGAAGGGTCTGGTGAACAATTGTGGCCTCTGCTGCGCTGTAGAGAAGAGTTCCCGTCCATGTCTTGTCCTGAAGAAGAGTTCTGAGCATTTGTGCCATTTTTTGTGGAAATCCCCACCACTTTCTTCTTTTTAAATGTGTTTTTTGTTATGGAAGTTTATCTTCTTTTTTTAAGGACTTCAGAGGAGTGTTGCGAGCCAATCTTTGGTTTCACATACTCCTGTCTGTGTCGCCTCGACCCCCTCTCTTTGACCACTTGTCTAGAGAGTCCTGCATGGAACCAGAAGGACCTGTATCAGAATACAGATACTGATCAGGCATCCAGTCTGTGTTTTAGTTCTAGCCTTTTCTTTATTTTTATCCCGGTGTTTTTTCGATGACTCAGGTGCCTGCTTGGTAGTATCAGCTTTTGACCTACCTTTAATTTGTGGCTTATTAGGCCTGAATTCCAATATATGTATAGGTTTCATGGGTTATTGTATGTAGCTCTCGTTCCTGATCCACAGCAGGAACTAATTCAAGCCGTTGGCGTATTGCCAGTATGCTGCCTCCCCCTGAATATTACTTAAAATGATTATGGACACTGTGGCGAAATTGCCAATGAGTTTAATTCCCACAACTAGGGCAGGGGCCGCTCCATGTGCAATTTGAACCTGTTTAAGCACTTCAGGCAAAACAACAATTGAAGGAGTACCATGAGTAATTGTATAGAGGGAAGCAAATACAATAACCCACGTATTACACTCCTCAACTGGGGGAACCATAACAACTGGAAGACACATAGTGAGAATTCTAAACTTATCTTGGTGTCCCATATGGGGACGAACTGTCTCAAGCTGATTTGTTTTTTGCGCCATCCATTATGCAATTTCATCACGTTTGGCAGGGACTTTACCCATAATGGCATTTTAGTTAATTGGACTAATTGCAGGGTCAGCTAACTGCAACTGTTCAGTTTGGGAAACCCTTTTAGGGGACGTATTTAATGTACACATAATGTACTGCATCAGACGTCGATAAAGTCTAACCAAATAATTCAAGACAACAAGCGTCTCCTGCTGTGTTAAACGATTTGCATCTGGAAAAGGCGTATAGCCTGCTAAGACCAGCCAGGTAGCCCTTTCATTCATGAGAGGGCCCAGTCTTACATTCCGATGAGTATGTGTGAGGGCATCTTGGAACCAATTTTGATGTTCCTGGTAAGTTAATGGGATTTCTAAATACTCATACGGTCTATATACTGCTGGAACAGCAGCAACAACATATGTGTGAAATGTTTGTTAATTTGCATCGCCTGCAGGAAAATTAACAGGGAATTAAAAAATGTATATGCCTTGTGAACCTCAACCACGAAGGTAACATGTCCACCGCCATTGGCAGGCCCATATCTATTTAAATTTAGTTAGTTCTTGTCTACAATTAATAGCAATAACCACTGTTTGTGCCATATTAATGAAAGGAATAAAAGAAATGAAACAATGCAGGAATTTATCCTTTTAAAGACCAACCTTGATCAACCTACAGAAATAAATAGATGCTTCCTATTAAACCGAGGAGGATAAATCCTTATCACCATGGACGTCTCCACATGAAGACAATAAAGGAGCCTTGGGCACACAAAAACAACTACTCTGGAGACCCATTAAATAGGTACCAAACCTAGAACGTTGGTGGTGCCATGTTATATGGTTCCTACAAAGTGAGTATTATTGTGTATTGGATCAACAAAACTTCATAATACCGAGACTTAGTGGCCGATTCCGATTCGGGCCGGAAATCTCTCCGACCGAGCCGGACCCGGAGAGATTTCCGACCGAATCGGACCCGTGCAGCCCGACCGAACGAGTACGATGCGTCCGTATGCTATCGTACTCGAGTCGGTCGGACTCCCATTGAAGTCAATGGAAGCCGGTCGTACAACGCGTACGCGGGCTCCCATTGCCTCAATGGGTGCGAGGCGAACAAGGGCGCCCCCTACAGCGGGTATGCGGCGAAGCGACTCGCGCCATACACGCACAGGTAGGGGGGACCCTTGGGTCCCCCCTGTGTGCGACTCGCGTGGCTATGCGTACAGGGGGGTCCGACACGGACCCCCGAGGTACGGCTCCGACTGCTCTTTCGAGCCGGACGGCGCGTGTCGGTCGGACTGCTCGCGGCGCGCATCGTACTTACCCGGCCGGGGAACGTCTCCATTGTGCGGTGCGAGTCGTGTCCGAGCGAGTCGGTCGGTGCGGTTCGACCCGGGAACGAGTCGGTCGGAGCGGTTGGGACGCCCGAACGAGTCGGTCGGCGATTTCGCATCGTCCTCGCTCGTCCGGACGCACGTACGAATCGGTCGGGAAATAGGGCTCCGAATCGGATCCGGTTAAGCCGAATCCGATTCGGAGCCCTACCGGCCGAGATCGGAATCGGCCCCTGAGTCTTCTTATATCATCAGTAAATGTTGGTTCGGCTTGCTCACAGTACCACATCTAAACTCCTAAACCTTCAGAGTCACAGATGCTGTCGGCAACCTCGAACATGACCACTCTTATTTCCAAGGAATTTATGGAAACAAATCTAACCCTTTTGTTTGTCACTTTTGCATGCCCAAAGTTTTACAAAGAGAAGAAACAATGATACATTTTCAAATGTTTATTGAAAATATCTTACCCTTATAAGTAAAACATGAACTGCGATAATTAGACAGATGAGACACATCATTATAAGCATTATTAGAATGGTGAAAACACAAACAATTAAACCATGTTAATTGTTCCTAATGTTACTCCTATCTTCACTAACACCCGTACACTAGTGAGAGCGTTGTGGAAGTACCCTTCTGCCACACCCGGTTGGAATGATTTAACCCCATAACTTGGTGTAATGTCTCAGGATATCGGCCTCAGAGCATTAATTTCATCTCAGTGTGCAAGCCTGCATACATCTCTGCTTGCACGTCTATCTTACATCTTAGGATGACTGGTGGGGCCTGAGGAGCTGCACTCATTCACAGCTCTCTGCAGCATTCATAATTCCGCTGTGAAGTGCCTCTCTCAGATTTCAAAACAGATGCTCTTTAAATGATAAAACTCCAGCCTCATCTTATTCTGCCAGAGAAACAGAAAAACATCTTTACTTAGTCTGGAGAAGAAGAGACGTCTCCTATGAGCACATAATAAAGCAAGGGCATAGCGTTCTAGCATGTGTGTCCCTGGAAATAACAGTGCAGACTACAGAATAACAATGTTTACCAAATGTGTGTGTGGCATTCTCTCATGTTAGTGAAGAAAACATGTGCAAACCACCATCTTAAGAAGATGCTAAGTTAAAAAGGAAAACTAAAATGGAGATTAAATATAATCTCTGTAACAATGAGACACTGGTGTTCACTGCCCAGGAGAGTGCGGAGGGAAAATAAATCTAATTCTCTGCCCACACTCTCCCAGGCAGGGAACACAACTTTGCTTCTGCTCTTCATGAAAACAGAGAAAAGTTGCTCCCGCCTAATTGGGCACCAACAAGCATTTTTTTTTAATGTTGTAGAGGTCTGCAGGGAGCACAGCAGCCCCCCAGCAACATTAAAGAAACACACAGTAAGTCTTGTAGGTCATTGAATATCATATTTTCTGAAAGCATTCCAAACTGGAGTTGTAAGTGCTTCAACTGGTGTGCAGGGACCCCTTGTGGATGGTTCTATGAATGCACTTTGTGGCCTGAATATGTTTAAAAAAAGACTTAAGGACATGTTTAATGTTATTATTTAAAAAATGTTTTATTGAAAATATTGTGAGGCAATCACTATTATTAAACACTGCACTATGTGAATTTATAAAATATACATTTGATTATAGTTATTGGGCACTTTTTGACAAAACCAAGAGGTCTGCTTTGTATATGTTGATGTGCTGACAACTTGATAAACCCAATAGGCCTGCTACTTTTTATGTTTTGGTGTTCTGAGCCTTGACAATGGCAGCAAGTCTGCCTCACCTAAAATGACACCCCTTATATTGTTGCATGACATAATCAGCCATATGCGCCTGCGCAGTGCCCTCCACCCAACCCCACACCACATGAAGAGAGTGCACATCTAAGGGTTGCACAGCGATGGACATTTCACTTTATGTAAAAAAAAAAAAACATAGAAAATCACTGAAAAAAACAAAGGTTATAGTGACATTATAGTTAGACATTGTAATAAAACCTTAGTTTACATTAAAAAAGACCTTAGAAATCTGTTGAAAAAGACAAAGGTTGAAGGGACGTTATAATTAGGTGAAAATCTCAATTAAAATATGCAGTTTTAAATTAACAAAACCACTGAAGTTCAAGTAACTATAACTCATGCCCTAAAGTAACTATAACACGCGCCCAATGCTATGCACTGCTAATTGCCTCACATATTACATCACTCTTGACATGTTCTACAACATCACTGATCACATCATTGCAACATCTGAAAGCCATCATTGATGAAAACACAGTGCAGGGCTGAGGTGTGAGCTATAGTTACTGTTGGAAATGAGTTGTAATTGTAATGATATAGCACTTACTACCCCTGAAGAGGCGTTGAAGCACTTTACGGAGTGTAGTACACTTCTACGGAACCCACGGTTAGTGGTTAAGCCAGTGGTTAAATATTGGTTACTTGAGAAAACTATAACTGGTGAACTTCAGTGATTCGTTTAAAATTGTATGTTCTAACTATAATGTTCCTTTAACCTTTTTTTCATGATTATATATGTATTATCCAGTGCTGGTTGTCACTGGGTTGTTATAGTTTTGGATTGTGTTTCCATAGGGAATGCATTTTTTGTTTTGCTTGTATCTTTAGAGCCATTTGAAAAATCTTCACGATTTTAAAAACAAAAGTCACCTCAGCTCCTTCCTGAAAGGTTTTGGGGTGATCCGTCAAGCGAGGACCAAGACAAAGAGAGTGGTCACAAAATGTGTATTCCCCATTCATTCTTCCATAGGAACTTTAGACAAACTACAGCCTTGTCTCACTGAACACATTTACACCACATTTACCACATTTACCATGATCTTTGTCCAGAAAGTGTGCTTTTTGTGATTTTTAGTAAATCGGTTCAGTAGTTTTTGCAATTAATGCTCCAAAAACTTTGTGTATTTCATGCCATGGATGATCCGCGGGGCTGGCAAATCCCATGGAGAGATGTGATTGGCTGCTACCACACCTCCTCCCTGGGCCCTAAAAGACCCCAGGGACCCAATCCCCCGGGCCCAAACACAACTTTAATGGGAAGGGGCCATCTCCCAGAATCAGCTCACAGATTGTGTCGCGGTGAGCCTGGTCCTGGGACACAGTAGTTTCCCTGCCTGCATCAGCACAGGAGAGAAACATATGTTTTATCCCACCTAGTGAGAGCATTTTTAAATCACCCCCCGGTCAGGAGCAAAAATGCCTTCCCTGTCTGCAGGAGCGTGGCTAGGGAAGGCACGTCTGCTACTCTGCGTCCAACTGATGGGAGATTTTAAAATGCTCTCACCAGGTGGGAGCAGAATTTTGTTTCCTTGCCCTCGCTCTTGCAGGCAGGAAAACACACATTGCTCCTGCCTGGGAGAGCAAGCATAAACAACTGTTCCCTCACAGCGGGAGCAATACTGGCTCTTGCAGCATGCTGGGGTCGCGGGGTTCCTGGGGCTCCCCCCACAACCCCCAACTTGCTGCTTGGTGTGTGACCCTGGTGGGAACTGGGGCACCCATCTATAAAAAATTCAGTCCACAATAGGCTAGGGGCGGTAGGCCATGAGTTAAGTGCGACCATGGGGGCAGGGGTGGCTGGGGCCTAATAACGCTCAGGGAAAGGGCCCTGTGGCCCCCTAACCATTTTTATTAGAATTTGGCCCTGGGGGTAGGGATCCCAGGGGGTCTGCTAAGGCTGAGGGAGGGGGGCTGCGCACCCCTCCCCTTAACATATGGTTTGGCCCCGGGGGATGAGATCCCAGGGGCCATTGTTAGTTCGGGAGGGGGCAACGTGCCTCTCTCCCCTTTACAATTATTGTTTGACCCTGGGGCTGAAGTGGCTGGAGGAGGGAGGCCATGTGCCCCTCCCCTTCACAAACAGTCTCGTCTTCAGTTTCCTTACTTCCTGCCCCTTTGGCAGTCATTTGCTTAGCACTCTAGCTTACTTGGCTATAAAAAGCAGATGCCGGTGCAGACCTGCTGTTGGTGCCCCGAAGGCGGGACTAAGGCAAGCCCGTCTGCGCTCAGATGTCGCCAGGAGCCAGGACCCCTGGTTCTCAGGGGGAAAAAGGTAATATACCCAACCAAATCTCTTATTCTTCTGCTTCCCTCTATCAGATTAAGTGAATCTTACAGACCAAGGGGCTTATTTACAAGGCCCATGCGCCACTTTTGCGTCATTTTTAACATGGGAAAAGTGACGCAAAAGTGGCGCAAGGGGCTTGTAAATCTGCCCCCAAGTACCTTACACCAATTGCACTGCCAAAATAGTTTTTCTGGAGCTCCAGAGGGCCAGCTGGCCTGCCTTTGCTGTCATTTTGAATGTGGTTATGGGTTTTCTAGCTCTACATTGAGGGACATCAATTTAATCTAGTGAGCATTGAGAACGTTCCTGACAATCCTACACCACTTTTTCCTCCAATATATCAAGCCATGTACCTCACTCTACCTATACTAATATTGGTGTAAAGAGGTTTCTTTGTAATGTTAGGTCATTAGCCAAACACTCTATTGAAGTATGGGACCTAATCACTTCTCTGTCCCCGGACATATGTTTTCTTATGCAAAGGTGGATGAATGCCACAAACCTCCCGGACATCACTTTAGCCATTCCTCACAAATATCAGCTAATAAGACTTGATAGAGGCTTAAAAACAGGAGGGGGCATCGCAATGGTTTTTAAAAATGCGCTCAAGGTCTCATGGATTGATACCTCTATTACCGATACAATGGAATTATGTAATTTTAAAATTAATTTGTCTGCTACTGAAAGCTGGAAAGGTGCTTTGATATATCGCCCGCCACGGCCTAACAAGGGTTTCAGCCAGCATCTGGTTGTAGAAATAGCACCCAAGTCCTGGCTACTAAATCATTTCTTCTCCTGGGTGATTTTAACTACCACGGAAAAGATCTTTCTAACCCAGAGGTGGCGCAGTTTACGGCAGACATGGAAACCCTAGGTCAGCACCAACGGATTATTGGCCCCAATCAGCAAGCAGGCCATTCGTTGGATCTACTGTTTACCAATAACGCAGCAGTCACATGCGAGGCACCTATGCCTTTAACTTGGACTGACCACTATATAATCTCTTTTCAATTCCAATCTTTTCAAGCAACCAATATGACGGATAACAAAGGAAGGAATAAGACAATAAGAAGGGCCTGGCACTTAGTCTCCTCTGACTCCTTTAGTGACTCATTTCAACCTGCTTTGACGTTAACTCTGTGTTAGGAGACTTCAATGCTGCTCTAACTGAGGCTTTGGACAAAACTGCTCCACTTAAGAAGATGAGCAAAACAAAACAGCGGTCCTCTGCTCCTTGGTATACAACAGAACTAAAAACAGAAAAATCTGCATGTAAAAACCTTGAGAGAAGATGGCATACAACTAAAAATCCTCAGGACAAAGACCTCTATAAATTAGCTCTGTATAGATATCATTTAAACTTCAAATCTGCGCAGAAGCTCTTTATTACCAACCAAATTGAACAGGCAGGAAATTCACCTAAAGTGCTCTTTAAAATCATTTGTGATTTTACCAACCCTCAGGCATGCTCCCAGTCCTTCTTGTGTCACAGGAATTATGTGATTCTCTCTCCCCTTTTTTTCAGGAGAAAATCTCTCGGATCTACCTAAACTTCAACACTCTAACCAATGAAGACACTTGTGACATCAGCAGTGCTGCCTATATGGGAGCAGAAGGGACACCTATACTGAACATGTTCAAACCCTTCTCTCTGGAGGAGGTCCAGGGATCCTTGGGCTTGGCGAAATCGGTCTCTCCACTAGACCTCTGTCCTCCGAGGATCATGGCTTCACTTTCCAGTCATCTTGTTCGGCTATTCAATCTATGTTTAATCTAACTGTGGAAACAGGCACTATCCCCTCCGAATGGAAAGCTGCTCAAGTCCTACCTATCCTTAAAAAAGCTCATTTGGATCTGAACATCTTATCTAATTACCACCCCATATCTTGGTTACCCTTTTTGGGAAAATTGCAAGAATGCTTAATCAATAAACAATTAACAACCTATCTCGAAGAGAATCACATTCTAGATCCATTGCAGTCCGTATTTAGACCTTGCCATAGCATGGAAACTGCCCTTCTGGCCGTCACTGACTCTCTGAGACTCTCACTGGATGCGGGAACTCTTTCCAAGCTCGTGTTGCTGAATCTTTCCGCAGCCTTTGACATGGTCTCTCACTCTAAGCTCTTGCAGAGACTACGCGAGTTAGGCATTCAGGGGACAGCTCTCAAATGGTTACTTAATTTTCTGGAAGACAGATTCCGAACAATCACTCTCAGTCCCTATATCTCTTGCAAGATGCGGCTGGACAAGGGTGTACCACAGGGCTCATGTTTGAACCCAACCCTGTTCAACATTTATATAGCACCCCTTGCTAAGATCATCAAGCCTTTTGGCTTTGGAATAATATCTTACACTGATGATGCTCAGCTGACCTATACTTTTGATAAAGATCTGGCCATAAATGAAGACTGCTTTGCTTTGCGAAGGGAATGCTAGCCATCTCCAGTTGGATGACTGATAACTGTCTACAGCTGAACGTATATAAGACCGAGATCACACTGTTTGGCAAAAGCCACCCCTTTGTGGTCAGATGAGTGGTGGCCCCCTCAATTGGGCTTAGTATCATCTCCCAGACAGTCTGTGAAGAATCTTGGCATAAAAATTGACCAAGGCCTCTCCATTAAAGAGCATATCTTTGTTACCACTGGATTGTGCTATCACAATATGCGTCTATTACGCAGAATCTTTCCCTATCTTTTGATTCCCGCCAGAAGGATCTTAGTTCAAGCCTCGGTAGTGAGCTGGCTAGACTATGGGAACGCTCTACTTGCGGCAGCAAATGAGACAATTATGGCCAAACTACAAGTAGTTCAAAACACCGCAACAGGCTTGTTCTCAATCTTCCGGCTGGATCTCTGTTGGCCCCTTCGTTGAAATCTCTACATTGGCTAACTGTAAGGAAGACAAGCATTTTTAAGATCTGCTGCCTCACCTATAATGCCTTAAGGGGCAAGGTCCCCAGTTATCTCCAACAGAAAATCAAGCGGTATGTACCCACCAGAAGTTTAATATCTAAGGACAAAGCCCTGTTGAGCGTACCCCGCATCCACTTGGCTAGATGTGGTGGGAGAGCCTTTTCCTACCTGGCTCCTTTTTATTGGAGCAGACTTCCTATGCATATTCGTATCTGCACGAACTACTGCCAATTTAGGAAACTGTTGAAAGACTCCGTATTTTAAAGTGTTCTCTTTTCTTGTGGATGGATGCTTGCTTGCTACTGTAGGTAGCACCGAGATGCCCTAGGGTGAGTTAAGTGCTATATAAAATGTAATTAACATAACAGTGGGGGGTTACCCAAAGGCATGTGGGATTGGTTTGGTGTCGGTTTGTCAGCCTGCGTGGTGTTGATACCAGGGCCTGGCCACAGGCCAGGCCCTGTGGAAAACCTCCCGCCACGCATGACTGGAGACCTATGTTATGCACGGTTAGATTGACGTAGTTTAATAACATATTACTTTATGTTAAAAAACCTTCGAAATTCACTTAAAAAGCTAAAGTTAAAGTGACGTTATAGTTAGGAATTGTAATTATATCCTATTTTACATTTTAAAACAAATTAAAAATTCATAAATGGTTAAAGGAATGTGTGATAATGATGATCAGGTAGCCGAAGTGTAGTTTTATCTTATTTATTTAGTCTCAGTTGCAGGTATGTAAATCCATATAGAGCAGCCCCACCAGGAGCAACCTGCCTGCTGCTCAGCCCATACTCTAACTGCCATACCTCACCTCACAGGCACCCACACATTCCATTCATCACCACCACACCGACATTCCACTCAGAACACTCACACTGGCTGAGCAGCTGAGGCCAAAGCAACAGGGGGTACGCATAAATACATATACAAGATACTACAGAATGTTATAGCAAGGTGAAAATGTCAATTAAAATGTGCTATTTTAACCCTTTGGGCGCTGCCGGAATTTCCCTGCGGTGCGGGAAAATTCCACGCGTGCGCAGATCGGACGGCTCCTGGCCGTCCGACGCACACGCCCACCGTGACGTCGGACGGCCGGCATGGAAGGGGTTAAACAAACAAAACTACTGAAGTTCACCAGTTTCAGTTATCTCAAGGAACTACAACTGGTGCCCTAAGGTAACTATACCTCACACCCTCGCCACACAGTAAACACAGAAGTTTACTGAAAAAAATGGTCAAAGTGATACTATAGCATTATATGGGTATTGAAATGAGATGAGAGCTAACATTTAAAAAATGAAATCCTGAAATTTGCCAGTTATAGTTTAGTGAACTAACTCTAAATTGGGCCCCCATTGTACACTGCTTATTACCTCACATATTTCATTACTGATGACCTGATAAATGAATTCACTGATGACATCACTGATGACATCTCAAATGACATTATTAATGACATCGCCGATGACACCAAAAATGACTACATCCTTGTTACTCTTACTCACATTACTCCATAGGCCCTTACATCATGTTAAAAAGAAAATTGTTAGTAAAGGTCCTATAGTCAGATACAACATACAGTTACTGTGTGTACTTGTGTGGGTGCATAGAATGGAAATAGTGTAGGCCCAGAAGCAAGTGTTGTTCTGAATGTTGAAAGTTATATTGCGCACCATTTTCAAACCAGTAAAGTTTGAGGTGCAAGTAGTGCTCAATTTAAACATAGTAAAGCCTGAACATACCTGCTGTGGTTTCAGAATCATGTTTTACAGTAGGTTGTGGCTTAAAGCCGAAGCATGTCTCAAATAAGACAAAGCTTCCGTTCACAATATATTTTGCACCAGTTGAAGTATGGGCATGTGCCCCTGTTAAATAGCTGTTAGACAGTGCAATAGACAAATTATATACAGAAAATATGTTTATAAGGTGTAGATGTTTATTTGCATAACTTTGCTTACGTTTTGAGGCATTGCAGATTGTTGAATGTAAGAGTGACTTACTTATGAATAACTGACTCATACTGTGGTCGTATGCCATTATGCTCCTCTCAGGAATGTTTGTAAAGCACTTAAGCAAACTACGGACTGTTGCCTGGCACAAGGTGTCTTATCAGTGGCGAATGCAAACTCTTGACTTAATATTGCAGGTTATGTGAAGTCATTAAGAGGATGATCTTTCATTAAGGTGAATACAGTACAAACGTTTTTTTGGAGGGAGTCCAGGGTTTAAAATGGGCTGACACCATTAAACTGTTTGCAGGCAACTTGTTTGTTAGGTGGGTGGATACCAGTAAAAATAGAGTAACATCCAATAAATAAGGGCGAGTAAACAGATAAGCTATGTGTCCAGCATGTGGCTAAGTATTATGTTTGGAGCATGGCCAAGCCCAAGATGGTGTCAGACGACTGAGGCCCTAAACTCTGGCCCCAGCTGTGGCCCAGCTAGTGCTCCACAGGGCTATCTGCTGCAATCCCATGGATGTGGGTGGAAAATCTTCCCCTGAATTCAGCTGTTATAAAGGTTACGTTAAGGAATGCGGAAGATCGTGTGATACCTGATCAGGTGAAGTGACAACAAGCGAGAAGAAGAGTCGTTCCTTATGGGAACTGAGAAGTGAGTCCTTCAGGGACCCCAAGCAGAGGTGACAAGTGAACCCTACGGGGCAGCAGAGGCTCAAGCAGAGATCCAGATAGGTCGTCCACCTCAGGCCCCACACACTGTGCATGCTGACGCCCTATGTGGCAGCTGTGGAGGCCTGCCAAGGGACGTGGTCAAGAGAGACGAACTCTAGCACTGACCTTTCTGGATGCCCACCTGAAAAACTGTGAAGTTGCTTCCTGCGGGGACCCCAGGGTCCCAATAAAGTATAGAGTGGAGCTGATCATTGAAACACCTTCTGCCTATGATTAAAAATAAAAATGCCCCCTGCTTGCCCCACACTTCGACACTCCACGTGGTGACGAGCGATCACCGTAATATGAACGAGTCCAGAGATAAGGGTCTCGCCTTTGGCCTCTCTGACTGCCTGACTGTCTGACTGTGGATCCTTCAAATAAGTGGCATATGATGTAGACCCCTGGAGGCCTAAAACGATGTGGGCTGGGGTGAGGTAGCTGAGCCTCAGTGGCACATAGAGAAAGAAGCCGGACCCCTGAGGCAATACTGAGACTGCATGTGAGTCCTCTTAGCATAACACGACTAAGCTGGCGTTGGGACTCAGTCCCATCAGGGATCATTTAGAGCAGATCTCAAGGACCCTAACTAAGTGAAGCTTATAAAAGTTGCAGGAGATAAGATGTGTCACTACGGGAAACCCAGGCACAAAGACCCTGGCTTGCAGGGAGGGACTAGCCAACCCCCCTCTCGCAATTGGACTATATCTCGGCGGGTGGAGGGCCTGAGGCGGTACACATGGGCACCTTCCCCATAAAGAACACAGCCTGTGGGTTGGCTTACAGCTATCATCACACCTACAGATAATAAAAAGAAGGCCCTTCCTTGACTCTGGGATTGCCTTAGGTGCCTGCCCCACTAGGCACAGTGGTGCCGCCAATAATTCAGAAGTGTGCAGGTTGAGAAGAAGCTTTAGAGGCATCCAGGGGCTCCAGTGGCCCAGCTGGACTGGCTGATCGAGCGAGGGCCATGTTTTGGTACAGCTTACAGGGGCCAGCCCTCAACCAGCATCTGCTGTCTACCAAAGTTCCAAAAGATCGCACATAATAAGGCAGCAAACAGATAGGGATATCCTATGATGGAGGCAATGAAACCTGAATGCAAAACAACAATCACGGACCTTCTTCAAGCCCCTGCAAGCAAGAAGCAGGAGGTGGATACTAATAATGATTCAACTAAAGAGAGAATGATCAAGAGCAGAAGATCACCCCTCCCCTAGATGATAATGAGACTATCACCAAACACTTTATACTAAAGGTTTTGCAGATTGGGCAGATGGGATGGGGGACCTAGGTCACAGAGTCAATTCCCTAGATCAACAGTCTCTGAAACTAGAGGAATATCACTCACATCTAGTTACTCTAACTGAACAGCTTATAACCCTCCAGGAAAAACAAGAGGATCTTGAAAAGCGATCACGATGATGCAATCTCCACATCAGAGGGGTGCCATTGGGCAAGGAAGGCAAAGACATTAAAGGGGCCAGCCAAGGCCTAGTGAAGATCATCCTAGAGGAATTGAGCATTGATAAAAACTCATAGAGCAAGCCCACATAACCCTAATTCAAAGTTACCGCCTGACATCCGCATTTGTTTTCATCACTTCGAGGCGATCCTGGGAATGTCATAGAAAGGGGGGTCCCATTTGCTTTGACGAATATGATCTGCAAATCTTCCAAGATCTTTCAACAGTGGCACTCATCCAATTCTGGGCCTTTGGATATATCACCTCCTTCCTCAATGATAAAAAGATCTTATTCAGTCATCACTTTCGGCTTCTGTTTGGGTGGCAGGCTGTTTCAGTTTCAAAAACCTTCATTCTATTTTACATAGAGATCATAAAAGTGAAAAATGCAAACAACTCAGCAAAATTCATAATAAAAATTCAAAGTCAACACAGACATAGATAAAACCAAGGAACAAAATGAAAAGTTATACAGAGAGACGGCTATATCGTAATACAAAGCCATAATCTCAGACTACCACCACCATCAAAACAGCTCCCTTAGTGTCCGGCTCAATGGATAACAAAGCACAAAGTACAATACATCGCAAATGCATGAGAGATGTCATTGTTAAAAAGACTGGTTTAAACATCAGTATAAAATCAATAATAAAATGTAAATCAGTGCAAATTATGCGATTGGTAAAGTGCATTTAGCTTAATTCCAGGCTGCCCTCGTGCATGTCATCCCTCCATGGTTTTCCTGCTGCGTATAGACATTTTAAGAAAGCAGCAGACACTGAAACAGATGTGTTGGTTATCTAACATCTGGAGGTACATAAGGACCTCTCCGTGCTTATTAAAAGCCAAGGATTTCAGAGTGTGCTTGAGACATCGTTGAAAAGATTTATGATAACATTTGCAGAAAAATATTAAATGCAACAAGAATTGTTCTGCAGTCCATTCACAGGGACAAGGAGTCAAATTGCTATCCCATACTCTTCCCCCTTTAGAGAAACACATTAAACACCACACAGTCCTTGACCTGAATCTAAAAAGGTGGGACAATTCCAACGTGTAAGCTCCAGGGTTAGATGAAAAGAAAAAATATCCTGTTGATAAAGAGATAAAATCATTGCGGGCAGCGTATTTTCTAAAAGCTTACTCTATTCTTTGAGAGAAGGTAAACTCGGCATAGCAGGATTTGACCAGCCTCTTATTGGATTTACTAATAGTCTTAGGTGAGGTGAGGTGAACTTTTCAGAAAGACCAATGTCAGTGAGAGACTGACTGAGGTAGTTCAACCAGGGGATAGAGAGACCCTTATCCTGACTGAGACCCTCTAAGAAAATGTCTCTATTAAAACTTGATTTATTGTTAGACCACACACTCACACAGAGCAAGAGGGGGGCCAATTTAATGGTATCTGTAACGTATTCCAAATTAAGTTCGGAATGCAAGATATAGGTGGATCTAGAAGGCCGAACATTCAGCAGCTGTCTACAAATTCTGTTTTCCTCTACCTGTATAGGGAAGGAATTATGGTACCCCCATACTTTCACTCCATGAGTTGCTGTAGGGACACACTGTAATCTGTAAATCTTGAGGTAGGGAGAAATAGTGCCCCTTTCATCCTTCTGAACTAGGCTGAACAAAGATCCTGCCGCCCTCCCTAACTTCGGACGTGCTACGTTGACTTGTGGTTGCCATGAATTGCCCGCATCAAAAGTAACACCCAAGCAACAGATGTTATGTAAGGTACTCAAATGCTGCTCTAGAAGCTTTAGGGAAATTGGACATTTTCTACAAGGCCCACAGGCCAATATGTGGGATCTTCCATAATTGGTCAACATAACAAGGTTTCCCATCAATGAGACAAAAGATTCAACCAGAGTATGCAGAGCCCTTACCATTAAGACAGCATCGTCGGCAAATAATAATGCTGAGACAGGGGAGTTGGCAATTTTGGGCACATTCCTAGTAGCGATGGACAAATGGTTGCTGAGATCGTTAATGTAAATGTGAAGAGCAAGGGTGCCAGAACACAGCTCTGACGCGCTCCACTAGCTAATGGAAAAGCATCAGATAGCTCACCTGTCTGACCATACCGCATCCTAGCTCTTACGTTTTCATGCAGGGAGTGTAGAAGATTAGCTAGGGGAACTTTCACCTGAGGATTAATTAAAATTGTCCACAATTTGCTCCTGTTCTCTCGATCATGGGCGTAGGAAGTGTGGGGGACGCAGGGGATATATCCCCCCCAGATTTTGTAGTGGGGGGGACACGGGGGACAAGGGTGGGGGGACAAGGGGACAAAAGAATTTCCCCTCTCTCTTCTGTCAGTCGCAGGGCCATTGGCATCTCAAAGCACTAGTGCTTTGAGGTGCCAATGGCCCTGGACTGACAGTTTTTGAGAGGAAAAATTATTTTGTCAAAGCCTTTCACGTGCCAATGGCCCTTCCCTTTTGTTGTGCTGCAAATCTCCGGGAATTTTCTCACCTCGCCATGGCTGCCTGCACTCTGCACTTCCAGGACAAAGGAGGAGAGGCAGTTTGTTTATTGCTGTCTGCATCCTGCTCCTCCTCAGCCCCGACCCTACCTTATTTGACTGTTTCACACTGCGCAATTCAGCCGCTCAAAGGCTAATGTTTGGTGAAATGTTTATTTTGAGCAGTTGAACCTCGCCAGGGGACATAAAAACAATTAGTATCAGACACTGTCTGAGCACACTTCTGTTGTGTGTCAGATGTGTTGGTCTGTCCTAATATTTACACAAATAACAATTTAGATATAACTATTTTGTCTGATTTCTTTTAGAGCGCCACTCAACCCAATCCAGGGTGTCGGAGCGCCTTACATCACAAATGCACATTGACAATAAAGCATATGTTTGAAAATCAATTTACTGGATGTGTTACATAAGACAGGGTTACAAGGTTTAGGAGTCACATGTCCTTTCCTTCATAGTTCACTGTGCTATATTAGAAGGATTACAATTTATGAACCGCAAGTAACTAAAGGATCTCTGTGTTAAAAGCAATAACCCACTTACCCATCCATATAAAATAAAAATCCGTCATCTGTATGTCACATGATGTTGTTTGTGGGAGACACAATAAGCCTCCATGCTACTTTGACAAAACTGGGACTAGACAAAACACCTGTCTCTCCAGCAAGTGCATTAACCTCCAGAGTTATCTTACCATTATTATTATTCCCTCAGATTTACTGGGTACATAAAGATCTATGCAGCAGGTGCCTTAACGCCTTAACATATTTTAAAATGCAGACTTTGCAAGCAATTAAGCAGAACAGATATACTGCCACATTTCTCCTTGTTGCCAATTTCTTTCTGGCAGAGTTTTAATAAATAAATGTGTAATCTGAGCCTAGATCTTGCGCTGGGGTTGCAACACTTTTTTGGCACTACTCCGACGCAAGATCTAATTTGTTAAATATTGTAATATGCTCAAATGTACTCATGACAGACCTGCTTAACATATATGAGGTCTTAAAATCTGATGTCATTTTTTGTGATATCACTTCCTGTGAGGTCGTGGGTTGTGATGTCACGTGCAATGTATTGTGCTGTGATTTCACTTACATACTGCCTAACTTGGTTAGTGCCCCACATCTTTTTTTAGGACTTGTACCCTGGTGGGAGAAGTAGAAGTGGAGAACTGCTGTTGGTGGTTGTAGGAGGCTGGCTTAGTATATAGTGTACACTCAGGAGTGATGCACCTTGCACTAATCCAGTTTAGTGGTCTTTGATAACCATAGAAAGCTCTCAAAGTGGTAGCTGTGTAGAGCAGCCTTCAGGCTTAGCTTGAAGGAGTGTAAAGATTAGATGAAAAAGAACCACACAGTGTTTATAAAAATAAGTCTATTTATTATGCAACACAATCACTAACACATTAGCATATCTCCTACCCAGAGATATCAATAATACACACAAGAATACTTCAAAATAATCAAGTAAGTACCATAAATATACACTGGTCTCCAGGGGGAGACCAACCCATATACTAAGAAAGTGGAATGTAAACTGCAAAGAAGAACGGGACTTGGATCAGAAGACTCAGAGGAGCTGGGGACGCAAGGAACCACCCAAGGTAAGTACTCAGGAACCCCACAGAGGCTGTGTGCAGAGTGGAAACACAGCCACGTGCCCAATGGAAGTCAATGGAGTCACGGTTGCAGTTTTAAAGAAGAAGGACCTTTCCCAGAGGGCTCCGAAGAAACCCTTTGGAAGATGGGGGGTTGGAGAACCACCCCACATGTGGATGTCCCAGGATTAGATTACTTGCACTAGGAAAGCCAGGTGCATAGGGTGAAGTGACGTCGGAACCTGCCGTAGACGACAATTTATTTTATTTTTTATTTTTTTATTTTATTTGAGTTTTATATAGCGCTGGCTAGACCCGGAGGTATCAGAGCGCTTTACATGAGGATCAGAGTTACAGGTTACACGTTACATTTGTTCCAAGAGCAAAATCAAACATAGGAATAAAGAAAGCAAAGTTACAGAAATTCGTCAGGGGAGGGATGGGAGAAAAACAGGGAGACGGGGAGAAACTGTGCCCAATGTCCGGCTGGGTAGGTGACGGCCGAGGGATGAACCAGGGCCGATCTCCTCTATAGCTGAACCGACGACAGGACAATAGAAGACTTTGAAAAAGATGCCTCTGGAGAAGCCTGTGAAGGAGTCCGGTGGAATCCAAGAGTAGACTCTTCAAGAGGAGAACCTGCAAGCAGAGGGGACAGAGTCTATGCCACTCAGAAGTGACCAGGAGGCACGGAAGCACAATGCACACCTATGTCTGGAGGTTTAGGAGTGAAGACAGTTACCTTGTCCCTGCAGCTGTGAGGACCAGGCAATGCTGAGGAAGACCAGGAGCCGTGCACGAGCTGGCCCACATCAGGTGTCAGTGTCCAGGTGTCTGGTGTCTGGTGTCTGGTGTCTGGTGCTGGCGGGAGCAGCAACAAGCCTTGGTAGCCGCAACTGGCGTGAAAAGCGAAAAGATGCAAACGTTGGGACCAGCAAGGACCAAGGGACTCACCGACAGCAGGAGAATCAGAGCAGGCCCTGAGCAAGCAGGGGAGCCCACTGCAGCAAAGGAAGACCCTTGAGAGGACCCACAGGCCGAAAGTACAGGAGTCGCAAGAGGACCTCAGGCAGCTCACCAAAGATGGAGGCCCACGGTGCAGAGGATGCAATGAGGATGCTGATCTTCAACGGATGAGGTACTGGAGGCTTGAGCTTCTTGTAGTCCGAAGATCTCTGGAATGCAGAGCCAACAAGCATTGGCAATGGCAAGTAGACGCAGTGCACAGGGGTTCAGTCCCAGCGGCTCCGACGAGGGATACTGTCCTCAAAATTGCAGAGAAGACAGGTCAGGCCTCTAGGAAGCTGCAGAACCACCAACTGTGTTGCTGGGCCTCGGGAAGCCCATAGGACGACAGGAGCAGCAGACCAGTCAGCTTCGTTGAAGTGCCTGCAGATGCAAGGGAGTGACTCCTTCACACCAAGGGAGATTACTTCAGATGTCCTTGATGACCACAGGCCTTCTGGAGAACCTGGATGAAGCACAGGCGACTCAGAAGACTTGAAGAACAGCAAGACCAGGAGCAGCAGGCCACTTCTTTGATGCAGTCTTGGTTCCAGTCGAAGCCCAACGAAGTTCAAGTGTCCAGACGGTCGAAGAGTGTCATCTTGGTTTCAGAGGTGAGTCTTGTTCCACGATGAATTTGAGGACCCACCCACAGGGGAGCCCTTAAGTACCCTATGGAAAGGGTTGGAACGACACCAGGGTCCCTCCCAGAGGAGGGGCTGGACAGAGGGGAGGATACTCCCCTGTCCTTTCTCCAGTTTCTCGCCAGAGCGGGAACCAAGCATTCCTGAACTGGCTCAAACTGGAGTATGCAAAGAGGGAATCAAGTGTGCCCTTCATAACAGTCTGGAGGCTGAGAAGGCGACCCCACCCCAGCCCAATACACTAAATCCTGTCTGGGAGGGGGTCACAACTCCTGTGACAGGAAACCTATTGTTCTACCTTCCCCTGCTTGAGCTCAGCTCAGCAGCAGGAGGGCAGAATCATGTCTGTGGTTGGCAGCAGCACTAGCTTGCTGGCAGACCCTAAAAGGCTGTTACCGGGAGTACATGGGGGTCCCCTAAGGAGCCCCCCAGTACATGGGATCATACTTCTAGCACCGGAATCAGGACATTGCAGATTTGGTGCAGAGCACATGGCTTGCTTCAGGTCATCAAATGCCTTCTGACAGCTAACTGTCCACTGAACTTTCTTAGGCATTCTTTTGGAGGTGAGATCATTAAGGGGTGTCGCTATTGATCCGTAGCCCTTCACAAACCTCCTGTCATACTCACTCAGGCCCAAGAAAGCTCTGACCTGAGTCTGAGTAGTGGGAGCAACCCAGTCCATGATGGTCTGAATTTTGCTCTCCAATGTTTGAAGTTGGCCTCCAACTACAAGATGGTCTGAGTACACAACTTTACTCTGCCCTATCCGGCTATTTGTGATCTTGATAGTGAGGCCTGCCTTCTGCAGGGCCTCGAGTACATTTCTGAGGTGGACCAGGCAATCCTCCCAGGTGGAGCTAAAGACAGCTATATCATTTAGATATGCTGCACTATAAATTTCCAGACCTGTTAAGACTTTATTCACCAGCCTCTGAAATGTGGCAGGTGCATTTTTCAAACCAAAAAGCATCACAATAAATTGATAATGCCCACTGGGGTTTGAAAATGCTGTTTTTGATTTGGCATCCTCATAGAGTCTGATTTGCCAATAACCAGCAGTGAGGTCAAATGTACTGACATATTTGGCAGAGGCCTAAGTATCAATCAGTTCATCTGCCCTGGGAATTGGATGGGCATCAGTCCTAGTGACTGCATTGAGGCCTCTATAGTCAACACAAAACCTAATCTCTCTCTTACCATCCTGGGTATGACGTTTTGGTACAAGGGCTAAAGGGCTAGCCTAAGGGCTATATGAAGGCTCAATGACCCCCCCCCCAACTCCAGCAGTGGTTGGGCCTCTTTTCTGATGCAATCTCTGACATGGTCAGGCTGTCTGTAAATGTTGCTCTTCAGAGGCAGACTGTCACCTGTGTCCACTTCATGGGTACACCAGGTGGTTTGACTGGGTGTCAGAGAAAGAGACCAGGAAACTGATTGCGAACATGTCTGCAATCAGCTTGCTGTTGATCATTGAGTCTGTCTGCCAAGACTACTCCTTCAACTGATCCATCAACAGGGTCCTGAGAGAGGAGATCAGGGAGAGAGTCATTTTCTTCCTCCTGTCCCTCATCAGAGGCTGAATTAACTAAGTAGGGCCTGGACTTCCCCTGAACCTTTTCTACCCTCCCAGGAGGAATAGAGGGGGTCATACCTCTAGGGCCTCCCTCTGTGTCACTAGAACTATTCCCTGGGGGACTAGAGTTCTTCAGTAAGGGGTCTTCAGACTTCTCCTGGATATGCTCAGAAGCAGAGTTTGGCTCATCTTCTCAAGCATCACCATCCATATCCAAGTTATCCTGCCCATCTGACTTTTTTTCTTGGTAGCAATAACTGTTCCCCAAAGATTACTTCACTGTTAATACGCAACTCTCCAAATGTGACTTGTAAATAAATCATCATAGTCTTGAGCAAGTCCTCCACACCTTCAATTATTGTATCAATTAAATGCTCAATATTTTGGCTAGAAAAATCCTAGCACGAGGCTTATTTGCTAGCTTGAGCATTTTTATAGTTTTTGTGAGCCTCTCATATAACAAAGTTTTTGTGCTTTAGTGCATCCCACTCACTACTCGTTTGTGACCTTCCACACTCTGTATTCATTTGTAAGCTTCACACACAAACACTATTTCTGGTGTTCATCACTAACACCTCATATCTGAGCTTTGCCACACAACTCATTCTGCATATCTAAATATATCTACCTTCTGTGAGCATCTCATATGTCTCTCTCACAACAGGCTGTTTTACATTGGTAAGCATCTCTCTTCCACACACTGTAAATCTCATTTTTGTGAGCATCCCACGCAAGGATAATTCTTATTGCAAATTTGTCTCATAGGGTGTCTTATATTCTTGTGCAAGATAATGCGGTTTGAGTGCACTCTACACTTATATCATCCATCTGCAATAGCACTTCTCATAGATTCGACAACAAAAGTTTTTGTATTGTGTTGTATACTTTGCGATGCATTGAGGGTTTCTCCACCCTCCAGCCTCAGGAATGCAGGCGATAAACTTACAGTGTTTGAGAAACTTTTCTCACTCTCCTTCTTGTGCCCTGCTAAACCAGGGGCTTCCAAAAGGGATCCGACTGACTTCAATACTCAAACAGTCACACAGAATCCGATACCATACTGTTAGACCTGTCAGCCTTAGGACGGACTTCCCCCAAATGTTTTTGCTGCTTACCTCCTCTTTTTGTGATTCTCTTTGTTGGCCTTAGGACTCTGAGCACTTTACCACTGCTGACCAGTGCTAAAGTGCATGTGCTTCTCCCTTAAAAATGGTAACATTGGTGTATACACAATTGGCCCTTTTAATTTACTTGTAAATACCTTGTACAGTGGTACACCATATACCCAGGGCCTGTAAATTAAATGCTACTAGTGGGTCTGCAGCACTGATTGTGCCACCCACATAAGTAGCCCTTTAAACATGTCTCAGGCCTGCCACTGCAGAGCCTGTGTGTGCAGTTTTACTGCCATGTTGACTTGGTATTAAAATCCCCTTGCCAAGCCTTAAACTTCCTTTTATTACACATACGTCACCCCTAAGTTAGGCCCTAGGTAGCCCACGGAGCAAGGTGCTATGTTGCTAAAAGGTAGGACATGTACTTTTATGTTTTGCATGTCCTTGTAGTGAAAAACACCTACATTAATTTTTCACTAATGTGAGGCCTATTCTTCTCACAGATTGACATTGGGAATTCCTTAATACACTCTTTTAAGGTGTAATTCCTGGTTAGAAAGGAGTAGCTGTGGAATGTTTTATAACTTTGGAATGGCAATGATAAATCCTCTTTACTGGTGAGGTTGGATTGCACATTACTATTTTAGATATGCCACTTTTAGAAAGTGGAAATGTATCTGCTCTTACAGCTCTGTGTGCATGCAGCTTGTCTCCAGTACACTCCAATATTAGCCAATTGCATTTTGAGGTTTAGGAATGTCGCAAAGAGCATTCAGTCTATTTTTCTTTTTTTTCGTCCCAAGATTCAAAAACATGTCCCAAGATTCAAAAACATGTTTTTTTCACATTTGGTCTAATTACTTTGTGAATGTAAATAACAATTAAAGCATATTTGCAAACTGTGACTACATGCCTGCCTTTATCAATGTTACACTACAAAACTATGCGATTGTATTTGTTTAACAGCACGTACAGCTCTCAAACAATAGGCGATTTGCATAGGGTCAATGGAAAGTCCAAAAGGTTGTCCCTGTCCCCCCAGAATTTTAGTGTCTCCTACGCCACTGCTCTCGATCGAATGCAGAAGACAGGTCCATAAAGGACAGATACAGTGGGCAGTGCCTGGCGATGGTGTACTTCCTGAAAATCAAATGCAAGTTCAGGTACTGCTCCACTGTGCAAGCCCAGTATGGACCCATACTGGCAGGGAGACAGGATATTGTTGTCGTCAGCCCAGGTCTGCAGGCAACTAAAATAACCCTCCCCAGAAGCTTTACAGAACTGTTGATAAGGGATATTGGCCTGTAGCATTTGGGGGACCCTCTATCCCCTTTTTAGAATATTGAAACTATAGTAGTGAGGGCCCAATACTCCAGAATCGAATTACACAGAGTTGTTAAATAGGTTGGTAAGCAGGGGTCCCCACATGCCCAAATTACATTTAAGTAAATTCATGGGGATCCTGTCAGGCCCCGGAGCTTTCCCACTAGAACTAAGTCTGACTGCATTCTCCACTTCCTGGAGGGAGACCTGAAAAGGGGTGTTGTGATCTAGAAGCTCACATAGTCTGGCAGTACACACCTTATCTTCAGACAGTTGTTAAATGGAGGTAAAATGTTTCACCCAATCCTGACCCAAGATGTTACATATCAGGAGTTGGTTGTTGGGGGGCATCCAACTGTGGAAGCCTGTTAATTGTATCCCAGAAAACCTTGCTACTGTTCTGAGCAGCTGCAAGCAAAAGTGTTTCCCAGTCTCTTTTATACAGGGAATGTTTTCTATCCCTAAGGGCGCGCTTATAGACTAGCCTTGCCTCCCGGGCCTCCCCAGCATCTCTACGGGTCCCTGTCAATGCCTTCCTCAGCCAGTGGTTGGCTGCAGAACAATTAGCATCGAACCAACGTGAGTGGTCCAGGGCAGATACAACTGATGGCTTTTAATACAAGTGTGGCTTTTAATACAAGTGCACAGGAGTAGGTAAGAGGCTGCTAGGACTTCCCCCGAGTCTTCACCTAAACACCCCAAAAATACAGACAGATTATTTTTAAGGAGCAGACCCAGTGTGGCATTAGGATCTTTGAGGCACCATATTAATCTAAGCCTATCTCTAGTATGTTCTTTAATACCAACATGAACTAATGATGTTTTGTCCTTGCACAGCGGTAGAATACCCTCAATCATAAGAGCATTATGGTTTCCCCACTGGGTTTTTATTACTGCACCATTGAAACACCACTGAAAGAAGTGATTGGAGGCAAATATATAATCTATAACAGAAGGCCGTCCCCTTCCTATAGAGGTTGGTTTACATGGCCCTACACCCTGAAAGACGTTGACATCTACAAGGTCTAAGGAGGCAACAGATTTCCTCAACTCCAACCCCCTGGCATCCCGTTGTGCCCTTTCAGCAGTTGAGCTCAAGCAGCCTAACTCTATTGGCTCAACGCCGTGCTTAGCATTAAAGTCACCACACAATAAAAGTTGTGGTTGGAGTCTCTTGCCTGTCCCTGGTTTTTCCAGGCCCATGATGAAACTAAAAAGCTCCCCAAACAAATGACAATAAGAATTTGAAAATTTATAATAGAAGTTAACAAAATAAAAACAAAAGTAGCTATAGTTAACCTTAATAAAGGACTTGGTATGCATGTCTGTCAGCATATACAACAGATGCTTCTATCCTGAGGTTTAATTTGACCCATATAGAAAGGCCACTGCGTGCCCTCCCATAAGAATAAGCCAAACCTGGGCTCGAGTAACTAGAAAACCCCTTACGTGAGATGGGGGAGATAGCAGGCCAATCGTTGGGTCATCAAATTGATACAGAAGGCAAGTCAGGGGCTAAACCTGCCTCCTTCTGACAGACACCGAACTGCACCCCAACCTGCTGAGAACAAAGGGCCCCAAATGGAAGACAATGAGGGGCTGAGGAAGACAGAAGTCTCCAAAACAGGAGGAGATGCTAGTGGGACACAATGCTGCACTGAAACAAGTCTAGAAAGTGAGTGGTGTGGCAGACTCTGATCCAGATGGACGACTATCCCCTGGCCCTAGATCGGATCATTATGGGGACTTAAATTCCTGGCTAGAGCATTGTCAAATTACTGAAAAGGACTAATATATTTAGGTCCAGTCAGGCACAAACATTATGTGCTAGACAATAATTTGCCACTGGCTGGGGACGGATGCCCATATGTTCCAACGTTGACAGAAGTCTTACTCCCTATACCCTTTGCATTGGAATTCTCATTTCTGCTTTTTGTCCTCTTGCTTTAGGTACAGGGCGGATGGAGTTACACTCTGTTATGTTGTTTACTTAAGGAGGTGCACTACCTCTACCTTGTAACTGTTAAAGCATGTGTTTTTTGAGAGGATGTGGGGAACTTTGTTAAGGGGGTACCGGCTGCTAATTGCCGCTTACAGCATACATACCACACTGAAAGAGGGATGAACACAACACCAAACCGCCCTACACACTTATGGAAAATGATACATTGACTGTATCCATATATATTATTCGCAGTTTTAACAACCCACTTAAGAGCTGCTCTATTCTTCATGATTGTTTGACCTGTAATCCTTAGGGTGGACTTCCCATGCACTTTTTGCCTTCTTACCTCCACTTTTTGCTGTATATTTTTGTTGGCCATAGGACTTTGAGGACTTTACCACTGCTGACCAGTGTCAAGGTGCATGTGCTTCTCCACTAAATATGGTGACATTGCTGTAAACCTGATTGGCATCTTTAGTTTACCTGTAAGTCCCTTGTAAAGTTGTATACCATAAACCCAGGGCCTGTAATCTAAATCTGCAGCATTGCTTGTGCCACCCATACAAGTAGCCTTTCAAACCTGTCTCAGGCCTGCCATTGCAGGGGCTGTGTGTGCAGTTTACTGCCACTTCTACTTGGCATTTAAAACCACTTGCCAAGCCTTAAACTCTCCTTTTATTACACATACGTCACCCCTACGGTGGCCCTAGGTAGCCCTAAGGGCAGGGTGCTGTGTAACTAAAAGTTAGGACATGTACTTTTAAGTTATACATGTCCTGGTATGGACAAACAGCTAAATTCACTTTTCACTATTTATAGTATTGGGAATTCCTTAAAAAACTTTTAAGCTGTAATTCTTGATTAGAAAGGAGTAGCTGCATCATGATTCATATGTTTGGAATGGTAATGATAAAACCTCTTTACCGGTAAAGTTGAATTTAACATTGCTATTTTAGAAGTGCCACTTTTAGAAAGTGGACATTTCTCTGCTGTTACTGCTCTGTGTGCCTTGCATCCTGTCTCCAATACATGTCTGGTCTGGGTGACAGCTACACTTTTGTGCAATCACTCTAGACAGCCACAAACACAGGAAGAGTGAGCATGACTGAGGACTCATCTGCATTCTGATAGCCTTACTGGACAGGAAGTGGGAGTGGGAGCTGATACTTGCATCTGAATCGGCAGTGTCCTGTGTCCCATACAAAGGGCTGATTAACCTCCATAGATAGCTTGGCAGACAGGGCTGGGAGGAAAGGGGACCTGTGCACTTCACAGAGCTGTTTTGAAGTCACCCCCACTTCAAAGCCACATTTGGGAATAATTACTGGGGCTCTGACCATACCGAGACAGTTCACTACTGGACCTGTGAAGAACTTTGCCAGGAGTAAGGACTGCTGTGTTACCAGGATTGCCACTCTGCTTGACTGACTGTTCTAAGGAATCGCTTCACGGTTGTGCTGAGTTGCCCTACTGCCTGCTAATCTCTGCTCTGCTGAGGCCAAGTAGTGGTCCCAACTCACTTGAACCCACAGTGACTATAAGGACTTGCTGGCTGCCTCCTGTTTTCTGAAGTCTCAGGGTCATCAAAGACTTCCTACAACCCTCCTGGTGCTGCTGGACTCTGTCATCTATGAGTCCGACCTCTTCCTGAGGTGCCCCTTCCAGTCCTGGGCCTCAGAAGTGGATTTTTTGCAGCATTTCCTACTTTGACGCCGAGGCAGTGGCGACTTTGCACTGATCAGAACCGACGCATCACCTTCCTGGCCGACGCAGCGGTCGCTGGGCGAGAGCAATTCTACAGCAATCGCAGCTCACCGACGATAGGCAACGTGGTTCAACGATGATGCAGTGCATGCATCGTAGAGGGTTTTGTTTATGAAGCTTCCATCGACAGCGTGGATTGGCACCGACATTCACCTCCATCCACTGGATCGATGACGACGCTGCACCGCCTTGACTCCTGGCCTCGTGTCCTGAACGTAGCCGCTTTGCTCTATTCAAGGTACTTTGGGGCCCATTAGGATGGCGGGCGGATCGCCCCCGCCGGGCCGGCGGTAGCCACCGCCGGCCCGGCCGGGGCGATCTGCCCGCCATCCTCACTAGAATGACCCCCCGCCATATTATGATGGCTGGGGGTCCGCGGCGGACAGGAAGACTGTCAGCCGCTTTTCCGCCGGTCGACTCGTCGACCGGCGGAAAAAGTGCCTACATATGGTGGCGGTGTCTGCGAGACACTGCCATCCATATCAGGATGCTGGCGGTCAATGGCCTTTCCACGGCGGCGTTGCTGCCATGGAAAGGCATACGGTCCTTGCTTTTGGGGGCCCGTTGCGGGCCCCCAGGGTGTTGGAGGGGTGGGGGTGCACATGGGGGGTACCCATGGTACCCCCCTCATTGCCATGCACTACGTGGCAGACACCACGTGGTGCCTGCCATGTTGTGCATGGCAATGCCGTGCACAGTCCTTTCAAATTGCGAGCGGGTCTGCAGCCAGCAGATCCACCCGCAATGTGAAAGGCACAGGATGCGCCCGCCAGTGTGGCGGGCGCATCCTAATACACATGGCGGGACCGCCGCAACTCCAGCGGTCGGTCCCTAGCTCCGTTACGGTGGCGGGCAGACTTTGTCCGCCCGCCATCGTAATAGGCCCCTATGTTAGCAGGACCTGTTTGTTCCTGTAGCCGACCTGCCCTTCATTGCGGTTGGCCTGAACTTTGGATTTACCCCGGTCTGGCGCGACCTTAAGTAACCTTTTAGCGATGTTGACTTCTAAGCACTATTTTTGGTTTATTCTTTAAAAATTCATAACTCCAGTTCTACTTATTTGATTTTTGTCATTTTGGTCTTGATTGTCTCATAAAAATATTCTCTATTTTTCTAAACCTAAGTGGAGTGTTTTTGTAGTGTTTTCATTGTGTTACTTTGTGTGTGTGTGTTTACCAAATACTTTACACATTGCCTCTTTAGATAAGCCTGTCTGCTCTGTGCTAAGCTACCAGAGGTTGACACAGGTTATCTGTTAGTGTGTGTCTAGCTTACCCTGACTGGAGTGGTGGTTCCTGCTTGGACAGGATGCATACCTTTGCCAACCAGAAACCCCAATTCTAACATTGGTTTTCAACGATGAGGATAGGACTTGTGTTTGTCCAGTAACACATAATAATTCAGTATTCTCTACAACTCTAGACCTACGACCAATTCAAGCCTTTTCCAATTCTCCCTCATTGGCTTTTAGATTTTTCTGTTAAATTACGTCTCTCTCTCTCTGGAGAAGCCATGCCTGCAGCT
Source organism: Calotriton arnoldi (assembly GCA_963921515.1). Classification (NCBI taxonomy): domain Eukaryota; kingdom Metazoa; phylum Chordata; class Amphibia; order Caudata; family Salamandridae; genus Calotriton; species Calotriton arnoldi. The sequence goes on along the minus strand of CAWUFW010003913.1, from coordinate 1,155,534 downwards.
GCAGGAGTTGAGTTTGAGCTGGCCAGTTTAGAATCCTATACTGTGCAACAGCTAAAACATTTCTGCAAGAACTTTCAAGTGTCTATAATGGGCTTTACCAGGAAGGTGGAGTTCTAGAATGGTTTGAGGGCCTGGCAGATACCCAGGTTGCAGGGGATGACATCCCAGAGGAGGAGCAGGAGATTCCTGAGGAGTAGGGTGACCTGATTTTGGAGGTGGAGTGAGGTGGATGGGGCATTTGTGGTGCCCGCCACAGAGCCCACTGAGGAGGGCACTGCTTCTCTTGGTGACCTGCCTACACTTGCTGCATGGCATGTAGAAGGAGGACTCACCAAGGAGGAGTTATGTAGTGCACAGTGGAAGTGGCCAACCCTTGAGGGCATGAGGAAACAGGCTGAAGCCCTAGCAGCAGGTGATGCCTCTGGGAGTTATTAAATTTAATGGGAGGACAACCTCCTTTAGAGTGAGCCTAAGGCTCCTGTGCATGGGCAACAAGGGCCCTGGTGATCCTCCAAAGCTACAGGGCCTTCCTACTGGAGCTGGCACATGAGATCCCCCTGGCAGGACACCTGGACCAAGATAGGACCTTTGCAAGGCTTGTCCCCTACTTCTATTGGCCTCGGATCAAGAATTCCTCCGATGTGTTCTGCAGGACTTGTGTGACCTGCTAGGCCAGTGGGAAGACAGGTCAGAGGCTGAAAGCCCTCCTTAATCCCTTGTCTGTCATTGGCACACCATTTGAGCAGGTGGGCATCGACATTGTTGGGCCTATGGATCCCAAGATTGCATCAGGCAACAGGTTTATCCTGGTTCTGATGCATCATGGCAGTAGGTACCCAGAGGCCATCCCTCAGAGGACCATGCCTGCACCAGCAGTAGGAAAGGCCCTGATGGGGATTTTTACCTGAGAGGGTTTCCCCAAGGAAGTTGTGTCTGACAGTGATCCAAACTTCATATCTGCATACATGCAGTCAATGTGGAAAGAGTATGGGGTAACCTACAAGTTCTCTACTCCTTACCATCCACAAATGAATGGGCTTGTTGAGAGATTCAACAAGACTCTAAAAGGCATGATTAGAGGCCTACTTGAGGCCCTGAGGAATAAGTGGGACATCCTCTTACCATGCCTGTTGTTTGCCTACACTGAGGTACCAAAGAAGGGAGTGGACTTCAGCCCCTTTGAGCTTCTGCAGGGACACCCTGTTAGAGGACCTCTGAGTCTGGTGAAGGAGGGGTGGGGGCAAGCTCCCAGGAAGAATCCCCAGGATGTAGTGAGCTACATGCTGGTCTTCAGAAGCCAGATGGCTAAGTTGTGAAAGCAAGCTTCCGACAACTTGGAAGACAGTCAGGCTATGATGAAAGAGTGGTGTGACCAAAGTTCTACCACTGTGGAATTACAGCCTGGGCAGAAATTGTGGGTGATGGAACCTGTGGAACCCAAGGCCCTCCAGGACACATCAATCGCCTCAAACCCCACTTTGAGAGGTCTGAGATCACCATGTTGTTGGTGACAGATTGAGAAGAGGAAGAGGAGAGTGAACCTCTCCCTGACCTCTTGGACTCCAAGGAGAAGGATGGGTCTGTGGAAGGAGTAATCCTTTCCCCCACTCTAACTCCTGAATAGCAGAGGGACTGCTGCTCAGTGTTGGAGCAGTACTGTTCTCTTTTCTCCCGTACTCCTGTGTACCCATGATGTGGACCCAGGAGACAACCTCCCTCTTAAGAATAAGTCTTACAGTTTGTCGGCTAAGGTGAGTAGTAGCATCAAGAGTGAAGTCTCTAAGATGTTGGAGTGTGGGGTGATAGAACCCTCCATTAGCCCCTGGTCCAGTCCTGTGGTCCTGGTACGAAAAGCTGCACCACCGGGCACCACACCTGAACTGAGGTTGTGTGTAGGTTATAGATGGCTAAATTCTGTGACAAAGACTGATGCTCATCCCATCCCTCGGGCTGATGAGCTAATTGACAGGTTAGGGTCTGACCAGTACTTAAGTATCTTTTATCTTACATCAGGGTACTGGCAGATCATCCTAACCGAAGGTGCCAAGGAGAGGTCAGCCATATCCACTCCAGAGGGCCACTACCAATCTCATGTGATGCCCTTTGGGCTCACAAATGCCCCTACCACCTTCCAGAGGTTGGTGAACCAGGTACATGCTGGTATTTAGGCTTCTCAGCTGCCTATCTGGATGACATAGCTGTCTACAGTAGCAGTTAGAAGGACCGCATTGTTTACCTCCAGGAAGTGCTTCAGGCTCTACAACAGCCAGGCATAACTGTCAAAGCCAGTAAGTGCCAGATAGGTCAGGGGTATTTGGTGTACTTGGGACATCTGGTGGGCAGGGGTAAGGTGCACCTCTCCAGGACAAGATAGAGAATATCATGGCATGAGAGCCCCCCAAAACCCAGACTGAGGTCAGAGCATTCTTGGGCCTCACTAGGTACTACAGGAGGTTTGTCAAGGGATATGACGCCATTGTTGCCCCCTTGACAGAGCTGACTTCTAAGACCCAGCCCACAAATGTAATTTTGACAGAGGCATGCCAAACTGCATTTGACTCCCTGAATCATGACATTTGCACAGCCCCTGTGCTCATGGCCGCTGACTTCTCCAAAGAGTTTATTGTTCAAACAGATACCTTAGAACATAGCATCGGGGCAGAGTTATCACAGCTAAATGAGGAGGGCCTGGACCAACCTGTAGCCTTCATCTCCAGAATGTTACTCCCCAGGGGACAGAGTTAAAATGCAATAGAGAGAGAAGCTTTTGCTGTGGTCTGGGCACTGAAGACGATGTCATACCTGTTTGGCACACATTTCCTGATTCAGACTGACCACAGGCCCCTCAGGTGGCTCATGCAAATGAGGGGTCAGAATCCAAAAATTTTAAGGTGGCCTATTTCCTTACAGCATATGGAGTTCTGGACGGAACACAGACCAAGGGTAGGCCACGTCAATGCTGACAGTCTGCTAAGTTTTTCCACCTCAGTGATGAGAACTCCCTAGAGTTTGGGTAGATCTCCCCTCTTTCAGCAGTAGGGGACACATGTTAAACCATTTCACTCAACTTGCAAGCTCCTTGTTATCATTAACAAAGATTTCAATTGCAGCAACTTCACCAAACAATAATGTTTTTAACCACTGTGCCTTTTTAAGCAAAGACCAGCATTGGTCTTGTTGCAATCAGGGAAGTCCAGCTCGTGCTGCTGGCCCAGGATGACTCTGAATGGGAGCACAAGCAACACTAGACTTATTTGGCCTACTTAGGTCCCATAAGTGAAGTATAGCTTGGGTCTTGTGGTCCACGCTGCACTTTTGATGTACACATGTGCTCACAACAGGGCGCGCGGGGCCCTGTTAATTTACTGGATAAAGCAGAGTAACTGAGTTCGCATATGACTTCCAAATCTTGTATTTTGCCTGTGAACAAGAATGAGTTGGTTTAAGACTTTAGTCTATGTTACACATCTTTCTGCACTGAAGTTTCTATTCCTGTTCACCTTTTGTGTGCCTCTCAAACCCCAGGTCTTCTATTATGTGAAAAAGAATACATTTCATATTAAAAATGGAGAAAGAATATTTTTTGAAGCGAATGGGTATGCACCTGGTGCCTATGACATCCGCACTGCTCAGATGGACACCGATGAGGACCTGCGATTGGTGAAGGTTGGATACTTCGATCCTCGACAAGGAGAAGAGGTCACTATCAATATGAGTGCTGTCTTATGGAGCGGAGGCTCCCAGGTGAGAGAGAAATAACTGTCACTTGTCAATAATATGTAACCCTTGTGTCTTTACCAGGATCAATGCCCAGATGGAATGTACCATTATTGTATATATTAACTCTACAATTCTTTTTAGTTATTTAGGAGACATATTTAACAGCTTATATACTAAACCTCCAGACATGTTGTAATATGAATGGGACGGGTGGTGAACCTCTCTAGTTCTACTGCTAGATTCACAGCTCTCTGTTTTTGTAGAAAGACGAAATTGTATCACAACTCCAGTTAGCTACATTTGAATAATGATGAAGCCGGTAAAGGCAAGAGTTGACTTTTAGGTCAACCAAAAACCAAAAGCCTAAATGTGGAGGTGAAAATAAGTAAAAGGATTTCTCATTCCTAAAATATTGGTCCTGGGTAAAATATGAGCTAGGGAGAAAAATATTAAGTGAAGATAAAACAAACAAAGAGAAGAAGGAGAATGAGGAAAAATAACAAAAAGCAAGTACTGGCACAATTGTTATAGCCTTTGTTGGGGGGTGAAACTGCTTGTTAATAGAGTGTTTTTTGGGCATATTTACAAACCCCTATTGCCACAGGAACGTCGCCTTGTTAATAAGGCTCCCTTTCACGCTATACATACCGTGAAAGGGGTGGGCAATGGGTGTTGTGGTGGGCGTTCCACCGCAACACCCATTGATTTTGCAGCTACCCCTATTTACAAGGGTTGCTTAAATAGGAGGCAGCGCCAAAGTTAAGACCAGGGAAAACCTGGTCTTAACGAGGTGAAAGATGGGGAAATGCTTTATTTCTCCTCGTTCTTGCTGTTTCTATGTGTGCTGCATTGTGCAGCACACATAGAAACACCAAAACGCCGTGGATGATTGTTTATGTGCAGGAAGGTGTCCCTTCTTGCACATAAACAATCATTTAAAAAATTACGATTTGCAACTTCTATGTGTGCTGCACAATGCAGCACACATAGAAGTTACAATTCACCATTCTGAATTGTTTATCACTTAAACAATCATTCCCTCTATGGTGCAAGGGTGCCTGCATTGGCGGTAAGCAGCTGAGTTCAGCGCCAGCACTAGGGAAAATGCAGGGATGCACAGTATTGTTGTAAAAACGGTACATCCCTGCGTTTTCAGAATGGCAGCGTGGGTGTTAGCTATTTTGGCTTAGCACTGTGCTCCACCACTCTTTGGTATGTCTTGCGAGTGTGCATGCGCACGCGCAAGACATACAACATAGGGTTTATTAGTGAAGAAGGACGGCAAGGAGGAGGCAGGAGAATGGCCATGTCGAGGAGGAGGCAGCCACTGGGAAGGTAAGTGCCTTTTTAATTACTTTTAATTACTTTGGGAGGGGGGAGGGCGCGGAGCAAAGTTTCACGGAGTTGCTTTCCAACTTCGTGGAACTTTGCGTAGAGGCACTATGCCTGCTCCGCCCAGGATTAGTAAACTTGCATTTTTGTGCAAGTTTACTATTTTTCAGTAATTTAAAACTACGATTTGATATTAGCGTTACAACTGTGGAGACCCCGCAGCCAGGGAGGAAAATTCTGCACATACAAAGATAGGCCTATCCTATCTCCATCCCCGACTGCGGCAACTGCCTATGGTAAAGTACAAAGAAAATTAAAAAAATTATATAACACAAAAATGAATATTACAAATATTATATGCTTATATTAGGGAGACTCCATAGTCAGGACAGAGATCGCCATTTGATACAGTAAAGGGAATAATAAAAAAAGAAATTTTTAACTTGAAAACAATTTATTAAAAATATTTTCATGTTAAATATTTCTCTAAATTAATTTTATATATGTATTTATTATAAATGTTCACCAAACAAAACAATGCTACAGCACTGTGACCTTAGTTGAATTAAATTATTTAATGACATTAAATTAAAAATATTTTTCTTAAGTTTTAAATAATAAATTCCCCATCAAGAAAAAGTATTTTTAAAATGCTTTAATAACGATTAAATGTGATGTATCAATTAAATGTGATGTATCAATTAATTATACACAATTTAATTATCATTAAAAATGTTACAATAATTTTTTTAATTCAAGAATTGTTGTTGAAATATTTTAAAATGAAATAGTAAATATAAATGCTATTTTTATATATTTGTTAACTTTATATTTATGTACATTTTTAACTCTGTAAAATATTTGTATTCAGTTCAACATTACTTTACATTTACATTTTATGAATATCCAGGGTATAGTAAACTTGCTCAAAAGTGTAAATTACTCAAAAGTGTAAGTTATTTTTGTGAATTGCTCTTAGTTTTCTGACCGCAGTACTGATAATATCAAAAAGCTTTTGCTATAGAAATGATGATCGTCTTCATGCAAGTCATGCAATAGCAACCATAGGACAAAGCAACACTTATGATCCTGGACCCAATAGAAGGAAAGACTCCCAAACTCAATTCAGTATGAATTTTTATGTCATAAATATCAACTATAAATAGGTTTTAGGAATCCTGTCATTTTGTCAGACTACCAATGACTAAAAATGCAAATATTTCATCTCAAAATAAATAAAAAACAATTTGTATAAATATGTTTAATTCCCCCAAACAGAAGCTTGTAATTTTCAAGAGGAACTCTGTAAATTAATCTCAAAATATTTGATTTCAATTTTCAGAAAATTAATGTTTGGGCCCAAATATCCACTTGCCATTTTGACCAAACACTCGCCTTTGTTACGTATGGACAGATTCTGCCTTTCTTGTCCCTTTAGCATCAATTATACCCTGAAAACCAATAAAATAGCAAGGATTTTGACCTTAATCATGTCATTGATGTCCAGTTTTTTGCTAACAATATCTATGATAAGCCAAGGGTGGGGTGCTAATATTGTAGAGTAAGCCAAACCTTTGTGATCAATGCCTACACTATGTCATGGATGGGCCATTGTTATGTTGAGATATCTGCATGCCACTAAAGATGGCCACAACATCACTGATGGAGCACCAGTATATCAGCGGTGGCCGTGGTGTCTTCAAGAATGCTCACAAATATATCACTGATGGGCTTCATTGAGTACTGTGAGCCCTCATAGCCCCATTCCACCAGGCACACCACAAATGCACACGCCCACTCAATCACCCATAGTTGGGTGACTGCAGGATTTCAGCAACTTTTCTACAGTGACTTAGTGGTGTACATAAAATTGATCAGTGTGGTTCCTGCAATGCTCATTTGTGCCTGCAGAGGCTCTGCCTCGCGCCATCAGTAGCTCAATTGATCGACTGCAAGACCCACATGAACTTGTGACATTGAATTTCTGTAGGTCAAGTGTGTGAGAGCAGAATATATTTGTTGTTAGTACGGTAGGTCAGTGTTTTCCCTGCAGTAGCTGTGCTGGGCTTCTGCAGATACCAACGCAGCGCACATGGAAACAGCAAAAACGAGGAGAAATTAAATATTTCACCTTGTTGCGCCAGGGCAAGACCAGGTTTTCCCTGGTCTTCATTTTGGCGCTGCCTCTTATTTATGCTACCCTTAGAAATAGGGGCAGCATCAAAATCAATGGGTGTTGTGACGGAACGCCCACTGCAACACCAATTGCCCACCCCTTTCACGCTAACTATAGCGTGAAAGGGTGCCTTATTTACAAGGCAGCGCTAAGCCATGTTAAGTGGCTTAACACTGCCTTGTAAATAAGGCGAAGCCCCTATCGCCACCACAACATCCTGTCAAGTGACGTTGTGGTGGCGATAGGGGCTTGTAAATTTGCCCCTGTGTGTCTGGAGTGACTACATTAACTCAGTTGGCTGCCGACATGAACTCAGTGGAGTGGCAGCATGACCTCTACTGGCATCTGAGAGAGCAGATTTAAGTGCCTACATGAGCTTATTGGGGAGCCAGCTGAGCTCTGCTGCTTGAGAGAGCTGATTTGGGTGCCTGCATAAGCCCAGCTGGTGCCAAAGTGAACTAATTTGGATGCCTACATAGCTCAGTGGAGTGTCTGCATGAACTCACCTGGCGCTTGAGAGAGCTGATTTGGGTGTCTGCATGACCTCACCTGGTGCTTGAGAAAGCTGATTTGGGTGTTGCATGAGCGCACTTGGTGCTTGAGAGAGCTGATTTGGGTGTCTGCATGAACTCACCTGGCGCTTGAGAGAGCTGATTTGGGTGTCTGCATGAGCTCAGTGAAGTGGCTGCATGCGCTCATTTGGGGGCCTTCATCAACTCAATGGATTGTATTGAGAACTACCAGGACCTCAAAGCATTGATCACTTCTATCACAAATTAATAGGATCAGCTGAGTTCCATTTGCTTTGGAACTGGTTTTAGTAAACATATCCTCCTGCTTTTTTCACCCATTACACAATGCAAAATTACTGAAATCTTAGTTGAAAATACTGGGGGCGGGAGACATATTTCTGAATTTTAGCATCAGATCCATTTTGCCTTGAACTGTAGTAGTGGTTAGAACAATGGAATCCTGAAAAGAATGAATGAATGAGCAGCATAAAACACCAAGAAGGTGTCAGTGATGAAAAGGTATGCACAGCACAACAAATGTAGACTATAGATCAATGTCATATAGCAAATTATTTAGGTACTTAGGATGTCCGCCCGCAGGTTGTATGGTCACAGACTTTCATCATTCTGAGGTTGATAACTTTGCACCATAGATTGGCGGGTACTAACCCTGGTTAGTGTTACACCCAATGCCACATCAGATTGTGGTATACACTCTACTAACCAACTTTGTAAGTATTATTCAACTTCACTCAGAAAACTGGTTTCCATCATCCCCAAGCCAAGCTGTCTTGCTGCCCCCAAAAAAGACAACAATCATATTCGAACAGTCTACCTAGATCAATTTATAAAAGTTCAGAATTTACAGCCAACTGGGACATCAGTTTAATCACATAAAAAAGCAACAATAAAATACATGTTTAAAATAATTCATTATAAATGTACATGTCAGTTGAATAACACCATAAAACCATATTCCAGAATAGTCACATAAATGGCCACAATCACATAGGAGGCCTCTGCATTACATACTAAAATACCATCACGTTTACACAGATGTAAAAGCACTTTTAGGATTACTAAAGTTCATATTAACAAGTATGGCTTTAAAAAAAAACTTCCTTTCTTGAATATAAAATTTACAAAACAATTCACAGTGCAAATTTGACTGATTTGTCTTCCCATCATAGGGGCAAGGATGCTTATCCATACACCAATATCCCATTTTTGGGAATGCAACCATATGGTCAACAATCTCCAAATGAAAATTTAACAAGATATACCTGCAGAACAGTATACAGGTAGGGTTGGATCCCATCTCATTCATAAACAGATAAATAACTTTTAATCATTACTAGGGGAAGGCAGAACTTGCGAAGTTTCACTCTGCAGAATTTCGTGGAGTTACCTAAAAACTCAGCATGATTCTGCAGAATCCCACGAGCGCCAACATTTTGGCACATCGCGCTGCTCGCATCAAATTTTAGCCCTAGGAGCTTGTTCGGCGCTGTTAAATCAGCATGAGCGGCACAGGGCACAGGGTGCACCAGAGGACGCTGCTTCTTTGCTGCCACTCAAGTAGATTTTCTACTCCAGCAGCAGCTTTCTCACCACAAACGGTAGCTTTCTCAGCGCGAATGGTAGCGACCTGCTGCGACTGCCCGCATTGAGAGATAACTTGCTGACCTAACATTGGCAAGCCGCGTGCGGGGAAAACTGTGTGTTTTTCTTCATCAAAAGGTTCCACTGTGCCTATGCCCCTTCCAAACCCATATTGTGACTTGACCAGTGTAGAATTTTCTCGTGCCCAATGCTCCAATCTCTCCACAAGAACGCTACCCACCAGCTTTGCATATGAGTCTCGGAGTGTTATAGGCCTATCACATTAGGGTCACTCTTACTACCCTTCTTAAAGATTGGGAAAATAACTGACTCAGGCCACATTGAGGGAAGACATCCTGCTCCAGACTCATTTAATACCATGGTGAGTAGAAGGTCCCAAAGCAAAGGTAAATGCTTACAAGTGTCCACCAGGACACCGTCAGATACTGCAGCCTTTTTCCTGATGCTCTTATCTAATACCAAAATTACCCCTTCCAGGGTAAATGTAACAGAGTCAAAGAAGGGTACCCATATATCATTAGGGAAAGTACAAAGTACCGCAAATATCTGAAGGGTTGAAAGTGACAGCAAAATGGTAAACCCAGTAATGTACAGAAATGTGCTTTCTAGTCTAGGCTAAGGCAATGTTATCCTTGAGGAAGGGTGTATTTATGGTTCTCCAAAAAATGGGACATGTCTTTAGTAGGGCTGGACTGAACTCGCTGAATATTACTCTGTGAAATTACTCAGAATTTTAATGTATTTTTGCAAGACTGTGCAGAGTTCTGCCAGCGGGAAGAAAATGCACATCGTGCTCCTGGTACTCCGAACACCACACAGGAAAATGAAGAAAAGTACTTGAAACCCAGGCCCCCAGCCCTCCCAAAAATGTGTAAACCTTTTCCCTTAGAAAAAACTAAAAAAGCTAATACAAAATGTGCCCCTACTGCAACTCCAGGCTATCCACAATCACATTTAAAAATTTAAGAAAAAAGGAAAAAGGTAATACAAATACTGGTGCATGCAATCCATCAAACAAGAAACTTATCCAAACGTTCTTTAACTTACTTGATTTTCATAAAAAATCTTAACATCCAATGGTATTTTTATGCATTAGGGATTGCAGAAAAGAGAGTGATCTTTTCCCTCCAAATCCAAATGAGAAGTGACCAAGGGATGGACTAAGCAGTTGGAGGCCCCTTCTTGACAGGAAGAGGAATTTGGAGTCTCTGTGGCACTTCCTTCCTATTAAAAAAGAAAGTAAAATAAAGAAAATGCATTTCAAGCTAAATAAAACCTACCTGAGCCATCCATTCATGTAGAATATCTACTCAGAAAAAAAAGAATTCAAGTTGATTTTGCTGCTGCTCAAGTAGAAAGTCAACTCGGGGAGCAGCCATCTGACTGCGACCACCCTCGTTCATAAAATCTCACTGGAAGTCCTATTAGTGACTGGAATTCACGTTAGAGGACACCAAATTCTAGCTTGCCAGCTCGTATTCTGAAGCCTCACATTGTTCCCATTGTCATCACTTTGCACAAATAGGAAAACAATTCCACCACAAGGCGATTGTCGAATTTTGGCATGAACTCTGTGTTACAAGAGTAACGCGCAGTTGCCAACATTCTGCGATTCCGCACGCAAAATTAAAATACCGCCCAGTGTTAGTCTTTAGTCTCAGATACTCAAATCAAATTGGCCCAAAGCCTCTTCTTGTAATTTCTATTCCTCAAAGCTAAAACTTTTTATACACCCTATTGGGACATCTGGTCGCGCTAGACCAGCACAAAGTCAAAGTTTCAGGCTTACCGCGATGGAGCCCTGCGCGGATTCCCCTTGCCGGTCAAAGTTTTTACCTGCTGACTTAGAAACGTTTCTGGAGCTTTTCTTCCCGGGGGTCCCTCGAAGCTCTCAGTTAATCCGGATTCGGTGAGGGTTCACCGGATTGCCTTGTGACGAGCTCCCCATCAAACCTATGGAAGTCAGACCTCCAGAGCTTTCCAGCAGGTCGAACCAAGGATCTAGGCCGGTTCGCGGTTGAAGGTGGGTGACTTGGCTCTTGCGGTTGGTCCCGGTCACCATTTCTGCATTCAGACTTAGAAACTTTTACAGAGCTATTTCTCCCGGGGTCCTTCGATGCTCTTCACCAGGCCAGATTTGGTGAGGGTTCGCCAGCTTGGGTTTTGCCCAACTCCCAGTCAAACTCTAGAAGTCAGACCTCTGGAGCTTTTCACTGAGATGAACCTGAAGGGCAGGCCGGCTCGCAGTTGAGGGTCGCCGACTTGGCTGGCTAGGTTGAGTCGGTCCAGTTATGGAGCTTTTTTCCAAAGTTGCTCTAAACTTCTTCAAACTTCTGGAACTTCTTCCTGAAGTTCCTTTGAGGGTCCCAAAGTGTCCAAAACATACTCCAAGGGTCTGGAAGCTCCAAGATCGTCCTTGAAAGTTTGGGACTTCAATTCACTCAATCCACTTGGACAAAACTCTTACAAATCCACTGGTAGTACTCCCGGCTGGGGATTCTTGGTGGTAATGGTCCAGGTGAGCTCTGTTAACCTGTAGCTTGCAGGGAGTCTACTCTTTAGTCCTTTTGAAGCAGGTTTGATCCACAGGGCTGTAGTTCCAGATTGTGCAGCAGGCGCAGTCAGTCAGAGTGCAGGGCCTGGTTGGTGCAAATCAAACTTCCAGCTTGGACCCTTCTTCTTTTGTAGTTTCAAGCAGCAGATCTGAGAGGCACTGCCCCTCTCAGATACTTATTCAGTGTTCTCTGGGGTCACACAGGAGGGCACTCCTGTCCAATGAGGTGCAGGATGACACCCCAGAGCTTGACCATTGACTCCGAAGTGTGGCACAATGGTCTCCCAGAAAGCACTATTTCTCCAAAATTCAATATGGCTGAAATCCCAGCAGAGAGGTAAGAGCTAACCATACCAACCTCCAGGATGGCTCATATTCATATTCTCCCTCACCCTGGCATCTGCACATTCCTTCCTTAAGCCTGCCACCTGGCTGGTTTCGAAGAGTAGGGGTGTAAATGTAACTGGTTTCTCCTGCCTGTCTCCTCCTTGTATTGAAGATTATTTTTTATGACCCCTCACCCTGGCTCTGGCATTCCTATGTAGCAGACCCCTGACCTCCCAGAATGGCTCCTTCACCACAGGGTTACTTATCACCTCTTCAGTGCAGCCTGGCTAATACACTGAACTCTGACCAATCAGGACAGAGCACTGGAAGGCTGAATTTTGGATTACAGGCAAGAAAGTCATATAACTTCGTGTCTGTACATTTTAGGATAAATTCAACAATAGCATATTGTTGGATTTATGAATACCATTCTAGCAAGTCCTTGAATGACATTTTTATGATTCTCCTGGCAGGAATTATTAGATAATAACTCCTTGCCATGTTAACCTATGTGGCTGGGGATCTGCAATGGGGAAAATTAACTGGGTAATTTCTCCAACACCAGGGCTTATAAAACATCTTTTATATGGACCCTGCCTATATCTACAGGGCTCCCCGCTCACCCCTGCAACAACTAGGGGAGACTTTAGGGGTTCTTAATATGTAAACATATTGCAGATCCTCCCTCCACAGTGCTCCTAGCACAAACGTTGATTTTGGGAAGCACGCTACTACAATGTGGGGGGGTGAAATGTGCAATTCCACGAATCCCATGGCATATACAACCTATTTTATAAGGGTACTCCTTATAAATAACTGACCCCCTGCCACTGGGACAACTAGGGGAGACCCTGGGGGTACTGAATATGCCATAATATTGTAGTTTAAACACCAATGTCAAGTTTGGGCACAATTTGCATTTTAAAGGCAGTCCTGCAACACAGGGCTCTCTTATACTGACCTCAGGCCTCAACAGTGCACACATTCAAGTGCAGAAAGGGATGCTGGCCTCTAAACTGCCATGCCCTAATATATACTAGGTACTTAAAGGTTGTTTTGATTCCTCTGCCCTATTATGTACTAGGGCCTTACAGGGGAGGTCATGCCAATCATAGGGGTACTCTAACCCATAGTGTACCCTAGTATATGTAGGTGTCTTCATTGTACTCTAAGTGTGTTTTCAGCATAGCACTGGCCCTGGGCCTGGTTAGGCAGAGCCCAGGGTCATTCAGAGTCAGTTAACACTAGTACCAGTCAGCAAAAATGTTGGGGGAGCCCAGGGCACAGGATGACTTTGCAACACATATCACTACATTTCATTGTACATCATCCATTGAGAAATGATACCTGAACATCATGTTATTTAATGCACTGCCATATGAATTATGCAAAAAGTGCTGCAAACCCTCCTCTTGCAGGTTTGCTAATCCACAGACCTCTTCAGGGAGAAAAGGGCATCTAGTGATATTAAAATCCCCAGCCTAACTCATAAAGGTTTCATCGAACCCGGCCTGAAGGAAGAGATCTCAATCATTCTTCATGCTCAGGTGGCATCAAATTTATTTTTGCAATAATTTATCATTAAAATATCAGGGTTATCTTCAAAAGGCTATAAAACAAGCTGATAATGTGGTGATCTACAAATATGTTTCTCACTTTGGTTACAATAAAAATGAAATTAGAGTAAGAAGACCTCGCTTAGCCCTGCCCGCACTGGAAGGAATAGCATGAGGAACATAGAAAACATCGATCTTACCAACCATCCGAGCTTCCTGGGTACATACAATCTGGGGTTGATAGTCCATTTCTGCCAATCGGTAGAGTGTAGCTCATTGGCTGGGCCCTCAATGTTCCATGAGAGCTCTAGGACCTCAGCGCCTTGGCCCAGGTTAGAAGTAGCGCCACAAAGAGCTGGACAGCTCATAGCACGAATAGCCTTCTCCAAATTATTCACAGACCTGGGGAAGGTGTGGGGTTTGTCCTTCCTGAGTCAAAGAGTCAATCTACTTTCTCTGACGTGTCAAGAGGAGGAGCAACCTGTGGCTTATAGCAACAGTATCTCTTTGTTCAAAGGACACGCCCTTCCTTCGGAATGAGGAGACGCTTTATTTGCTACTAATAATTTGGGCTTATAAAAATAAACCAAGGGCAAAGCATCAGTTTTCCTTCTCGTATGCGGGGTCCATATTGGGATGATATTTAATGTTGATAGTATAAATCTGCCATAGCGAAGGCAACAAAAACGATGTAACAGTACAATTCCCCCGCTCTTCCTGGATTTGCCAACCCTGTTATACTTCTCACAGTTAAGATTTCATTTTATACATGCTGAACATCACTAACCCTTTTTGGCAACCAATATGCCACTTTATTTTTAGGATCCCTCCAAGTCTCAGAAAAGGTGACATTTGATGAGGGAACGCCCTTCAGAATAACGACACATGGATTTGCCCCGGGCAGAAGGTGCAGGATATCTTGGGGATAAGGGTCAGGGGCCTGGTGCAAATCATGGAGTTTATCTTTAGCACCTCTTCAGGGTGTCATAAGTAGTATTCCACTTCCTCCTGGGAGAAATATTTCCTCCCATTTGGACCATCATGATCTGCACAGAATTGTTTTTTTAAATGTTTTAAACTTTATTTATTGGCATTTTCAAGGTTATACATCAAATGGCAAATCACATGTACAGTGCATCGATTACAGTACAGTACAGATCCTACACGTTCTTTTTCATTGAAATTTACATCCGCAACATAGGTCCAACCCATCATATTGATCCAGCGGGTTACTAGCAACAAGCATCCATACACCAAATACTCACCTGGGCCCATTCATTCATACTACGCTAGCAATTTCCGCTGGTGGGTCATTTATACTCTTTATCAATATCCCTGCTACCAATTACCTTTTCTGATTGAAGAGTAATGACTTACCGATGAACCCTTTTATAATTGGGAAGTTTAAAATGAGAATATATAATGCAATTCATAAACCTGAAATAATCACCGACTCAATTAGTTTTAAAATGTTTATCTAAATTCTTTAGCAGAGTAAATTACAAACCTCATAGTACTTGATCATATATCAAAGAGGAAATATACCATAATATCACCTACTAAGCATCAAATGACGGTCCCTGAGAAAAGAGAAGATAGAGACAGCAGTGCATACTAAAGATTCTGTTTATAGTTACCTAAGAGTATGAGAACCAAACCCCTTGGATAAGGAGTTGGAAAGGGTCCCAAGAAAGATGAAGACCAAGACCTCCGGACCCGGTTCAAGACAGGACAGGTGACCTCTCTACCAACGACGCCTGCGTCGTTCCCCTCTCTGGCACTTCGTTCCTCCTCGATTCTTCCGTGTCTTCTTTCTAATGGAATCCGCCACCCCCACCTCAGGACCTCTTTGGACAGCGGTTCAGTCTGCAATCGATCAGCTCTCGTCTGTGTCAGCATATGAGCTCCATCTGCGCTCTGTGCATGCTAATGTTAACTAATTAGCTAATTCTATATCTATTATACCCTTCTATACCCAGGTACCTCCCATTAATGTTTCAAAATTATGGGCCCACTACTTCTGATTGGACAGGGACAGGGTGTTGATCCTCACACCATGACAATTTAGTTCAATTTCTTTAAGCCCATTGTTTTAATATACCGCCCCTCTCAATTAATACATTTGCTTTATTTCCCACCCGTTTCACGACAAAGTTTAATACAAACTGTATATACATTGTTACAATTGTGAGGACATCTCAGAGGTTCAGTGGATGTGACCAACAGGTCATGTCCTTGGGTGTCTTCCAAGTTGACTTCATCGCTTTGTCTTGTTATTTTCAGAGCGCATGCGCACTGTCCATAGCTCTTGAGCTGCTGCTCAGTTAACCCAGGCCCATTTTACGAACTAATAGAAATCAAAGAAGAAACATATTAAAATCAAAAATAAATGGTTTCACTGTAAACCACCTACTTCTACTCTATTCCCATTTAATTATAAATGTCTATCCCGCATTAGTAGCGTTAGAATATCACATTATTAATTGCAGCAATGCGAAAGCTTTAGCATGTGAGAACATTAAGCAGCCATTTTAGCACACACTGCGCAGAAGCAAAGATTCCCTCCAAGCAAAGAAAGACGTCATACCATGTGACATGGTTGACACATGCGCAGTAGAGTTCCCGCCTTTTTTGCGGTCATTTTGGATTAGACAAGGATTACTTATTAGTTTAAACACATAGGCAAGCTTCCCTCAAATACGGTGTTGTGTATGCATTTGTTAATAAAGACATTACAAGTTTAATTAATTAATACTGTGAGAAGATTGCTTACGAGCAAGTCTCATTGTGAGTCCTTGCTCCATCAATATCTCTTACAGCTTTTTAGAGTACTACAGCCACATATTACCTATTGCATTTGTCTAAACGTATATTACACAGTCCAATCATCACGACCTCTCGGCCCACAGTGCTTGCCTAATTGGACCCCACAACGGTTCCACCCGAACATCAGGTTACATTATTCGTTACATTTCGTTCCCCCTCCTGTACAGCCCTTTGTAAATACTCCTTTAGGGGTTCCCATATATCTCTGGGCCTGGAGCTTGGCGGGAGTAGTTCAGCGTAAATACAATTTTGTTCTTGGCTATACGCCATATCCTTTAGCCATTCCTTCTTCCCCATCTGCACGCTACCCTACGTTTCGCCATAAGGAGCCCCAACGAGATCAATCTTCTCGCCAGTGACTCAATTTTCTGAGTGTAGCCCAATAATCCTATCATTGGAGTCAGATTTATTTGCATCTCTGCCATTTCACTTAAGGCCTTGCTCACCTCCTCCCAGTATTTAGCTACACAGAACATTCCCAAGTCAAATGGATAAAGTTTGCTCCTCCCTTCCGCACCTGTCACATTTGTCATTGCCCTTCAATCCAAATCTATACATCTGGTCTGGGGTATAGTACATTCTGTGCAAAAATGTTAAATGTATTATCCTAAGTCTGCTGCTTGCCGTAATCTTTTCTGTTTGTTGACAGCAGTAGGACCGCATTTCATCCTCTAGCAAAGTACCCAAATCTAACTCCCAGCCAGTTTTGGCTCTGTTATCGTCCCCAATCTGCAAGCCAACGGCGGCTTGGTATATGCGTGACACTACGTGGGATGGCCCTTCCGCCTGAAGGATGATGTGTAGTGGTAGCAGCGTGGGGGGCTCCTCAGGGAATTTCGGTGTGGCTGTTTTAACGTCTTGCCTAAGTCGTATGTATAGAAATCGATCCATGGTAGTAGGAGTCTTCCCCCCCAAAAATGTCTCCTCTTGCTTAAACATCCCATCTGCATATAATGTTCCCCACACATGTATTCCATACTTTAGTAGCATACGTCTGCATATTCCCTCATGCGTAACTGGAAGTGATGGTTGATATGTCAATGGGAGTAATGGTGAATATAACATGGGGGCGCATGTTTTTTTAGCGAGTATTTTCCAAGCTAGATTAGTGCATGCTACAGTTGAGTACTTGTCACCCGTGTCTTGGCTACTTGTTCCCAGAAACCCAGCTAATGGAATGGGCCGCATGTAACCCTGTTCGACTGCGAGGTGCGTCATAAATGGAGGGGGTTTGACCCAGTATATTGCATAATGGGCTTGCGCGCTTAAATAATATAATTCAGGATCAGGGGCTTCAAATCCGCCTTGTGCGAAGGGCAATGTGAGCGTGTTCCATTTTATTCTGGCCTGTGTTCCCCCCCATGCCAATCGTATTAATTGGCTTTTTAATCGTAGGAAGAAGGGCCGTCCAGGCGGATATGGAATATTTATGAATAGGTACAAAAATGTGGGCATGATGACCATCTTCAATAACGCAATGCGTCCAGCCATTGATAATGGCATTGATATCCATCTTGTTATGGCCTCTTCCGCTGTGTTGAGAACTCTGCCATAATTGGCCCTGAGCAGTTCCTCCCTATTTTTGGTGATGACGATACCCAAGTATTTGAGTTCCGAGTCACACCATTTCAGTGGGTATTCTACTTGACTTTCCATCGTACTGTCTGTGAGGGGGAAAATCTGTGATTTATCCCATTTGATTGTCATTCCTGAATATGCCCCAAATTTGATAATTTCACGTATTATGCCATTGAGGTCAGTTTCCGGGTCCCTCACATACAGCGTAATGTCATCCGCATACAATGATACCAATACCGGTTTCGTTGGGTAGTCCAATGCATGCAGTTTATGATGTTGTCGGAGAGTAGCCGCTAAAGGCTCTATTGCAAGCGCGAAAAGCAAGGGCGAAAGTGGACACCCCTGCCTTGTGCCTCTCGTTATCGCAAACGCTGCAGTAAGTGCCCCGTTTATCAGTAGTTTGGCCTTAGGCTTGTGATACAACAAACTTATCCAGTTCGTATAGCCTGGTGGGAAACTCATGTGTTTCAGTACTGCCGCTAAATATTCCCACTCGAGGGAATCGAAACCCTTCGTGGCGCCTAGGAAGACCGCCACTGTTTGTCTTCCGGATCTATGTCTTGCATAATGGAAAACAGTGTACGCAGGTTGTGTGATGTGGCTCTTCCTGGCACAAACCCTGCTTGGTCTGGGCATATTAGTTTATCCATTAACAAACTTAGCCTATTGGCCAGAACTTTAGCTAGTATCTTAGCGTCACAATTTATAAGCGACAGGGGTCTGTATGAATCTACACTGTTGGGGGTCTTTCCCAGTTTCAGTAGGGATACTATAAGGGCCTCTCGCATCGAATGTGGCACTAACCCCACTTGTACCGCCTCTTCAAACATACTCTTTAGGCAGGATGCCAGAATATCTATGTAAGCCTTATAGAACTCGGCCGGGAAGCCGTCCGGGCCTGGAGCTTTGCCGTTGCCCATTTGCATAATGGCTACTCTGAGCTCTTCTACCTCCAAATCCACTGCTAAAAACTCACGGTGTGCATTACTTAACACGGCCAGTTCTATCTGCTCTAGGTATGAGCCAGTTTCGAACTGTTTAGACTTGCGCGAGGTATATAATGTCGAGTAGTGGTCTCTAAATGTCTGTATAATCCCCTTTGTGTCTCTCTGTGTTGTACCGTTATCGTCTAGTATTTCTAGTATATAGTTAGCATTTTTAGGAGGACGTGTCAATTCGGCGAGAGCTTTTCAGCCGACTAAAACTGAAAACTGAACATGGAGAAGACAGAGGTCCTCATCCTCGGCTCCAACCCCTCAGCCTGGGACGACTCCTGGTGGCCAACGACGCTGGGAGCAGCCCCGACACCCACCGACCACGCACGCAACCTGGGAGTCATCCTCGACTCAACGCTCTCCATGGCCAAGCAAGTCAACGCAGTCTCATCCTCCTGCTTCAACACCCTCCGCATGCTTCGCAAGATCTACAGGTGGATCCCGACAGACACAAGAAGAACAGTCACCCAGGCCCTCGTCAGTAGCAGACTTGACTATGGGAACGCCCTCTACGCGGGAGCCCGGCCAAGCTCATCAAGCGACTTCAACGCATACAAAACGCCTCCGCACGCCTGATCCTCGATGTACCACGCCACAGCCACATCACCCCCACCTGAGGAACCTGCACTGGCTCCCCGTCGACAGGAGAATCTCCTTCAAACTCCTCATCCACGCACACAAGGCACTCCACAAGACTGGCCCAGCCTACCTCAACAGACGACTCCTCTTCTACGTCCCCAACCGCCAACTCCGCTCCGCCGACCTCTCCCTCGCCACCGTCCCTCGCATTCGAAGAACTACCACCGGCGGCAGATCCTTCTCCCACCTCGCCGCCAAGACCTGGAACACCCTTCCACTAAGCCTACGACAGACCCAAGACCTGCTGACCTTCAGGAGGCTACTCAAGACCTGGTTGTTCGACCAGTAGCAGCACCCCCCCCTTTTTTTCCCTAGCGCCTTGAGACCCTCGCGGCTAAGTAGTGCGCTTTACAAATTCTGTGATTGATTGATTGATTGATTGATTTTCCTGGTCTTTCCCCTTCCCCATACTTTCTAGCTTTAAAGTATTTCCCACAGAACAAACATTCTCGTTCCGCTGTCTCCTGATATTCCGTAATTGTTTCTCTGATGCTACTCAGTATTGTGCTCGTTCTGGAAGTGTGCAGCTGTTGTTCCAGGTCTTTTAATTTCCTTTCCAGTTGGGTTAGCTTGTTCCTAATGTCTTTTAATATACCCCCGCGTTTGTCAAACACACGCCTCTCAAGGTGACTTTTAAAGCCTCCCAAACCGTGGCTAATGACGGAACTGAATCGATATTGTTCTTAAGGAACTCTTCTATTTCCTATCCCAGCTCCATTTTGAAAACGGGGTCTAATAGCGCATTTGTTGGCATACGCCAAGTGACGAGCACATTTTGTGTCTCTGGCGGGAGTATGCGCATACACACCGGCGAATGGTCAGAATATGTTTTTGCCAAATGTTGGGTATGTGTGGTCCATAATGCAGCCCCCTTTGGAGACAATCCAGTAATCCAATCTGGACCAGCTGTTGTGTACCGCTGAGTGGAATGTACCTTCTGTTCTGTCTGGGTGGCCAAAGCGGCATGCATCCACTAGTTGGTGTTCTGCAATGATTTGTTGCATCAGGCGTTGCGCTTTGGTATAATGCTGCACTTGAGGGTGTGAGCGATCTAATGCGGGTCAGATCGTTAGATTAAGGTCTCCTCCCCAAATAATATGTGCGGACCCCACATTTATTATCTGTCCCAGTAGCGTGGTGAAGAAATTTTCATCATCAATGTTCGGACCATAGCAGTTAACCAGTGTGACTGTGTGTAATCCAGCTAGCCGAGGATCTTGGCGCTAAGGTGGTAGCTTATGCTGATGATACTCAGCTTTTATTCACCTGGAAAAAGCACGAGTCTGCTACTTCCCACGTCAGAACCTGCTTGTCTGCTGTGTTCAACTGGTTTACTTCTGCCCAGTTGAAATGCAACGAAGATAAAACAGAGATACTGTTCTTTGGGGAATTCCCTCTGTTGTTTTGGCATGACTGCTGGCCTGCTGATGCCCCTCGTCCATCACCTTCGGGTCTTCCAGTGAAAAACCTTGGGATCTGGTTTGACGAAAAACTCAGCTTTGTCAATCAGATCAGTAAATTGACAGGTACATGTTTCGGCATTCTGAAGCTTCTTAGAAATTTTTTGCCCCTGTTGCCTCTCCCCGCCAAAGAAACAGTAGTCCGGGCCTTAGTCACCTCCCGTCTTGACTATGCTAATGCATTGTATGTGGGTCTCCCGGGCAACCTAATGGATAAATTGCAGGTTGTGCAGAATGCGCTGTGCGGCTGCTGCTGGACTTACCCAAACACATTAGCGTGAGGCAACATCTACACAACTTGCATTGGTTGCCGATAAAAGCTAGGGTCATGTTCAAGGCTTTAGTTATGGCCCATGCAGCACTCTACGAGTACGGCCCGGCGTATCTGAGGAAATGATTCTCGTTTTATGCTCCGGGCAGACTCTTACGCTCATTGAACATGTGCTTGGCCTCCATACCCAGAATCCGTCTGAAAAGAAAGGGGGGCAGCTCTCTGTCCTATCTGGCACCTAAGTCTTGGAACTCTCTTTCCCTGGAGCTCTGTAGCCTTCAAAACCCTATTCAGTTCAGGAAAAAACTCAAAACATTCCTATTCAATTAAGCTCGTTTCCTTCCTGCCATATCTCTGTTCACTGTTCTCGTTCTTTTTGGGCTTGCGCCGGGACACTCATTCGAGTAGCTGTGCGCGTTATAAATCACCACTAACATAACATAACATAACATGTGTGACCTCAGTCTACCCCACGCTATACAGTACCATCCTTGAGGGTCTTTTATTATTCCTTGTTCCACATATGGAGTATTTTTCTTTATGAGTATGGCAATACCTCTTGAATATGAGGAGTAAGATGCAAAATATCTGTATGAAGCCCATTTTGCTGCAAATTTAGGGGTTATTAATGGGGTAGTATGTGTTTCTTGAATCATTGCTATATTTATATTATGTCTGTCCAGATAGGCTAGCAAGTGTCTCCTTTTACGGGGGTCACCCAGCCTTCTAACGTTCCATGTCATTAACCCTATGCCAGCTATAAGATTGTCCCTATTTGTGTTTTGCGCCATGACGCTACCTTATCCTGCAAATCTGTTTAATATAGCATATGTCTTGGATCCTTAACCTCTTGTTTGTCTTTGTATGTTTATTATTTTTGACTGCACTGTCCATGCCATTCGTAACATAAACACCGATTCCTCCCCCCACAACGGCGTACCCAACTTGCCGTGTATTGTTTCCACCCTACCCATAGACCCCCAAACTTGCATGCAATTCAACTGTCTACCATTATAGGGTATATCAATCCAATGTTTTTGGCCTTGTGTTTTGCGTCCCATATGCGCTTTGTCCAGCAAATATGTTCTGCCTGTGGCGTCAATCACCACTGCATTGGCATGGGTAGGCAATGTTACAGTAAATGCATGCCTAGAACATAGAACAATGAACAATCCACTAACGTAAAGAAGTGATATAATTAACAACGACTTCCCCTTCAACAGGTAGGGAGTAGGGATCACCTTTTGGGGCATTTCTACTAAGGGGTGAGGCTGAAACCTCCCACTCAGTCGATACCCAGCAGGATGGTGCCGGGGCCACATGTTTAACCCCTGGGGTTTTATTTTATTTATCTGTTCCCTTGTTTTACCTTTTTCCTCCTCTTTGGTCCTATCTATTTATTGTGCTATTCTATTGTTTTAAGCTACTCATTGTGCCTGCATGGATGGCAAACTGTATCTTACCTCTCTCTTATCTCGATTCTAGAACAGAAAAATTCTACCATGGTACAGTGATTCTCTGCAATCTGAATGCACAGTCTGAGTAGAGAGTCTGTCAAATCTCACGGTGTACATTCGTCTTATCTTAGTCTATGATGCGTTGGAAGAGTTGTTTCCACCGCTTGTTCTAGTCTTCTTCATGTTGTGGCACTACTTCTAAGTCATTTGTGGACGACTTGCCTGTGCTCTTGGAGGGTTTCGGCAGCGTTCTCAGGAAGTCTGCTGCTTGCTGTGGATTGGAGGAGAAGTGCTGTTTGCCCTGGTATGTGAGATGTAGTCTAGCAGGATAGAGCATAGCATAGTCCACTCCCGCCTGTTGTAGCTTCTTTTTTACAGGTAGAACTTTTTTCCTCGCTTCTTGCACCGCGAGTGTGAAATCAGGGTACAGTGCTATATCATTATTTTCGTATGGTAGTTTGAGCACCTCTCTGGCCTTCCGAAGGGCCGTATCATGGTCTCTATAATTCAACAACTTTGCGACTATTGGTCTCGGCGGGGCTCCAGGGGGTGGTTTTGGTGCCAATGTTCTGTGTGCCCTCTCTACAATCAGCACTGTGGAGACTTCCTCTCTACCAAAACAGGCAATGAGCAGCTGCTCTACGTACTGTTCCATTCTTCCAGTGTTTGCCGTCTCCGGAATTCCTAGGATTCGTATGTTATCTCTCCTGGATCTCGCTTCCAGATCTTCATTTTTTGTTGCAATAATCTTGAGTAATTTATCCATTTCGATAACATGATCTTTGCGTTGAGTTTGTTCGTCTTCGAGTGTCGATATTCTGTTCTCAGCTTCGCCCAGTCTACCGTCCTGCTTTTCAATTTTTTGTGTGAGGAAGTCCATTCTGTTGCTCATATTGTCCATTTTTGCCTCTATTGAGGATAGGCTTCTTTTCATGGAAATGAGCATTGTCTTCAAATCCTCCTCCTCCAGTGAGTGATCTGTGTCATTTGGCTGTGCTGCCTCTGCATCTGTTTCCTGAGCGTGCCCACTGGGCGTTTTCCGTGCTTCAAACGGCAACTTGGATTGCTTTCCGTCTGCTTTCCCCATTGTTTTTCCACTTTTCGTAATGCACCAGCAGGATCAGAGCAACAGCACACAATGCTTTTAAAGTGTTTTCCTAAGCTTGGGCCTTTACACACTTTCCAGTTATACCTTCAGTTCGTATTGCCCTGCTTTACATACACTGTCTCCTCAGTTCTGAGTGCTTTTGTTCTGCCACCTTTTCCCATGCAGGGCCCACGCACTGGAAGTAGGAGTCGATCAGTGTCTGTTTGTTTGCTTTTTTTATTTTCCCCAGTGAATGCAAGTGCGCAATCTATGGTCTTGAAATGTATTGCCTGCTTCAGCCTGTAATTCCTCAACTTTATTTATTCCTCTTGCGGCTCGTCTTTTGCTTATCTATACGATTTGTGCGCTAGCCTAAGTTTCCCCATTTTCGGCTGTCTGTGCAATGCCCCCTTCGCACTGCTATGCTGGAGCGACTGTGTCAGACCTCCTTGATCACTGCGTGTTTATTATTTGTTGGATTCTTTTACGGTTTTATGTTAAACCGTTGCCGCTTCGCGTGGCAGTTTGAGGATGTGCTATTTGCGTGGAGACTTTCCGAGTCCTTTTTTTGTGCCATAGCAATGGCCGCAGTTCTCCTGTGTGCTCGGCCTTTATAAAATGGCAGCTGAGCTCACGTCACTTTAGCCACCGGGTGCGTGTTCTCAATACTTCCCCTTTCTTTTACATCTGTATTGCGCCGTGCTCTTTTTTTGCCGATTTTGCTGTTGGAGGCTCGATCGGGGGCTACGCAGCACCCGGTATCTGGCCTGTGCCTCACGTCTGTGCTATCAAGATGTCCGCCTCCACCCGCTCTTTCTCCAGTATAGCAGACGCGCTTGCTGGTTACGGGGGGAGTTGCCTTCTGTTTTTTACACGCTACACTTTTGTCTGGCACACTACAGTCTCTTACTTGTCTTAGGAGGCTTGATCAGGAACCTCGCAGCTTCTGGTTCCCGGCCAGCTGTCCCACGCCCGTGCCGCAAGGATGTCCACCACCAACCGTCCTGTCTCCAAGATGGCAGTCGCGCTTCTGCTCACGTGGGTGAGTTGTCTTTATTAAATTGCAGCTACCTGTCCTGCGACTGCTCACCTCGTTGTTGTGGCCCGCTCTTCTTTCGCTTGAGCGACCCCTCTCAGCCCACAGGCGTGATCCCTTCCAGTCGTCGAAGACTCCGTTTCGCTACCTCAGCCAGCCCGATCACTCCAAGCGCCGTATCTTCGGGTTACGTTGCTGTAGCATTCTCGATTTTGGGCAGCTGCCTCCTTGCGTCTTTCCGCACCTTTATATGTTTCTGCGGACCTTCAAATTTATCCCTGGATTAGTATATTTATGTATATTTTCCCTGGGCTGCAGGAGCCTCCCTACAGTGCGGCCATCTTGCGAGCCCACCCCCTAGCACCGGATGATCTGCACAGAATTTGAGATTATTGATGGACATTCACCTCACCGCATACGGCTCTCTAATGCTGGGGCCTGTCCCACTGGACCACAGGTAAGGTGGCCATCAATGGAAATGAACACACTATGGCTAGTGAAACTAGTGGTATGCTTATTAAACAGCAGACTCGAGGAGCGCAAGTTTACATTTCACAACCTCCTAGTTCTCCTGGCAGACCATCCTCGTACTCCTGCTTTTTATCAATGGATGAGTTTCTTTGGTCTTTTCTCTATTTCTCTGTAAGGGTCTCGGCTCTCTTTACATAGGGATGCATGCCTTCATCGTGCCTTCATCGTGCCTTCCTGCGTGGGCTTGCTTTCATCAGGTTACTCTAACTTATGCTCTTATCTTTTTTAGATTGAGAACTTGCAGCAAGTGGGAGAATTAGAAATAATACTTAAAGAGGCATTCAAAACACACAAATTTCTATTATTTGAAGAAATCATGCCACCCGACAGAGCACCCAATGACGAAACTTCTGAGTTAACCGGGGGTGATACCCACAATGTTTTTACAGGCCTCCTTCACTGTTAATTGTGCGGCCCCAAGTCTGACTTCAACATTAATCATTTGTTACTAACCAAGCCCACGGCTCCAGTAACATCACTTATAATTGAGCCGGAAGTAGCACTTTCCTTACCATTTGCCCATTACATAGATTGCCTCTTTCCTGAGAGTTATGCTTGTGCTGATACTTGTCTCAAGGTTGAGAAGATGTTAGAGAGGGTCAGATGATGGGGTGGCGCAGCCCAGCCCAGCCCTGACCGGCCAGGCCCAGACCAGCCCGGCCTCGGTCAGCCTCAGACGGCTCTGACATGCCTGTAGTGTTGTCAGTCGAGGTGGGCTCAACCGCTTTATTAAGGACACGGGGAGGGAATGTGTTTAAGGTTATGAACCCTGCGGGCATACAGGTTTTAGTTTAGCCTGACGTCCAACTAATGAGTGCCCCTATAAGAGGGCGGCTCTCTTTGTGCTGCATTAGGCACATCCCTGCACCCCATTCGCTGGGACCCCGTCCCACAGGAGTCCCCCAAATGCCCGGCACCTCAGCGGCGTCATTTCTGGGCGCAATTGGCTGGGGCCATGTACTTATACCTGCCCCCACTCACTGGCCATCCTCTTTATTCCCCGCTGGACATGCTGTCCTGAATTCAGGGCCTGGGCAGTGAGGGGTAAATACTGGGCTCAGCCAACCCCTAATCAGAAGGCCCAAATTGGCACAGAGGGCACCATAGGGACATCACACGGAACTGTGGTTAAAGAAGAGAACGGTAGTTCATAACTGCCAGGGTCACCATCGAACATTCCTACAGAAGGGTAAATAAAGCAATGTACAAGCCCACCAAGCAGGAGGGCTTGGTTCAACTCAAATTCAAAATCAAATACAATAAGAAGGGCTTGGTAAATTAGGCGTGGCCTCATTAGTGCAAACACCACATGGTACCCCACTAGGGACGGGGCACACCTGCCATAGGCAGATAGGGATTTGGTCTGGCTAGAAGGACTGGTAACTGCAGGTTGCATGAGATTAGGGAGCCTGCCATAGTGGGGGGGCTCTGGATATGGCGACGGCCACATCCAGGGGGTTGGCGGAGTTACAGGGTGATCCAGAAGCTGGTTGGTACATAGGGGTACCCTCTTCAGGAGCACAACAGGAGTGCCCAATGCCAAACCCCAGGAGTCTTTACGACAGAACCCTGGATGAAACTGTTGGTGCCCCGCTAGTCCTCCAGGGTTTGTAAGCCTGAGCAACCGGAGGCTTGCATTGCAACGCTCCACCCCTAAAAAGGCGTGAGTAAAGTCATGTACTTGTGGCACATGGCAATTAAGGGGGAAATCCCCCAGAAAAGGGTAGGACTGATTGGGTTGGCCAAGGTGCTGTTTGGCTCATCAGGCGGGTGGGGAGCTTAGGTTACTCACCGCTGCCTGCCCTTGGATTGCCCGTAAGTGAACCCACCATGTTGGCATACTTCATGTATTAAAATAAACCTGCAGCAAACTGTTTCCCAAAAAACTGGTGTGAACTGATTGTTTTTTGCAGTGCAACCAATTACTGTTAAGCGGGGGAGGGTTGCTGATATCAGCACTATGCGGCTGCCCGCGGTGCAAGCTGTGTGCCCCTGTAAGAGGGCGACCCTCTTAGTGCCACATTAGGCACATCCCCAAGCACCATTCGCTGGGACCCCTTCCCACGGGAGTTCCCCCAATGTTCGGTGCTTCTGCAGCATCATTTCCGGTGTGCAGTGGGCTGGGGCCAGGTAATTTTACCTGCCCCCAATTACTGGCCATCCTCTTTGTTCCCCGCTGGACACGCTGTCACCCTCCCAACCGCTTACCCTGCGTGCCGGCGGGATGGCAGTCAAAAGGAATGTATTAATGTATCAGTTTGTGTTGCAGGTGGAGTTACATGGCGATCCGGAGGCTGATTGGTACATAGGGGTACCCTCTTCAGGAGCACCACAGGGGTGCCCTATGCCAAACCCCAGGAGTCTTTACGGCAGGACCCTGGATGAAAAAGTCGGCACCCAGCTAGTCCTTTGGGCGGTTGTAAGCCTGAGCAACGGGGGCTTGCCTTGCAACGCTCTACCCCTAAAATGGTGTGAGTAAAGTCATGGACAGGTGGTCCAGGGTAATTAAGGGGGAAATCCCCCAGAAAAGGGTAGCACCAATTTGGTTGGCCAAGGTGCTGTTTGGCTCATCAGGTGGGCGGGCAGCTTAGGTTACTCACTGCTGCCTGCTCTTGGATCCCCCGTAAGTGAACCCACCATGTTGGCATACTTCATGTATGAAAATAAACCTGCAGCAAACTGTTTCCCAAAAAACTTGTGTGGACTGAATATTTATTGCAGCACAACCAATTACTGGTAAGCGGGGGAGGGTTGCCAATATCGGCACTAAGGGAGGACCCCGTGCAAGGTGTGGTCTTTTAGTTGAGAACCATCTCTTGATTGTGAGTGCCTATCATTATTGACCGTGTGGGGGTCCGACTTCACATGGCCTGTTTTGGCCAGGTCTTTGCCTGGGCGCATCCCATGCTGCGGGAAAGTGTGTTTTTTTTATAGCGCCTCCCCTTCACTGAGACCCTGCATCACACTGAATCCTGGAGTCCACCGCAAAGGGAACAGTGGCAGTTGGTGCACAGAATATGTCCAACTGCAACATATATTCAGGGCACAAGTCGAGGGTACACGCGGGCAGACGGTGTTTACCAACTATTTAAGTAGGGTCGACACCTTCTACCATGTCAGGAGGTTGGGCCCCACAGAAATATGTTAAACTCCTCCTGTTGTAATTTTCTGGCACCCTGACACTTTCAGCAGCGCCTGCAGGTTGTCTGCTTTTGTTCCAAGCAGCATCGTTCAGGCAAGGATTCAGGCTGATCAGATTCCAGCTGGGCCCATAACAAAGGCCAAAGTTAAGGGGCCATCAGGCCTCCTTTTAATCGGTATCCTGGAGGGTGCTATGGGGAGCCTCAAACCTAAATGAAGTGGAGGGGAAACAAAGGCTCACATCTTATCACTTCCCAGGTACTTATCAGAGGCATGCTTTTGACTTTCTTCGGTCCCTGTATATAAGAGATGTATATGCATGCACTGTAAGAATGTCAGATGTGTTGATCTGTCCCGATATTTACACAAATAACAATTTATATACCAATACTTTGTTTTATTTCTTTTACAGCGAGTTAGCACTACTCATCCCAATGCAGAATGTTCGAGCGCTTTACATGACACATACTCTCTATACATTGACAATAAATTATCTGTGTGTAAAACAATGTCCAGGATGTGTTACATAAGGCAGTGAGGGTTACAAGGTGTAGGAGTCACATGTCCTTCATAGCTCACTGTGCTACATTGGAAGGATTACAATTTATGAACTGAAAGTAACAAAAGGATCTCTTTGTTAAAAGCAGTAAACCACTTGCCCGTTTACATAAAATAAAAATCTGTCATCTGTGTCTTACATAATGTGCTTTGCAGGAGACATATTATCACTCTATGCTTCTTTGATTCAAAACAGGGACTAGACAAAACACAGATCTCTCCAGCAAATTCCTTAAACTCCAGAGTTATTTGACCATTATTATTATTCCCTGAGATTTAGCTGGCAGACAAATATCTCTGTAGCAGGTACGTTAACCCCATGAGATAGTTTAAAATACAAAATTTGCAACCAATTAAAGAGAACAAATCTACAGCCACATTTCTCCTTGTTACCAATTTCTTTGTGGCAGCCGGCAGGGGGTTTTAAAAAATAAATGTATAAGGTGAAGCCCAGATTTTGCTTCGGGGTTGTATCAATTTTTTAGCACAACCTCAAAGCAAAATCTCACTTGTTAAATATTGTAATGCACTCTAATGTACTCAAGCTGCTAAACATATGTGAGATGTTAAGATCTGATGTCAGTTCCTGTGAGGCCATGGGTTGTGATGCCACTTCATGTGATGCTACGTGCGATGGCACGCACCGTGATGTCACACACTGTGATGACACATGCCATGATGTCACTTGCATACTGCCTAACTTGGTTAGTCCCTCCACTTCTTTTTTTAGGACTTGTACCCTGCATATATTCAATCCTTTATGCAATTGTTTGCATCTTTCAGGAAGCATGAAGGGTCTTTCTATGCACAGTGAAAAACCACCAATTTCTGCTTTATGAATGAGCTTGGCTCATTTGCGACACTTGTTCTTTGTATGGCACCTGGACATTTCACAATCTCTCTGAGTTCAGAGATATAACGTTAATAGCAGCACCCTCACTCTGAAAATTGTTTCAGCACTCCTGCAGAACTCTTTGTTTCATTAAAGTTCCATCTATATCTCCTGCAGGTCTCATCTTCTTATCTAACCATGGGTGCTTTGTCTGTCCCTTATGCATTGTCCACACTTAGTCGTTTGTGCCATTTGAATTATCTCTGTACTTCCTGGTGGGTGTCGAGTATTGTCTGTGATGTGGAGCTGGTAATTTTTTCTACACTCTTTCACGTCTTGACTATGCCATATATACGGGCATGTAGTACCATATATTTGTGTATTTTAATATCTTTATTGTAAAGTGATGCACTTGACCAAAATACTGAAGGTGCATTTGCTGTATAATCCAGACATTTACGTGTGTGTATTCTAATGTTTTAATTATAGTGGTACCAAATTGCAGTTTTCATATATATCTGCATGTGTGTGGTTTGAGTAATTTGTCAACTCTTATATACTCACATATTCATTTAAATAGCATCCTGCATTTATTTAATAACTGTACATGTATCCATAGCCATGCATTTGAATGTGTATTGAAGTGTTTTGCTTTGTTAGCTTTTCCAAAGGCCTTAAGCATTTGGGCTCTAATGTTCAACCTTCAACGTGAAAGTTTGCTCGAGTTGCAATGTTTTTCTTCTTTGCCGGTGCATTCATGTGATCTCATAGTTAGTGAAAGGCACATTGTGTATGAGAGACAGTGAGTCTGAGGGAGAACTCTTGGCAAGGATGAGAGGTGCTAATGAACAAAGGGAGGAAACCTATTCATGCTATATCTAGAGACAGGAGGAATCCAAGGACTTCCTGATGTTCAGACCATGAGATGGGAATATCGAATAAGATTGCCAAGTTTTACTGTGAGAAGGTGGAAAAGTACTGGGACACATGACGTGGGATTCTCAATTGTTCTGTCGAGTTTTAATTGGTGGTCACACTTTAGCTGTAGTCAGATTCCTTTTAGACTCAGAGGGGAACAGTTCTCTTTGCTATATTTCTGTTGTGCAGCTTTATGCTATGCAATACTCCTGATTATGGAGAACTTACAGAAGTCTCTACAATGCTGACACCTTTCTGCTTACCTCGATCTAATTAGGGTTTCCTTAATTAATGCTTACCTAGCTCAAGCTTAGTTTAGGTCATTTAGATTTACTCATGAATAGGCAAGAGAACCGGAAATCATATACTTATCACCAGATTTTATTTCTTATTTTCTGCATTGCTATAACTGAATTCCTTGTATGTTTTATGCTTTTGGGACTAAACTTTGTTAGATGATTTAGACTGCCAGTATTGATTCTTCATTTGTACAATATTTTCTTGAGACTTGTACACATCAATTTGTCTTTGAATTTGTAATAAACCCACATTTGATCCCAATTATCGACTTTGGGTCCTCACTGCATAGCTAAACGTTGTAAATTAAATTCCTGATGATGTTAACTCCTCTTTATTTCTCAGGCAGCTAAAAAGGTCCATAACAGGGAAATTTGGATATTTGTCTCAGTGCTGTGGCAGATGCATACATTTAATGCTCCATGTATGCCATCTGCAGTACCAGAACTATGTCTGTCTGCAACTTCCTGTCTCCACCTCTTCCCTCATACCAACTGAAGATGTTTATGGAAGACCTTAATGTGCCTTCAGCAGACCCCCCCAATCTCTCAATGCCTTTCTCTCTCTCTTTCTCTTCATCTCTCTTTTGCTCTCCCGCTCTCATTCTCTCTTTCGATCTCTTGGTCTCTGGTATCTTTTGCATTAATGCCCATTGTTTATCCCCCAGGTACCACGGTCAGTCTGCAGTGAGAGCTGTCCTCCGGGGTACAGAAAGGCTGCCAGAGAGGGGGAGCCCGCCTGCTGCTTCGACTGTGTACTTTGTTCACAAGGGGAGATCGCCTCCAATGGTAGGTCTGGACAGGAATAGTTCATGCTGGAGTTTAGAAGGTGAAGGAAAACAAGGATGACTTTAAAAGTTGTTTTCATGCTTTCACATATGCAGAGTGTTCAAGAACAGAGGTCATATTATGTCTTCTGTCAAAATACTGCTTATTTTGTAACATGGAGAGTGTTTTTTTTTCTCTGACAGCAAAGTGTGTGCATTTTGTGTAGTGAACGATGTGACAACCTTGCTGGGGTATAGCATGTGTGAAAGGAAGCCTATAGGATGTACATTTTTTAATACACAACAAATTTAAATACCTGAAAATGAACTGTACAAATTATTATACTTACATCAGCAGTTAGAAAGTGCAAATCAGGCAATTTTTGTAATTCTGAATTTTGATGGAAATGTCAAATTTAATATGATTAAAACAAATCAAGGCACCTTACTTGGTGATGTGCACATGACAAATATTCATGAACTCTATTTTCACTGATTATATGTGTGACATGGCAGTGCTGCTTTGTGCAGCACACATAGAAGTTGCAGCTCGTCATTTTAAAATGATTGTTTATGTGCCGGAAGGGACACCTTCCTCCGTATAAACAATCATGCATGGAGATTTGCTGTTTCTATGTGTGCTGCACAATGCTGCACACATTGAAGCAGCAAAAACGAGGAGAAATAAAGTGTTTCTCCTCCTTTCGCCATGTTAAGACCAGGTTTTTTTTTGGTCTTAATTTTAGCGCAGTCCCATATTTATGCCACCCTTGTAAATATGGGGCAGCGACAAAATCAATGGGTGTTGCAGAGGAACGCCCACCGCAACACCCATTGCCCACCCCTTTCACGCTAAGTATAGCATGAAAGGGTGCCTTATTACAAGACAGCGTTAAGCCACGTGGCTTAACGCCGCCTTGTAAATAAGGCGAAGCCGGTATCGCCACAGGAATGTTGAAAAAGTGATGTTGCTGTAGCAATAGGGGCTTGTAAATATGCCCCATAATTTTATCAGTAATACTGCATGTCTGGGCAAATCTAGTGGCCATTTCAATGGAAAATGTGCTGCCTGTATTTAACTATGTGCTATCACCCCAGGATGTACTAAAGTATATGGACAGTGTGCACCACCAGCTGTATACCACAGGCTTACCCCTCTCCTGCTGAATGGGCGTGGCTCATTTCTTGCACTTGTTGTTTGTGTGATGCTTGAATTTTCCAGTAAGCCTATGGCTTCAGTGACGTAACACTGATGGCAGCACCCCACTCTGAGCATTGTTCCACCACCACTGCATAGAGGGATCACACTTCTGTGATAAATGCCATAATTAGCATAATGCAGGCGTTTTGTGGAAGATGGTGAATTCTTGGTAAAGTGCCACATACTTCCAGCAATATAATGCTTTTCTCTCCCCGATACAATGATCCTTCTGAGTTTGTAGTTCAGCAGTGCATGTTCGATGTCACTGTAAAGCATCTTTGTTTCCTTCCTGCATCATGCAGCATCTGTGGCCCTACTTTGAACCCCACTCATGTATTGTATAAATAGCTCTAATAGGTGTCTCACCATATATTATGTATCTTGAGACTTGGCATTATCAAGCCATACATATTTCATTTACCATTCAAAAGTTTTATTTCAGGATGCCCAGCAGATTTTGTTTTAAATGAGGTAATAAATGTAATCTCATTTGTGTTACTCAGTTATCTACGTGAAGGGTATTGTAGAAATGCACTATTCTAGATTGATGCATAGGTGACCTAATAATACATTTACATAGAAAGAAATTCACATGGACGGGAATCTCTATTTCAACAATTGAATGACTTGCTTTTTTAATTTACATACTGTGTCGCCATCATGACAATAACATATAAGCACAACAGGATTCACCTCTTTTCTTAGATATCTATATCATTATTGACATCAATGAACTCAGAATTAAATTGTATGATAAACTGACACCCACTAGTTTTTGCTGCAGGACTATGGGGCACATCTGACTGCAAATAAATTGAATATTCCCATTATGAGCCAAAAGGAAGTCCTTGAAGTATGCAGGCTAAGAAGCTGAAGCAAAGGGATCCTGTGCAAGGCAGGGGCTCAAATCGGTTATTGAAGATCGAATTTAGGGTCTGATTTAGATCTCGGCGGCCGGGTTACTCCGTCACAACGGTGACGGATATCCCATCCGCCGAAATATAAACCCCAATATATCCTATGGGATTTATATTTGGGCAGACGGGAGATCCATCACCTTTGTGACACAGTCACCCATCCCCCGAGATCTAAACCAGGCCCTAAGACTACTGATCCCGTTAACACACTCCTTATGCAGGGTTTTGATTGAATGATGCATTCTTCCACCGATGACGTCAGACCTTGCTAATTATGGTGACTTTTATGTGTGTATCAGAAAGCACAAGCCGTTAGAAGGGTGCCTTGTAAAGTTACACTGTATGCCCAGAGCAGAATTTCATTTCTGACCAGTAGGAGGAGCTATCTGGTTTTAAAATGATTGCATGAAGGCAAGGTGATCCAGTAAAGTTTCCTGATACAGCTGGATTGCAAGTAACCTTTTTCAGCAGGAGACAGTGTCTCTGAGGCAGTG
This sequence comes from Calotriton arnoldi, assembly GCA_963921515.1. Taxonomy (NCBI): domain Eukaryota; kingdom Metazoa; phylum Chordata; class Amphibia; order Caudata; family Salamandridae; genus Calotriton; species Calotriton arnoldi. The sequence goes on along the minus strand of CAWUFW010003913.1, from coordinate 1,120,730 downwards.
ACAGTCGATTATTTGAGCAGGAGGGGGTGAGTGGGCCACACACAAACACACATAAATACTCATACTCACACATCTACATTCACACTCACTCACACCTATACATTCACACAGTAGCAGCCAGTCATTTGAGCAGGCTGCGTTCCAAACACACACACACATACATACTCACATTCACCCATCTAAATGCACACTCACTCATACCCATACATTCACAAGCACACAACCATACACCCACCATTCACAAGCACACACACACACCTATTCATGACATGCATTCACCAATACTCATCCATTCATACATACACATGAACATATGCACCACACTAAAAAAAGGAAAACATCCCTGTTAGACCTGGCATCCTTGGCGTGTGTTTCCCTTACATTTTTCTATGATGCCTTGATGTTATTGATCTGTTTTTGCTGGTTTAGATGCTTTGGGCACTGTGCCCCTGCTATTCAGTGCCACAGTGCAAGTGCTCCCTATCGTTAATTGATATATGTATTAGTGACTCCATGATTGGATGATTGGTTTACTTGTCAGACCCTAGTATAGTGCACCAGGTGTGCCCAGGGCTTGTAAATCCAATGCTGCTGGTGGGCTTGCAGCACTGGTTGTGCCACCCACAGAAGCAGCTTGTAAAGTGTGTCTCAGGCCTGCCATTGCAGAGCCTGTGTGCAGCCTAGGGCTGCCATGTCAACTTGGTGAGTACACCCACTTACCAGTCCCTAAACCTTCCCTTTACTGCATGTTGGTCACCCCTAAAGTAGGCCCTAGGGCAGGGTGCATTGTAATTATAAGGTAGGACATGCCCTGGTGTGTGTGGCATGTCCTAATAGTGAATTACAGCCATTTTCGTTTTTCACTATTGCAAGGCTACCTGCTCCCCATAGGCCAGAATGGGCAGACTGACTATTACACCTTATAGTCAGAACTGACCCAGGGAACTTGGTAGAAAAACGAATTTAGTATGCCTGAACTCAGAATGATAAAATACATCTTTTAGTGAAGTTGGTTTTAACATTCTGTGTTGGAAAATACCACTTTTAGAAAGTGGGTATTTTCTTGCCTAAACTTCCAAGCCTGCCTCTGCTAGGTTGTGTATTCCTTGTCTGGAGATTGAGTGACAGGGGCTGGGGGTGGCTACAGGAGACAGGGTGAGTCAGCACAGGGCTGAATAGAAAGATCTGCATCCAGAGTGGAGGGAGGAGTTGCACCTGGGTCTGAATAGGGCTGTGCCTGCCTTCCACAATGCTGGCTCCACCTCCTGCTGGGCGGCTGAGCACTCTGCCCCACATTCTGAAAGGAAAGAAGGAGTCAGAAAAACAAAGTGCTCCAGGACTGACCAGAACTGGTTTTGGGCTAGGCAGAGGCCTCTCTGCCTCCAGAGAACATAGAGAAAAGGTGTATAAAAAGGGGACCCAGACCCCTAGGAAATTAGATCACTTTTGGGAAACAAGAAGAAACCTTTGCTGAGGAGCGGAACCAAGAAGAAACTGAGGAGAGACTATCCCTAAGCCTGAAGTGCTGCTTGGGGGATTGGCCTGCAGTGGTTTGCCTGACTGCCAAAGAAAGGAGAAAGGAACTTTTGCTTTGCTGTGACTTTCATCAACTTGTGAAGGATCTCCAAGGGCTTGATTTTTAGAGCTTGCCTCCTGCTGAAGTCTCAGGGACAACAGACTTCACCCACCAGCTCCCCCTGTGTTCCCTTGCTGGGAAATTGGACCTTCTGACACACTTGCGTGTCTCTGGGAGCTGGAAGCGCGACTCAACACGAAGAAGCGTGTCGCCGCAGCCACTGAGTATCGCATCGCCGGAGAAGAGTGTCAACGTCGCAGCAGACGCCGGCGCACCCCCGAAGAAGCGCGCTGCATCCTTCGAAGCGCCTCGCAGCACCGGAGAAGAGTGTCGCCGTCGCATCAGATGCCGTCCCATCGCAAAACGAGGCGCGCCCGGCATCCCAGGAGAAGATCGTCGACTTTGCATCAGACGCCGTCGCATCGCCAGGGAAGCGTGTCGCAGGGCCTGTCGCTGCTCCAAAGACTCATCGCAATCGCTGCACGGCCGTCGGGCGTGCACGCATCACCTCTTCGTTGTTGCAACCTCAAGAAGACGCCACTTTGTTTCTTTTGCACCAGATCTTCAACGCATCACTGTCCTTGCGTGTAAGGGACTATCGCATCACCTTCCCTGCAACACTTTCCGTTGCCCTGCGTTACGCATCTTAAGGTACATTGAACTCAATTTCATTTTCATTTTAAGAGACTCAAGCTAATTCTACCATCCTTAAAGTACAGTATTGTGGATTATTTATGTCATTTATGGTCTTGTGGTAAATCTATATAAAAGATACTTATTTTTATAATACAACCTGTGTGGTGTCCATTTGTAGTGTTGTCACTGGATTACTGTATGTGTTCACAAATGCTTTACACACTGCCTCTGAACTAAGCCTGTCTGCTCGTGCCAAGCTACCAAGGGGGTGAGCAGGGGTTATTTCAGGAGTGTACCCCCTTACCCTGATTAGAAGCAAGGGTCCCTATTTGGACAAAGGTACCTACCTCTGTCAACTAGAGACCCCCAGTTCTAACATTGGTGGTCAGCGGTAAGGATTCTGGACTTGCATTTGTGACTCATGTACAGTGATTGGTGAACACTACCTAGTGAGTGCAGACCATAACGCAACCACATACTTTTGGTAGATATTCTTTTCTGGGACTTTCTATTTTTGCTAAAAACTGCCAAGTTTAATCACCATGGATACAGCAGCATCCATAGCATCTGTTGATAATGATTGGGAAGAGGAGAAACTAGAATGCTACAACTTGAAACAGCTCAAGCATTTCTGCAGAAGATTCAAAGTTTCAATGACCGGTCTCTCCAAGAAGGATGAGATCCAAAAGGCGCTGAGGGCCTGGGTCGAAGCAAGGAATACCCCTGAAAATGAGGAGGGGGCTGAGAATGCAAATGAGCAGCTGGATGGGCCAGTGGGTCCAGGGGAGAGGAGAGAATCTTCCCCTGTGGGTAGCAGTGTTTCCTCCAGGGGTCTGTCCCCAGAAGAGCTGGAGGACAGAGAAAAGAGTAGGATGCATGAAATGGAGCTGACCAAGCTCAAGTTCAAGGGGCAGTTGGAATTTGAATTGCAATCTAGAAAGTTGGCCTTAGAAGAGAAAAGAATGGATCATGAGCATGAAAAAAGTTTGAGGGAGATGGAGTTTAGAGCCAAGAAGTTAGAGATTACTCCCTCTGGTGGCAGCACACCGTCAATGCCTGTTGAGGCTAGGGTGTATATTCCTAAGGATGTGGATAAGGAGTTTTAAAAAAATGATGATATTGGGCAATGGTTCAAGGCCTATGAGGTAGCCATGACTTCCCACCGGGTCCCTGAGAAGGATTGGGGAGCGGGGTTGTGGGGTCGGTTCCTTAGTGAGGGACGGGATACCTTGTTGGACTTGCCCTCTGAAGTCTATAATTCCTACATGAAAAATGCATTGATGACCAGGTATGGGTTGACTCCTGAACTCTATAGGCAGAGGTTCAGGAACTGTAAGAAGATTGAAAACAGTACCTGGGTTGAATATGTGACCTTTTTTTGCAGAGCCTTGGATGGTTGGGTAAAGGGTAGCAAAGCAAATGATTTTCAGGCGCTCTTTGATTTGATTGCATGGGAGCACTTGTCCAGTAATTGTTTTCCTGAGCTACGCCAGCACCTGATTGACAGTAGGCTGACTAACCCTAGGCAGCTTGCTGAGGAGGCAGACCGCTGGGTGAGCACCCGGGTCCACAAGGTTCACGTGGGAGACTCCGCCAAGGGTGGGCAGGGTCCCCAGCAGAAGAGTGGGGGGGACAAGGGTAAACAGAGGGAGTTCCAGAGAGGGCCCCAAAGTAAACCCCAAGGGATAGATTCCCAGCCTCCCCTGATAATAAGCACGGGGCCCCGACAGGTCCACCTGTTCATAGGGGACCCCTGATGTGCTTCAATTGTGGCGCCCTAGGCCACAAGGCCAATGATCCCCATTGCACTTTGTTTGGAAAGCCAGCACCACCTGGTGCAGTCCCCCGGCAGTTGGCTAGTGTAGCCCTGGGGGAGGAGGTGGGTGCCCAAGATGGGTGGGATCCTGTAGTATTGTCCCTTGTCTCTTTAGGAGACTCTGAAATGGTCCCTAGGACCCAACTGCCTGAGAACACTAAGAAATACAGGCAGTGGGTGACCATCAATGGCCAAAGGGTGGAGGCTCTGAGAGACACAGGAGCCAGTGTGACAGCTGTCAAGTGTCACCTGGTGTCTAAAGAGCAGGTGGTCCCTGATGCATTCTATCCAGTTGTTGCCGCTGACAACACAGAGAGCCACTGCAAGGTGGCTCAGGTTCCCTTTGGAGTGGGGGGTCTCTGGTACTCTTCAAGTAGCTGTGAGGCTAGCCATGCCTGTTGACTGTTTGTTAGGGAACGATTTGGAGAGCTCCCTTGGGCTAAGGTGGAGCGGAGTGCTCATTTGGAGATGTTGGGCTTGCCTGATTGGGCGTGTGTGACCACCCGGTCCATGGCAGCCAGAGCTGTTCAAGAGGACCTGGAGCCTGAGAGGGAGGCCCAGGTGCCTGCCGGAGAGAGAAGAGGCAGGAGGCGCGGGAAACCGGCCCCCGAAGTTCCCACGGTCCAGGAGGAGGCAGACCCTGAGGGGGATGCCCTGGAGCCTACAGGGAAACAGGTAGCTGAACTGGGGGACCTTCCTGAGCTGACCCATTGGCAGCAAGATGGAGGACCCTCCAGGGAGGAGTTCTGCGAGGAGCAGAACAAGTGCCCTTCTCTCGTGGGTCTGAGGCAACAGGCCACAGACCAGGCAGCAGGTGATCAGTCTCGATCACATTGGATCTACTGGGAGAATGGTCTCCTGTATAGCGAGCCTAAGGTTGCTGAGCCTGGGTCAGCCCGTGTGCTGGTGGTACCCCAGCGCTTCAGAGCCTTCCTACTGGGTTTGGCTCATGATGTGCCTTTAGCAGGACATCTGGGGCAGGACAAGACCTTTGAAAGGCTTGTCACCCATTTCTTTTGGCCCCAGATGTGCAGGAGTGCCGCCACTCACTGCAGGAATTGTCAGACTTGCCAGGCAAGTGGAAAGAGTGGGAGGAAGCACAAGGCTCCTCTCCAGCCATTCCCTGTGGTCAGCACCCCTTTGAACGGGTGGGTATTGACATTGTGGGGCCACTGGACCCCAAGACAGCCATGGGCAACAGGTTCATCCTGGTCTTGGTGGACCATGCCACCCGGTACCCTGAAGCCATCGCTCTGAGGACAGTGACGGCCCCGTGGTGGGACGGGCACTGATGGGAATTTTCTCCCGTGTGGGGTTCCCTCAAGAGGTGGTGTCTGACAGAGGTACTAACTTTATATCCAAGTATATGAAGTCCCTGTGGCAGGAGTGCGGTGTAACGTACAAGTTCACCACTCCTTACCACCCCCAAGGAAATGGGTTGGTTGAGAGATTCAACTGGACCCTGAAGGGCATGATTATGGGTCTGGAAGAACCCATGAGGCGTAAGTGGGACGTCCTCTTGCCATGCCTTCTTTTTGCATACCAGGAGGCATGAGTGCTTCAGCTCACTTGTAGAATTTAATTTACAGGGCCTGGGTACCTGTAATACCATATACTAGAGAACCTAAAACTAAAATAAATGTGCCAATTGGGCATGTGCCTATTTTACCAAGCATGTTTCCACTACTTAGCAAGAGTAAAGAGTTCTATGGGCAACAAAAATGGGTTTAGCTAACGAAGTAAAAAATCGGGGGGAATACCACGCAAAAGATTGTCCTTTCCAATAATCTGTTTATTGAACATTGGGGCATATTTATGAGCCCCATTGGGTCACTCTTGGAGCACGCAACATGGTGCAAGAGGGACGGAACTCAGAAATTTGATTTCTGAAGCCACGCAAGGCCTCCTTGAGTGGCACTGAGTGGCTTCATAAATCTCGAGTAAAGTAACGCCATGCAAATCGCTGTGTTGCCTTACTCTGTGCCAGGGAGCCATTCCATGGGCATTGCACGGGTGTACCCACGCAACTCCCATGGCTTTTGACGCATTCCCTGATTCACCTGAACTAGTAAACCTGTGAATGTACCAAACAGATACGCCTTCCCTGGAGAGGTGTAACAAGGAGAAATATGTTTATTACTCTTTGTTTCTTCCATTCTGCATTCATCAGCACACACAGATAGAAGATAATGCCTCTCAGGATTGTTTGTGTGCAGGACGGTGTCCCTTCCTGCACAGAAACAATACTGCATGCAACACAGGCACCCTTGCACCATGGTGAAAGGGGGCCTGCGTTGGCGCTACACATCCAAAACGGCGCCGGGAAATGGCAGGAATGCACCATATTCTTTTAAATACTGCACATTCCTGCCATTTCCCTGTCACACAGTGCAGTGCAGCAAGGATACTTGGGCACTGCGTGACAATGTCATAAATGTCCCCCATGTTTTTTTATCCATCCATGTCTTATTGGCTGATCTCTACTTGAGACTGGCACACTGATTACAGGACAGGATACATTTTTTGGCAGGCACAAAGATATTTAATAAATCATTGTACATGTTAAATGTTTATTGTAAATTACATGACATTACAACCATAACATGTGTGACATCCCAATGTTTTCAGATTCCTTACAGTGCCAACCGTGTCCTGATGACCAGTGGTCCAATGAGAGGCATGATCGATGCATTCCAAAGGTGATGGAACTTCTGTCCTATGAAGAGCTGTTGGGTTTAGTGCTTACAATCTCTGCAATCTTCCTGACTATCCTCACTGCTTTTGTCTTGGGTGTCTTCATAAGGTACAGGGACACCGCTATCGTAAAAGCCAACAACCGCGGGCTCAGTTACCTGCTTCTTGTGTCTCTCATGCTCTGCTTCCTCTGCTCCTTGATATTCATTGGTCATCCAAAGAAGCTCACCTGCATGCTGCGGCAGATGTTTTTTGGGATAATCTTTTCCATCAGTGTGTCCTCTGTTCTAGCTAAAACAATCATAGTTGTCATTGCCTTCAAGGCGACCAATCCATACAGTCCTGCCAGGAAATGGCTGGGATCAAGGACACCATGGTCTATAGTTTTCTCCTGCTCACTGCTACAAGTCCTTATCTGTGTTGTCTGGTTAATGAAGGCTCCTCCATTTCCAGAACTGAACATGAAGTCATATAAAGAGAAGATAATTTTTGCATGCAATGAAGGGGACACCATCTTCTTCTACTGCATGCTGGGATACATGGGCCTCCTGGCCACAGTCAGCTTTATAGTGGCCTTTCTTTCAAGGAATCTGCCTGGAAGCTTCAACGAGGCCAAGCTGATCACCTTCAGTATGCTGGTGTTTGTCAGTGTGTGGATCTCCTTCATCCCGGCGTACCTGAGCACACGGGGGAAGTACATGGTGGCTGTGGAGGTGTTTGCCATCCTGTGCTCCAGCGCTGGACTGCTGGGGTGTATATTCTTCCCCAAGTGCTATATCATTCTATTCAGGCCTGAAAACAACACAAAAGGGTATTTAGTTGGTAAAGTTCCTTTAGCAAGAGAAAATAGGAATTGAAATGGGATTGACATTACAATAAATAATGAATGTGTCAAAAAAGAGAGTATGTGATTGGATGAGGAAACTACATCGTAGATGCACAGTTTTTGAAGAAATTAATAACATAGGTTGATGCATCTCTGGAGATCTTTGCACACTTAACAAGCCATATCTTCAGCACACAACATGCATATTTTTAGTGCTAAATTTGTTTTGAGTATGCGTATTTGTCGCATTCACCAAGATCTCCTCTTTGTCACTGTAAACATGGGAGCCACAATCTATTATTGTAACCTTGTCCACCATTTTACATGGGTACCTTTAAAAAATGCTACAAGGCAGTTCCTCGGAGGCATCTTGCAAAACCATAATATGCTGCCCATTGCTGCGCAGTTACTATGTCAAGGTAAAACCCAGATCAGACAATTAATATTGTCATTAATTTTAGGCTTTCTGTGTGCTCACTGCCTCAAATTTCAGATCATTCCTGTATACATGTAACCCTTCCCAAGTAGAGTGTTGTTAGGAGTAAATTACACTGTAGATCAGACATCTCTGCAACAATACTGAAGTTTGATGTGCACCTAGATGGCCACTGTCTGCCAGGCAGAATCATAAACAGAAGTTGGCACAAGCCTCATTGCAGATACAACCCCATGTCACTGCCCCTCTCCACATCACACCTGTCTGTTGAGATGCAATGTCTCCTCACAGCTTTTAATAACACCAGTCTGTGAAATCCTAGCACTCATGTGTCAATGGCAAAGTGGGAAATCATCGAACACCTGAATGATTATAAATTGGACATGAATCAGCCTGACATGGTGCTTAAACCAGCCAACAGCAAACAGGAATGAAAACCTTCCTTACTCTTCCAACCACATAAACATGTTCACAGAATTAATAACTTCCCTCACTCTGTCCTCTCACCCACTCAGTCCACCTCTGTTCCCACTTCTCTTCTAAGATGAATACCATGAGTAGTACCCCTGGTTCACTCTTATCCCCTGCACCCATCATGCTCCTTACTTTCTGCACTCTGGCAATGACATCTCAAGTCAAGCTAAAACCAGTACTCAAAAAGACTAAGGGGTATATTCACAAGAACGTGCGATAACTACCGCAAGAGTAGCGTAACGCAACTTTCAATATCGCAGCCTATCGCGGGAAAATAACCCCGTGTCAACGTGGAATTCACAACAAGGCGGTAGCATGCAATAGTCTGCCGAAACCACGGACAATGTCCGCGATACAACCACCACGACGGAGATAAAAACACAAACAACAACACCAAAAAACACGCGATGGGCCAAAGCGCAATGAGGAAATCAGCGACAAGCAGCGCCAGGCCTGCAACACACACCTGGCAGGCGTCAAAAGTCACCATAAAATAGAAAAAACACTGACACACAAACTGACCAACACACAAGCACCATGGAGGCAGCAGGAGCAGGCGCAAAGGACGAGCGCAACACCACAAGCACCCCGGACAACAAGCCTGGGACCTCGGGGACAGGGAAGGGCAAGGACAAGAAGACGAGGAAGACGAAGTTCAGTCCGCAGGCGAACAGGATCATAGTCACGGAGGTGATGGAACACCATCAACAACTCTTCGTCACCTCCGTGTCATTGGGCACCAAAACTGGAATATGGCGGGACATCGTCGACAAGGTGAATGCCGTCGGAGAGCACAAGTGGACAATGGACGAGGTCAAGAGGCGATGGAATGACATCAAGCGGAAGACCAAGGAGAAACTCTCCGCCAACCTGAAGGCAGCAACGCAGACCGGAGGTGGGGGCCCAGCGCCACAGCTGGAGCTGGATGACATGGAGGAGCTGGTGTCAACAGTCATCAGTGTGGAGACTGTGGCTGGAGTCCGGGGAACGGACACTGCTCGACAGGACACAACACAACCGCAACAGGGTGAGTGACCACCAGGTACTGGGGGACGGGTGGAGATGGCCACAATGGCACACATGCACAAGCAAGCAGGGCACAGTGCACACCCACAATCACTCTGGGTCCTCGCCCAGACCCACAGACTGTCACAATGTACAATGCCATGCTGTCTGAATGTCAACCTGTACCATGTGGCTACATACATGTGGACACATTGTAATACACCATCTCCCCTTCACATCGCAGGGGCATCGTCAACACCTCCTGCAGAGCAGTCACAGCCACTCTTCACTGATGACGAGGAGGAGGACAACACCAGCATCGACACCCAAACCATCCAAGACCTCATTGACCTCATCCGCCACTCACCTCCATGATCAGGGCAGCCCAGCTACATCGATGAGACCCCACCCACCACCCAAACCACCCAGCAGGAGGCACCCACAGCCCCGGCACCCTCCAAAGTCCCCCAGGAACAACAAATGGCCTTCCAACGCCGTGTGCTGGAGGGCCAGAGGGAGACGGCCGAGCAGATGCTGGTGGGGTTCGAGCTCATGGCTACCAAACTAGACGCCATCCTTGGGTGTCTATGTCCGCCCCATGGTCTACAACCAGCCCTGACTGACATCGCTGGAGTCATGACGCGGAGAGAAGAACACCTGTCCGCTCAGAGTGGCTCCAGCGATGCCAGCCGTGAGCTGGCACACATGCGGAGGCTCATGGAGGACATGGTGCGGATGGAGGCGGAAAGTATGGCAGTCACGGCTGCACACCATCGAAATGTAGCAGGGATCTACCATGCCCTGCAGTACTTCATCATGGCATTGCTGCCACAAGGCGTGTCGCTGATGAATGCGGCTGCCCCCCCACCATCCACATCTCTGCCCCCTGGTGTGTCAGTGCCTCCCAGTGTGGCAGGCGTATCCACTCAGGCACCTGATGTGTTAGTGGCACACAGTGCCGCAGCCGGTACTGCAACACCCACAGGTGGGGCAGAGCACACATCCGAAGACGTGGATGGGTTGGCTCTCGGAAGGAGGCACTAGCATACATGTCCGCCACCTGGCCTGTTTCTGCTTGGTCCTGCACATGGCCTCATGACCTTCCACTGACCCCCGATGCACTCACCTTGGACAGCGACATGGACTGCCACATCCTGTTTGACGACCAATGACACGGCGACCAGACTGCGGACTGTACCCTTCCTCTTCCGCAGTACATGTCATCCCCGGATGGACTCCGGCTGGCCCTCCACGTGCCCATATTGTGTAGTGTGCTCGGCATTGCCCTGTACCGCTCCAGCTGCATAACTGCACTGGATGTGCAATAAACATCCAGTGACGCACTGCTGTGTCATGTCTTTCATCATTCATGTGTGAATGTGTGGATGAATGTAGGGACAGTGACTTCCCTTGCGTCAATGATGTTCGTCCTGTGGGATGCCAGTCAGAGGATGCTACATTGCATTTTGTGTACCGGGTCCCGTGAACACTACAACAGGGACACACGCATCAGTCACTTCCTTGTCCGGACATGGACTGAACCACGCCCAGAGCCCACGAGTCATTGTTGCAAGCCCTGCGCTGGTCCGGCATACGCAAGGCCAGACCACTCCACTAACGCTCCGAGGGGGGGCCCACATAACTACATGTCACAGGCGTACACGCTAGTGGTGTGCAGGTCACTGGTCTAGTTGTCAGCATGTCACGGCCACTCCCTGAGGGCAGGTTTGCACACACACCACACCCATCCGGCACAGGCGTCACAGGCCATGTGACCCCGCCAATATAAGGGGCCGACAACGTCACATTCCCCACTGCCGGTGGTGACTGGATGACGGACGCTCCACGGTTCTCAATCATAAAGGGCCCATGACTTGTTGCGCACAGGGTTAGTGGCACCCGGAGCCTTGCGGACGTCACAGGCCTACTGCGACGTGGCGCTGACTGGGGTTGCACAGGGTTAGTGGCACCGAAATTGCTGAGCGGGTGTGCAGCCTGCGATGATGACGTGTGCACTGATGTGGTCTCTGCCATTGATGCCTCAGGACTCAGCGTCATGTGTGGGACCTGCTGGGCCGCGGTGCGGGTCTGCATGATGTGGACCTTGCCATGGTGGCGGGACCGGGGCCTGGAGTTTGCACGGGCACGTGGTGTGCCCACTGGTGGACACGCCGTTGGTGGCAGGTGAGCAGTGAGGCCTCGGTGCGCAAGTGCGGACAGCCAGCATTGGCCGGCGGGAGGGGGTAGGGTGCGGCTGCATGGGTGCGCAGGGACGGACAGGCGTTGTTGCCGTGTGCAGTGAGATGGACTCTGCCATGATTAACTCTGGCCTCGATTACAGATTGCAGACCTGGCGGCTTGCAGTGTATACCGGCACGTGGTTGGAGACACACCGGTGGCAGCAGGTGAGCAGTGGGGCCTGGGTGCGCGGGGGCGGCAGTGTCCCTCCCTCTCTCTCTCTCTCTCCCTTCCTTTCCTTCTCTCTCACTCTCTCTCTCCCTTCCTTTCCTTCTCTCTCACTCTCTCTCTCACTTCTTTTCCTTCTCTCTCTTTCTCTCTCTGCCTTTCTTTCATTCTATGTTTCTCTGTGTCTCACTCCTTTGGTGTGCGCATGACACACGTTCTGATTTTGTGCTTTATTTTCCAGGCTGTGAGATCATGATTGTCCCGGACGGACCCGACAGGAGTCTTCCGCATTGGTGTTTTGTGTTGTGTTTCAATAAAGTTTTTGGTTGTTACTTCAATGTGTGTTTCTTCTTGTCATTGTGCAGCATCATGCGCTTTTTGTTGCTCTTGTGTCATGCACGGTATGTGTTTGTCTGGGGGGGAATCCGGGGGGGGCCTGGGGGTGGTGGCGGTGGGTGTTGTGGCCCTCTTCGGTCTTCGGGCTGCATGATGAGTGGCTCCATGGCATCTGTTGCCCTTCCGATGTGGCCCTGGGCTGTGCTCCCTTTTGGTTTTCAGGCTGCCGTCCGACTTTACACCAGGTCAGAGCAGGTATAGATTTCCTGGTGCTAACGCGCCTTATCGCCTGTTTTGTGTTTTTATCGCCGATGTGGCTGATCGTTGTAAATGTTGAGGTGTGATGTTGTCTCGGCTTTTGGCACGGGAATGCCTACTCTGCATCTCATTAGCGATATTTGCGGGGGTCCTCTGTGGCGATGTTTTGTGCGGCTGCTATCGCGGGTAAACTGGTGCTGTGGGCTGTTAACACCGGCTTGTGAATGGGGTGGTAAATTTATCACGACTTTGGCTGCGATAAAGTGCCGTTAATTCGGCGATAGCTCCTTGTGAATATGCCCCTAAGGTGTGATTTAGACTTTGGTGACCAGGGAACTCCATCACAAATACAACAGAATACTCTGTTCACCAAACTGACAGTATGTCCCCTCTATATAGGCTCGGGAGGACCATCAGCTTTCTGTCAATGTGCATCCATCTACGGACAGCTGCCTTCGATGGCCTGATGGAGTAGGAGCTGTGAGAGTTAAGCCACAACACTGCCCACTTTTATTAAAGATAAGTCAGATGTTTTTTTTCTGTCCATCACTGCCAGAAAGACCCGAAAGTGAGAGAGAGAAAAAAAACAATTACTCACACACCATGGGGGAAAACACCCACTTTGTCAGTTTGTATTTGAAAGAAAAAATTATTTTTAAATCTTTGCAAATCCAATGGTGGCCATCCAGAAAATGTTTTCTACCTTGACGGGAAGCGCTGTGATGGCGGATCCTTTCAACGTACAGCAATGGGCCAGCGGTCATCTGTAAATAGGATGGACTACCATCCATCAGGATTGCAGATGTTAAGCCCCCCACCAAGCTCATGGATGAGAATCCTTCTTCCTGCACATGTTTGGACTCTTCAAACACTTAAACCTTTAAACCACTTGTTTTCTCATCACAAGTTTTTTCCTTCCTAATCTTAACCTTCAATCGCCCCTTAATGCTCCAAATCAGCAACTGCATCTACTGCCAAACCTTAAACCCCAGCCACAAGCATGATCAAATAAACCTGCATGAGGAAGCACATACGTATACATATATATCTACCAGTGAGACTGGTACTCACCTGCAGGCATGGGTACCCCTAAACAATCCCAGAAGTCTACTCCACAGAAGAAAAATGCAGGCACACAACCTTAGTTAAAAGTTAAAACTTAGCTTTTATCAACTCTATTAAAAGCATGAAGTACAGCACCCATGGCTTTTGGAACACATGGGTCCTTTTCTGTTTAGTTTTTATCTGTGAAAGTAATTGTAACATGCACTATGTGAGGCAGTAAACAGTGGGCCTCATTTACAAAAAAAGTATGCAGCGCGGCCCTGCAAGTCATTTTGCTGCACCGAGCTGTGTCATTTAAAAAACCCAGGGATGTGTCATATTAACAACAATACGACGCATATGTGCGCTTTCCGCAGTGCTGGCGCACAATTGGCTGCCATGCTCCAGCGCAGACACCCATGTGACATGTTGCAAGGGTGCCTGTGTTGCGGGAATGATTGTTTTTGTGCAGGAAGGGACACCTTCCTGTAGAAAAACAATCATTAATGGCATTTTCCTCTTTCTATGCATGTTGCAGAATGCAGCACGCATAGAAAGAGGAAAAACTAGGAGAATGAAAAATATTTCTCCTCGTTGCGCCACTCCTACTCCTCCCTTGGGGAGGCGTAGAATTCTGACGCATCGTCAAGTTGACACTGGTGCGAGTCCTGTACGAGTCTATGCGAGAGAACGCGATTGAGTTATCAATGTTACAGGTCCCTGGCTTGTTCGAGGCGAACACACCGATCGGTCAGTACGAGTCGAAGGACGCGGATACTGGTAGAGTTACAAGGGAGTTGCACGCGATGTGTCTAACACAGACGCGAACCCTGTACGAGCCAGTGCGAGAATCGCACGGGGGAAATAGGAGTTTTAGGGCACTTCTAGGGTAGCTACAAGCAAGCCACTTACAGGGTAAGTAGTTCTAGGGCCCACACCCACAGGAGCACCGAAGTGCTGAAGTTACCTCACCCAGGGGAGCCGGGTGCATAGGTGTCCTATGGTGTCGGGTCGCGGCGTCGTTCTCAATGGGAGCCAGTGAAGACTTGCTGCTTGCGACGACAGAAGAAGTGTCCGTTGGAATCCAAGCCTGGATTCGGAAGGAGGAAGACCTGAAAGCAGAGGGGACAGAGTTCAAAGTCACTTGGCAGTGACCCGGGGCAAGGAAGATGAATGCCCACCGTCGTCGACAGGATTCAGGTCATTCACTGATGTCTTGACTCTTCAACCACGAGGTCCAGGAGGCGTCGAGGACGGCCAGGAGCTGGATTCAGCGTGTCCCACGAAGTCTGCAGCTGACTGCGGTGTCGGCGACCCGATTGGAGCCAACACGCCTTGGTAGCAGCAAGTCTTGTGGAAGGGATGAAAAAGTCAATGGTGCAGACCAGCAAGGTCTGGGGGACTTACACAGCGAGGGTATGTCAGGGCAGGCCTGGAGCAACCAGGGGAGCCTTTTGGTTTTGTTGAAAAGTCTTCTGGGGACCCACAAGCCGGCTGGCAAGGGATCGCAAAGACGCCTTGGGAGGATTCACTCAACAGGGGCCCACGGTCACTCGGGACGGTGTAGGCCTCTGATTTTGAGACGGATCTCTGCTAGAGGCTGGGACCACACGTGGTCCAAAGCACAAGTTCGTAGAACGTCGTGATGGGGTTGCACTTGACAATAGTGCACAGTACCAAGGGGCTGCGGTTCCTCGTCGCTCGTGGGGTCCACTTGCCTCAGCTTCACTGGGGACTCACGATGGCCTTGGAGAAGTCAGGAAATCCTCTTCCTGGGCTGCAGGGTCTTCGGGCTCCGGCAGGAGCGGCGTAGTTTGCGACCGTCGTTGTAGTTTTTGGTGCCTGCCAAGCAGGGGAGTCACTCCTTGACTCCAAGGGAGATTCTTCAGTCTTCCAGAGGTAGTGGAACGTCGAAGGTCCAGGATTCTTCTTAAGAGCATCATCCAGGGGTATCTAGGTTGCAATGCACAGGTTCCCCCTCTTATTCTAAAGAGAAGGGAGGGACTAGCTCTATGACCCCACCTATGGGAGGGTCAGGGGAGTGGGTGGCTACACCCACTTCCCTTTGTCCAGTTTCGTGCCAGAGCAGGGGCAGGTAGCCCCTGAGCTGGTTTGAACTGGCAAATGCACAGAGGAGCCTTCTGCTCCCCCAGTGCAGGACTTCAAAGCACTCTAGGAGTGCACCCACCCAGCCCCAATACACTAAACCCTGCCTGGGAGGTGGTCACACCCCCTTGGGACAGGATACCTATTGTTGGGCCTCCTCCACTGCGAGTGTTGGTCATCAGCAGGAGGGCAGCCCAGTGTCTGTGACTGGTGGCATCCATTTTGTGATGCCAGGACTCTTCAGGATTCTACCGCGTTTCAACAGTAGGTACATGTCTATCCCTCTAGAAGAGTGGAATGCTACCTCCGCCGCCAGAACTGGTGGGGGGGTTAGTATTCCAAGATGTTTGACACCAAACACGACATGTTTCCGTGCAGCCATCCCAAAGTTAGCATTTAACGCGAGGTTATAATGCGCTTAAGAGTATATGGTCAGGCTGCACTACAAACAGCCTCAGAGAAGGGTCTCCGAATGCTGCAGAGGGGCTCTGCTCATGCAGGGGCACCCTCTCACATAGGAACCAAGCACTCTGCCTTCAGGATTGACAAGGCCTGCCATAGGAGTGACTTATAGGTTTATATGTGTGTATCTATGTAGTGATATAGGTAGCCTATATCACCGTAAGGTGCATGCACCACCTTACCCAGGATGCAGTAGCAGACCTGTGGTGTCAGATTTAGTCTGCTTCCCAGGGGTGGCATAATACATGCTTCAGCCCCTGGTAGGCCTGTGAAGTACCTATGCCCTTGGTACCTAAGGTACCATATACTAGGGACTCAGAAGGTACCACAGTATCCAATCACTAGTGCACCTAGAGTGCACTCCAAGTCGTTTAGAGAGAACAGAGAGGCTGGGGCCCTGATTGGCAGGGTCCCAGCCAGACTATAGCCAGAAACCAGTGTAAACATCAGAAAAAAAGTGGGGGCAACATAAGAGGCAGATCCTACTCTCCTACATCTGTCAAGGGAGGGAACAGTTAAATGGAGGGGAGGGTCATGATTGTTCAACTTCTAATGATTATGAAATGCTTTGATGAATCTAAATAAAATGTAGATTTTTTTCACAAGATTAGTTTTCTTTCGACTTCTCACATTTCATATACATTTCACATGGGTCCACAAAGTGGGATAAGTAAGTGTGGGGGGCACAAAAATGTTGGGTTTGTTTAATGAATCTGCATGAAATTAGTCAGGCAGTTAGAAAGTGAAGCCCAGTGCATGGCCTCAGGTTCTAATGGGATCCACAGAGAGGGCCAGAGTTAAAAAGACTGGAAGCAGCCAATACCCAATGATCACAGCATTTTCCAATGCACATGGACGGCTGGTAGCTACACAGGGGTTGACTGCTTTTATTTATTTTTTAATATGTAATATATATTTTTCATTACAATTACGTGACTTTTCCCATTTAACTCCCATAGCAATCTTTGCTCTCCATTACAAAACAGAATTACACCAAACTTGGCATGAAACTAAAACTTTACTCTAAAAAGTATCTTCAGTGAGTTTGGTGTGCATCCATTCAGTATTTCCTGAGAAATTAGTGTTACAAAAATGTGTTGGGTGGGTTTGAAAGGGTTAATAACTTAGAGATATATAGACCATTCTCTTGTGGATGGTTTGCATATATGGCTTCACGAACTATCTGAGGACAGAAATTTTTAAAATGAAGAAATCTGATTGGATGAAGGATCATTTCCTTCCATTGTCCATTTCGGGTCCATGGACCAAAAGTGAGGACCGAAAACCTGAGCTCTCTGATTGGTTGGCCACAAGAGAAAAGGCTCTCTTGGAGCCACCACTGGAGGGTGCGGACTCCGTTTCCATGTCCTGTGAATTAAAAATTGAAGGTCACTCGAGGGGGGGGAGGGTGACTAGATTTTGATTCCCAGGTCCAAGACTAAAATTTCAGAAAAATGCAGTTTTTTGCAAATAGTTTACAGATTCAGGCACTGGAGTTAAAGATCTTCACCATTCGATGAGGGAATTTGCTCTAAGTTTAAGGGTTTCACAAACCTCTACATCAGTATTGAAAAACTCTTGGACCTTGTTGGACATCAAGTTTCAAATTGTTCAGGGTTCAAGGGTTTCATGAACCACTAGAATGATTTACATAATAGTGTGACTTACTGGCCCAGGCTGAAAGTGCTTGAAGTTCACTGAATTTTCAAAACAGTTAATTTGTATAAACAAATGTAATTCTTGGAGCGTTTCAAACACCTGGGTGATATTTTGCAGTTCTTTAGGGTTCATGAACATGTATTTAGCTTCCACAAAACAGCTAAGCAATGTTGTACACCCGTGGTCAATTATACACTATATTAGGTGCCAGGCTTTCCGGATCCTGGTTGCCACATTGACAGAGATGCTTGGAATGCACAGCCAAAGGGTCAGCATATCCATGATTGCTTCCTTGTGGTGCGTTGGTGCAAGGCCTGACCAAAGACTAGGATATTTGGTAAATGATATAATGCATATC
Source organism: Calotriton arnoldi (assembly GCA_963921515.1). Classification (NCBI taxonomy): domain Eukaryota; kingdom Metazoa; phylum Chordata; class Amphibia; order Caudata; family Salamandridae; genus Calotriton; species Calotriton arnoldi. Next base: position 1,102,638 of record CAWUFW010003913.1, on the reverse strand, counting down.
TTTGGTCCTGTGATGTGCTAGGGCTGGCTCCAGATCTGGCTTTCATTGCCATGGTTTTGAGCATTGATGGTGAAGCTTGGTATGCATGGTTGGGATAGCCCTGAGTGATATGTGTGCTGGGTTGAGCAGACAATTAGGCTATGAGTCAAGCGACTTGGTAAATTATGCAGTGCATACATTATTACATTATTTTCTACTCTGTTAAGTGCATGGCTCAGCTAAGCTGTGATTTCAGGTGCATAATTGGCATTTTGGCAGTGGCTGATCTTTCTGGTTGGTCAGGCACAAGGACTACCTCTCAGGGTTTCTCGCTCATGGTTGATGGTAATGCACATCCTGCATAAATATTTTCGATCCCTTGTTATGGATTGGGTGCAAGGCCAGGTCACTCGGTTCTTTACACTGTGCAAACATTCCTTCTTTAGTGTATTGGGTCCAAGGTGTGAAAGCAGGTCATTCTTTCAAGTTCCTGGTTGGTGCTTTAATAGGTGATGCTCACCATGCTCCACTGAAGGCCATGCTTATCCCTTATTGATCCATTGTGCTAGGCTGAGCAAAAGGCCTCGTCATTGGCCGGGTCATTAGTTTCTTTCCAAAGTATAGACATTGGGGCGTATGTATGAATTTTCCAAATAGTGATTACCTATCGGTGGTTGCAAATTAGCAATCGCCGGTTGGAATGTAGATTATCAATTGCAGTTCAATTAGCAAGTTGGTATTCAATATGGGGCACATGCATCAAGACATGCTTTTGTGAGTCCTTAATTGCGATTTATAAGGAATCGCAAATAAGGACTTGCAAAAGTCTATGCATGTACGAATCACTATAAAAATAGCGATTCCTAAACGTTCCTTAATTGCGACTTGCAAATTGGGAGTCTCAATTAAGGAATGGCTTCCCATTCATTCCTATGGGCCTACAGGCTCATAGGAATGAATGGGAAATTGAGCATGCAATTTCAAGGGTGCTAGGGTGTCAAAAGGACACCCTGTTGCACCCCTGAAATTGTGATGTGCACCCATGTTGTGCACACACATGCCCCAAGGGCATGTGTGTGTGCAACATGAAACTTTGAAAAATGCACTTTAGTGCATTTTGCAAAGTTTTTGCAAATTACCGACCAGTTCAATTGCTCGGTAATTTGCGGCCCCAAATAACAAAATTGCTATTTCACAGTGCTTCTTGCATTGCATTTAAGGAATCGCAAATTGTGATTCCTTAAATGCAATCGCAATTTGGGAAATCGCAAAAAATTGCGATTACCGAAATTGCACATGCCAAATAGTTTCATGCATCGCAAAAGCCCATTTTGCGATCGCAAACGGCCGATTGTTGCGAATCGCACCGTTTGCGATCGCAAAAAGCTTAGATGCATGTGCCCCTCAGTTCGCTATTTAGGGAATCGCAAATAGCAATTCCCTAAGTCACGAATTGGCTCTCAAATAGTGAATGATACTTGTGCTCCTATCTCATGATATCACATCTAGGAAGTAGTTCGTCAGTGAACAGTGGAGAGGATTGATGCTGGGAGTGTGTATGAGAATCCATTCTCAGGCTCCCTAAGGGTTAGCCATACACCCCTAAAGTTCTTGAAAATGTCAAGAAAGTATTCAGACAAGGGTGCTGGGGCCAGAATCGAAAACTACATTTTTCAGAAAAAGAACTGCAGATACTTACCGAGGAATGTGTTTCCCACCATGATTATTTCTATGGAAAAGCATCCCTTGCAGTGCCAGATTCTCAAACAGAAATATGGAAGGCAACGCAGCAGAAAATTAATGCTGTGGGAGTCACACAGAAATCCAGTGAGGCAATCCGTAAAAGATCTGTAAGATGGTATGACCTCAGATCCAGGACAAAGGAGAAGGTAGCAAGTCTTCTAACTGAGGCTAGAGCACCTGGAGGAGGTCCCCCACTGTCCTACCCACCACTGCACTTGAGGACCTTATGGAAACAACTTTGGAACCAGAGCCAGTGGAAGGCTTGTCACAACTGACACATCAGAGATTCCCGGTACCTCTCAAGGTAAGTTTACTACAAGACTCAGATATATCAACTACTTAAGAGGCTTTGCATAAACGCATTAAATATAGCATAAGATTGTGTAAATGTGTATATATCAAACAACAATTACGTATAAAATGTGGCCCACATATAAATTGCAGTGAAACTAAATAACCTTTGCACATTCACAGTGCATCATGGGAGATGCAGAACATTCACTATAAGCTGATGTGATTTTTACAAAGTTTTTTGTTTCAACAAAACAAAAGGGAACACACATTACTTAGAAAATAACAATGATGCCATTTCCAAACAGATGACCATGCCCATGAGAGTGATGTTTCTGATGGTGAGGGGCTTGACAATCCCAAATGCACCTTGATGAGCCACTGGATGATGTGAGCGACGACACAAGCCCCTCAACTGCAACCAATGAGTCCCACTCTGCAAGTACACCCAAAGCCAGCAAATGCAGTGGGTGCAGGAAGCACACAGAATGTGAGCCGGGAACCTGCATTCAAGCCAAGAGAACCGTGGAGAAAATGTAGATATTGCACTTTCTCTTCGCCCAATACTCCACCCGATGCAAACGTTGAAAGTGGTGACATCTCGCAAAGTGTGCCAGTGTTTGGTGGCTTGGAGGCATCGATGCTCAAATTTCAGCACCTACAACAGAGGGAAATAAAGCTGGTTAATACAAAACTTGTAAATATTGAAAAAAGTATTACCACAGGATTAGAAAACATTGCTACAACCCTATCTGACAATCTACATAATATGAAGCTATGAAGACACAATGCATAGATATAAATAGTGACCATGAACAACAGACATAGGGAATGTCAAAAGTCTGCCCCCATTGATGGATGACAAGATCAATAAACAAACTTGCACGCGCTACATCTGTGTTGTCAAGGCGTACTGTCAACCTCCAGATAGAAATGCGGCACTACAGCAGTGATGCGGCTCCTGGACTCATACGGCTAACGAATGCTGCAGAAACATTCTCACACATAACCCACTCAGATAGCAGGTGTCAGCGAGGTTGTACGTCCTGAGAGTGACGACAACCCTAGTGTCAGTAGCATTACTATCAGTGACACATGAGTGTGCGTGCAACCAGGCGTTGCAGTGCGGGAGGTGCAAATGTGGGTGCCAGCACTTCTATTTGTGACAAACGCACATCACAGCCTGATATCCTCACGCTTTCAATTGTGACATGATGACATGTATTTACTATGCTTCCATTCCTAGCAACACCTCGGAATAATGTTAACCTGCAAACATGCTTTTGAGTTTGATTCAATATTAGCATATCAACAGTCCATTTACCCAGAAAAATAATGATCAGTTGTGGTAGCACGGAGCCTTGGACCCTCTGCTGCTCCCGATGCATCATGTGTAATGTGTGAGTCAGAATCTGCAAGTTGCTACATTGTGTAGAATTGTAATTGTGGTTACAATCTTGCAACAGATTTCTGGAGAGTACAGTAGGGCACCACCACTCTTCAGTATTCCAAATGTGCGCTCAATCACACCTCAGGTTTTCCTATGTGCCTCACTGCATGTGGATAGATTCATAAATAAAGTCATTATCCATGGGCGTTGACATATGCACTATCGCCTGAAATAGTAATGTATAGTTTTGCACATCACATTTACAATGCTTGTGCTTTGATAGCAATAAAAAGTACCATAACCTTATTAATCAAAATATATGCGTCATCAAACTCTCCACTTTGTAGCCCTCATAAATGCCACTGTGTCTGAATATGAATGAATCATGACTGCTCCCTGGGAAGCGTACTACTCTCTCTGCAATCCCATGGTTTGCATCACACACCACTTGTATATTCATCAAATGAGTATTTTTCCTGTTGCAGAATAGATACTCAATGGTGGAGGGTGGGCAGATAGACATATATGTACCATCTACACATCCTATGACATTGGGAACATTGGCTGTGCAATGAAGGTGGAGCTTGGGAGGCAAGATGGCGCCTGTCTGACGACCGCTGCGATCACCCCTTGCTACCGAGGAGCGCGGTGCGGCTAAAAAATTGGATGCCGACCAAGTACATTAAATTATAGATGTGGACTAGATCCCCCCCATGTCTTACCAGTTGGGGAAAGGTTTTCTCGATCCCCTCGGAGTGGCTGAGGAGCTCCTAACAGTGGTGCTGGTGGCTGCCCGGGTGCTGCTGTGTGAGCTTCGGTGGTGCTCGTCTGAAAACGGGCGAAGAGGAGGGGCTGGAGACGCCGGAGCAGAGACGTCAGGAAAAGCCGAGTGGTGCGCGACGGAGCTGTGCTCCAATTCATTTCAAAGGGAAAGGATGCCTCCAAAGGTAACCCGAGGAGGAGGGCGAGCGAAAATGCCCGATAAACAGCTTAGTTCAGAACCCAGGGACAATGCGGGGATAGCGGCTTCTAAAGGAGGTAGGACAGCAAAAATAACCTCGACTCAGGACTCCCTGAAAAAAGGTGAGAAATGCGATGTGTTTAAAAAGGGGGAAGTAGATTGCAGTGGTACTGGGGATAAAGGAGCAAAAGCAGGGCAAATGGACTTGGGGGGGCGACACAGTATCACAGATTTCTTCACTACTACTCCGTTAGCCCCCCGAAACGACGCTGCGAGGTTTGGGAAAAATGTGCAAAATGTTGCTCATAATGTGAATCTAGCACAAACATTGCCTCTTGTGGCAGACTCTGCATGCGACACTCATCCGGTCAATGTATCGGTAGCAGCACCAGTGAATGTGGCGAATGCGGCTCAAAGCAATACTGTTGTTGAGACTGAGACTGAGATTGAGACTGATCAAAATAACCAAACCCATAGCTCATTGGTGGACCCCGGCATGAGCCATCCGGTAACGGTAAAAGACCAGCAGGGCACAATTGCCGGATTATCCCCATCGCTGGAAGATCTAGCAGGCTCTATGGAACAGCTGAATACGAGTACTTTAATAGAAGGGGCTACTGCTAATAATGGTCCAGAGGATACATTAGATCTAGGGGATACATTTTTCTCAGTGACGGACGGCTCTGAACTCAGCCTCTCTGAAGTAGAAGATAGTAGTAACATACAGCTCTCCAGCTCCACCACTAGCCCAGACTCTCCGCAAAAAGATACAGTAGTCAGGAAGAAGAAACTCTTGAAGAAAACAAGGGATGGACAAGCTTGGGAGAAAAACGGAGAAGGACTCCGTAGAGGCAGCAGAGGAAGTATGGACCCCACTCTGAAATGGGACTACTCTGCTACAGGGAGCACCTACCCGGATCAAACAGGACAGGAGGGCGAGGATGAGGCTGCTCCCTCTTTAAAAATGATTTTTGATTCAATCAAACAGCTGCAGGAAGAGACCCGAATGGACGGAAAGAAGAACAGGTTGGCAACTAAGAAGCTTCAAGGCGCAGTAAGGAAAATGGCTAAGGTGTGTACAGATGCAAACGTAAGGCTGAATCATGTGGAAGAACGTACAAGTACAATAGAGGATAATTTGGCCAAAGCCCAGACACAGACGGAAACTCACGATAAACAGCTTATGGATCTTCAATGGAAAATGGAGGATTTCGAAAACAGGCAGAGACGCAATAACCTCCGGATTCTTGGCATAGAAGAAGGCATAGAAGGCGAAGAATTCAGGGCCTATGTTCTGAGGTTGATGAAGGGAGCATTTCCAGAACTTCACCATTGGAACTGGGAGACTGAAATTCAACGTGTTCATCGCTTCCCCATGATGATGAGGAAAACTTCACAACCAAGAAGCGATGGGTTGGTTATGCCCAGGGCAATTTTAATTTACTTTGGTAACTTCCTGCTTCGTGAAGAGGTTTACTCTAAGGCTCGTCCAAACGCCAGACGGACTTTTGAGAACCAGTCCTTCTTCACTAAGCCAGACTACTGCCACGTCACTGTGGAAAGACGTTGGCGCTTAAGAGAATTAATTCAGCCATGTCAAGCTATGGGGGCACAAGCGTTCCTGATGAATCCAGCAAGGCTAAAGATTATCTATAAGAACACCACAAACATTTTTACCTCAGAGATTCAAGCTAGGACATATATGGATTCTTTAAAAACCTAAAGAGAGATTTATTTGGTAGTTGGTCACTAAGGGATCTATATATAAAAAAAAAAAAAAATTAAAAGGGAGTTGCACAGGTGGGGGTGAAGGGGATGGAGTTAATCGAGCTCAACAAGGATAATTGGAGGGGGGTATTAGTATTTGAAACAAAATTAAAAAAATTAAAAAAAATGGTAGGGTTGAATTTCAGCGCATCAACCATAATAGATGGGAGGGTAGCAAGGGGGTCGACTTTCAGGCTCCATCACAGAGACCTTAGGTCTGCTTGCTTCACATTTTAGGTGGGGGAGAGGGGAGGGGGATGGGCTTGGGGTGAGGGAGGGCAGGGGGGTCAAGGGGGGGACCAGGGAGGGGAAAAGCAGGGGAAAAAATTCACCATCTTGTTATGAAGGTAGTTTTGGAGTTAACACTATTGAAAATGCGAGAGTGAGGATTAAGTATCAAGCGCCAGGCTATATAGAATATGACAATTTATATATAGCATGCGAATAGTTACTATCAATGTATGTGGTTTGAACGATGCTGGTAAACGAAGGATGGTAAGAGAGTATCTTAAATCTCTGCGTGTAGACATTGTTTGTTTACAAGAGACGCACATTGAGGGATCTCGCAAATTCCTTTTAGAACAATTGGGACTTCATTTAATAGCATGTACCTCGCAAGGGACTAGGACCCGGGGGGTGGCAGTACTTGCTCAAAAGAGGGGGATAATTGTAAAAAAATGTTTATCTGATAAGTATGGCCGCTGGGTAATAGTGGAGTGTCAAGCACAAGGGGTAAGCTTTACGCTCTGCTCAATTTATGGGCCCACGGTGGATGACCCAGAAATGCTTAACCACGTAAATATACAATAAGCTAACTGGCCCCTCCCGATAATTGTGTGTGGAGATCTTAACATTAATGGCTTAAAAGGGCTATGGAGAGGGGATCCAACTAAGTTCGAGAGCAGGAAAAAGAAAAAGCCATAGGGCTCTAGTCCAAATGATGGAAGATAACGGGCTTATAGATGTATGGGAGCAGTTAGCTCCCTTGGGGATGGGCAGTACGTATTACTCAGCACCACATAGGGTCTTAGCACGTTTAGATTACTTTTTAGTTTCTTCATCTCTTCTTTCGCTTTGTAAAATTAAAAAGCTACCACGATTAGTTTCTGACCATAACCCCCTGGTCTTAGAGCTCCCAAAATTTGGAGTGAAGTCTCAGGTAACGAGCTGGACTTTTGAAAGAGCCTTACTACAGGATTTAAACTATGTAGCACACATGAATAAATGGCTCAAAGAATTTCTTGAGATTAACAGGGGGAGTGCCGGGTTCGGGATAGTATGGGACGCCCTTAAAGCTGGTATTAGGGGGGAATCTATGAGCTATTCGTTGAAACGGAGCAAGATGGAAAAAATGGAGATGGAGGTTATACAAGGGTCAATTATGGCCTTAGAAGAAGAACTGGTTATAGCAATTGGCTCCTGTCATAATATAGAGGACACTATGCAGAAACTTACAATAGCAAAGGCCGCAGCTGGAGATATTTTGGCCGCAAAAGCATCAGGTAAATTTTTGGCTTGGAAACAGATTCATCATGAATTCAGTGAACAAGTAGGACATATCTTAGCTGTAAGGACCAGACAGATGGTTACTAGGGGGGACATTTTGGAGATAAAAACATCAGACGGGGTGGTTGTTACAGCTCCTAAGGATATCTCCAATGTGTTTCATAGGTATTATCAAATTCTGTATAGCGAGGATACCACCAGGGATGTTAAGGGGGTAAGGGACTATTTAGAGCTAACCCCCACTGAAGTATTTTTAACAGAAGATTTTTTGACTTTGGAGGCCAGCTTTGTAGATGAAGAAATACAGGGAGCCATTAAAGACTTGCCTTCAGGCAAGGCGGTTGGACCAGACCTAATCCCATTAGAATTTTATAAAAAAAAAAATCTCAGTTTTGAAGGAAGATTTATGTTATGTAATGCGTCAGGTGCAGAGCGGCCAAACACCTCCACAGTCATGGGGAGAAGCTAGGATGATTGTCTTTTTAAAGAAAGACAAACCTCCTAATGAACCTGGCTCTTACAGGCCGATTAGCTTAATGAATAGTGATGCAAAAATCGACTCAAAAGTTTTAGCTAATCGCCTTAGCGATATCATAGGCAAGGTGATTTCCCCCGCCAACACGGGTTTATTCCCGGAAGGGGGACCGCGGAACATATTAGGAGAGTTTGCACTCTGTTCGACGGTGTTTCAGCCACACGAGACCCTATGGCGCTTATTCTGCTCGATGCGGAGAAGGCGTTTGATAGGGTCTCATGGGGCTTTCTTTGGTCTACACTGGAGAACGTAAGAATAGGCAAGGGGTGTATAAAATCATTACAGGCGTTGTATAAAAATCCGCGGATTCTACTCCGGGTTAGGGGAGAACAGAGCGACCCAATAGACATCAAGCGAGGAACGAGGCAGGAGTGCCCCTGCTCTCCCCTTCTTTTGCTTTTACATTGATCCTTTTATAAGGAGAATCGAGATGAACAGAGGCATTCTCCCAATCTGCCTGAATGGCTTTGAAACAAAGATATTGGGTTATGCAGATGATTTGGCAATAACGGCCTCAAATCCCTCTGTAGCAATTGATGAAATAGAACAAGAGGCAGAATGCTTTGGGGCACTTTCTGGCTATAAACTTAATCGTGGTAAAACACAAATAGTGGTTAATGATAAGATTAAGCTGGTTGACTCAAGAGTGGTGGACTCGGCCACCTATCTAGGGGTTATTATAACATCGAACTTAACCAAAATTGTGGAAAAAATCTAGCTCCAGTGATCCAGAAATCAAGGAGGGATCTCGATAGGATGAATAATTTACATCTTTCGATAGTGGGAAGATGTAATATTATTAAAATGATATTTCTCCCAAAAATGTTGTATTTGTTCAGAACGATTCCCCTGAAATTTGACAATAGTTGGTTTAAAGAAATGGAAAGAATGATAAATCGGTTCATCTGGGCTCAGGGGAAGACAAGAAGGGCACTCAAATTTATGTCCCTCCGTGGGAGAGAGGAGGTTGGGCGGTACCCGACTTAAGAGCATACTATTGGGCCGCAGTGATGCAATATATTCGTGGGCTGCTAGGGGGCAATATTACGGACAGGTGGAGGGAGCATGATACTATACCAGATGTCTACGAATTACTCTTAAAAGGGAAGCCCGTAATTGGCTTCTGAGGTTTAGCGAGGCCAGCTATTATAAAAAAGTTAAATTTAAGACTTTGAGTGCGGCAATAACGGTGTGGTCTGCTATCAGAAAAAAGCTGGGACTGGGTAGAATGAACTATTATACACCTCTATTTATGAATCCTTCTTTGCCTGAGGTCTTTCATGACGCTGTAATGAGACGATGGGATGCCCTTGGGGTTAAGACAATTGGTGATATTACAGATCCCGATGGTATAATAACTTTTGAAAGAGCTCAAACCCTCTTTAATCTACAGCGTAGGGAATTTTTTAATTTTTGCAGATCCGATCGGCCCTGGTAAAGAAAAGAGGAGGGTTAAGTATATTTGACAGAGATACAGTTATGGAAAGGGTGAGAGACCCTGAAGGGTGCTCTATTTCCCAGATCTATAGTGAATTAAATCAACATCAAAAAGATGATCTTGAAAAACAGACGGAAAAATGGCGGGGGAAGCTGGGAATCGATGGGAGCGAGTTTATAGCCTCACTTAAGCTAGGAAGTACGGTTTTGAAGGTGGCTAATCTTCAAGCTCAACATTTTAAAACCATTTTTGAACTCTACTACACCCCAGCAAGAATAGCCCAATGGGGGGGGACCACGGGCACGCGCTGCCCGCGCTGCCACAGGGATGAGGCTGATACGGTCCATATGTTCGCCTCGTGTCCTAAGTTAGAATCTTTGAAAAAGGCAATAGAATATTTTTTGGGACAAACCCTGAGGATCCACATAAGACTAACCAACGAGCTAATGGTGTTAGGGGTGGCTAGAGATGGAACTCAAGTAGCTCATCATAAATTAATTTTTATTGCTATGGCGGTAGTTAGGATCTGCGTGACCTCAGCATGGAAAGATCTTAACCCTCCCACTTTTCAACAATGGGTGTCTCGTTTACTAGCTGTATATAGTTTGGAAAAGGGTTTATATGAGAAGAGAGGGTGGAAAGCTTTGAAACTAGGTAAACTTATCTGGGCTCCAATAGCCAACTGGAAGATCAGATTGGAGAGATGTCAGCAATAATCCCTGGTTTTAATTATGGTAAAGAACCCGAGGCGAATTAGGTTTAATGTATGTCTTCCTTTTTTTTTTTTTTTTTCTCTCTCTCTCTCTTTTTGTTTCTTTTCTTGCCTTTTTTTTTTTTTTTTTTAAGGTTGATTTAGGGATGATTCAATTATTGAAGGGTTGGGCCAAAGGAGTGATTTAACTCCCCCTTTTGTTCCTTATTTGCATAATGTAACTTTACATTTTTTTTCTTTTTTGCTGTATTTTCTGTTTGTTTTTCTTGTTTTTTTTTTCTATATCATATGTATAAGATTGGATGGATATTTTCTGTTTTTGTGTAATAATGTATGAAGAATTGATGGTGAAATAAAAAAAAAAAAAAAAGAATGTGGAGCTTGGTTTTCTGCAGTTCCTGTTAGTTTCTAGGGAGATATATGTGGGTATTGATGCGCATAATCAAAGCATCAGGGAATACTCAGAAATACATCAACAGTGAACTCTGGGATACACAACCAGCTGCTGCAATCACACCTTGATAGCTGCTAGACGCTAATAGATGTAAACCGCATAACACCTGTACATGGTTGGGGATGGACTTACTGCATAAGGTGTGTCTCTCAAGCTGGGGCTTTACATCAGCGATTAGATCAAGGATTACTGCACTACTTAGCCCACACTTGGTGTACATCTCTTCCTCTGTTTCTTGAAAAACTGTGCCCTTCAGTCTGAACATCCGCTCCTGTCTTCTCCTCCTTCCTTGTAAAGCTGCCAAATCCTCATACTCCTTGCCATGACATATACAGCAGCCATAGTGGAAAAGTCAGATGCATTCGGGGCCACTTTAAATAGTTTGCACATGATTACCACCTGGGTCAAGGTGGTGGTAAATTGCATGTGCGGTTTGCTGTTTTTTGCACATATTTGCAATTGGAATCAACATTTGAGTAGCGATATGCAAATAACAATGTCTTATTTGCGATTATGTATTTGTAATCAGTAAATTACTATATCTGTAAACATTTGCAATGCCAAATATAGGACTGCAAATGTATTTCATACATACCTATTTCATTGATTTACTTACGGTATTCAGTTTGTGATTGAATACTGATTCGCAAAGGTTTTGTACGTATGGCCCATTCTTCTTTGTAGTGGTAAGGTGCAAGGTTTGGATTGTAGGACAGGCTTTCTATCTCATGGTTGGCACTTTGCTTATGACAGTTAGTAAGCAAGGCCTATGACTGTTACTATCCCAATTGTTCCCTTGTGGAAGGTTCGGATCAAGGCCTGGCACAGTGCATTTGGTGTTAGGGCTAGCTGCAGGCCACGGTTTCTGGCTCATGGTTGGCACTTTGACAGTGATGCTCAGGATGCACAGGCAAAGGTCATGCATATCCCTGAGTGATCATTTGTGCTGTGTCCATTTCATTCACTTTTGTTTGTCTGAGGTGGGTTATGTTCTAGGCTTGTGTGCAGCCCAGGCTTTCTGGTCTTCGTTAGTGCTTTGATGGTGATAGTTGAAGGTCTTGCATCCTTCTGATTGATCGCTTGTGTTAGGTTCAACACAATTATATAGGGCATACATTCACTTCTATAATCTTTAAGGTGAGATTCCTGGCTGCAGGTCAGGCTTTCAGGCTTATGGCTTGCGCTTTTGATGGTGATGCTCATCCAATGGCTGCGCATAACACTGATTGATTCCTTTTATTGGGTTGGGCACAAATTCTTTTCAAGATCTGCAAAAACTTTGCTGAAAGAGTCCTCAAGTCCCTGTGGCCCCTACTGGCTGCCTATCCAGCACCCTTTGTGGGTGCCAGCGGGAGCCACCTGCATTCCTTTGCTCCCACCTGGGTGGGAGAAGCTTTTTTCCTCTGCCTGGGTGGGGGCAAGGTTGTGTTCCCTGCCCAGGAGAGTGTGGGCAGGGAATAAAATGTATATTCCCTGCCCGCACACTCCCAGGCAAGGAACAGCAGTGTCCCTATGAATCGGGTCCCTCACGCGATCTATAGCTTGCCCCCCCAAAAAATAATAGGCCATGGGGATGGAGTTCCTGGGGACTCATATAGACTCAGGAAGGGGGGCACAAGCCCCTCCACTAAAAAAAATGTTTAAATGGCGGAGAGCGTGTAGAAGGCTTTCCCCAGAAGTTGGTTTTCTAAAGAGGTTTCTATCTAATCTGCCCTGTTTGACCTCTAGGAGTTCATCCAGAAATTCGATCCGTTCTATGCTTATGTTGCAAGTCAAAGTTGATTGTATTATATTTAAGTTTTTCCATAAATTCCCATGCTGTTGTTCTGAGCCTTTCCAAATAATAATAAATTCATGGATGAAACACAACCATGCAGGCTTCTGTCTCCAAATAGGCAACTGGCACACACGGGACGGGGGCATCTTCCTACACCTGATTACAGAGGTTCAACCGTGTCAACCTGCTGAATTTAAGCACATTACTAAACATAGTAAAGTAAACGAATGAAGATTCCCTCAGAAATGACAAATGGAAAGTAGCAAAATCCCAGCCCAGCAGTGGGTGTGAGAAATGTGGCATACAGATGACAGATTACCTGGTCTCACCAGAATAAAGCTCAACCCATGGATGGTGTTTGGGATAGATCTTTCTCTGTCCGGTTGCTTGAGAATGGAGTCCAAAACTGGTGGTAAACATCATCTATGGCCAAACATGGGAACTAGAGCAATAGCCAACAAGTACTGTAACAGAAAGGTGAAAAGATTGTAGAAGCTGCTAGAGGTTTTTCAAAATCTATGAGGAAAACCAATCCCAAAATATTTATAGTGTGAGACTCGGTGATGCTGCGAGTGCAAAGTAAGTGCTTTTATTTATTTATTTCCTTTCTCTCGACCCTCCCGTCGTATGTCACACTCTACTACCCCCACCCAGCCCCACCCCACCACACCATTACCTGTGCGAGCCGCCACTGCATTTCAATAGAGACCTGGGAACCCAAACTTACACAAACATCCTCTTGTTTGAATTGGAAGCATCATCACCCCAAACCGACTCCATCATTACATCGGAACAGCTTTTCACAATCACGAAAAACCAAATCTGCAAAAGAATTTCTAAGGGTAAGCTAGAGGGAGCTCCAGGCCCAAATGGGATCCCACCAATATTGTTCAAACATGATCCAGAATACTGGGCCAAAGCACTAAAACCGATTTTTGAATCAATCCTGCAAACATCAATGATACTGCGGCAATACCTCTAAATCAAAAAGGCTTCTGCAAAAACATGGGGACCTCTACCAACATCCTAACCCTCTCATTAATGATAGATGCAGCACTTGCACTAAAACAGCCCCTGTACTTGTGCTTTATTTACTACAGCTCAGCGTTCGATCATATAAATAAAAACTTACTGTGGCAAAAACTAAAAAGGCTGAACATCCCATCACTACTTTTAAAACAGCTAATCCTCTTGCACAGCAACACCTGGGTGCAAGTAAAACTGGGCGCAGGAGATCACCTAACAAAGGAGATCTCCGCGACCTCTGGTCTGAAACAGGGCTGCGTGCTAGCCCCAATACTTTTTAATCTCTTTATGGCAGAGTTATCAGCCACGCTGAACGAAAGCAACTCACACACCCCGAAGCTTGGTGGCTTGCATCTATCATATCTATTCTATGCGGATGACCTTGTGCTCATTAGTCGGACACCCATTGGCCTACAGCGCTTGCTCGACATTACATCCCGATATTCAGAGGTTAATAAACTTAGCCTTAATCAAGAAAAACAAAAGTTATGAGAGTTAACACTTGCAAAACAAAGTCATACCACCACTGGCATCTGGCAACATGCAAGCTGGAAACCGTACAAGAGTACAAATACCTGGGAGTTATCATCGATAACAAAGGGAACTTCGCTGCTCAATGCGAAGCCACAAGAAAAAGAGGGATAATGAAAGCCGTGGCACTAAGAAACTTAAAAAATGAGATCTCTGGCTCAAGCTTCTCCTTACTAACCAGGGTCATCCAGGCGAAACTCATACCATCTATCACCTATGGAAGTGAATCCATGAGAGGGATAGATGCTGAAACACTGGATGGCACCACAGCAAGAGCATTGCGAATGATTTATGGGCTACCAAGATACACATCCCCCGCACAATTGAGACTAGTGTTTGGGATACAGAGACAAGAGCTGGCCCTTAAAGGAGCATATATCAAAAGCTGGTATAAAATCAGAAAGGGGGAGCCAGAAACACTAAGGGGCCGATTCACAGAACTAATCTGAGATAAAATCCTAAACTTACTACTTTTGGTATTCACAGAAGGCATTTAGTAGTAGTAAAGTTAGGACTCCTAACTTTACTACTAAACTGAGATAAAATCCTAAACTTACTACTTTTGGTATTCACAGAAGACATTTAGTAGTAGTAAAGTTAGGACTCCTAACTTTACTACTAATAAACTGAGATAAAATCCTAAACTTACTACTTTTGGTATTCACAGAAGACATTTAGTAGTAGTAAAGTTAGGACTCCTAACTTTACTACTACGAAACTGAGATAAAATCCTAAACTTACTACTTTTCTTATTCACAGAAGGCATTTAGTAGTAGTAAAGTTAGGACTCCTAACTTTACTACTACTAAACTGAGATAAAATCCTAACTTTATGACTTTTGGTATTCACAGAAGACATTTAGTAGTAGTAAAGTTAGGACTCCTAACTTTACTACTACTAAACTGAGATAAAATCCTAAACTTACTACTTTTGGTATTCACAGAAGACATTTAGTAGTAGTAAAGTTAGGACTCCTAACTTTACTACTACTAAACTGAGATAAAATCCTAAACTTACTACTTTTCTTATTCACAGAAGGCATTTAGTAGTAGTAAAGTTAGGACTACTAACTATACTACTACAAAACTGAGATAAAATCCTAACTTTATGACTTTTGGTATTCACAAAAGGCATTTAGTAGTAGTAAAGTTAGGAGTCCTAACTTTACTACTACTAAATGCCTTCTGTGAATACCAAAAGTAGTAAGTTTAGGATTTTATCGCAGATTAGCTCTGTGAATCGGCCCCCTTATGCCTACTGTTAGAAATGGGGGTCTCTAGTTGGCAGAGGTAGGTACTTTTGACCAAGTAGGGGCCCTTGCTTCTAGTCAGGGAAAGGGGGTTCACTCCTGGATAACCCCTGCTCACCCCCTTGGTAGCTTGGCACGAGCAGACAGGCTTATCTCAGAGGCAGCGTGTAAAGCATTTGTGAACACATACAGTAACACAGTGAAAACACTACAAATGGACACCACACCAGTTTAGAAAAATAAGTAATCTTTACTAGACTTAACACAAGACCAAACGACAAAAATCCACAATACTGAAATCAAACTAAGTATTTAAAATGGTAGAAAATAGCTTAGTTCAATGTAGATGGTAAATGCGACACTTTACTCTCAAAGTACCTGGGATGCGTCACGCAATACAAACAAAAGGGTCGCAGGGAAGTTGATGCGCCGTTCCTTACACTCAGGGGAGTGGATGCGTCGGTTCCTTACTGCAGCGTAGTGGAGGTGATGCATCGCTTCCTTAGTGTGTGGGGAGTTGATGCGTCGTTTCTTACTGCGGCCCGGTGACGATGCGACAAGATGGCGCCTCGATGCGATGTGACGATTCGGTGCGATGCGACAAAATGGCGTCTGGGATGCGATGCGAAATAGCACAGCACAGGGGCAGTCTCCTCCTTCAGCTTCTTTGGTTCTTCTCCTTGGCAAAGGGTTCATCTTGATTCCCAGAATTGATCTAAAGTTCTGGGGTCTGGGTCCCAATATTTATACTGCAAAATCCTTTGTCCTCTGAAGGCAGAGGGTGTCTGTGCCCAGTCAAAACCAGTTCTGTCCTCCTGGGTCCAGCTTCCTGGCAGGAGGTGGAGACAGCATTGTTTGAGAGCAGACCTGGCCCAGGTAGCTGAAAGGAAATCTCCTCCCCCTACTCTCTATTCTATGAGGGCTCAGGTCAGTGAAAGGAAATCTCCGCCCCCTACTCTCTATTCAATGCAGGGCCTATTCAGCCCAGCCATGACCCATCAGACTGCTGGACCCAAGGCCCTCTCCAGCCCCCTGTCACTCACAAACCAGACATGGAATACACAACCCTAGCAGAGACATGCTGGATGGTTAGGCAAGAAAATACCTACTTTCTAAAAGTGGTATTTTCAAACACAGAATGTAAAAATCACCTCCACTAAAAGATGTATTTTAACATTCTGAGTTCAGGCATACTAAACTCGAATTTCTACCTTGTTCCCTGGGTCAGTTAGGATTATAAGATGTTATAATCAAACTGCCCATTCTGGCCTATGGGAACAGGTAGCCTTGCAATAGTGAAAAACGAAATTGGCTGAAATTCACTATCAGGACATGCCGCACACATCAGGGCAAGTCCTACCTTTTACATACAATGCACCCTGCCCTTGGGCCTACCTTAGGGGTGACTAATATGTAGAAAAGGGAAGGTTTAGGGACTGGCAAGTGTGTGCACTTGCCAAGTCGACATGGCAGTCCCAGACTGCACACAGGCTCTGCAATGGCAGGCCTGAGCCATATTTTACAAGCTGCTTCTGTGGGTGGCACAATCAGTGCTGTAAGCCCACCAGCAGCATTTGATTTACATGCCCTGGGCACACATGGTGCACTGTACTAGGGTCTGACAAGTAAATCAAATAATCCAATCATGGAGTCACTAATCCATTACAAGAATTTACAATAGAGAGCATATGCACTTTAGCACTGAAAAAGTGCCCAGAGTCATAAAACAACCAACAACAGGTCAGAAAAAAAATACAGGAGGAAAGCAAAAAGTTCAAGGATGACCCTGCAAAAAGGGCCAAGTCCAACACCTACTTATGTAAAGAACTGTAAGCTAAGGAGGCATGTCCAGCTAGACGCTACCTGGAAAGCTCACTCGACCAATTAGGCCTACGGCACCTCTGGGAGACATCGGGGACCCAGGCAAGTTTAAAAAAAATTGCTAACAACACTGTTAAACAAGCATTTGCAATGCAATCGGTCTCGCCTTTGGGACCTTCTAAGTATTTAGCGATGCAGCACATTATCGCACATTATTGCAACATAGGGTGACTTTTCTGATCTGTGTACAGACTGAGGAGCTAGTTTCGGACGTCAGTGTTTTTCTTTTGATAAACGCATGCAATGTCTCCCCTGAGTCGCTCCCAACTCCGCCCTGCACAACCTGCACCCGACAGAAGCCCCTTGGATAAAGCCTTTACCTTGTACTTTGACACTGCCTTATCTTTAAGTGTGCAGATCATCAAGTAGACAGCAGCACTCCTTCCCTTAGACTTCCTCTAGAGACGCTGTCTGCCGATGGACAGCATGGCACTGGTCACTTTGCCTCGGTTCCTTATGCCAAATGTTGAAAGCATGCAGTTAACGACCTCCACCTCATACTGCAGATGTCTCCCCTATGTTAGCCCCGCACACCCTGCAGCCAACACAAGCCCCTTGGACAAAGCCCTTACCTTGTACTTGGACCCCGCCTTATCTTTAAGTGTGCAGATCATCAAGTAGACAGCAGCACTCCTGCCCTCAGACTTGCTCTGGAGACGCTGCCTGCAGATGGACAGCACGGCATGGGTCCCTTTGCCTCGGTTCCTTATGCCGAATGTCAGAAGCATGCGGTTAACAACCTCCACCTCACACTGCAGCTTCATGTCGTCTCTATGCACACAGCGGCACTGTCAGCTAAATCCCACCATTAACTCAACTCCACAACGCTCTAGAAAGAGGCGAGCCAATTAGAAAGTGAGCCACGGGAACAAAATAGTTTTTAAAGTAAAGGGGCTGATAGCCATGGAAGTATACGAATGACGACATGGCCGTCAGGAGGAGGGACTAACAAGCCGAAAACCAATCAGAATGAACCCTGGGCGCAGTACTACGCTCGCGTAGTTCGCGCTGCTACGCGAATTGCACGTAGCACTGTGCAAAAACGTGCAGCGTAGCGTAGCGGGCATTTTTTGCTTGCTCGCGGTCCTCAACGTCAAGTTGGCGACCGCGAGCGAGCAAAATGAAATCCTGGCGAGACTTTTTCCTCGTTCGCGATCAGCAACATCAAGTTGCCGATCGCGAGCGTGGAAAATAAACCTCCCGGCGAGATTCTCAACGTGGGGAGGTCAGGTTTCTCATTGCGAGTGGTCGCGTATGCTCGCGTCCGCTCGCGATGAGAAACTACCAGTCCGCGTTGAGAAAACTGCCGCTCGAGTACAAATCTACTCGAGCGACAGAAAACGACCGCTTGCACTGTGCAAGATGTCGTTTGCAATGATTGCACAGTGCGGACAAGCATCCGGCACTGTGCAATCAGTGCGAACAGCATTTTCCCTACCGCACTACACTGCTCGCGTAGCTTGCGTAGTGCGAAGTGCACTTCGCGTAGCGTAGCGCCACTACGCAAACAACGCCCAGGGTTAATCAGAATGCAGCATTTACGATGTAAGCCAATCAAACAGAAGGGCGGAAAGTGGGCAGAGCTTCCACAAAGCTTCCCCGCTATAGTGTATACTGCATGCCTCGCAAAGCGAGCAGTGCATGCGCTGCAACGCTAGGTGAGACCTAAAAACTAAGCAGCAATTTGACAGAAAACAACCTGACATTTGACCTCACAGCATATGTGGCAAAATGAAAACAAAACATTTAAAGGCTTCTTTATTGCTCATTCACCTTCCGAACTTCATTATGATTACTTTGGGGCGCTGCAGCACCTCCTGCACCCCTACTTCCAGGGACTATGTATCAATAGGACTATTAACATACTTGACATTTCTGCCATTAGTCAGCTGGTGCTCAGGAAGCATACATTCTGTTATCGGTCTTCCAACACACTGACAGAAATTTCACTTTTCTGAAGTTCTTTAAACCCATCAGGCACAGAGTGCGTTAAGTTTATATCTTCAGGCAGTTCTAACATGAAGCAATGCTTTCTAGGGTGACCAACTGGCATGGTTGTAAATTCAGGACGGTGAGTGTAAAAATTCAGGACATAGGGTCAAAATTCAGGACAAAAATTCAGGACGGAAGGTCAAAATTCGGGACAAAGGATGTGCAATAGTATAATACAGGCAGGGCACCAAAAGGGCATGCATTCCGACCACTCAGCCCTACAGTGTCTCATTTGTGCAAGCTCAAAAGACTCTCCATTCTTAAGAACTGTTGTCTGGCTCTACTGTACTCTGGTGTCCTCATCTCTGCACATAATTAGATCAGATAGTGGAGAACGGAGAATACGTATTCTTTATATGTTCTGTGGGACTGTCATTTTTCTGTGGGTAGTCACCTCCCAGAGAGTTCTGACTGTCTTGGCCCACAGTTCTCAACCAGAAACACAACCTTATTTGAGTTGCACCCAGCCTAAATGATAAAACGGTGATGTTGTTGAGGAAAATAGCCATTAGATCAACACTCCCACCCATAGTACTTGGAAACCTGGAGCGCAAATCCCTTGACATAAAATCTCCCACAGAAGTGTTCTTGAACTTTCAAGATTTTGTCATGGGCATCATTTAAGAGCGCAACGGTGACCCTCTGGTCTCAGCGGAGTAAGGGCGTTGTCAGAAACAGGAATGATACAAAGCTCTAATGAGCCTTGTTTACTTTCTGTACCTTTGAGCTACATCATTTGAAAGTAAAGTCATGAAAGTTCTAACCAGTAGCCTGTTGTAAGCTAAGCTACACAGTTGCAAAACATTTATTTCTGAAAGTGGAACCAACCCTAGTAAAAGGTAGTCTCTGTCACTCTTCCACCTCCTGAGCACGTGAAGGGAGCAAGAAATAAGAAGTACAGCAGAGGGGGAGAAATGGGTAAAAGAGAAAAACTATGAAGGGATATGAGAGGAAAATAAGGAAGGAAGAGCATGAAGAGGACACTAAAGAGAGACAGGTGAGAGACACAAAGATAGGGGTGTTTTTAGAGAGAGGGATTAAATACATAAGAGACGGGCGACAAGTGTAAGTGAAATATAGACATGTGAAAAAGAATGAGACAGGTGACAGCGATAGGTGATATACACATAGACAGGTGACAAAGAGACAGCCAAGAATCAGAGAGAGAGGAAAACTGGTGATATGGGATGACAGTATGAGAGTTGTGATATAAATAGAGACAGATGCCAAAGAGAGACAGGAAGAGAGGAGACACAGATGTGAGATGCGATAAAGAGACAGGGTATAAAGACTGCTGAAAGGGTGGGGTGGTAGAAATTTGAGAAAGTACAGATGAAAGAAGGGAGACAATTTAGAGTGTGGTGATAAAGTGACAGACCGGTTATGTCGTTTATAGTGAGAGAGAGAAAGAAAGAGAGAAACTGGTGATAAGAAGACAGATACAGGTTAGAAAAAAACAGCTGGGGGAGAGGCAGGAAGGAGGAAAGGTGAGAGGTATGGACCTGATATTAAGACAGACAAGGGGTTATAAGAGAGGTGGAAGACAGGCGAAAGAGGTGAAAAAGTGACAGAACAGGAAGAAAGTCAGTTGAGACTCCTACAGATACAGATCTGCAAAACGGCATCAAATATGTTTGCCCAACCACATCCAAGTGGCAGGGAATTCTACTAGAGACGAGTGGTGCCCACCGGAACAGGTTTTTTCAAATATTGATTTTAAAGCCAGGAAATCTATCATCTGCTCAATAGCTGATAAATGACAAACTGAGACAGGATGAGCATGCAACATTTATTCACAGCTAGGCTGAACATCTTCACCTTTAAAGACAAAACCCTTGATGAGGTTTCTTGAATCATAAACAACATGTTCCAAAAAACACACTATGATATTGATATGATATTTTGCTCCTGCTCTCAGGAAGACTAAGAGGCCCATTTCATGTTGGACGTGATATTGTTCTCCAGATTCCAGCTTTATTGGGTGCAGAAATGCAAACAGTAAAAACAAATGTGTTTCTGTTGAATGTGCAGGCACAAGGCCTCGAATCGGGAAAGACATGTACAATTGAACTTGGTATGATTTCCCGATTTGGGCCCAATAACTCGTGACTCACTGTAATTGGGGAAGACAGTGACTGAAGTCATTAACTTTGGCCCAGTATCCCCTCATCTTGTTAACAAGTGTTTAACAAGCGTTCCTCTTATCTAGAGTGAGGCATAGTTTGAAGAGGGCGAGAGAAAGCTAGAGAGAGCCTAGGAACTAATACACTAGAGGAATACTGAAAACAGCAGACAAACTTTGATGATTTGGAAATAAACGCACAGACATGTAAAAGAACGACGAAAAGCACATTTATTCAACTTACAGACTGTTTGAGAAGTAATGGAGCCTATGGCTGACTCTGTAGTCCAGAGACTGGGGCTGGGAGAGTCTGCTGGCCTGGCAAAGGACGTCACTCTCCCACAAATGCAGGCGTCATACCCTCTAAACACCAAACCAAAACCGAAAGTGGTTGGTCACCCTAATGCTTTCCCATCTCATAACATCAGTTTGCGGCCTGCTTTCCTTAGCTCTATAAACAGGAACCATGATGTGGGCAGCTTTTTCCTACAGCTTTGCACCACCCCCGAAGCTATCCCGGGTAAGGTGTCTATAATAGCTGCTTGGTTAATTATGTGCCCGAACTCGTCCTGACATAAAATAAATCAAAGACAGCTCGTCAGGCAGCGTGCTGGATTCTCGCACAGGGGCTGGCTTGCTCGGGTCGAGCACACATACTCAAACCTTCAGCCCAGAAAGGCATTCTTTCCAGAGCTCACATTCCAGGCACGAATCCGCGCTCGTTCTAACCCCCACAGAAACCAAGAGGAGAAAGCCTGCCAAACAACACGAAAGCAAATAAAAGGTATACAGCAAACATTTACCGCGGCGTTCCACCAACTCGCGTAAGCCATAGTCCCCGCTCTTTTTTGTATTCGAAGCTCTATGTGCCACAAGGCCAGGCGCTATGTCTGTGGTGTGCACCGGTGCTGGGAGGTGTGTGCGCTGCCCACCGCTCCCCGCCTGTTATCTACACTAGGGTGGAGAGGACCCCAGCCTGCTGAGGCTGTCACTCCCTTAATTGTCTGGAACGGAATTCTTCAGAGCGTCCTCACTGTCTCTTGTGAAACTAGCAGTGAGCCTGTGAGCCCGCGCCTGGCCTCATGCCAGGGGTGGCCCTGACAGGTATGGTGAGTCTAGGTGAGTGAGTGGCTGCCCACGCCCCGACTCAACTCCTGCCCTATCTCCACCCTGCCTGGCCTGCACTCGTAGCATAGTCCGGCGCATCTTAAGTTTGCGGCGATTTCCCTTCGCTCAAGTCCGGCCGTGTACTAGTGACTCACAGCGCATGTACCGTGATTACTGCCCTGCAAGCCGCGCACACACCACCATTTAAAAGCAATGACATCTATTGCGCAGTTCAAGCGCAGGTCGATAGCAAGAGCATAAATCACTACAGCAGTCACTAGTTTCGTTGGACTACAGACACCCTCACCATTGTTCCCTCGGCTCTGAGAAGGCTGCAGGAAACCGCTTCGCTGCTTGTGCTGTCTCTGCCTCCCGATGTGACGTGTGAAAACGTCACTGCTTTATCACGCATGCGTACGATGTAAGGCATCGTGCGCATGCGAGACAAAGAGTGCGAACTGACCCACCAATCACACGCCAAACAAGCAATTCTTAATGCAATAGGACGCGTTTTTACGCGAAACCTATTGCATTGGAAATTTGAGGGTGGGGGTCCAGGAGGGCACGAACGGGAGTGGGGGGGGGCTGAGGAGAGGGTGGCGAAAAGTCACGGAGTGCGGGAGGGGGCGGGGGGGAACACAGGGGCAAAAATAGTTTTGGAGTAAAGGGGCCAATAGCCATGGATGGATATACATGACAACATGGCCGTCAGGAGGAGGGACTAACAACCCAAAAACGAATCAAAATGCAGCATTTATGATTGAAGCCAATGAAAAACATAGACAGAAAGTGGGCGGAGATTCCCCCCACAATACTGTATACAGCATCTCTCGACGAGACAGCGCATGCGCTGCCTAGCCGAGACCTAAAAAGAATCCCTCATACAAGACAAAGCCACCTTGTCAGAGCGTGCACACGGCTTGTTTACCATACAGTCCTACAGCAAAGCCTCACCCCAAACATATCTCCATACTGGCTTTTCCAAAACCACCAAAGAGAAGGTCCTGAAGTTCCGCCTAGGTTTATTACCATCTGCGTACCACCTGCCGTCGTGGCTACGCCCACCGAAGCCAGCAACCTGTCATCTCTGCGGGGAATGGGAGGAGAATATTCTGCACCTCCTAACCATCTGCAGGGAACTATTATGGGAGCGCCAGACCCTATCAGACCACTTTTCAATAAGAAAAACATACGGTCCCGCAGACAAGCAGTGCTAGCAAGCTTCTCCGGCGAGGACGTCCAACTGAGCTGCTGTTTGGTAAAATTTCTAACCGCTGTGGAAGCAAGAATTAAAAGACAATCTAGCCAGCAAATGGTTGCTTAAATGACACAATCAAATAATCCTAAAAGCGATTTTGGACGGGAGCGGCAATCATAAAAAGCGCAACAGATGAGCTTCAACAGCAACTGACGATCTTTAGCTGCACTGGAAGGCTCCTGGAAGCCCCAATGCTGCACCCACAATTAAATCATGCCCACTTCGGATTCTCTGAATTGAATGACCTCAAAAGCGACCTTGGGTGGACGAGGTCTCTAATAAAACTGCAACAAATGATCTCTGGGTTTTAACTGCACTGGAAATTCTTCTATCTGCGATCTTTGCTGCGATCTTTGCACACAGAGCTTGCACTTTATTTTTATTCAGATTTCCGATCTCGGCACACAGAACCCACATTTTACCTTTCTCCAGAGAGGGATTCAGACCCGATCAAGCCATAAACCAAAAAACGACTCCAATCTCTGGATTTTAATTGCGCTGGAAATCCTTCCATCTGCGATACTTGCATGCAGAACTTCCACTTCATTCCTATCCGGATCTGCGATTTTTGCACACAGAACTGGCATCTGATCTCTCTCCAGCCAGGGACTTGGAACGATAATACACTAGTGATGTTATTCTGAAAATTTTTAACAACCTCTTTTTGAATTTATATGGGAACTAAAGCGTATGTAAAATCGGATAACCCGATGTCCTGCTCATTTACCTGTTTTTATTAATGTAAATTGGTGCAATGATTTTAATTAATCTCGCAAATAAAGTATTATCTTATCTTATCTTATCAAACATGCTATGTGTTTAAAGCTCATAGTCGGAGAAAAAGGCTGTTTTACCTTAAAAGCCTGAGGTAGGTCTTCTAAATACAGGGCA
This sequence comes from Calotriton arnoldi, assembly GCA_963921515.1. NCBI lineage: Eukaryota > Metazoa > Chordata > Amphibia > Caudata > Salamandridae > Calotriton > Calotriton arnoldi. The sequence goes on along the minus strand of CAWUFW010003913.1, from coordinate 1,078,028 downwards.
AACAAAGAGGATGCCAGAACACATCCCTGTTTTAGGCCATTACTGATTAAAATGCTGGAAGACAGCTGCCTTTTTATCAGGTACTTCCCAGTTGCCCAAGAGAAGTATTTGGAAAATACATAGCACCCGCTGTAGAATGAAAGGCACTGACAAACCATTATCCAGAAGAACAAAGAAGCGCTTGAAGAAGCACTCAAAAAACTTCAAGAACCAGCATCTGCTGATTTTCAACAGGATCATGCAGGATCAAAGACTGAGCCCAAGACTCAACCAGCCTCAAACACAGACCAGAAGTTCTTTCCAATCTTCCAAAACAAGATGTCTGCCAACAAATCCCATATCACCCGCGATGTACAAGCTACAGCCACGCAGGTGTCATTATGCTTGGGGCCTGCTCCTCCTTTAACTTTGAACAAGCACTGTGCAAGACCAAGCACTCTAGAAAGCTCTGAAGTAAGGGGATCAACCCCCACATTAACTCCAAATAGGCTATGCACAGGAACAAGTACCTCAGAAATCACAGAGGCAAGGGGACATACCCCCCCATTAATCCCAATCAGGCAGCGCATAAGACCATGCACCTCGCAAACCATAGAGGCAAGGACCCAACCACCATTAGATAACTCCAAAAGGGGGACAACCCGTCTGATGTGCACTCTAGTCCATCCACCTTAAACAGAATATCCTTGGCCATGAATAAAAGTTTAACTCAAACCAGAGAATCCACAAATAGTCACACGGAAAACAATATCATAGTCTTTGCACCAGAGTGCACTTCACGAGGGAGCGTGGATATCTTAAACATGTCAACTATGTTTCTAATTCTGCAACACATCCCTGAGTTGGCACATTATACTTCTGATGACCTGATACAGGTACAATTCAGGATCTCAAGGTGTTAAACATTAAAAGAATCTACAATAGCTACCTGGAAAAACTGCCCTCTAGCCCAAAAGATATTAGCAGAAATGGCTCAATTCGCCAACTGGGTAATCCGAGTTCAGGCGCTCTACCAGAAAGGTTCCTGCACACATTGACGGAAAGTTCCAGCACAAGGGCGGCGCAACAGCAAGGGTGGTGCATATTATGAGGAACATCATCTGCACCAACCATTATCAGCCTTCCTAATCTGAGAATTCAGTTCTTCTTCTCCTCAAACAGGCCAATGTCAGCCCATAGGATCACTGCAGGCTTGCTAGTCTCACGACATACAAGTGATTGGGGGTGGCAAGCAACTAACCTGGAAAGGAAAAATCCAACTCACACCTAGCACTCAGGAAGCACATAGGGTGATACCCTACAATAAAACAGCAGCAAAGCCTCTATTAATTATATAATGGAATGTATTTGGGACCAAGAACACCATAAACAACAGTAAAGCATTAGCATTTCTGCAGAGAGGCAATCTGTTATTCCTGCAAAAACCTAGGGGCATATTCACAAGGGCTTTGCACTAACCGAGCATCACTTTTTCCGATGCTCTGGTGGCGCAACGCCCTGCTCCATATTCACAAGGCGACGCTAAGCGACTTTGTGTGGCTTAACGCTGCCTTGTAAACTGGTCTCTGTTAGAAATGGGGGTCTCTAGTTGGCAGAGGTAGGTACCTGTCTCCAAATAGGGATCCTTCCTTCTAGTCAGGGTAAGGGGGATACACACTTTAGATAACCCCTGCTCACCCCCTTGGTAGCAGACAGGCTTATCCCAAAGGCAATGTGTAAAGTATTTGTACCAACACTCACAGTAACACAGTGAAAACACCACAAATGGACACCACACCAGATTAGAAAAATAAAATATCTTTATCTAAACTTAACAAGACCAAAACGACACAAATCCAACATACACAGTTAAAAATATGACTTTCAAAAGGTTTCAAGAACTTGTAGCATAGAAATCTATGGATGCGTGACTTTTCACCAAAGTACATGTAGATGCGTCAAAAGTTCCAAGCCAGACAGCCGCAAATTCGGAAAACAAAGAGATGCGACACTCCTGAGACCATAGGAAGGCGATGCGACAGTTCTGCGGCCCGCAGAGGACAAGTTGTGTCGGTTCCGGTCTGTATGGGGAGTGATGCGTCTATTCTTCGTGCCGGTTCCGGTTCGCAGGTGATGCGTCAGGAAAGCGTGTCGCACAGGTACGATGCGTGGAACTCCGGGATGCGTCAGCAATCAATGCAGAGGCGTCGAGAGGTGATGTGTCTGTCCTCTTCAGGCGCGATCCCTCGATGCGTTGATTCTTGCAGCAGCGACAGGCGCTGCGACGGTTTTCGCAGCGGCACGGAGATGCGTGGAAATTCTTCTCGCGCCATAGAGATGCGTCGAGAAAACAGCAGCAAGAAGAGCGAAGGGTCGATTTTAGCAGTTCTTCACGTTTCTTCTTTCTTCCAGCTCCCAAACAGCAGCAACAACCTCCAGAGGCCCAAAATTGGCACAGGCACCTCTAGGCAGGTCAGAACTCACAACAGCAGAGTTCAGGGGAGGTGGGGGTGTCCCTGAGACTTCAGAACAGGAGGCCAGCACACACAGGCCCTTGGAGATCTTCTTCAAGCAGGGGACACAGCACACAGCAAAGTCCTTCTCCTTTTCTTGGCAGAAACAGCAACTGCAGGCCAACCCCAGACACACAGCAAAGGCAGTACTTCTACTCAGTTTCTCCAGCTCTTCTCCTTGGCAAACGGGTCCTCTTGAATTCAAGAAATGATCGAGAGTTCAGTGGAACCCCAAGGTAGGCAGAGGTAACGTTAGATAGCCCCTTACTCTCTATTTGTGACAGTGTGGTCGAGCAGTAAGGCTTTATCAGAGGACAGTGTTAAGTTTTTGTTGTACACACTCAGTCAGCAAATGAATTCACACACTCAAAGACTGAACTTCAGACCAATTGTTCTTGTATAAAAATATTATTTTAGTTATTTTATTTCCTAGAACCAAGCAAGCCTGGCACAGGTAAGCAATAAGTACTTTGCAGTAAAGGTACAGATTGTAACACAGTTTGGATTGCAATTGTAAATGTACTTTGATTTGACTTACAGTATGGCTTCAGAGAAATGCAATGATTTGTAAATACAGTACATAGACTTGAATGGGGTTTACAGTAAAATACCAGGTAAGTTACTTTTGGATTACTTTTCTTACACAGTGTAGTATACCTGGATACTACACTGGGACATTTCCTGTAAACAGGTAAGTAAAAGCGTTTTGGTTAAATCATGCAATTTTAAAGAATTTCTTTAGGTTCTCAAACTCCACATTTAGAAACTTTTCCAAGAAAAGCAGTCAATGTTATCCTATGGAGCAAAATAGTGTTATCGGTTTTAAGGTAGGTATTTGGTAGTGGGAGTTGAGGTTCTGGGAGTAGACTCAGGGGTCCCCCAGGGTCAGGGATGCACTCTCGTTACACCCTCAGCGGCACTAGGGCGGCCGAGTGCAGAGTGCTGAGGCCAAATGTTATCCAATGGGGGATAGGGGGCCTCCGGTTGGTGGTTGCTGAAGAGCAGGCCACTTGGTTGTGGGAGCAAAGCTCCTGGACTTTAGCTCAGGGCAAATGGGGAAACAAAGTAGCACCAAAGGTGGACCCTCAGCAGCACTAGGGCGGCCGAGTGCAAGGTGCTGTTTCGACATCGGGCGCCCTGTTGTTTGCAATGGGGAACCTCCGGTTTGCAAAAGCACGGCAGAATTGGGGACGAAGGTCTATCTGGGTGCGACCACCACTTCGAGAGGTAAATTGGGATGTTGGGGGTTGGCTAGGCACCATCGGTTGGGCCACCCAAAGCCGTGGGGCGTCGGGTGCAGGGGTGCCTTTTAAGGCCGGCTCTTCTTACCAGCTTCTGGTTTCGGTTGGGGGGACCTTCCGGATTTAGGCTGCAGGCGTTGGCTGCAGGCTTGAGGCAGGTCAGGGATCGCTGGATCTTGGGTCAGGATCACCGGGGAGACCTCCTCGTGGTGTTTGCCCACTCGAGCTCGGGCCGTGGACGTCGGGTGCAGAGTGGTGCGGAATTGCGGTTTCCGGCCGGGGCCAGAGGTTGTTGTTGAACAAATCCGGTGTTCACGGGAGACACAGTCTTTATGGTTAAGGTAGGCAGGTCCTCTGGTGTTTTTGAGGTTGCTGGCTGCAGGACACGCTGGGATTTCGCAGGAGCAGTTTCGAGATGGAGACAGGCCGGTAGGGATGGGGCCAAGTCAGTAGGCGTCTTCCTCTTGTTAGCTTCGGCATGGCTGTTCGGTCCTTCTTCTTCTTTTCTTGTTGCAGGTTCTTGTCTGAGGAAGCAAGGTTCAGGGGTGCCCCTAAATACTAGATTTAGTGGCTTTACAGGTAGGGAAAAGGTAGGGACCAATGGGTCCCTTCCCTGGGTTGGGTACACCCCCTATTATGCCACCCTCCAGTGGGAGGGGAGCATCAGCCTGTCCCTGGTTGGCTGAGTCCCCCCATCTGCAAGATGGCGGGGACTGAGAGTTGTGCTTCACCTCGCCTCCCCCACCTGAGGGGTGGAGTTGGCAGAGGTGGGCACACCTCTTGTCCTCACTTATTTTTCCCGCCGGTTCTCCTGCCCAAAGTGGGGGTCAGAGCCAGTGGGGACCAGTTGCTGAAAGCAGTAAGTGGCCTGGGGAAGCTCACAAAGGTGGCAAGCCTTTGAAGCTTCCCCTTCGTGAACCCTGCCCATCCTGGGGTAGGAGGCTTGGCACCTCGTCCCAGAATGTGCATTGTTTTAGGCCCCAGAGAACAGCAAACCCAGGGGTCCAGAAACATGTCTGGTGGTGGCAGCTGAAAGCAGCCACTCAGCCTGGACACTAGTGGTAGGTTAGTTTTCAGGGGGCATCTCTAAGATGCCCTCTGTGTGCATTGTTCATTAAATCCCACACTGACATCAGTGTGGGTTTAATGTGCTGAGATGTTTGATACCAAACTTCCCAGCTTTCAGTGTAGCCATTATGGTGCTGTGGAGTTCGTAATGACAAACTCCCAGCACCATATACTCTTAATGGCAGCACTGCACTTACAATGTCTAAGAATGGACTTAGACACTGTAGGGGTACAGGGCTCATGCACCTGTACCGTCACCACTGGTATAGTGCACCCAGCTAGAGGGGTGACTGACCTATGCCATGGCAGTGGGTTGTAGGCATGGCACACAGGGATGTGTGCCATGTCGACTCTTGACTTTGTTCTGCACCAAAAACGCAGCCTGCAAAGGCAGTGTGTGTGTGAAAAGGTGCAGGGCCTCTAAGGGTGGCACAATAAGTGCTGCAGCCCTCAGAGGTCTTCCCTGGTCACAGTGCCCTGGGTACCTGTGGTACCATTTACCAGGGGCTGACCTGTGGCCAGAGATGCCAATTTGGTTTAGGCTTCAATGCAGTTTTAGGGAAAGAACATAGGCCCTGGGTACCTGATTAGCAGGTGCCCAGGGCACACTCTGTCAAAGCACATCAGCAATTCAGCAAAAAGTGGGGGCAACTATGCAGAAAGAGGGCACTTTCTCACAGGGAGACCCAATCATGTTCACAATTTACACAGAGAGCATATGCACTTTAGCACTGATCAGCAGTGGTAAAGTGCCCAGAGTCCTAAAACCAACAAACACAGGTCAAGGAAAAATAGGAGGAAGTTTGGGGATAACCCTGCAAAAAGGGCCATTTCCAACAGCCTCCTAGCAGCAGTTTTCTGCAGCAAAGGGGCATGCAATGGGTGTTGCTGTGGGCGTACCTGCGCAAAACCCATTGCTTTTTGCCATTGCTGCAGATTTACAAGGATGTGCAAATCAGAGGCAGTTCCAAAAACTAACAGCATTCAGAAGGAGGTGTTAGAGTGGTGCAATGAGGAGAAATTCCTTTTATTGCTCCTTGTTTTTTTCTCTTTATATGTGTGCTGCCTTCTGCTCGATTTTGGCTGTATATTAACAACTTAAACGGTCACACCCATAACAGATGCAATGGATTCCAGCTAACCTTTGGGTAAAGCACATCCAAGCACTGTACTGCATGCCTTCCATCAGGGTTGTATGACGCAACCACATATGCCATTACCTTGCATGCAGTTACCCCATGGTCAGTATATCGACCGTGGCACTACCGTGCATGCAATTACCATGCAATGTTTTACCATGCATATGCCCATATGCCTTTATTATGCATGCCTTTACAACTAATTTTCATTGTGAAGGCATGTGTGTGGTAAAAATGTAACAGGTAAGTATAACCCCTATATATATATCTTTCCACTGACATCTGCCTCCACGCCGCTCTAACCACAACAATTCCTCAGCGTGACTCAAAGAACGGGTAGCACAACCAGACCAGGTGTAGCAATTCAATTTGTTTATTTAATTGCCATTTTCATCCTCCTAGTGCAGATAACACACAAGTGGCGACGCGTTTCGGTCAGAGCCTTCAACTGGCCATAGAGTTTCTGGTGTGTACAGAGTGCTCCAAAAGGAGTAGAATCCCCTCCCCTAACACCCTTAAAACAATAAATTATGTGATACAAAACACATGTTTTACTGATACAAAACACATTTAAAATCCCCACTGCTTGGCGAACATTTGGAGTTTGGTTTTCTTATACATATAGCATTTGTAGAGAGCTGACCATTCATTTTTATATTTTTTTTCTTACCACTTTACTTACACTCTTCTGTGCATTGTATTTGCATGAAATATTCATGTATATTTTCCATAACGCTGTATAACAAATTATCTCCAAGGAATGTTGGACCATTGTATACGTCTTTCTTAATGCTGATTCCTGATTGCCTCCTCTGGGTGATTTCAACATCCTCTGTATGCCGTAGTATTTCATCACCGACATATTGCCTTCATGAGTCTCCCAAATGTGTTTGGCCATGGCATACGTAAAATCTCTGTTTATAATTGCTCAAATATGTTGCAAAATGTGCAATTTGGGTTTATTGACAGTGCTCCCTATGTATTTTTTGCAACAATTGCATTTTAAAACATAGATCACAAAAGTTGTTTTAGAAGTGATTCGTTCCCTAATTAATTCCACTTTGTCATTGTGTAATGTAAATGAAGTTTATTCTGCCCAGAGCCACAAGCTTTACATTTCGAGCAATGCCAAAAACCTTTCTGATTTTTTACTAGCCAATTCAAACTTCTTTCACTTTGACTGCTCATGTAGCTTTTTGTTAAGAAGTCCCCCACAGATGGCATGTTTTTACGTGTAATTTGGGTATTTTGTGGCAGAATTTCATTCAAATCATTATCAACTTTTAGTAATTTCCAGTTTTCTGTTATTAATTTTCTTATTTCATGGCTAGAAGAATTGAAATCCATAATATAGCTCATATTGTTCTTCACTTCATCATCTTTGCTTTGTTTGAGTCTGGGGACAAGAAGCTCCATTCTCTTTCATTGTCATTCCCTTCTTATTGCATCATCCAGTACTGATACAGGATACTTTAGTCTCATAAATCGTTGGTACATGTCATGTGCTTGTTTGGCAAATTCTTGATCTTCTGAGCAATTTCGGCTATCTCTTAAGAATTCGCCAAAGAGTATACTCCACTTTAGTGCACATGGATATCCACTATTAGTGTGCAGCAAGCTATTTGTGGGCTTTCTTTATATCTTAGTGCAGATTTTGTTATCCTGGATGTATACTTTAACATTAAAAAATGTTATCTCTGTTGCATGGCTTTCATGGGTAAATTTTCATTTCTGGGGATTATTGTTCAATTATTGAATAAAATGACCAAGCTCTCCTTCACTCCCATCCCAGATGAAAAACAAGTCATCAATAAAACGAACCCATAAAATAACGTTTCAAGCATGATGTATTTTGTTCTGTCCAGGCTGTTCCATTTTTAAATTTGCAAAAGTGGGAGCAAAAGATGTACCCATGGCTGTTTCTTTCTATTGTAAATAAAAGAAACACTTTTCATGTGAGACAGAATTCTATCATTTCCATGATTATTTCCGTATGCTCGAGTAAGCTAACTGATCTGGACATTTAAAAAATATCCGCAAGCTTCCAAGCCATCCCTGTGTTCAATGGACATGTATAAAGCCACCAGATCAATGGTGGCCATCAAATAACTATAAAATTGCTATAAAATATCATTAATTCGGTTTGAAAAATGCATAGAATCTCTTATGTGTCCAAAATTCCTCCGCTCCTTTGCACACTCCTTTGTATGGCGAAAGATTTCACGGCACCACGACAGAGGTAATCTATTTTAAGAAGTGTTTATTTTCACACCATAGTGCAATTCAAATGATTGAGGACGGTCTTTGTGTTTTGGCTCCCAGCCTTATACTGGACAAGAATTTCTTATGTATGAGGGTAAAATAGGAACCTCAATGTTCAAGAAGTGATATATATATATATATATATATATATATATATATATATATATATATATATATATATATGCAAACACGTGGTAACCCAATGAGCAGCACTCGAAGAGAAGACGAAGGTTACCAGCCTCAATGAAGGGTATGGGCAGAGTTCAATGGCAGGTAAGTTAAGAGCAGCCTTCTGCAGTGCCTGACGCGTTTCGCATTGTCGCTTCATCGGAGGCTTATGACAAAAGGAAAACATGATGGTGCGCCTACTCCCTCTTTATTGGCCAGCAATGACACGCCCCTGCGTGGGGCTAATAACAGCAAGTATAAAGGCATTATGGGGGACGTAGTGCGATTTATTACACCTTTCAAATAAAACACACAATGTCTGCTCAAGATAAAGTCCATAGTGAACCCCCGCCTGAGAAGCCTGCCCTCAATCCCACGTCGCTCTTCCGTATCGTGGGCAGTGTATCCGTCCACACGGCCCCCTTAGATCCAATAGAAGTCCATGTTCACACCAGAACATGGACTTCTATTGGAATTCTCAAGGGCATATTATCAAGCCCATTATCGCCGCTTTAGCTGCAGTTTTCTGCCGCTAAAGCGGCGATAATTTTAACGCAGTTTCTTGATAATATGCCCCGAAGAGCCTTTTCAGCACAATTTCTTTCAATAAGCCTTTGCAATAGTGTCTGAAAGAGCTGCATATAGTTACCCAGGGCTACACAAGCACCCTTTTTTAAATTAGTTAAATAATTGCTAAATTGTCAGGGAATTGACCCTGAAAATGTAAATGCAAAGCATCAGAAAATGGGAAAAAATAGTTGCACACCATTCTGAATTTTGCAATACAATTTTGGCTGGGTAAATTGTCAGGCCAAATTCACATAATAATTTCATGTTTCTTGTTGTTTATGAAATTACATCTTGAGTCATCAACAACAGATGTTTGGCCTGTTAAGAAGTGGTCCCTTCTTTTACCACATCACTGTTGTAATTGCACTTATTAGTAAAGAAATGTGTCCAAGATGTCTTGGGAACAACACAAACCAAAGATATCTGATGGGCACAAGCTATTTGAATAACAAGGTAGCAAAATATCTCTGCATCTCCCTCTTGAATGACCTCTATCTTCACCTTCCAACTTTTTCTATAAAAGATGATCTTACTCAACTTATCAACAAGGTAGGCCCGCTGAACAGAAAAAGTCTCGGGGCGAGGCGCAGATGAGAGTGAGAACAAAGACTTATGGGCAGGACAAGAAGGGTACCCCCAGAATAGCAAGTGCCTCGCCCAATTCATTAACAGTGCACTAGGGACATTAAATAAGGCACTCTACAAGAGCGACAGTGCAAGACACCCTGAACAGAAACTGTGCAGCAAGGAAGGTTGGCACTGAGCTGCGCGGAGGGAGGTGATCTCAGAGTGCACTGATCATTGAGATCAAATCTGTGTCTGAAAGTGGTGCACGCATATGGCCCCACACCACCTGCATCAACAAGCAATATAAGCTCAATTGTGCCCCCATGACCAGTGAAATGTAAAATAGAGCTGCAGAGGGGTCACTTATAAAACAAGAAAATACCACAACAGTGCCTGGCACAGCCGTAATCACTCTGGTGAGCTGCATGTGAGACTCAGTCCCACAGGTACTACACACAGCTAGAGCGATTAAATAAGCGCAAACTTAATAGAGAATAAACCACAGACATGACTCCTAAAGTACTTAGGACAGTGGTATCTCACAATGCGCCCCCACTTCCCAAAACACAAGTCTAGGCGTTGGGGAGAGGCAGGATTGACTGCAGCTTAAATCACAAAGGCAACACTACCCTAAATAACCCTAACAGGTTTGACTGACCCTACAGGAAGACAGCATACACCCAAAAGACATGGTTGAAAACTAAGAAGCAGACCAGCAACTAAAATAATGGTGCACATTGTGGATGAATTATACCAGAATATCTTGTGCTGCAGAGGGAAGTTGTGTGTGGAGAAACCTAGAGACACCCTCCTCACCAGCTTAACCAAAGGGAAAGAATGATGGCAAGCAGGTAAAACTAACTTTTGAGATGCAGCTCACAACCTCTCACATTGTGTCAGATGACGTAGCTGAGAACCTAACCGAAAATTTGCTAAAAGTAGTAGAGACGGAGCCAGACCTCATGGTTCTGCTGCTTAAAAGGCAATACAGTTTGGAAAAGATGGACTCCAATATAGACACCCTCGCGGACCGATTAGACCATACGAAAGATCACGTTGATGCTCTCAGCAAACATATTGGACAACTAGAACAATGCAAACCGTGCACTGAGGACGCAACAAAACGCCAAAATGAGAAACTGCCACCAATAGAATAAGTGCTGGAATTAATAAGAGCCAAAACAAGAGACTTGGAGGATAGGTCAAGGCGCAACAACATTCGCATTCTTGGAATTTTAGAAAGAATGAACACCGACCCCAAGGAAGGATACACAGAGAACCTCCTGAAACATCTCTTCACGGACACCTCATTTACCTCGCTTTTTCCAGTACATCGGGCACATGGATTACTGGGACCGAGAGTAGCATCTGGGGCTTTTGACAGACAGATTATTGTTCACAGCACCAACACAGCACCAACACTAGCCAGAGACCCGCAGGATGTGCAGTACGATGGTAATCACATATCCATGCAGACAGATATCACGATAGTAGTGCAGCTAGCAAGGAGGGAACTCCTCCCGGTAAAGCAAACCCTACAGAAAGCGGGAATGCAACTCAGCTTTGCTGTATCCAGCGAAATTGTGAACCCTCAGGAATAGAGAACAACATTTTTCCTCACAAGCAGCCCAAGCTGACAAGTCCCTATGACAAAATCTACAGCGCCTGCCCTCATAGAAGGCAACAGGTCAGCAAACCGATGACGACCCACCTCGCGATAATGAATAAAATACGTGCCAAGATAATGCACTTCACCCCAAGAAAGAAAGAAGATACGTGACAGGGGACAGAGATGAATTAGAAAACGTGCTATCACTCAGACACATTAGATTTACACAAGAGTCCATATCTAGAAGGTTCACATTTGCAACCCCCTTGCTCTGGTAAATTAAAAAATGTATGGCACCAGTAGAAACTGACCTGCGACAAACAGAGTTTGGTTAATCTGGCAATGCCCTAACCAGATCAGCAACCCCATCCAAGGGTTGGGTGAATGCTAAACCCTTTCCCCTCATCCCCCTCCACAAATAGGGAAATCCCCTCCTTTGCAACGTCACCTGAGAGAGCTCCATCCAGATACAGGGATGGGTAAGATGAATACATATGGAAAGCACACAGTATGGGCCACCTGGTACTAGTTGCATGTATATTTAATGGTTGGAAAGAGTATTTGGGGCTCACACATCGCTTTCTCTGATATGTTTGGGTGGCTAGAGTGGGAGGGGGTGGGAACGGGAGAGTGTGCAAGCTGTGGTTATTTGCATTATACACAAAGTTGCTTGTATTAGCAACAACGGACACAATGCACAGTCACATCCTACCTGGATGTACACAGCACACAGGCACTGGGATACACAGCTGAGATAAATGATGCAACCCATTCGGCTCATGGCATGGAATCTCTGAGGATTAAACAAATCCAGAAACAAGATAGGTTTTAACCTATTTGCAACAACATGAAATGGATAGAGGTCTTCTTCAAGAGACACACTTGACATCTTCAGCGGATGTCAGACAGCACACCAAATGGATTGAGGCCAAGTACACAGCATCTTACTTCTCATATGCATCTGGCACAACCATACTAACTAAGTATAGGGCCCCAATTGGCCCCCGGCACAAAACGTTGGACCCCAAAGGTCAATACATTATGGGCCAGATGTATGAAGGCCCTGTTTTGCGATTTCCTAATTGTGAATCTTTGTGATTCGCAATTAGAAAATCACAAAACGGCATGCATGAAATTGTGATGAACACTTTTAGCGATTCCTATGGGATCGCAAATGACCTACCTCATGAAAATTAATGAGGTAGGTCGCAATTTGCGACCCCCTAGGAATCGCAAAAATCACAGGGATGGTGGCCTGCTGGGGTCAGCAGACCACCATGTCTGTGACTGCTTTTAAATAAAACAATCTTGTTTTTTTTAAATGCAGCCCATATTCCTTAAAGGAAAATGGGATTAATTTCAAAAACAAAAATGAAAAGTTTTCTTTTCATTTTCTAAGAGCAGGCAGTGGTCCGTGGGACCACTGCCTGCTCTTAAAAAATGATTTTACAAACATTCACAAAGGGGAAGGGGTCCCTTGGGGACCCCTTCCCATTTTCGAATGGGTTACCACCTACTTAAAGTAGGTGGTAAAATGCTAATGTTTTGCGACCGCATTCACGGTCACAAAACATTCATGCATACCGATGCGATTCGGTATTAGGAAGGGACACCCTAAACAAGCCCCTTCCAAATACCAAATGCAAACCCATTTTGCGATTCGGTAACAGGTTACCGAATCGCACATTGGGGTTTGCTGCATCTGAAAAGCATTTTTTGCGTTCGCAAACGGGCCAATTCTGCGATTTGCCCCGTTTGCGAGGAGCAAAATGCTTGATGCATCTGGCCCTATATTACACATACTCATGCATAGCCGGCCCTTTATAATTGTCTCCCCTACTAGAGACCAACCAACCCTTTTCAGTTTTACTGTACTGTTTTCTGGGAGGAGAAATCAGCTTCATACTAGACCCGACCATAGACAGATCGAGCGCAGATAACGCCCTCATTCACTCGCAGCAAACAAATACAAGAAATTATAGCTAATAACTGTCATGTAGGTGTATGGGGCGTTAAAAATCATCCAATGAGAAAGGGGACCCGCATGTCTGGTTTCGAAACTCATGGTCTAGATTAGACTTCTGGCTTGTGGCACCAAACATCTCTATGTTGATGTGGACAACCTGAGATGAACCCAGAACCTTGTCGGAAAACTCTCCAGTGCTCCTAGAATTGAGCATTTGTGGGTAACAACACAGAGCATTCTCCTGGAGACTCCCTAGTGGACCATCAAGGGGTTCAGTATCTAAGGAGGACATGCACAGAGATGGAAATGTACTGCTCCACTAATGAGCACACAGCAGAGAGCCCTGTAGCCCCATGGGAAGCATGCAGAATACTGATAGACATACTGGGGACAGCTTACTTCCATCAGCTATTTACCAGTTGTTCTTAGGAAGGAGTTGCAAAATACAAAGTGGCCCCTGTAGAATGGCCAATTATGTTATTTGGTTTCAGAGCTGAACGATCTACCCTATCGAAGGCTGCCAGAAGTTCCTGAAAGAGCATCAAAAACCCTGAGCTACCTCCGAATGATCATTCACAGTGCGAAACAATGATCTCTAGGGTAGTGGTTTGGCTGAAAAAATACCTCCTCCCACTGCACAATTCTCTTCTCAGCAACCCATCCCAAGAGAGTTTTCAGCACAATTTTTAAATAAACTTTTGAAATAGTGTCTAAAAAGATGCACATATTTACCCAGCGCGCCACAAACACCCTATTTGAAAATTAGCTTAATAATTGCTGGATTTTCAGGTAATATCAATATTAACACCACAGCTCTAGATTCTCCTTCTAAAACCAGACACCTGTCACACAGCTCAAAGTCCAGGAACATTAGTTTCAAGTTGAGTAAATGAGACTTTGCTGCTGGGTGATGGTAGGGTTAGTAGCCCACCCTAGGGTCTACCCCAATTCAGCATTGATGATGTATTGCCAAGACAGCAAACTGATCTATGTCTGGACATTCTCTCAGCCAAGACTTCTGAAATAAAGGGATTGTTTTCACCCAGTTTACTTAAATATTCATTCTGACACAAGGTCTGCCATCTCTAGATATACTGCAGAATAAGAGCCGCAGTCCATGGAAAGACCTCAATCTCCTTGTAAAAATTGAATTCAAAATGCCCACCAAGAGGTAGTTTATTTGTAAACTGCATTATGTCAAGGATTTCAACACCATGGCAACCTATGGCGGCCAAACATACTATTCAGGACATTGATTTTACTCCTGTTGCTGGGGAATTTTCAACAGCCTATGATGCTTAACAGGAATATCTGCTGGAGAACTAGCTTGATGAAACAGCGAACAAGTTTCACAAACCACTGAAATTATGCGGTTCTGCAGCTGTAGCATTTTTCACACAATAGTGCATTTGCCACATTTGCTACATAAACTATCATCCGCTGCATAATTTGCAGATTGTAACAAAAAACAATTTGGTTTCTATCTCAAACTAATCAAACGTTACTAAAATGCAGTGACACTCGCTGTGTAGTGAAAGGTTGAACAGCCACATTTCAGTTACCATTTGCAGTATTCCGGTGCTAAACTGGTATTAAAGAGGTGAAACCTTTACCAAAGCAGTTTCAACATGTGGAAAAATGTCAAAATATTTAAGTACTACAGTCACAAAATGTGCCACATATGCAGCATAATTTGCATTTTCTTGTAGCATAATTTTGTCTACCCTGCCTCATTATTTGGTCTCCCCCTGCCGCATAATTCCAGCAGCCATGATCATACTCTATTACATTCCTGAATCCAAAGTCTAACATTAGGTATAGACAAGGGGCCTTACCAGTTCACACTGGAGGGATTGCCAACATTTAATAGACCCTCTTACACATTAACTTGACTGTTGAATGTACTACATAAAGCAATGCATACAGACTTACCTCTGCAGATTTTCAATGCAGGCTTGTGCATCCAATAGCTGCATGAATAAGAGCAAAGGGAAAAAGTTATTATGCATGAGAACATCTCAGGTTTGAAGCATTCTCACTCATGAAAGAGCAGATTCTATAAACTCGCAAATCAATATCATATAACTTGTAAGGTAATGTAAGGTGGAGCCGTAGAGCGCTGCTTGTCAACCATCAAGGTATTTAGGCGCTGAGTAGGTGAGTGTAGGTATGTTTTCAGGCTGGGCCTGAGTACAGACAGTCTTGATGGTCCTGCAAAAAGACTAATTGAAAAGTCAGGTCTTAAGCTTCTTGCAGAATTTAAGAAGTGAGGAGGAGACACTGATTAGTTGGGAGAGGTTGTTCCAGGATTTGGGGGCTTGGTAGGAGAATGATTGACCTCTCTTTCACCTTCAGTGGGTGCGGAGTATGTGTGCAAGTGAGAGTGATGCTGAGGGAAGTTGTCTGTTGGGTTGGTGGAGGTGAAGCCAGTGATTGAGACATGCAGGTTCCATGTTGTGTAGTGACTTGAATGCGTGTCTGAGAAGTTTGAACTGGCAGCACTTCTGGCTGGGGAGCCAGTGGAGCTCTTTGAGGAGTGGTGTGGTGTGAGTTTGGCATGGGAGGTCAAGTACACAGTCGAGTCCAAAGGTAGACTCTTATTCCTGAAGACCAGCATTTTAGTTTTGTCAGTATTGAGCTTAAGGTAGTTTTCTTTCATCCAAATGGCCACGCTGGTCATGCATTGTTTGATGTTTCTTTTGTTGCTGATGGTGTCCTTTGAGAGGGAGTAAATGAGATGGATGATGGCAGCTTAGGAGATGATGTTGATTCCATGGGATCTGATTATGTTAGCCAAAGGAGTCATGTAGAAGTTGAAAAGTGTGGGGCTGAGAGATGATCCCTGTGGAACGCTGCAGATGAGTTCCTTGGTTTCTGATGTGAACTCCGTGAGCCTGACTCGTTGAATTCTTTTTCAGAGGAAGGAGGCTATCCATTTGAGATCTGGTCCTTGTATTCCCACTGTGTGTAGTCTGGCAATGAGTGTGTGGTGGCAGATGGGGTGGAAGGTGGCGGAGAGGTCGAGGAGGATGACGGCGGCAGTCTGTCCATGGAGGATGGTGCGTATGTCATCTGTGGCAGCAATGAATGCTGGTTCGGTGCTGTGATAGTTTCAGAATCCTGACTGTGAGTCAGTCAGGAGTTTGTGGCATTCTAGGTGGCCAGAGAGTTTTCTGTTGATGACTTTGGTGGGGAAGGATAGCAGCAAGATGGGTCGGTAGTTGCTGAGTACTTTGGGGTCAGCTGAGGGTTTTTTGAGGAAGGCAGTGACTTTCGCGTGTTTCCAGCTATCTGGGAAGGTGGCTGTCTTCAGGGAGGTGTTGATGATGGAAGTGTGTGCAGAGCTGATCGTGGCTTTTCCCAGTTTGTAGATATGGTGGGGCCCAGGTCTGTGGGAGCCCCTTAGTGGACTGTCTTAAGTATTGCTGCAATGCCCTCGATGAATAGAGGTTTCCATGCTGTCAGATGGTAGACTTTGGTTGATGAGGTTAGCATGTTGGGAAAGTTGATGGGGGTGGATTGGGGTTCGAAGTTGCTGTAGACCTTTGGGAATTTTTTCATGTAAGAAGTTGGAGAGGTGGCTTCAGAGTTCTTGTGTAGGGGTGATGGTGTTGGTTGCGACTGTTGGGTTGGTGAATTCTTTGACGATGGTGAAAAGTTCATTGCAGTTATTGGAACCAGATTCAATTCTCAGGGTCAGGGTCTTTCTCTTGATCTCTTTCACTTGATGGTGATAGTGTCTAAGTACGGCCTTGTAGGTGTTTATTGCAGTGGTTCTTCAGGTGGTTCTCTATTTCCGTTGAATTGTTTGCATGCTTGCTTGGATTCTCTGAGGTCAGCTTGTACCAGCTATCTTGTTTGTTCGATATTTTGGGTTTGGTGTTTTTCTGGGGTGCCAGGGTATTGGAGCATGTGGTGATCGGGTTGTTGAAGTAGTTTGTGTCATTGGTGAGGTCATTGGTGGGGTCTGGGTAGTTCAGTTGGAGAGTGCTGAGCAATTTTGTTTCTGTAAATTTCTTCCATCAGAGGCTTGGAGTGTTGCTAAACTCTGTAGCTGTTGTTCGTAGCCCTTTTATGTGGAAGTGGACGATGGAATGGTCAGTCCATGTGAGTGTATTGATGTGGCTGACTTTAACCTTGTCGCTGG
Organism: Calotriton arnoldi; assembly: GCA_963921515.1. Taxonomy (NCBI): domain Eukaryota; kingdom Metazoa; phylum Chordata; class Amphibia; order Caudata; family Salamandridae; genus Calotriton; species Calotriton arnoldi. Next base: position 1,060,799 of record CAWUFW010003913.1, on the reverse strand, counting down.
AGGAGAAAATGGGGTCCAGGGTGTGTCTGGCGATGTGGGTAGGGCCTTGTATGAGCTGGGTGAGGCCGATGTTCTGTAAACGTTCGAGCAAGTCCAATAAGTTGAAGTCCATGGGGTCATCAAGATGAGAGTTGAGAGCCTTGATAAACATGATTTATTTAGTTTGACTTCAATTATATCAATCTAACTCCCAGGAGGAGGGGAAAACACATAATGAAATCCAGCCAAATTGACGACAAAAATCCTGCAACTACAAATAAATCAAAACATTTTTTAAATAACTATGCGTATCCTATATCATTATGAAATGAATGCAGATTGACTGCATTCTCACTTAATAGTTTAGAAATGGCTCAGACCCACTGGTTAACTCATGTACATCCACAGGTGATTGAGTAGCTGAAACACAACTCCCTATATATCGCAAAAACTATATTTTTAAATGATTGACTGACTGGACTGTAACAATACTTTTGGCATCATGGAAAGGGTTACTTAACATCAAGATGGTTGTTCCAGTCATAGGAAGTATATTGCAATTGCCCAAGTCTATTTTATTGCAGGAGAATTTAGAGAAATCCCTCTTCACCCGCAAAGGCTCTGAAATGTATTTTCCGGGTGATCTTCGAATTAGCATGATATTCTTTGGTGTGTAAAATAAAACATGATTTTCAGTATCCCTGCATGTGCTTGGAATCCTCTCATCTCCTGATTCTGATGGACAGCTGCTGCCAATGGGTTCAGCACAACTATAATAAGCAATCACAAAAGTAAGATGCCTGGTTTTGCTATCAGGGAAAGTGCTTCTTTACTGGTTTGATTGTTTGTATTTGTGGTTGTGTGGGTTGTGAATGTGTGGCTGTGATACTGGATGAATTATTTGATTAATGGATGAATGAGTGAGTGAGTGTTTCGATGCATAAATGGGTAAGGGACTTGGTGCATGTATGGAGGAGTGAGTTCAAAGATGGATGGGTGACTCAGTGCATGTTAACATTTATCAGTGAATGAATGGATGAATCTTGTGGGAATGTATGGATAGATAACAGAAGAAGTATGCTGCTACTTAAGTGGCCTCGTCTCACTGCTGGGCAAATCACACGACCATATATGAGTCCACTGGCATAGATCCACAAGTCATTAATAAAAGTAGCAATCAACCAGAGGGTGATTAATGGGGCTGATGAATTTGTGAATGGGCTTTTGGGAAGGGAGTGTCCCCTGAATGGTAAACAGACATGTACCCCTGCCCTGAGTCTCCTTATGCATGTGAAACTGGCACCCTAACTTTTTGTTTGGTCCTGGCATCATGCTAATCTTATGTGTGAGCAGAGAACTAGGCCTGTCACTAAACTTGTTCCGTGATCTGAAGGGTTCACAAAGCATGCCCTAATAGTGGTCCATGCTCTGGGTAAGTCACATAAAGGAGTGTTGGCAGAATACTGAGTGCTTTTGAAGCATTAGTGTGACCACAACCTTTTTATGTGTGATCTACAGTGCAATGGCAATCTACTGAACCCCTTGTGTAAAGTTTCTCTTTATATGAGCCCCAGGTCTTGCACTGACATCCCATGTGCATCGTGGGTAGCTGCATGGGCTGTGTGTGTGCAGCACTTGTATAGTAGTAGGACTCTGTGCGTGGTGAGAGACTGAGTACAGGGACCAGTGTAGCACGGCAAAGATGGAGGGAGGATACAGTGTCCACAGACAGCAGAATTATATTGACTACGCTCCTGTGGCTGAATGGTGGAGACCCAGGCACTAAAGAAAGAGAGGATGAGGAGGGGCTACCTTTAGAACTTCAGTGAGAACCTTGTCACCAAAGGGCTACTGTTTAGTTTTTCTGGAAAACTGCAGTTTGGTAGGAGTGAGGAGTGATACTGCAGCTTCTGACAGCTTGGTGCAGAGATCTCACACTACATTAGGCCCTTGGTTTGGATACTCCTACTTGAAGCCAACATCATTGCTACCTGCTGTGAAATCCATAACCTTACACAAAAGCTGTGTCCCAGAAGCAGCCTGAAAAGACATTTGAAAGAGAACCAATCCAAACCAATCCGGAGATTCTAAACATTAGATCCACATCCCTTGTCTGAAAGATGGGTATAAAAGTGGGGTCCTAACCCATTTGTTCCTTTTCCTAGTTCTTCATTTATGATAAAGGTAGAGAGTACTCAGAGTACTCGAAGGACTGCTGTGGGAACAAGAATCATGTCTGCATGACAGACAGTATCCCAGAGGTAAGAGTACATCACTTGAAGTCCGTACTTTCTTGTGGAGGAGCTGATGGTCTGCCTAGGGCCTAGATGACTGCCTGCCTGCCACCTGTGAAAGGGAAGGAGGGGAAAAGGTCCCTGGCTGCCTTCCAGACCGGTGCTATGGGCCTTTCTACAAGCCTACCTTGAGAGCAGACAGGGACATGAAGTATACATTGAGAGCAGGGCTGAGGGTTGGTCTAGGCAGTACCATATACTGATCGGTTGGGTATATTTGGTCTGTTTAGTGATAAACTGATTCGTCAGCCGCAGATATTGTTTCAAGCAAAGAGTTGGAGCTTCCACCCTGGCAGAGACCATCTGACTCAACAGTGTGCCTTTCAATGAGGCCTTACCTCTCAAGAGGGCATCCCTGTCAAGCAGAACGAAAGTCAAGCACCCTCCCAGCTCACTTCAATTGTTTGATTGGACTAGATATGGTCATGTGGTGCTAGCTCAGGCTGCAGAATGGCTGCCCAGGCCCGAATGCCATGCCATTGTCCTCTTTCCACCCAGTGCATTTCCTCAGCATCTCTGAACCACCGTTCGTTTGATGGGGTAGCTCCATTGTCTACGCCAGTGGTGTGTTTGGAACTCCTGCCTCTCCTTTAGGTTGCACCTGAGCTTGTCTCTCCCTACTCTCCTTTCTTTCATTGTCGACCAGGCAGGGTCGCCGGTGCCTGTGTAATTGCCATGTCTACTCTGCAGGCAGAAGGGGACCCCAGGCTCCCAAGAGGTGTAAAAGTCAATCTGAGACAGGCGTGCTGCTACCCCACTTTCCTCCAAGAGGTGTGGCTAAACTGGATGATTCTGCTAGTGGCATATGCTTGCCCCAAAGTATAAGCCATTCATGTATAAGTAAACAAGTACAGGTATAGGTACACTGGTACAGTGAAACTGTGAATGACTCACAAAGCCAATTATGGTTCTTTTGATTGCTCCATTTGTTACTTAGATAAATTTGGTAATTCCACAGTAATATATGCTGAAGAGTGCTGCATGTATTTATCAGATCAAGAACAATCTGGGCTCCCTCAGCTGCTTTGGAGACTCCGATCGCATGTCCCTGTAACAGTCACAATACATTTGGATGGCTTCCCTATCAAAGTTTCATGGTACTTTCAGTCGCTGCCACTGTGATCACAGGTTGCCGGGAGTCCTGGTTCCACTCCCTAAAGGGAGTCCAAGCAATGACTACCACATCCAGAGACTCTGGGAGGTAGAGATGAAAAGTAACAATAAAGGACCCTTTCAAGGCTCACTAATTTGAACTTTAAATTCCTTAACAAGGATCCACTGAAAAGCAAGTATGTTGCCAGCAGCCAAGGTAATCTGAGCTCCAATACATTTTGTAAAGTTTCTGAAGTAAAAAATCTCCTATTTGGATATTGAAATTGAGATTTAGTTCTGCTGCAGTGGGAGCTACCACTTCTCCCAGACCCTGCTGCTTAGCTCCCTCGTGATGCTTTTGACTGAGTCTCCTGGGTGTTTGAACTATTTATATAATCAAAAAATAAAAGTGTTCAAAGCAGGCTAGTCGCCTAAATATTTCAAGTAGGAATAAGTGAAGAGGAGTCTATTCTGATGTTTTCTAGGATTTAGGGCCATGATTAGGAGGAACAATCAAGTAATAAGCATTCCACCCCCCTTTGAGGTGAAATTCTTAGACTGGAGAAAGACAAACAAAAGTGAGAGCTCCCAGTCAACATCAGACGCTCCACCACTCTGCACACCTTCAGGAAGAACCTCAAGACCTGGCTCTTCGACTGACCCGGAGCTGCACCTCCCCCTCCCCAGCGCCTTGAGACCCTCACGGGTGAGTAGCGCGCTTTATAAACTCCTGATTGATTGATTGATTGCTTTATCAATTATTTTTTCATTAATCAAAAACAAAAGTCAGAGGTTCTCAGTACATCAGTTACCATCATAGTCCGACCATAAACTGTGCTGACTACCAATCGGAGAGATGTATTTCCATGACCCACCGATCAGCTTTCACAAACCAACGTTTTCAGGTTAAGCGTGTGCATGGTTGCAAAATCAAAACTTAAAGTAATTGAGGGAAGAGTGCCACCAGGAGCCTGTTTCTTAATGTGCCTCAACAAAGGAAACCTTACTGAATCTGGACATGGAAAGGACTGATTGAGTTATATCTCTTTCTCAATTCTGTGGGTGGTGAAGGATGCCATTCTTAGTTGGTGGAGTAATTTATCTGGTTAATTCAAATAACAAATGAGACACCTCAATCCTAACTAGTTATGTGACCTCTGGTGGTTGGGGTTCAACTTTTGGAGGTTCAAGTGCCATTCAGCCACATGAGATCAAGCAGTTACTGGTTTGTGATCCCCAGAGCAATTCACATACTAGACAATCAGTGTGAATCTACCCTTCATACGACAGGCTCAAGAAACTCTCTGAACCATGTTTGTGACAGGGATTAGGGATTACAAATATTTTCCATAAACAGGGAATTCCCAGCAAGTGTGGGTCATAAGTGGAGGAGCTGGAGGGTGCAACAGCAATATGCAGGCACACTAGTGAGGCTTTGCCCGGCAGGTCAGGAATCCAGCAAATATCAGTGACCAGTACAACTATCTGAGCCTGACAGACATTTAAAAGTATGCAGCATTAAGTAATAAACTATGCGTAGTGCATAAATAGTGATACTTATGCAAGGAAAGAGAATACTTACAGTCTGTGTTCCCAAACCCTGCTGTGGAGCACCATTTTAAAATACTGAGGGGCTTATTAACAAGCCCCTTGCGCCACTTTTGCGTCATTTTTAACATGGGAAAAATGACGCAAAAGTGGCGCAAGGGGCTTGTAAATCTGCCCCTGAGTGAGGCGCATAAAAGTGGCGGGCTGGTAAGAGAGTGAGATTCACCACAGCTGTGGAGACACCACGCAAATGAGATCTGGGACCGCGGGATACTTCGATGAAAAAGCATAGCTGTGACCGAGCAAGGGTATGCAGGCCTTGCTGATACAAACGAGAGGAGCCCTTAACAACAAGGTAGGCCTGCTGAACAGCAAGACTCTTGAGGATGGTGAGGATGCGAGTGAGAGCCCAGACCTATGGCCAGGACAAGAGTGGTAACCCCAGAACACTATGGGGCATATTACCAAGCCCCTATCGCCACCACAACGTCATTTTTTGTGACGTTGTGGTGGCGATAGGGTCAGCGCCCTATTACCAAGCCAGCGTTAAACCACATAACGAGGCTGAAAGTAATAGGGCCCCTTTCACACTATAATTAGCGTGAAAGGGGCGTGCAGTGTGTGTTGGGGGTACAGCTCGGGTCAGTTGAAGAGCCAGGTCTTGAGGGTCTTCCTGAAGATGTGCAGAGTGGGGGTGCGTCTGATGTTGGTTGGGAGCTTGTTCCATGTCTTTGCTGCCATGTAGGAGAAGGCTCTTCCACCCGTTCTGGCTCTGCGGATACGTGGGGTTTCGTCGAGGTCGGCTAAGCGGAAGTCTCTCTTGGGTACATGAAAGGAGATTCTTTCATTCAGATATTGGGGTCCAGTGTTGTGGAGGCATTTGTAGGTGTGGGTGAGTATCTTGAAGGTTACTCTCTTCTCGACGGGGAGCCAGTGGAGGTCCCGCAGGTGTTGGGTGATGTGTTCGTGTCCGGGGATGTCGAGGACGAGTCTGGCTGCGGTGTTCTGTATGGTCTGGAGCTTGCGGAGTAGAGATTTGTTGATCCCGGTGTAGAGGGCATTTCCGTAGTCCAACCTGCTGGTTATGAGTGAGTGGGTGATGGTCTTTCTTGAATCGGGATGATCCATTTGAAGGTCTTGCGAAGGATGTGGAGGGTGTTGAAGCAGGTGGAGGCGAAGGCGTTGATCTGTCGGGTCATGGTGAGGGAGGAGTTGAGTATGATGCTGAGGTTCCGGGCGTGGTCCATGGGGGCAGGGGAGCTGCCGAGGCCGGTGTGCCACCAGGTGTTGTCCCATGCAGAGGGGGAGGGTCCGAGGACGAGGACTTCTCTCTTCTCCGAGTTAAGCTTCAGGCAGCTGCTGCTCAACCAGGATGCAAAGTCCTTCATTCCTTCCTGGAAGCTGAGTCTGGTGGTGTGGGGGTCCTTAGGGAGGGAGGGGATGAGCTGGGTGTTGTCGGCATAGGATACTATGCTGAGTCCATGCTGTCTGACGATGGCGGCAAGGGGGCCATGTAGATGTTGAAGAGCGTGGGGCTGAGCAACGATCCCTGGAGTACTCCGCAGTTGATCCCTGTGGGTTCAGAGAGGAAGGGTGGAAGTCTGACTCTTTGGGTTCTGCCGGTGAGGAAGGAGCGGATCCAGTCGAGGGTGGTTCCCTGAATGCCGGCATCGTGGAGTCTGGTGGTGAGAGTGCGGTGGGAGACGGTGTTGAAGGCTGCAGAGGGGTAAAGTAAGATCAGGACCGCAGTGTGGCCTTGGTCGAGGAGGGTGCAGATGTCGTCTATAGCAGCGAGTAGGGCGGTCTCGGTGCTGTGGTTGCTGCGGAATCCTGATTGGAAGGGGTCGAGGATGGAGTTCTCTTCAATGAATTTCATTAGTTGGAAGTTGACAATCTTCTCGGTGACTTTGGCCGCGAAAGGGAGAACAGAGATGGGTCGGTAGTTCTTCACGTCTGTCGGATCTGCTGAGGGCTTCTTTACGAGGGGCTTGACTTCTGCGCATTTCCAGTCGTCGGGGAAGGTGCCGGCTTTGAAGGTGGTGTTGATGGTGCGTCGTAGTTCAGGTGCAATGGAGGCGGTGGCTCTGTGGAAGATGTGCGGAGGGCAGGGGTCCGTTGGGGCTCCTGAGTGAATGCCTTTCATGGTCGATTCGGTGTCTTTGGTGGTGGTTGTCTGTCCACCCAAATGCATCTGTTCAAATCACATAGGTCAATACACAACTGAATATTCCCTTCTCCTTTGGGTGCCACCACAATTGGTGCCAACCACTCGGAAGCTTCGATGGGTTCAATAATTTGTTGTTTCAACTGCCTATCTAGTTCTTCCTTCAAGGCCTGCCGCATGATGTTAGGAACATTCCTTACCCTATGCACTACCGGATTCGTCCCTTCTTTCAAAATAATTTTGTGCGGAAACCCCTTCAACAAACCCAACTCATCGGAAAACACCTCTGGATACCTCCTAATCAAATTATCTTGGTTTCCTTTGTACACTTTTTCTACTTTATCCTGTTCAGCCAACATTACCTGTTCAGTAGCATTGGGATTTATGATTATGCCAAGATCTTGTTGATGATGCCACCCAAGCAAATCTGAGCCATAGTCAGTAACGTACACTCTGCCATACACTTTCTTTCCCTTGAAACTAATAGTCATCCATATCATTCCTAAGATTTCTATCTTCCCTTCCACATAGCCTACAGCTTTTATATCCGGTTTACATAATTGATAATTGCTAGTACACTTCCACTTACTCTCATACGTTCCGTTAGAGATCAGGGTGAATAAACTTCCAGAGTCTACCAACACTTCCACAAGCACCCCTTCCAAGAGCACATGACAGTGCAGCTTCTCCAATTTATCAACACTCTCTAGTTTCACACTAAGTACACCCATACTTACTTCCCTTCCTTCACCTTGCACTTCTCCATTCACAGTTAAAACTATCTCGTGGATGCTTTCGCAACTATCATTTACTTGTTGATCAATGTGTTGAATTCTTCTTGCATCCTTAACTTCTATTCTGTTTCTACACACTTTTGCGAGATGTCCTCTTTTCCCGCATTTCCTACATACCACATTTCTGGCTGCACACATCGTACTAGATGCAATGTGGCCAGGGGCATCACATCGAAAACACTTTACCTCCCTCCAATTTCTGCTTCTTTGTTTAATTTCTACTTCCCTTTTACTTTTTTCTTCTCCCATTCTCCTCACATCATTACTTTTTTCATCATATTTTTCCACTACTTTTACAGTCCCCACTTCCCCAATGATATTTTCTCTTTTCTCGTCTCTTACACTGCCAATTTCCTTCAACCATATTGATGTATGCTACATGCCTTTGGCTATCTGGATAGTCTCTTCCAAATTAGGGTTTTCCATCAACAATCTTTCTTTAATTCTCTTAATCTTGGTACATTGCACTGATTCCTAATCAAGGAATCTGTGAACTGCTCAAAATGACACGACAATGCCAAGCCTATCAAGGTCACCATGTAAGATGCTATGTGTTCGTCCATTCTTTGTATTCTAGAGAAAAATGTATGTTGTTCTAATACTAAATTGCTTTTGGGAGAGAATTGAATATCTAACATTTGACATATCAAAAACATTGCTTGGTTGTCCATCACCCATCCCCAAGGATTCTTTAGGTAAGTCTTCATATATTCATCTCCCTCAATGCCCAAATGGTGAAGAAGAATTGCTTGACGCCCAAGAGGTCCATAGCGATCACCACCAATAGCTAACATACATGTAATGAACAGTTTTTTCCATTGTTTCCACGGCACAGGTGGATCCCCACGGGGGGATAATAAAGGTGGCGGTGAAGCCATAGACTGATCTGCCATCCCTGCAATAAAGCTTAACACAATAAACTAAAACACAAATTTAAAATAACAATTCAATACAATAAATTAATATAATAAACTACCATAACAATTTAAAATAAATAATAAGAAGATCACATTAGTGGAAGCTAGGAAGGTCCGTAGAGCTTCTCACTGAGTATCTTCCTTGCAAATAAGTCTTGTTTCTATGTAAACTGCACCAGCTTGAAAGACAATGGTCTTTCCTCTAATATTCCCTAACGTTGTCTTATTTGTTGCAGCAGCTGGGACAGAGAACGATCATTAAAATGAATGGCTGGTATTGGCTTGTACGAGCCAAAGCTGCGGCAAGGTAAGTGGTATTGGAATATTAAACTTGTACAGACTCATGTGTTGATGTACAGCTTTTCTTCAAGCTTGCGCCAGTACCCATGTTAATGCTCAGATGATTTATGTGGTTGTGTGCGTCTGAGGTCGAGCCGACTCACGCATCAATGCTCAGACTCACACTTCGATGTACAGCCTTTCTTCGAGCTCGTGCAGTACACTTACGAGATTGCCTCCATCTGAGCTCGCGCTGACTCACATGCCGAGACTCATTTCAGTTATGCTTAGCTAATGTTAAATATTGATACGATATTGATAGAGCATATGGTTATATTAGTCTGACCGCCTTCAAATTCGCTGCACTTATACATGCATAGTCTCTTAACGTTGTTGCAATCGTAGTGATGACTTGCCTGGCATGGAAAACTCGAACACAGTATTTCCAGGGGTGGAGATGCCACCGGTCTGTCCCCTGCACAGTTCCTTTTACTCGTCGCCAGTGTAATGATCCAAGGAGCCTTAATATCTTCTTATAAGTTTATTTTGGATACAGCATCTCCAGCTGAGCTCAACACTCGACAGCTTCTTCAGTTGCAATCTCTCAACACTCTATTTCTTAGCTCAGCTCTGACCTCACCACATTCTATGCTGCCAGCGCTACATGTCTCCACAGATAGGCTGAGTCTCCTGGATGGAAGACAGACAGAAGTGCAACACTACTATACTATCTGACATTACCCATACAAAGTTAGGACAGATCAGACTTACCAATAAGCCAGGCCTTCTCTGGTAGTAGTTGTCACATCAGCTGGGGTATGGTGCTGTTCCACAGTACAAAGGAATCATGGGCTGATCCTGGGAACCAGGCACAGACATTGAGATGTACAAATCCGGTAAGCAGACAACTTCAACGTTGAGAGAACGGAAGTGCTTTCTGGCACGGTAAACTTGTTCCCTGGCTTGCGGTGGCACTAAGGCAATATGGGTGCCATCAATGGATCCAACCACATGTGAGATATGACCAAATCTATAGAAAGCACCCTTCACAGTGGCTAAATCCTCGTGTCTGTGGAACTGGATGCAGCTGTCCATGTGTCTCATCATTGCTGAAAGCACAACTTGTAGTAAACCATTGAACATTGGTTGTGACGTACCACCAGATATAGCCACAGCGTATTGAAAGGAACCTATGGCCAGAAAATGCAATACTGCCACAAGTTTCACAATTGCTGCAATTCATGTAGGTTAAGTGACTTGAGGAAGGAGGTCAGGCTCCAACTGATGACATAAATCTTGTATTGCTTGCCTATTCAGATGAAACTTCTTGATAACTTCTCTTTCTTCCTTGGTCTAAAGGTCTGGAAATGGGCGGTACACTGGAGGCTGTAGTCTCCTCCCTCTCCTAGGGTACCTATATGAAGATTGAATAAAATTTTGAACATCGGTCACAGTTCCAGAGTAACATATATGAAGGATAAGCCAAAAGCCATGTGACAAAACATGACTGCTTCATAAAGCATTACACATATTTGACATAATCATTGTCTAATGTTCAACATCCACCAATAATCCCCATTGTAGCATTCACATGTGTCTATAACAGAAATGTGTACATGATCTATTCGAAATGTAAAATTTGCACAATATTGACAATTTCATGAAATTTTAGGTGAAAAACCGTCAACCACGGTGTATAGTGCACAGCGCACATTTTGGCTTTATGCACAGTAACGCATTACACAGATGATTATTGTACTGGAAATTATATGGGAAAGGAGTATTTCAAATGTAAACATGTTAGCCCTCATTTGTAGTGGTGGTGACGCACTTAACAGTCACCAATACTGTAGTTCCAAAAACTAAAATGGCGGCTGTCTGACCTCGCATATAGGACATTTGGAATGACCGATGCCGGCGGAAGTCGACCGCGGGGTGGGCAGATGCATCCACTGCAGACACAGCCATAGGCTAACGTTGGTGATTGTAACGGTCGTGGTCCAATGGCTGTGTGTGTCTACGCTGATGACTGCATACATGGCGTACATGGCGTACATGTACGTCACGGTTTGAAAAATAACTTGCTTGCCTCCTGACACTGCTGCTATCAACATCTCATCCCCTTTAGCTGCTGTTTGCCACCTCTGGGAGCAAGCATGCCAGGCCAAGCAGGTGAGAGGGCCCGTCCCTTCTCTCCAGAGGAGCTGGAGACCCTAGTTGGAGAGGTCTTTCCACCATATTACCAGCTCTATGGCTCACCAGAGGAACAGGTAACTACCTCAAATAAATTTTTTACTCTGTTCAACGTCATCCTTTCAATTCCCATAGGCTACAATATGCCTCAGAGTCCCAGAGTGAAATCAGATTATTTTTTGTAAAATTGTGTGGTCCCACATAGGACAATCCTTGCATGGATTTTGGGGCACTGTACTTTGCAGAGTTATCATCACTATTGGAATGTGTAAAAACTAAAAAGCCCTATATCCTACTTGTGTTGCATGCACGTATCTATGCATGTATACATTTCATGGTGCACATGATATATTTACTAATGAGATCATAGTATATGTGCAAAGAAATGTATAGGCTTTACAGCAGGAGCTGTGTCTGTGTACTGTAAGAAGCAGTTGAAGATGATGTTGGCCATGTGTACAGCCCTTATACACAAGGATTAGGGGTCCTGGGAGGGAACCCTAGGAGGGTAGAGAGGTCCTCAGTGAAGAGGATTGAAGGGATATGTTCTCCCTAACATATACTCAAAAAACAAAAGTATCCCTTCTGGAACCAGAGTGGCTTCTTAGGAAGAGGTGAAGAGAAGGGGGGGTGATCAGTACGCCAGGTGACAGCACAACCACTATTGTGGGTGGGAAGGGAAAAACACTCTTTAAATAACCCTCACTCACTCTAGTAGTGACATGCTTCATCATCGGGTTCACCCCAACTCCTAAAGGTCGGGTGGGCTCTACCATATTCCAGGGAGCACTTATGAAGACTGGGTGTATGGGGGCGTAACTTTTAAAGATAAAATTCCTCACCCACTCCAAAAGTATGCTTTATTAGTGGGGTGGGAGGGAAAGTTAAAAACAGTATGTAAGGCTAAAGGATGTAATGGTTCTATGACCCTAAGACACCAACATGTTTCAGCCCTTCCTAACTGCCTATGTGAGGTCCTGGGCTTTCGTCAGGGTGGGTAGCGAAGAAGTCACTTCCCCCGAAAACGTGAATAACGTGTGCATGCAATTCGCATGTGAAAGAATGAAAGAAAGGTTTATACTTGCCACAGCATTATGAGGGAATTACCTGTAAGAAAAAACATGGTACACAAGTACAAGCTGTAATTTCTGCTGTAAAGCCAAAGATTTAGTGTACCGTTGCATTGATACTTCTCAGTGCAGTCCCCCACTAACCAGATGCCAAATGTGACACTTAATATATTAACACTAAGACAGCACTATGTTCAGTGATCCCAGTGGTATCAAATAAATGCAAAAACCTTTTGCGTTCAATTATAAGTAAAGGTGCGTGAATTAAATGTAAATTCACACATGTGATTTCATCCGCAACATCAGAAGCCCTAAACCTAGGGCTGCTCACACTTACATTAACATCCAAACTCGCTCGTGTAAACAGTAAGTACTTTCAAGATCATAATGTACAGCTTTGTGTTTTGGGTGATAGAGACACTCACTCAATTTTAAAGGGAGCATCTGCTCCCACGGGGGCATGAGAGGGAGGCCTTGTAGTCACACACTGTGTATAGAAAAAGGGGGAAGATTCCAGATTGTTCTTAAAAAGGTAGTAAGCAGGCTGAGGGTGGAGGCAAAGCTCCGTTAAAGAGACCTTTGACGAAGTAAGTGTTTGTTTGTCTTTCCCCTCGGTGTCCGAGGATACAGCTAGATGCTCACTTTAATGTTGACATTTGCTAATGACAGGCCCCTTACTCCCCACAGGTCTGTTGTCACTTTTCCACAATTCATGCTTGCACTGTACAGGCCTATTGCATATGTGACACATTAACAGTGCAGATAGTTGGTTACTTCTGAAGAGATTTTGAAATATGAATCACCAGCTTTGTCACATTCAATTCAATCATACAAAACATACAATGGTATGTTGAATGTCATCCCTTTACCAGTGCCACATGTGGCAAAGGTGTGTCCTGTGATGGCAGTACATACCACACAAAAACTCAATCTGACATAGTATAATATCCAATTAAGTAGTCCACATGTCCACACATCCCCAGAGAGGAAGCTCTCAGTTACACACATGCCAGCCCTTTAATTGTGACCTAAGTCTTAGGATGTAGTCTATACTATGGTACCAGCCTGTATGGACTGTATGCATCAAGTCACTGGGCCTGGCTGTAAAGGTGTCTGTACAATCATGCACAAGTAGTTTACCCATCAGAAGGTCACAATGGTGTGTTGTGTTTCATAGTAGCTCATAGCACGGTACATGTAGGATGGCCCTGGGCTACATGATGTTAGTGGGTGGTCATGACCAGGGTTGAGGATAGTCAGCAGATGATAACAAAAGTGTGTATTCATGCTTTTGTAGTGCTTAGCATGTGATATGTACAGATGTATTGTATTGACTATTGATAAATGCTTGTGCTAGGTGTATACAAAAATGTGTATCAACCAAACAGATTTCCAAAAACTTGCAGTTACAATCTGTTTCTTCATCTATTGCATCCATACAGGTCAATGCACATCAGAAGAAAGCCATGTGGAGAGCCATAGACCGGAAGGTGCGAACCCTGCGGGTCTTTAACAGGCACAGCGTCCATTGCAGGAAGAGGTGGGAGGACCTGAGGTGCTGGACCAGGAAGATTGTGGAGGTCCAGATGGGGATGTTCTCCCAGTGTGGAAGAGGCGCGCCCCGGACCCTGATCACGCAATGGCCCACATACTGGTGTTGGCCTACCCATAGCGTGATGGGCAGTTGAGGGCCTAACAGCTGCTACAAGGGGGTGAGTCGTGGGCAGAGTCATACATGTTCCATTGCCAACTTTGTGTGTTACCGGCAGGCATTTCCCCATCAATATTAGGGGTGGCCCATGTGCGATGCACAAGAAAAGTCATTTATTTGTGTAGGTCTGGTAGTGGGTGCATGCTGATGTCCTGTGATTATTGTCTTTATGACCAGGAACACAGCAGAGTCCAGTCCACTACCAATTTGCCGTCTTGATTACACACCTGGCTAAGTGAACTGATAAATCATTTCATTTTCTTTGTTGTTCTGAGTGATAATTGTACCACTCAGGCCACTTGTCTTCCTTGTGTAAGGAGTGATGTTCCCTCACTACTGCCTCTCATGTGATGGTGGCCCTATTACATGTGACATGGCATACAGTGCACAGTTTATGTAGTGACTGTACAACACTTCCTATTGGTAAGTTGTGATTCAACAGTGACATTTGTGTGCAAACATAACTGATGTAGTGCCTACATGTTGCCCGATGTACATTTGCCTGTTGTTACGTCATCTGCAGTAGTGTTTCAAAAATCATTCACTGACTGGTGGCATGCATCAGGGAGTGAGCTGTCGAACTGTAGAGATCATAGGTGAGTGTCTACACTCATCCTTACCAGGAAATTTTAGTTTGCAATACCAAATAGTGCTGTGATGTGGCAACCCATTGGGACTTTAGTGACCCCCCATCTTCCTGTCATAATCACTGACACACAACAACCTTCAAAGGCGTATTGGCTTGTAGGAATACAATCTATGAATGGTGTTATCATCTGAACCAAGCAGGATTGGGGATGTTCATATGTCAATATGAAGTCTTGTGCTGTGTGATTTTGGAGTATCTGTCTCCCAAAACTTTGGCCCTCAATGTTTCAAGGTGACTTTTCTATGCTACATGTGCTACATAGTTAAACCACGTCAGTGCTGCTTTCATTAGACTTTTCAGGTAGTGGACATATGATAAAGTTTGAAGTCCAAAGTGTCATCAGTGTGCAATGAGCATTTGCATGTGACATGATTTCTGCCAGATCTCACCCCGAGTGGGACGGGTATGCCCAGACGTGGGTCCCGTGCTCTCCATGCCACTGGAGTCAGGCAATCCTGGCTGATGAGGGCTAAAAGACCAAAACCGGTCCTAGGATGCTTGTTTCCAGTCCAGGGAGGACCTGGCCTGGCAGTTCAGGCTGGACTGTTCCCATTGGGCGCAGGGTCAAGACTGATTTGCATATGGCTGGGTCCAAACTGGAATGGCATGGTGAGCAAAAATACGATGGATTTAGGCCCAGATCTCTGTCCTGGGGTGAATGTATGACATTGTTCTGCATTCTGTCCATCACTTGTTCTTTTTGCATTTGTCACCCGAGTGGGACGTGTATGCCCAGACGTGGGTCCAGTACTCTCCATGCCACTGGAGTCAAGCTATCCTGGCTGATGAGGGCTGAAAGCCTGAAACCGGTCCTAGGATGCTTGTTTCCAGTACAGGGAGGACCTAGCCTGGCAGTTCGGGCTGGACTGTTCCCATGAGGCACAGGGTCAAGACTGATTTGCATATGGCTGGGTCCAAACTGGAATGGCATGGTGAGCAAGAAAACGATGGATTTAGGCCCAGATCTCTGTACTGGGGTGAATGTATGACATTGTTCTGCATTCTGTCCATCAATTGTTCTTTTTGCATGATTTCTGCCACAGCACATATGTGATGGTACATTGGTCTTTAACTTGGCCTTCATGACATCCTGATGAATTATGAGGCAAAGGAAAATATGTTGAAATCTGGGCTTTGTGTGAACAGTGTGTAAATGTAAAAACTTGTGTCCATCCTATTTGGTAACATCATTTAATCATAAAATACGTGGGGTCCGATTCACAAAAGTAATCTGAGACAAAATCCTAACTTTACGACTTTCGGTATTCACAAAGCGCATTTAGGAGTAGTAAAGTTAGGATTTTGTCTCAGTTAAACTTAAGTTTTGGTCTTAAGTTTAACTTAAGACCAAAACTTAGGTTTAACTGAGACAAAGCTTTGGTCTTAAGTTTAAGTTTTGGTCTTAAGTTTAACTTAAGACCAAAACTTAAGTTTAACTGAGAAAAATCCTAACTTTACTACTCCTAAATGCCCTTTGTGAATACCGATAGTCGTAAAGTTAGGATCTTGTCTGAGATTACTTTTGTGAATCGGGCCCTACAAGTGCCAAAGTATGCAAGGTGATCTACTATCCTAGTATGGACATAAGGATGGAGTGTAGACAACTCCATCAATGCATTTGAAGATGTCTGGGGGTATGACATGAATGGACCCAGCATTTTGCAGGTTATGTAACATGCATGCATGTGCTCATGCTAACTTTGATGCCTATGTAGTAGACCATGAGGCTGGTGTGATATGTGCACTTAATAAAGGTTTTCTGTTGATATGTGAAGGTCAGGTATGGGGAAGCAGTTGCAATAAACCTATTTTACATGCCATTTCAAATTCATCCAGGGCAAGTGAAGGAGAAGGGGCTAACGTAGTTGGGGACACAGCTGGTCACAGTGGTTCTGGACGTGACATTGTCTATTTTGGGGGTTAGGTTTGGTCATACTCTGTTACACTATTGCATCAACCTTTCACATTAAGTATAGACAATTGGGCATATTTACTGGAATTGTAATAGTAATGTCTGCTGGAGAACCAGCTTGATGAAACAGCTAACAATTTTCACAACCCACTGGAATTGGTATTCTGAGGCTGCAGCAGTTTCCAAACAATAGCGAGTCTTCATGAGGACAGGGTGAAGGAGTAAGGAGGGAGCAACCTGGAACCAAACATCATCCAGTGATGGATCTGGGTGTGTCAATCATATAGATAACAAAGCCTGATGGCTCCTCATCTGCTGGGGATTAATCTATGTAGAAAAAGCCAGAGTAAGTAAAAATTAAGTAAAGGTCCATGCGAATAGACATAACTGATCTGTGTAATTTTAATGAGGTGGAACCAGGAGGAAAGCCCCTTAGTAATTTAATCAGATCAGGTTGTCTATCTGATTCAAAGTTTCCCTGTAAACCACATGGCCGCAGCTCGAACTATTCATGTGGACCTTCATTTATTTAATTTTTACTCCCAGGCCGTTTTTGTACACAAACTCGCCAGCTCCCTCACTGGATGTTTGGTTACAGGTTGCTCCCTCCCTACTCATTCAAACTGCCCTGATAAAGTCCCGCTTTTAAAACTCAGGGGGCATATGTACAAGCCCCTATCGCCCTGGAAACATCACTTTTAGCCTGAAAGTGGTGGGTGTTGCGGTGGGCGTTCCACCGCAACACCCATTGTATTTTACGCTGCCCCCTATTTACAAGGGCAGCGTAAATAGGAGGCAGTGCCAAAATTAATACCAGGAAAAACCTGGTCTTGAGTTGGCAAAACGAGGAGAAATGCTTTATTTCTCCTCATTTTTGCTTTTTCCATGTGTGCTGCCTTATGCAGCACACATGAAAAAAGTAAAAACGACTTGGATTGTTTATGTGTAGGAAGGGGACCCTTCCTGCACATAAACAATCCTTAAAAAAAAGGCATTTTGTAACTTCCATGTGTGCTGCATTAAGCAGCACACATAGAAGTGACAAAATGGCATTTCAGGATTGTTTATGTGCAGGAAGGGTCACCTTCCTACACATAAACAATCCTCCCCTGCACGTAGACACCCTTTGTTAGAAATGGGGGTCTCTAGTTGGCAGAGGTAGGTACCATTGTCCAAATAGGGACCCTTGCTTCTAGTCAGGGTAAGGGGGAAACACTCCTAAAATAACCCTTGCTCACCCCCTTGGTAGCTTGGCACGAGCAGACAGGCTTATCTCAGAGGCAGTGTGTAAAGCATTTATGAACACATACAGTAATACAGTGAACACACTACAAATGGACACCACACCAGTTTAGAAAAATAAGTAATCTTTATCTAAACCAATACAAGACCAAACGACAAAAATCCACGATACAGTAATATAAAAATGACTTTGAGATGGTAGAAATAGTTCAGTTCAAGCAAATTGCAGATGCAACACTTTTCTCACAAAGTACCTGGGATGCGTCACGCAAACAAACAAAACGGGCCGCAGGGAAGGTGATGTGTCAGTTCCTTACACTCAGGGAAGGTGATGCGTCGGTTCCTTGCTTTGGGGGAGGTGATGCGTCGGTTCCTTACTGCAGCGCAGGGGAGGTGATGCGTTGGTTCCTTACCGGAGAGGAGGTGATGCGTCGGTTTCTTACTGTGTGGGAGGTGATGCGTCAGTTTCTTACTGCGTCCCTCAACGATGCAACAGACTTGGAACCTCGATGCGATGCGACGATCCAGTGACAATGCGTGAACTTGTGCAGCCGCACAGCAGGCCTTGCATCGAACTTGGTGCAATGATCTTGGACGACGGAGATCGGTGCACTCGATGCGTCGTGCGGCGATTTCTCGAGCCGCAGCAGGCGCTGCGACGGTTTCTTCGGCGATGCATCGGAAACAGGTGCGGATGTGTCTCGCTTCTTCGAGGTTGCATCGATTTTCCAGCTACCAGGCGGAAAACAGTCTCTAGAGGCCCATAACAGCAGCAGACACCTTTTTGCAGATTAGAATTCCCAGCAAGGAAATTCAGGGGAGCAGGTGGTGAAGTTTTTTTGTCCCTGATACTTCAGATTAGGAGGCAAGCTTAGTTTCAAGCCCTTGAAGATCTTTTTCTCAAGCAGGTGACAAAGCAAACAGCAATGTCCTTTTCTCCTTTCCTTGGCAGCAAGTAGCCACTGCAGGCCAACCCCAGACAGCAAAAAGCACAGGGGCAGTATTCCTCCTCAGCTTCTCCGGCTCTCCTCCTTGGCAAAGGTTTCCTCTTGTTTTCCCAGAAGTGATCTAAAAGTCTGGGGTCTGGGCCCCTCTTTTTATACACCAAAATCCTTTGTTCTCTGAAGGCAGAGAGTGTCTGTACCTAGCCAAAACCAGTTCTGTCCTCACTGGTGCAGCTTCCTGGCAGGAGGTGGAGACAACATTGTTGCAGGCAGACCAGGCCAAATTCAGATGAAAGGAAATCTCCTCCCACTACTCTAAATGCAGCCCAGGTCTATTCAGCCCAGCCCTGACTCATCAGACGTCTGGAGCCACTGCCCCTCTCCAGCCCCTGACACTCCAAAACCAGACAGGCAATACACAAACCTAGCAGAGGCACACTGGATGGTTAGGCAAGAAAATACCTACTTTCTAAAAGTGGTATTTTCAAACACAGAGTTTAAAAATTACCCTCACTAAAAGATGCATTTAACATTCTGAGTTCAAGCATACTAAACTTTATTTTTCTACTTTGTTCCCAGGGCCAGTTATGTTTATAAGATGTTATAAACAAACTCCCCATTCTGTCCTATGGGAACAGGTAGCCTTGCAAGTCGACATGGTAGTCCCAGATTGCACACAGGCTCTGCAATGGCAGGCCAGAATTACATTTTGCAGGCTGCTTCTGTGGGTGGGACAATCAGTGCTGCAGCCCACTAGCAGCATTTGATTTACAGGCCCTGGGCAAATACAGTGCACTATACTAGGGTCTGACAAGTAAATCAAATATGCCAATCATGGAAACACCAATCCATAAGAACAATTTACAAAGGGAGCACTTGCATTTTGGCACTGAACATCAGTGGCAAAGTGCCCAAAGCATCTAGACCAGCAAAACAAAGTCCAACACAAAGCAAAAACACAGGGGGCAAAGGCAAAAAACAGAAGGGAGACCCACGCCAATGGTGCCAGGTCTAACACCCTTGCACTATGGTGTAAAGGGGCCTGCGTTGGCGCTAAGTGTAGTGCCATCGCAGGGGGAAATGTAAGGCTGCACCATATCGTTGTAAATATGGTGCAGCCTTGCGTTTATGAAGTGGCAGAGTGAGGCGTTAAGCCATGACGGCTAACGCCTCACTCCGCCACTTCGTTGTACATATGCCCCAGACTGGCCTTCTAAACCCCCACACTCTTTACCGGGTCGAAACGGTAATTGTTACAGAAAGGCTATGTTGCAAGCGATGTGATATATGCAATGGGCCTTTAATTCCTTGCCTTTTTTTATTTAAAGGTCACGCACAAGCACACTTTCTGAGCACCTTGTCACACTTTTTGGAGCAACCACCATATGTAAATAATATATTTATAGTGTTGACTATCAATACAATCTGAAATTCATACATGTACGTGTATTTCTTTGTGTGTGATGACAAATGTAACGTTGTGTGCACCCTTCCCTTCCTTTGGAAGTAATACTTAACCCTGTCCTCTAGATAGATGGGTTGGGGTCACTTAAATTTAATCAGGACTCGTTAATTGATTTAGCCTCTCCTCCTTTCTGTCCGAGTGGACCACTGTTTTTCTGTATCTTTCTTATCAATGGAGCTGTTAAGGTATCAAGGTGCTAATAAAGAAAACATCTCCCTCTTGTTTTTCAGGATGAGGGGGGGGTCAAAAACAGAGCCAATTACTTAGCAGCTGTGCGGTGTTCTATCATATTTTGTGCTTCTGCGTTTCGGTTTCGAACATTATAACAACATGGAAACTCATTATTGAAATTTCAAGGTAGTCCGTTGAAACCTGATTCCAATGATTATGCAGATGTCTGTAGCTACACTGCTTAAGCACTAGAGGGCAGCAAAGCACTGAATTAGCAGAGAACAATCCTAATACGGATGAGTTCAACCCAGACACTTCCACAAGTCCTCCAGACCGAGAATGTGTACTGTGCAGGAGTGCATGGAAGCCTAGGAGCCGTTTTCTACCGGTGCTGAAAATGTGTAACTAAACACAAATATTAGACAACTGTTGTCGAGGTCTATAGGACACACTTTGTAGATTTTGGCTGGAACTGACAGATTCCTTAGTTGATTTTTCACCAGTCACCCTGTGGTGTAAAACACCTATTTTGCTCTGTGAAAGGTATTCGAGCAGCTGAGGTTCATGAATATTTTGATAGGGGCACTTCTCTAAACGTTTAGTCGCTGATCTTGGAACCCTGATGTCCAGGTTCTAGATCCAGCTTTGGAACTTGAAATATGAAAACAGAAGAACCCCCCTGCACCCCATCATATGAACAGACCCATTGAAGTCGGTGCAGGCCTGCCGAGAACCCCCCCTGCACCCGATCATATGAACAGACCCATTGAAGGCGGTGCAGGCCTGCCGAGAACCCCCCCTGCACCCGATCATATGAACAGACCCATTGAAGGTGGTGCAGGCCTGCCGAGAACCCCCCCTGCACCCCTTCATATGAACAGACCCATTGAAGGCGGTGCAGGCCTGCCGAGAACCCCCCCTGCACCCGATCATATGAACAGACCCATTGAAGGCGGTGCAGGCCTGCCGAGAACCCCCCCTGCACCCGATCATATGAACAGACCCATTGAAGGCGGTGCAGGCCTGCCGAGAACCCCCCCTGCACCCGATCATATGAACAGACCCATTGAAGGCGGTGCAGGCCTGCCGAGAACCCCCTGCACCCGATCATATGAACAGACCCATTGAAGGCGGTGCAGGCCTGCCGAGAACCCCCTGCACCCGATCATATGAACAGACCCATTGAAGGCGGTGCAGGCCTGCCGAGAACCCCCTGCACCCGATCATATGAACAGACCCATTGAAGGCGGTGCAGGCCTGCCGAGAACCCCCTGCACCCGATCATATGAACAGACCCATTGAAGGCGGTGCAGGCCTGCCGAGAACCCCCTGCACCTGATCATATGAACAGACCCATTGAAGGCGGTGCAGGCCTGCCGAGAACCCCCCCTGCACCCCATCATATGAACAGACCCATTGAAGGCGGTGCAGGCCTGCCGAGAACCCCCTGCACCCGATCATATGAACAGACCCATTGAAGGCGGTGCAGGCCTGCCGAGAACCCCCTGCACCCGATCACATGAACAGACCCATTGAAGGCGGTGCAGGCCTGCCGAGAACCCCCTGCACCCGATCATATGAACAGACCCATTGAAGGCGGTGCAGGCCTGCCGAGAAACCCCCTGCACCCGATCATATGAACAGACCCATTGAAGGCGGTGCAGGCCTGCCGAGAACCCCCCTGCACCCGATCATATGAACAGACCCATTGAAGGCGGTGCAGGCCTGCCGAGAACCCCCCTGCACCCGATCATATGAACAGACCCATTGAAGGCGGTGCAGGCCTGCCGAGAACCCCCTGCACCCGATCATATGAACAGACCCATTGAAGGCGGTGCAGGCCTGCCGAGAACGCCCTGCACCCGATCATATGAACAGACCCATTGAAGGCGGTGAAGGCCTGCCGAGAACCCCCTGCACCCCTTCATATAAACAGACCCATTGAAGGCGGTGCAGGCCTGCCGAGAACCCCCCCTGCACCCCATCATATGAACAGACCCATTGAAGGCGGTGCAGGCCTGCCGAGAACCCCCCCTGCACCCGATCATATGAACAGACCCATTGAAGGCGGTGCAGGCCTGCCGAGAACCCCCTGCACCCGATCATATGAACAGACCCATTGAAGGCGGTGCAGGCCTGCCGAGAACCCCCTGCACCCGATCATATGAACAGACCCATTGAAGGCGGTGCAGGCCTGCCGAGAACCCCCTGCACACGATCATATGAACAGACCCATTGAAGGCGGTGCAGGCCTGCCGAGAACCCTCCCTGCACCCGATCATATGAACAGACCCATTGAAGGCGGTGCAGGCCTGCCGAGAACCCCCTGCACCCGATCATATGAACAGACCCATTGAAGGCGGTGCAGGCCTGCCGAGAACCCCCTGCACCCGATCATATGAACAGACCCATTGAAGGCGGTGGAGGCCTGCCGAGAACCCCCTGCACCCGATCATATGAACAGACCCATTGAAGGCGGTGCAGGCCTGCCGAGAACCCCCCCTGCACCCGATCATATCAACAGACCCATTGAAGGCGGTGCAGGCCTGCCGAGAACCCCCCCTGCACCCGATCATATCAACAGACCCATTGAAGGCGGTGCAGGCCTGCCGAGAACCCCCCCTGCACCCGATCATATGAACAGACCCATTGAAGGCGGTGCAGGCCTGCCGAGAACCCCCTGCACCCGATCATATGAACAGACCCATTGAAGGCGGTGCAGGCCCGCCGAGAACGCCCCCTGCACCCGATCATATGAACAGACCCATTGAAGGCGGTGCAGGCCCGCCGAGAACCCCCTCTGCACCCAAACATATGAACAGACCCATTGAAGGCGGTGCAGGCCCGCCGAGAACTCCCCCTGCACCCGATCATATGAACAGACCCATTGAAGGCGGTGCAGGCCTGCCGAGAACCCCCCCTGCACCCGATCATATGAACAGACCCATTGAAGGTGGTGCAGGCCTGCCGAGAACCCCCCCTGCACCCGATCATATGAACAGACCCATTGAAGGCGGTGCAGGCCTGCCGAGAACCCCTCTGCACCCGATCATATGAACAGACCCATTGAAGGCGGTGCAGGCCTGCCGAGAACCCCCCCTGCACCCGATCATATGAACAGACCCATTGAAGGCGGTGCAGGCCTGCCGAGAAGTCCCCCTGCACCCCATCATATGAACAGACCCATTGAAGGCGGTGCAGGCCTGCCGAGAACCCCCCCTGCACCCCATCATATGAACAGACCCATTGAAGGCGGTGCAGGCCTGCCGAGAACCCCCACTGCACCCGATCATATGAACAGACCCATTGAAGGCGGTGCAGGCCTGCCGAGAAACCCCTGCACCCGATCATATGAACAGACCCATTGAAGGCGGTGCAGGCCTGCCGAGAACCCCCTGCACCCGATCATATGAACAGACCCATTGAAGGCGGTGCAGGCCTGCCG
The DNA here is from genome assembly GCA_963921515.1 of Calotriton arnoldi. NCBI lineage: Eukaryota > Metazoa > Chordata > Amphibia > Caudata > Salamandridae > Calotriton > Calotriton arnoldi. The sequence goes on along the minus strand of CAWUFW010003913.1, from coordinate 1,036,930 downwards.
AGAACCCCCTGCACCCGATCATATGAACAGACCCATTGAAGGCGGTGCAGGCCTGCCGAGAACCCCCTGCACCCGATCATATGAACAGACCCATTGAAGGCGGTGCAGGCCTGCCGAGAACCCCCTGCACCCGATCATATGAACAGACCCATTGAAGGCGGTGCAGGCCTGCCGAGAACCCCCTGCACCCGATCATATGAACAGACCCATTGAAGGCGGTGCAGGCCTGCCGAGAACCCCCTGCACCCGATCATATGAACAGACCCATTGAAGGCGGTGCAGGCCTGCCGAGAACCCCCTGCACCCGATCATATGAACAGACCCATTGAAGGCGGTGAAGGCCTGCCGAGAACCCCCTGCACCCCTTCATATGAACAGACCCATTGAAGGCGGTGCAGGCCTGCCGAGAACCCCCTGCACCCCATCATATGAACAGACCCATTGAAGGCGGTGCAGGCCTGCCGAGAACCCCCTGCACCCGATCATATGAACAGACCCATTGAAGGCGGTGCAGGCCTGCCGAGAACCCCCTGCACCCGATCATATGAACAGACCCATTGAAGGCGGTGCAGGCCTGCCGAGAACCCCCTGCACCCGATCATATGAACAGACCCATTGAAGGCGGTGCAGGCCTGCCGAGAACCCCGCTGCACCCGATCATATGAACATACCCATTGAAGGCGGTGCAGGCCTGCCGAGAACCCTCCCTCCACCCGATCATATGAACAGACCCATTGAAGGCGGTGCAGGCCTGCCGAGAACCCCCCCTGCACCCGATCATATGAACAGACCCATTGAAGGCGGTGCAGGCCTGCCGAGAACCCCCCCTGCACCCGATCATATGAACAGACCCATTGAAGGCGGTGCAGGCCTGCCGAGAACCCCCCCTGCACCCGATCATATGAACAGACCCATTGAAGGCGGTGCAGGCCTGCCGAGAACCCCCTGCACCCGATCATATGAACAGACCCATTGAAGGCGGTGCAGGCCTGCCGAGAACCCCCTGCACCCGATCATATCAACAGACCCATTGAAGGCGGTGCAGGCCTGCCGAGAACCCCCTGCACCCGATCATATCAACAGACCCATTGAAGGCGGTGCAGGCCTGCCGAGAACCCCCCCTGCACCCGATCATATGAACAGACCCATTGAAGGCGGTGCAGGCCTGCCGAGAACCCCCCCTGCACCCCATCATATGAACAGACCCATTGAAGGCGGTGCAGGCCTGCCGAGAACCCTCCCTGCACCCGATCATATGAACAGACCCATTGAAGGCGGTGCAGGCCTGCCGAGAACCCCCTGCACCCGATCATATGAACAGACCCATTGAAGGCGGTGCAGGCCTGCCGAGAACCCCCTGCACCCCATCATATGAACAGACCCATTGAAGGCGGTGCAGGCCTGCCGAGAACCCCCTGCACCCCATCATATGAACAGACCCATTGAAGGCGGTGCAGGCCTGCCGAGAACCCCCTGCACCCCATCATATGAACAGACCCATTGAAGGCGGTGCAGGCCTGCCGAGAACCCCCTGCACCCCATCATATGAACAGACCCATTGAAGGCGGTGCAGGCCTGCCGAGAAACCCCCTGCACCCCATCATATGAACCGACCCATTGAAGGCGGTGCAGGCCTGCCGAGAAACCCCCTGCACCCCATCATATGAACAGACCCATTGAAGGCGGTGCAGGCCTGCCGAGAACCCCCTGCACCCCATCATATGAACAGACCCATTGAAGGCGGTGCAGGCCTGCCGAGAAACCCCCTGCACCCCATCATATGAACAGACCCATTGAAGGCGGTGCAGGCCTGCCGAGAAACCCCCTGCACCCCATCATATGAACAGACCCATTGAAGGCGGTGCAGGCCTGCCGAGAAGTCCCCTGCACCCCATCATATGAACAGACCCATTGAAGGCGGTGCAGGCCTGCCGAGAACCCCCTGCACCCGATCATATGAACAGACCCATTGAAGGCGGTGCAGGCCTGCCGAGAACCCCCTCTGCACCCGATCATAAGAACAGACCCATTGAAGGCGGTGCAGGCCTGCCGAGAACCCCCCTTGCACCCGATCATATGAACAGACCCATTGAAGGCGGTGCAGGCCTGCCGAGAACCCCCACTGCACCCGATCATATGAACAGACCCATTGAAGGCGGTGCAGGCCTGCCGAGAACCCCCCCTGCACCCGATCATATGAACAGACCCATTGAAGGCGGTGCAGGCCCGCCGAGAATGCCCCCTGCACCCGATCATATGAACAGACCCATTGAAGGCGGTGCAGGCCCGCCGAGAACCCCTCTGCACCCAAACATATGAACAGACCCATTGAAGGCGGTGCAGGCCCGCCGAGAACCCCCTGCACCCGATCATATGAACAGACCCATTGAAGGCGGTGCAGGCCTGCCGAGAACCCCCTGCACCCGATCATATGAACAGACCCATTGAAGGCGGTGCAGGCCTGCCGAGAACCCCCTGCACCGGATCATATGAACAGACCCATTGAAGGCGGTGCAGGCCTGCCGAGAACCCCCTGCACCCGATCATATGAACAGACCCATTGAAGGCGGCGCAGGCCTGCTGAGAACCCCCCTGCACCCGATCATATGAACCGACCCATTGACGGCGGTGCAGGCCTGCCGAGAACTCCCCCTGCACCCGATCATATGAACAGACCCATTGAAGGCGGTGCAGGCCTGCCGAGAACCCCCCCTGCACCCGATCATATGAACAGACCCATTGAAGGTGGTGCAGGCCTGCCGAGAACCCCCCCTGCACCCGATCATATGAACAGACCCATTGAAGGCGGTGCAGGCCTGCCGAGAACCCCCCCTGCACCCCTTCATATGAACAGACCCATTGAAGGCGGTGCAGGCCTGCCGAGAACCCCCCCTGCACCCCATCATATGAACAGACCCATTGAAGGCGGTGCAGGCCTGCCGAGAACTCCCCCTGCACCCCATCATATGAACAGACCCATTGAAGGCGGTGCAGGCCTGCCGAGAACCCTCCCTGCACCCGATCATATGAACAGACCCATTGAAGGCGGTGCATGCCTGCCGAGAACCCCCTGCACCCGATCATATGAACAGACCCATTGAAGGCGGTGCAGGCCTGCCGAGAACCCCCTGCACCCGATCATATGAACAGACCCATTGAAGGCGGTGCAGGCCTGCCGAGAACCCCCTGCACCCGATCATATGAACAGACCCATTGAAGGCGGTGCAGGCCTGCCAAGAACCCCCTGCACCCGATCATATGAACAGACCCATTGAAGGCGGTGCAGGCCTGCCGAGAACCCCCTGCACCCGATCATATGAACAGACCCATTGAAGGCGGTGCAGGCCTGCCGAGAACCCCCTGCACCCGATCATATGAACAGACCCATTGAAGGCGGTGCAGGCCTGCCGAGAACCCCCCCTGCACCCCATCATATGAACAGACCCATTGAAGGTGGTGCAGGCCTGCCGAGAACCCCCCCTGCACCCCATCATATGAACAGACCCATTGAAGGCGGTGCAGGCCTGCCGAGAACCCCCCCTGCACCCGATCATATGAACAGACCCATTGAAGGCGGTGCAGGCCTGCCGAGAATGCCCCCTGCACCCTATCATATGAATGGTCCCATTGAAGGAGGTGGAGACCTGCTGAGAACGCCCCCTGCACTCGATCAAATGAACGGTCCCATTGAAGAAGGTGCAGGCCTACCGAGAACCCCCCCTGCACCCGATCATATGAACAGACCCATTGAAGGCGGTGCAGGCCTGCCGAGAACCCCTCTGCACCCGATCATATGAACAGACCCATTGAAGGCGGTGCAGGCCTGCCGAGAACTCCCCCTGCACCCGATCATATGAACAGACCCATTGAAGGCGGTGCAGGCCTGCCGAGAACCCCTCTGCACCCGATCATATGAACAGACCCATTAAAGGCGGTGCAGGGCTGCCGAGAACTCCCCCTGCACCTGATCATATGAACAGACCCATTGAAGGCGGTGCAGGCCTGCCGAGAACCCCCCCTGCACCCGATCATATGAACAGACCCATTGAAGGCGGTGCAGGCCTGCCGAGAACTCCCCTGCACCCGATCATATGAACAGACCCATTGAAGGCGGTGCAGGCCTGCCGAGAACCCCCTGCACCCGATCATATGAACAGACCCATTGAAGGCGGTGCAGGCCTGCCGAGAACCCCCTGCACCCGATCATATGAACAGACCCATTGAAGGCGGTGCAGGCCTGCCGAGAACCCCCTGCACCCCTTCATATGAACAGACCCATTGAAGGCGGTGCAGGCCTGCCGAGAACCCCCTGCACCCCATCATATGAACAGACCCATTGAAGGCGGTGCAGGCCTGCCGAGAACCCCCTGCACCCGATCATATGAACAGACCCATTGAAGGCGGTGCAGGCCTGCCGAGAACCCCCTGCACCCGATCATATGAACAGACCCATTGAAGGCGGTGCAGGCCTACCGAGAACCCCCCCTGCACCCGATCATATGAACAGACCCATTGAAGGCGGTGCAGGCCTGCCAAGAACCCCCCCTGCACCCGATCATATGAAGAGACCCATTGAAGGCGGTGCAGGCCTGCCGAGAACCCCCCCTGCACCCGATCATATGAACAGACCCATTGAAGGAGGTGCAGGCCTGCAGAGAACCCCCCCTGCACCCAATCATATGAACAGACCCATTGAAGGCGGTGCAGGCCTGCCGAGAACCCCCTGCACCCCATCATATGAACAGACCCATTGAAGGCGGTGCAGGCCTGCCGAGAACCCCCTGCTCCCCATCATATGAACAGACCCATTGAAGGCGGTGCAGGCCTGCCGAGAACCCCCTGCACCCGATCATATGAACAGACCCATTGAAGGCGGTGCAGGCCTGCCGAGAACCCCCTGCACCCGATCATATGAACAGACCCATTGAAGGCGGTGCAGGCCTGCCGAGAACCCCCCTGCACCCCATCATATGAACAGACCCATTGAAGGCGTTGCAGGCCTGCCGAGAACCCCCTGTACCCCATCATATGAACAGACCCATTGAAGGTGGTGCAGGCCTGCCGAGAACCCCCCCTGCACCCCATCATATGAACAGACCCATTGAAGGCGGTGCAGGCCTGCCGAGAAACCCCCCTGCACCCCATCATATGAACAGACCCATTGAAGGCGGTGCAGGCCTGCCGAGAAACCCCTCTGCACCCCATCATATGAACAGACCCATTGAAGGCGGTGCAGGCCTGCCGAGAAACCCCCCTGCACCCCATCATATGAACAGACCCATTGATGGCGGTGCAGGCCTGCCGAGAAACCCCCCTGCACCCCATCATATGAACAGACCCATTGAAGGCGGTGCAGGCCTGCCGAGAACCCCACCTGCACCCGATCATATGAACAGACCCATTGAAGGTGGTGCAGGCCTGCCGAGAACCCCCCCTGCACCCGATCATATGAACAGACCCATTGAAGGCGGTGCAGGCCTGCCGAGAACCCCCCCTGCACCCGATCATATGAACAGACCCATTGAAGGCGGTGCAGGCCCGCCGAGAACGCCCCCTGCACCCGATCATATGAACAGACCCATTGAAGGCAGTGCAGGCTCGCCGAGAACCCCCTCTGCACCCGAACATATGAACAGACCCATTGAAGGCGGTGCAGGCCCGCCGAGAACTCCCCTGCACCCGATCATATGAACAGACCCATTGAAGGCGGTGCAGGCCTGCCGAGAACCCCCTGCACCCGATCATATGAACAGACCCATTGAAGGCGGTGCAGGCCTGCCGAGAACCCCCTGCACCCGATCATATGAACAGACCCATTGAAGGCGGTGCAGGCCTGCCGATAACCCCTCTGCACCCGATCATATGAACAGACCCATTGAAGGCGGTGCAGGCCTGCCGAGAACCCCCTGCACCCGATCATATGAACCGACCCATTGACGGCGGTGCAGGCCTGCCGAGAACCCCTCTGCACCCGATCATATGAACAGACCCATTGAAGGCGGTGCAGGCCTGCCGAGAACCCCCCTGCACCCGATCATATGAACAGACCCATTGAAGGCAGTGCAGGCCTGCCGAGAACTCCCCCTGCACCCGATCATATGAACAGACCCATTGAAGGCGGTGCAGGCCTGCCGAGAACCCCCCCTGTACCCGATCATATGAACAGACCCATTGAAGGCGGTGCAGGCCTGCCGAGAACCCCCCCTGCACCCGATCATATGAACAGACCCATTGAAGGCGGTGCAGGCCTGCCGAGAACCCCCCCTGCACCCGATCATATGAACAGACCCATTGAAGGCGGTGCAGGCCTGCCGAGAACCCCTCTGCACCCGATCATATGAACAGACCCATTGAAGGCGGTGCAGGCCTGCCGAGAACTCCCCCTGCACCCGATCATATGAACAGACCCATTGAAGGCGGTGCAGGCCTGCCGAGAACTCCCCTGCACCCGATCATATGAACAGACCCATTGAAGGCGGTGCAGGCATGCCGAGAACCCCCCCTGCACCCGATCATATGAACAGACCCATTGAAGGCGGTGCAGGCCTGCCGAGAACTCCCCTGCACCCGATCATATGAACAGACCCATTGAAGGCGGTGCAGGCCTGCCGAGAGCCCCCTGCACCCGATCATATGAACAGACCCATTGAAGGCGGTGCAGGCCTGCCGAGAACTCCCCTGCACCCGATCATATGAACAGACCCATTGAAGGCGGTGCAGGTCTGCCGAGAACTCCCCCTGCACCCGATCATATGAACAGACCCATTAAAGGTGGTGCAGGCCTGCCGAGAACCCCCCCTGCACCCGATCATATGAACAGACCCATTGAAGGCGGTGCAGGCCTGCCGAGAACCCCTCTGCACCCGATCATATGAACAGACCCATTGAAGGTGGTGCAGGCCTGCCGAGAACCCCCCCTGCACCCGATCATATGAACAGACCCATTGAAGGCGGTGCAGGCCTGCCGAGAACCCCCCCTGCACCCCATCATATGAACAGACCCATTGAAGGCGGTGCAGGCCTGCCGAGAACCCCCTCTGCACCCGATCATATGAACAGACCCATTGAAGGCGGTGCAGGCCTGCCGAGAACTCCCCCTGCACCCGATCATATGAACAGACCCATTGAAGGCGGTGCAGGCCTGCCGAGAACCCCCCCTGCACCCGATCATATGAACAGACCCATTGAACACGGTGCAGGCCTGCCGAGAACCCCCCCTGCACCCGATTGTGAGAAGTTGGCCTGGTATATGCTGTCCACAAGTTATAGTGGGCACCTTGCATCAGTCTAAACGACCTTTATTGATGATAGGTTTAAAGACAACCTTTATTGAAAGCTATCCTAGTGGTAGCAATGGAGAGCAGCCTTCAGGCTAAGTCTTGAAGGAGTGTAAAGCAGCTTGGTTTACCAGATTATAACCTCTTGAATAACTAAATGAAAGGAGAACCACACAAGGTATATATAAAATATATGTATTTATTTCTAAACACTAACTACTAATCCCTTTATGAGATTAGAGTTCAAGATACACAGTATCACAGTATTAAAAGGACAGTAAATATTACAATACACAGTGGACTCCAGGGGGGACCAAACCACATACTAAGAAAGTGGTATAAGAACCACGACTTGACTAGACACAGTGCCTAGAGCACGTAGAATCGCTGGGACCCCAATGAACCACCTAAGGTAGTGACACAGGAGACCCACAGGGGATGTGTGCAGTGTGAGAACACAGCCGCGAGCGCCGTAGGATTCAATGCGGAAAGTCGCGGTTGGAATTTTAAAGTTAAAGGACACTTAGGAGAGGACTTTGAGCAAACCCCTTTAGGCTTAAGGGTTTCTAGGGCCAACACCCACGGGAGCACCGGAGTACTCGAGTTACCTCACCCAGGGAAGCCGGGTGCATAGGTGTCAAAAGGTGTCGGGAATCGTCGTCTTTTTCAATGGCGATCTGCTGCAAAGTGCTGCTGCCGTGAAGGAGAAAAGTGTCCGGTGTGATCCAAGCCTGGATCGAGGATGTGAAGAACCTGAAAGCAGAGGGGACAGAGTCTGGGTCACTAGCCAGTGACCAGGAGCGGAGCAATCGAATGCCCACCGATGTTGGGTGCTTCAGGTGCGAAGAGGTGAAGCTTGACTCTGCAGCCACGGGGTCCCGGAGATGTCGACGATGACCAGGAGCCAGATTCGAGCTGTCCCCCAAAGGATGTCGAGTGCTGGGGTGTCGGTGATCGGATTGACCACCACAAGCCTTGGCAACAGCAACCCATGCAGGAAGAGAAAAGATGCTTCTGTGCGGACCAGCAAGGTCCTGGGGACTCCCCAAGCAATGGAGAGTCAGGGCACATCTGGAGCAACCAGGGAAGCCCAATAAAAGTTAGAGTTGCCTTCTTGGGGACCCACAGGTCAACAGACCAGGGATCGTGAAGGGACCTCGAGAGGAATCACAAAATGGCGGCCCACGGAACACTCGTTGAGTGTAGGCTGACAATCTTCGGTGCAATTACTGCTCGGGGTCAGGGCTACGAGTAAACCCAAAGCTCAGCCTCAGAGGTTGCCGGAAAGCTGATGCTTCTGCAAATGATCGCGGTGTCCAGGGGTTCGGGTTGCATCGTCTCCACGAGGGATACGGGCCTCAGACTTGCTGTGGGCACAGATCGACCTCAGAGACCTAGGAAAACCCACCTACTGTGTGGCAATATACTTCAGAGTCCGTCGGAGCTTGGAGATGCCAACCAGTCAGTTGCGTTAAAGGTGCCTGCCTTGCAGGGGAGTAACTCCTTTACTCCAAGGGAGATTCTTCAGTCATCCAGCGTCGTGCAGATCGTCGAAGTACTTAGTTTCTGGGATCAGAGTTTAGTCCAGGTGTAATCTAAAGTCCTGTAGTCAGGGTTTCCTACTTTATACCCAAGGAAGGGGTGGGCCAAACTCTGTGGACCCACCTATGGGAGGGTCAGGAAAGAGGGGTGGCTACACCCATTTCCTTTGTCCAGTTTCGCGCCAGAGCAGGGGCTGTGTGCCCCTGCAACCGGTTTGAGCTGGACTATGCACAGGGACACCAAATGTGCCCCCAGTGCAGACTTCAAAGCACTCTGAGAGTGCACCCACCCAGCCCCAATACACTAAATCCTGTCTGGGAGGTGGTCACACCTCCCTGTGACAGGAAACCTATTGTCCAGGCCTCCCCTGCCGGAGTTTCGTCCAGCAGCAGGAGGGCAGACTCGTGTCTGTGGCTGCAGCATCCATTTTGTGATGCCAGGGCTCTTAGCTGGTACCGGGTATACCGGTGCTGCCATGTCTCTCCCTCTAGAAGGGTGGGATCATACTCCCACACCAGTTACTGGTGTGGGGGTATGATTCCAAGGTGTTTGACACCAAACATGACAGTTTTCCATGCAGCCAATCCAAAGTTAGCATTTACCGTTTGGCTATAATGCACTTAAGAGTATATGGTCTGGCTGCATCACAAACAACCCCGGAATGAAGATTCCGAAAGCTGCAGAGGGGCTCTGCTCATGCATGGGCACCCTCTCACATGAAACCTAGCACCCTGCCTTCAGAATTGTTAAGGCCTGCCTTAGGGGTGACTGATAGGTTTACATGTGCAGTGATATGGAGAGATATAGGGAACCTATATCTCAGTAAGGGGTGAATACACCACCTTACACAGGCTGCTGTACCAGACCTGTTGTGTCATATTAAAAGGCTTCCCAGGGATGGCACAATACATGCTGCAGCCCCTGGTAGGCCTCTGGGGTACCTATGCCCTGGGTACATAGTATACCATATACTAGGGACTCACAAGGGTACCCCAGAATCCAATTTGGAGTGTACCTATAGTACATACAGTCAATTTAGAGTAGAAAGCAGATAGACTGGGGTCCTGATTAGCAGGGCCACAGTCTGGCTAAGTCGAAAAACAGTGAAACATCAGCAAAAAGTGGGGGTAACTATAAGAAGCAGATCCTACTCTCTTACACAACCCCACCCCAAACGTCAGGACATCAAACTAACCTTGACCAGTTGAGTCTTCATGTTCTAAGTGGAAATATCTGGAGAGTCCATCTGCATTGACATGGTTACTCCAAGGTCTATGTTACACTGTATAGTCCATCCCCTGTAGGGAAATGGACCACCTCAAAAGTTTGGGGTTTTCACCCTTCATCTGTTTTAGCCATAATAGGGGCTTGTGGTCGGTCTGAACAATGAAGTGAGTGCCAAACAAGTATGGCCTCAGCTTCTTCAAGGCCCAAACCACAGCAAAGGCCTCCCTCTCAATGGCTGACCAACGTTTCTCTCCGGGGTTCAACCTTCTGCTAATAAAAGCTACTGGCTGATCCTGACCTTCATCATTCAATTGTGATAACACAGTCCCTACCCCCAACTCAGATGCATCTGTTTGGACAATGAATTGCTTGGAGTAATCAGGACTTTGCAGAATGGGAGCAGTGCACATGGCCTGCTTCAGGTCATCAAATGCCTTTTGACAGCTAACTGTCCACTGAACTTTCTTTGGCATCCTTTTAGAAGTTAAGTCATTCAAAGGGGTCACTATGGATCCATACCCTTTGACAAATCTTCTGTAGTACCCAGTCAGGCCCAAGAAAGCTCTGACCTGAGTCTGGGTAGTTGGAGCAACCCAGTCCATTATGGTCTGAATTTTGCTCTGCAATGGTTGAACCTGGCCTCCACCCACAAGGTAGCCCAGGTACACAACCTGACTCTGCCCTATCTGGCACTTGGTGGCCTTGATAGTTAGGCCGGCTTTCTGCAGGGCCTCCAAAACATTTCTCAGGTGGACCAGGTGATCCCCCCAGGTGGAGCTAAAGACAGCAATATCATCTAGATATTCTGCACTATAGGCTTCCAGGCCTTTCAAGGACTTTGTTCACCAACCTTTGAAAAGTGGCAGGTGCATTTTTCAAACCAAAGGGCATCACCTCAAATTGGTAGTGCCCACTAGGGGTAGAAAATGCTGTTTTGGCTTTTGCATCCTCAGCTAGTCTGATTTGCCAGTAGCCAGCTGTCAGGTCAAATGTGCTGAGAAACTTGGCTGAGGCCAAAGTGTCTATGAGCTCATCTGCCCTTGGTATGGGATGGGCATCAGTCCTAGTGACTGCATTGTGACCTCTGTAGTCTATACAAAATCTCATTACTCTCTTACCACCCTGGGTGTGAGGTTTAGGCACTAAGACTACTGGACTAGCCCAAGGGCTATCTGAAGGCTCAATCACACCTAACTCCAACATTTTCTGGACTTCAGTCCTGATGCAGTCCCTGACATGGTCAGGTTGCCTGTAAATCTTATTTTTAACAGGCAGACTGTCCCCAGTGTCCACTTCATGAGTCCACCAGGTAGTCTGACTTGGAGTCATCGAGAACATATGTCTGAACTGATTGAGAACCTTTCTGCAATCAGTTTGCTGCTGGCCAGTGAGGCTGCCTGCCAAGGCTACACCATCTACTGATCCATCATCAGGGTTCTGAGAGAGCAGGTCAGGGAGTGGATCACTCTCTTCCTCCTGGCCCTCATCAGTAGCCATGAGCAAGCCCATGTCTGCCCTGTCAACATATGGTTTCAGTCTGTTGACATGGAGCAACCTGTGGGGGCTCCTGGGAGTTCCAAGGTCTACCAGATAGGTAACCTCTCCCTTCTGTTCAACAATGGTATGGGGGCCACTCCACTTATCTTGGAGGGCTGCTGGGGCCACAGGCTCCAACACCCATACTTTCTGTCCTGGCTGATAAACAGTCAACACAGCCTTTTGGTCATGCCAGGCCTTTTGTAACTCCTGGCTAGCCTCAAGGTTTTTAGTTGCCTTCTTCATGTACTCAGCCATCCGGGAGCGGAGACCAAGTACATAGTCCACAATATCCTGTTTAGGGGTTTGAGAGGTAACTCCCATCCCTCCTTCACTAGACACAATGGACCCCTAACTGGATGTCCAAACAGAAGCTCAAATGGGCTGTAACGAACCCCTTCTGTGGAACCTCTCTGTAGGGAAAGAGAAGGCAGGGGCAAAAGTATGTCCCATCTGTGCCTAAGCTTTTCTGGGAGACCTTTAATCATGCCCTTCAAGGTTTTGTTGAACCTTTCAACTAAACCATTGCATTGTGGGTGATAAGGGGTGGTAAATTTATAATTTACTCCACACTCCTTCCACATAGCAGTCAAGTAACTAGACATGAAGTTTGCATCTCTGTCTGATACTACCTCCTTAGGAAAACCCACCCTGGAAAAGATTCCCAGGAGGGCCCTTGCCACCACAGGAGCTGTGGTGGTCCTGAGGGGAATTGCTTCTGGGTACCTAGTGGCATGGTCCACCACCACTAGGATATACCTGTGCCCAGATGCTTTTTGGGGGTCTAGGGGACCAACAATGTCAATCCCTACCCTCTCAAAGGGGACCCCCACCACAGGTAGTGGTATCAGGGGGGCCTTTGTGGTGCTACCTGCCTTACCACTGGCTTGACAGGTAACACAGGAGCGACAAAACTCCTTGGTGTCTTCAGACATATGAGGCCAATGAAAGTGAGGGACAATTCTGTCCCAAGTCTTGTTTTGGCCTAGGTGACCTGTCAATGGGATATCATGTGCTAGGGTCAATAGGAAGCTCCTAAACTTCAGAGGTATAACCAACCTCCTGGTGGCTCCAGGCTTGGGGTCTCTACACTCTGAGTAAAGGAGTCCATCATCCCAATAGATCCTATGGGTACCACTAGCACTCCCAGCAGCCTCAGCAGCAGCTTGCTGTCTGAGGGGTTCAAGAGAGGGGCAGCTCAGTTGCTCCTGGCTCAGATCTGCCCTGGAAGGGCCCCCTGTCCCCAAGAACTCAACCTGATCAGGCTCAAGCTCCTCTGGGACAGTTCCTTCTTCAGGACTGAGATCATCTCCCTCAAGAGACTGATCTGCATTCTGATGCAGGGGGGAAGACACTGCCTTAACCCTACTGCTCCTCCTCTTGGGAGGCACCTGGTCCATTTTTCCAGAATCCAGGCCTGTTCAGTTTTAGACATTTTTGCCTGTGACCTGGTCATAGCAAACACATCTGCAGGGATGCCCAACATTTCTGCATGGGTCCTGAGTTCAACTTCAGCCCAAGCTGATCTTTCCAAATCATTTCCAAGCAAGCATTCAACAGGGAGGTCTGCATTTACCACAACCTTCTTAGGGCCAGTTACCCCTCCCCAGGAGAAATTAACAACTGCCAGAGAATGGTCTGCCTGACATTGCTAGCATTGGTCACTTGGTACATTTCACCGAGTATGATCTGCTCAGGGGCTACAAGATCTTTTGTCACCATTGTGACACTTGCTCCTGTGTCCCTGTATGCCAAAGCCTCTCTTCCATTAATTAAGGGCTGCTGTCTGTATTTGCCCAGATTACTGGGACACACATAGGAGGACATATATATGTCTCCATCACAGATCAGTACAGCCTGAGTTGGAACTCTGACTAGGCCATAGTCCATATCAGATCCCAGGGTTAACCCTACTACACCCTTATTTGGAACACCACCACTTGGAGCTGAACTAGGGGGAACAGTTGCCTATGGGGCAATGGTGGCTGGAGTTGAGTCATTGGTCTTTGTACAATCACTAGTCCAATGGGTTTTCTGCTTACAGATTTGACACCATGGTTTCTTTTGGCCTTTTCCTTTGTTTGATTGGGACTCCCCACCAGATGCAGATTTTTGGGGCCCTTGAGAAGACTTCTGGTCTTTACCCTTGTCCCCACCCTTATCAGAGTTCTTAGAATCTTGCTTCTTAGAGTCACCACCTTGGTTCTGAACCTTCTGCCTCACCCTTGTTCTGACCCACTTGTCTGCCTTCTGACCCAATTCTTGGGGAGAGGTCAGATCAGAGTCCACCAGGTACTGATGCAACAGTTGATTTTGACAGTTGTTAAGGATCTGCTCTCTCATGATCAAACTATACAATCCTTTGAAATCACACACCTTACTGCCAAGTAACCAGCCTTCCAGAGCCTTAGTAGCACAATCAACAAAGTCAACCCAATCCTGAGTCTGTGCTTTTTGGGTATCTCTGAACTTTAACCTGTATTGTTCAGTGGTTAGGCCAAACCCTTCAATCAGAGCACTCTTCAGGACTTTGTAGTTGTCAGCATCCTCTTCTCTTACAGTGAAGAGCTTGTCTCTACCTTTGTCTGCAAAGGAGAGCCACAAGATTGCTGCCCACTGCTCCTGAGGGACCCTCTGTACCTTACAGGCCCTTTCCAGTGCAGTTATCCATTTGTGGATGTCATCCCCACTCTGGTAAGGAGGGACAATCTTGTTCAGGTTCCTATGGTCATGAGTATGATCTCTACCTCTAGGGACACTGCTGCTGCCACCATGGGGCTCTAGCCCCAACTATTGTGAAGCTTTCTGAAGCTCCAGGGATGCCCTGTCTAAGGCCAATTGCTCTCTCTTGATTCTGAGCTTAGCTCTCTCAAACTCAAGCAGTTGGCACTTCTTCTCATAAGAGGATGGCCTTTTATGAGAAGCAGAGGACCCTATAGAAGTACCAGAATGATTAGACTCCCGAGAAGGAGATCTTGATCTTCTTGGTAGACTATGAACCCTTCCTGGGGGAGTGAAGAGGGAGCCACTGAGGCCTTCCTCTCCTTCAGGAAGAATTAGGTTTTCCAGGGTGGAGTCATGTTGATCCCCCTGGCCAGCATCAGAGTCTGGGTCATAGTAGTTTTCACTACCTGGCCTTTCCTCCTCTACTGCCCCACCCAACTTGCCTGCCTCATCAGACCCTGGTGTCTTTCTGAGGTCATCTAACAACAAAGCCTCTATGAGGCGTTGAGTGCTTGCATGTCTCCCTGTTTTCAGTCTCCTAGAGGTACACATGTTCCTCAATTCCTGGAATGAGAGATTGTCATACCTAGTGGGCAAGGAGTCACTTACTTCAGGCCTTGCAGACATTCTAGTGTGGTGTGGTGTATGCACCTACCTACTCTAGTGGGTACTGAAACTCTCTTGAGTTGTAGAAAGGGTGGGCTAAACCCTTGACACACAACTCTAAGTTCAGTAGAACTTACTGTATTCTACACTTGATTTATATGTACCTATGTACCTATAGTGGTTTTCAGTTAGTCACTTCAAAGAGATTATCTGGTAAAGCAATAGCAAGCTTGAATCCCACCGCTGCCACCAATGTGAGAAGTTGGCCTGGCATATACTGTCCACTAGTTATAGTGGGCACCTTGCACCAGTCCAAACAACCTTTATTGATGATAGGTTTAAAGACAACCTTTAATGAAAGCTATCCTAGTGGTAGCTATGGGGAGCAGCCTTCAGGCTAAGTCTTGAAGGATTGTAAAGCAGCTTGGTTTACCAGATTATAACCTCTTGAATAACTAAATGAAAGGAGAACCACACAAGATATATATAAAATGTATGTATTTATTTCTAAACACTAACTACTAATCCCTTTATGAGATTAGAGTTCAAGATACACAGTATCACAGTATTAAAACGACAGTAAATAGCACAATACACAGTGGACTCCAGGGGGAGACCATACCATATACTAAGAAAGTGGTATAAGAACCACGACTTGACTAGACACAGTGCCTAGAGCACGTAGAAACGCTGGGACCCCAAGGAACCACCCAAGGTAGTGACACAGGAGACCCACGGGGGACGTGTGCATTGTGAGAACACAGCCGCGAGCGCCGTAGGAATCAATGCGTAAAGTCGCGGTTGGAATTTTAAAGTTAAAGGACACTTAGGAGAAGACTTTGAGCAAACCCCTTTAGACTTAAGGGTTTCTAGGGCCAAACCCACAGGAGCACCGGAGTACTCGAGTTACCTCACCCAGGGAAGCCGGGTGCATAGGTGTGAAAAGGTGTCGGGAATGTCGTCGTTTTCAATGGCGATCTACTGCAAAGTACTGCTGCCGCGAAGGAGCAAAGTGTCCGGTGTGATCCAAGCCTGAATCGAGGATGTGAAGAACCTGAAAGCAGAGGGGACAGAGTCTGGGTCACTAGCCAATGACCAGGAGCACAGCAATCGAATGCCCACCGATGTCGGGTGCTTCAGGTGCGAAGAGGTGAAGCTTGACTCTGCAGCCACGGGGTCCCGGAGATGTCGACGATGACCAGGAGCCAGATTCGAGCTGTCCCCCAAAGGATGTCGAGTGCTGGGGTGTCGGTGATCGGATTGACCACCACAAGCCTTGGCAACAGCAACCCATGCAGGAAGAGAAAAGATGCTTCTGTGCGGACCAGCAAGGTCCTGGGGACTCCCCAAGCAATGGAGAGTCAGGGCACATCTGGAGCAACCAGGGAAGCCCAATAAAAGTTAGAGTTGCCTTCTTGGGGACCCACAGGTCAACAGACCAGGGATCGTGAAGGGACCTCGAGAGGAATCACAAAATGGCGGCCCACGGAACACTCGTTGAGTGTAGGCTGACAATCTTCAGTGCAGTTACTGCTCGGGGTCAGGGCTACAAGTAACCCAAAGCTCAGCCTCAGGGATTGCCAGAAAGCTGATGCTTCTGCAAATGGTTGCGGTGTCCAGGGGTTCAGGTTGCACGGTCTCCACGAGAGATACGGGCCTCAGACTTGCTGTGGGCACAGATCGACCTCAGAGACCTAGGAAAACCCACCTCCTGTGTGGCAATATTCTTCGGAGTCCGTTGGAGCTTGGAGATGCCAACTGGTCAGTTGCATTAAAGGTGCCTGCCTTGCAGGGGAGTAACTCCTTTACTCCAAGGGAGATTCTTCAGTCATCCAGCGTCGAGCAGATCATCAAAGTACTTGGTTTCTGGGATCAGAGTTTAGTCCAGGTGTAATCTAAAGTCCTGTAGTCAGGGTTTTCTACTTTATACCCAAGGAAGGGGTGGGACAAACTCTGTGGACCCACCTATGGGAGAGTCAGGAAAGAGGGGTGGCTACACCCATTTCCATTGTCCAGTTTCGTGCCAGAGCAGGGGCTGTGTGCCCCTGCAACCGGTTTGAGCTGGACTATGCACAGGGACACCAAATGTGCCCCCAGTGCAGACTTCAAAGCACTCTGAGAGTGCACCCACCCAGCCCCAATACACTAAATCCTGTCTGGGAGGTGGTCACACCTCCCTGTGACAGGAAACCTATTGTCCAGGCCTCCCCTGCCAGAGTTTCGTCCAGCAGCAGGAGGGCAGACTCGTGTCTGTGGCTGCAGCATCCATTAAATCAGGAGGCAGGGCCTTCAGCACTGCAGCCTCCCGCCTCTGGAATAAACTTCCACCTGATATTAGACAAATAGATAATATCCTGCAGTTCAGAAAAAGGATAAAAACCTGTCTCTATCCCCAAGTATGCTCTTTGGCATCCTGCTAATCTTCTCCTGGCATGGGGGCACAGTCTTTCCGCACTTAGCTAGACACCTGTATCACAGCGCCATGTTACCCATAGGGTGTCAGTTGCGCTCTATAAGTAATGATAATAATAAAAAAATAATAATAATTTTGTGATGCCAGGGCTCTGTTAGCTGGTACCGGGTATACCGGTGCTGCCATGTCTCTCCCTCCAGAAGGGTGGGATCATATTCCCACACCAGTTACTGGTGTGGGGGTATGATTCCAAGGTGTTTGACACCAAACACGACAGTTTTCCATGCAGCCACTTCAAAGTTAGCATTTACAGTTTGGTTATAATGCACTTAAGAGTATATGGTCTGGCTGCATCACAAATAACCCCGGAATGAAGATTCCGAAAGCTGCAGAGGGGCTCTGCTCATGAATGGGCACCCTCTCACATGAAACCCAGCACCCTGCCTTCAGGATTGTTAAGGCCTGCCATAGGGGTGACTGATAGGTTTACATGTGCAGTGATATGGAGAGATATAGGGAACCTATATCTCAGTAAGGGGTGAATACACCACCTTACACAGGCTGCTGTACCAGACCTGTTGTGTCATATTAAAAGGCTTCCCAGCAGTGGCACAATACATGCTGCAGCCCCTGGTAGGCCTCTGGGGTACCTATGCCCTGGGTACATAGAATACCATATACTAGGGGCTCACAAGGGTACCCCAGAATCCAATCTGGAGTGTACCTAAAGTACATACAGTCAATTTAGAGTAGAAAGCAGATAGATTGGGGTCCTGATTAGCAGGGCCACAGTCTGGCTAAGTCGAAAAACAGTGAAACATCAGCAAAAAGTGGGGGTAACTATAAGAAGCAGATCCTACTCTCCTACACAGAACATATGAACGGTCCCATTGAAGGGGATGCAGGCCTGCCGAGAACCCCTTTGCACCCGATCATATGAACAATCCCATTGAAGGAGGTGCAGGCCTTCCGAGAACCCCTCTGCTCCCGATTATATGAACGGTCCAATTGAAGGCTTTGCAGGCCTGCCAAGAACCCCCCCCGCACCTGATCATATGAACAGTCCCATTGAAGGCGGTGCAGGCCTACCAAGAACGCCCCCTGCACCCAATCATATGAACGGTCCCATTGAAGGTGGTGCAGGCCTGCCGAGAACCTCTCTGCACCCGATCATATGAACGGTCCCATTGAAGGAGGTGCAGGCCTGCCGAGAATGCCCCCTGCACCCGATCATAGGAAGGGTCCCATTGAAGGAGGTGAAAGGCCTGCCAAGAGCGCCCCCTGCGCCCGAACATATGAACGATCCCATTGAAGGAGGTGCAGGCCTACCGAGAACACCTCTGCTCCCGATCATACGAACGGTCCCATTGAAGGAGTTGCAGGCCTGCCAAGAACGCCCCCTGCACCCGATCATATGAACGGTCCCATTGAAGGAGGTACAGGCCTGCCAAGAACGCCCCCTGCACCCGATCATATGAACGATCCCATTGAAGGCGGTGCAGGCCTGCCGAGAACCCCTCTGCACCCGATCATATGAACGGTCCCACTGAAGGAGGTGCATGCCTGCCGAGAACCCCTCTGCACCCGATCATATAAACGGTCCCACTGAAGGAGGTACAGGCCTGCCGAGAACCCCTCTGCACCCGATCATATGAACGGTCCCATTGAAAGTGGTGCAGGCCTGCCGAGAACTCCCCCTGCACCCGATCATATGAACGGTCCCATTGAAGGAGGTACAGGCCTGCCGAGAACCCCCCTCTGCACCCGATCATATGAATGGTCCCATTGAAGGCGGTGCAGTCCTGCCGAGAACCCCTCTGCACCCGATCATATGAACGGTCCCATTAAAGTTAGTGCAGGCCTGCAGAGAGCCCCCCTTGCACCTGATCATATGAACGGTCCCATTGAAGGAGGTACAGGCCTGCCGAGAAAGCCCCCTGCACCCGATCATATGAACGGTCCCATTGAAGGAGGTGCAGGCCTGCCGAGAACGCCCCCTGCACCCGATCATATGAACGGTCCCATTGAAGGAGGTGCAGGCCTGCCGAGAACCCCCCCTGCACCCGATCATATGAACGGTCCTATTGATGGAGGTGCAGGCCTGCCGAGAGCACCTCTGCACCCGATCATACGAACGGTCCCATTGAAGGCGGTGCAGGCCTGCTGAGAACCCCTCTGCACCCAATCAGATGAATGGTCCCACTGAAGGAGGTGCAGGCCTGCCGAGAACCCCCCCTGCACCCGATTATATGAACGGTCCCATTGAAGGAGGTGCTGGCCTGCAAAGTACCCCTTTGCACCCGATCATATGAACAATCCCATTGAAGGAGGTGCAGGCCTTCCGAGAACCCCTCTGCTCCCGATTATATGAATGGTCCAATTGAAGGCTTTGCAGGCCTGCCAAGAACACCCCCCTGATCATATGAACAGTCCCATTGAAGGAGGTGCAGGCCTGCCAAGAACGCCCCCTGCACCCAATCATATGAACGGTCCCATTGAAGGTGGTGCAGGCCTGCCGAGAACCTCTCTGCTCCCGATCATATGAACGGTCCCATTGAAGGAGGTGCAGGCCTGCCAAGAATGCCCCCTGCACCCGATCATAGGAACGGTCCCATTGAAGGAGGTGAAAGGCCTGCTAAGAACGCCCCCTGCACCCGATCATAGGAACGGTCCCATTGAAGGAGGTGAAAGGCCTGCCAAGAACGCCCCCTGCACCCGATCATATGAACGCTCCCATTGAAGGCGGTGCAGGCCTGCTGAGAACCCCTCTGCACCTGATCATATGAACATCCAATTGAAGGCGGTGCAGGCCTGCCGAGAACCCCTCTGCACCCGATCATATGAACGGTCCCATTGAAGGAGGTACAGGCCTGCCGAGAACCCCTCTGCACCCGATCATATGAACGGTCCCACTGAAGGAGGTGCAGGCCTGCCGAGAACCCCCCCTGCACCCGATTATATGAACGCTCCCATTGAAGGAGGTGCTGGCCTGCCGAGAACTCCTTTGCACCCGATCATATGAACAATCCAATTGAAGGAGGTGCAGGCCTTCCGAGAACCCCTCTGCTCCTGATTATATGAACGGTCCAATTGAAGGCTTTGCAGGCCTGCTAAGAACCCCCCCCTGCACCTGATCATATGAACAGTCCCATTGAAGGCGGTGCAGGCCTGCTGAGAACCCCTGTGCACCCGATCATATGAACGTCCCATTGAAGGCGGTGCAGGCCTGCCGAGAACCCCTCTGCACCTGATCATATGAATGGTCCCATTGAAGGAGGTACAGGCCTGCCGAGAACCCCTCTGCACCCGATCATATGAACGGTCCCACTGAAGGAGGTGCAGGCCTGCGGAGAACACCCCCTGCACCCGATTATATGAACGCTCCCATTGAAGGAGGTGCTGGCCTGCCGAGAACCCCTTTGCACCCGATCATATGAACAATCCCATTGAAGGAGGTGCAGACCTTCCGAGAACCCCTCTGCACCTGATCATATGAACGGTCCCACTGAAGGATGTACAGGCCTGCCAAGAACGCCCCCTGCACCCAATCATATGAACGGTCCCATTGAAGGTGGTGCAGGCCTGCCGAGAACCTCTCTGCACCCGATCATATGAACGGTCCCATTGAAGGAGGTGCAGGCCTGCCAAGAATGCCCCCTGCACCCGATCATAGGAACGGTCCCATTGAAGGAGGTGAAAGGCCTGCCAAGAACGCCCCCTGCACCCGATCATATGAACGGTCCCATTGAAGGCGGTGCAGGCCTGCCGAGAACCCCTCTGCACCCGATCATTTGAACGGTCCCACTGAAGGAGGTGCAGGCCTGCCGAGAACCCGTCTGCACCCGATCATATGAACGGTCCCATTGAAGGTGGTGCAGGCCTGCCGAGAACTCCCCCTTCACCCAATCATATGAACAGTCCCATTGAAGGAGGTACAGGCCTGCCGAAAACACCCTCTGCACCCGATCATATGAACGGTCCCATTGATGGCGGTGCAGACCTGCCGAGAACCCCTCTGCACCCGATCATATGACTGGTCCCATTGAAGGTTGTGCAGGCCGGCCGACAACCCCCCCTGCACCCGATCATATGACCGGTCCCATTGAAGGCGGTGCAGTCCTGCCGAGAACCCCTCTGCACCCGATCATATGAACGGTCCCACTGAAGGAGGTGCAGGCCTGACGAGAACCCCTCTGCACCCGATCATATAAACAGTCCCACTGAAGGAGGTACAGGCCTGCCGAGAACCCCTCTGCACCGGATCATATGAACGGTCCCATTGAAGGAGTTGCTGGCCTGCCGTGAACCCCTTTCCACCCGATCATATGAACAATCCCATTGAAGGAGGTGCAGGCCTTCCGAGAACGCCTCTGCTCCCGATTATATGAATGGTCCAATTGAAGGCTTTGCAGGCCTGTTGAGAGCCCCTCTGCACCTGATCATATGAACGGTCCCACTGAAGGATGTACAGGCCTGCCAAGAACGCCCCCTGCACCCGATTATATGAGCGGTCCCACTGAAGGAGGTGCAGGCCTGCAGAGAACCCCCCCTGCACCCGATTATATGAACGCTCCCATTGAAGGAGGTGCTGGCCTGCCGAGAACCCCTTTCCACCCGATCATATGAACAATCCCATTGAAGGAGGTGCAGGCCTTCCGAGAACGCCTCTGCTCCCGATTATATGAACGGTCCAATTGAAGGCTTTGCAGGCCTGTTGAGAGCACCTCTGCACCTGATCATATGAACGGTCCCACTGAAGGATGTACAGGCCTGCCCCCTGCACCCAATCATATGAACGGTCCCATTGAAGGTGGTGCAGGCCTGCGGAGAACCTCTCTGCACCCGATCATATGAACGGTCCCATTGAAGGAGGTGCAGGCCTGCCAAGAATGCCCCCTGCACCCGATCATAGGAACGGTCCCATTGAAGGAGGTGAAAGGCCTGCCAAGAACGCCCCCTGCACCCGATCATATGAACGGTTGCATTGAAGGCGGTGCAAGCCTGCCGAGAACCCCTCTGCACCCGATCATATGAAAGGTCCCACTGAAGGAGGTGCAGGCCTGCCGAGAACCCCTCTGCACCCGATCATATAAACGGTCCCACTGAAGGATGTACAGGCCTGCCGAGAACCCCTCTGCACCCGATCATATGAACGGTCCCATTGAAGGTGGTGCAGGCCTGCCGAGAACTCCCCCTTCACCCAATCATATGAACAGTCCCATTGAAGGAGGTACAGGCCTGCCGAAAACCCCCTCTGCACCCGATCATATGAACGGTCCCATTGATGGCGGTGCAGACCTGCCGAGAACCCCTCTGCACCCGATCATATGACTGGTCCCATTGAAGGATGTGCAGGCCGGCCGACAACCCCCCCTGCACCCGATCATATGACCGGTCCCATTGAAGGCGGTGCAGTCCTGACGAGAACCCCTCTTCACCCGTTCATATGAACGGTCCCACTGAAGGAGGTGCAGGCCTGCTGAGAACCCCTTTGCACCCGATCATATAAACAGTCCCACTGAAGGAGGTACAGGCCTGCCGAGAACCCCTCTGCACCGGATCATATGAACGGTCCCATTGAAGGTGGTGCAGGCCTGCCGAGAACTCCCCCTTCACCCAATCATATGAACAGTCCCATTGAAGGAGGTACAGGCCTGCCGAGAACGCCCCCTGCACCCGATTATATGAACGGTCCCACTGAAGGAGGTGCAGGCCTGCCGAGAACCCCCCCTGCACCCGATTATATGAACGCTCCCATTGAAGGAGGTGCTGGCCTGCCGAGAACCCCTTTGCACCCGATCATATGAACAATCCCATTGAAGGAGGTGCAGGCCTTCCGAGAACCCCTCTGCTCCCGATTATATGAACGGTCCAATTGAAGGCTTTGCAGGCCTGCCAAGAACCCCCCCCTGCACCTGATCATATGAACGGTCCCACTGAAGGATGTACAGGCCTGCCAAGAACGCCCCCTGCACCCAATCATATGAACGGTCCCATTGAAGATGGTGCAGGTCTGCCAAGAATGCCCCCTGCACCCGATCATAGGAACGGGCCCATTAAAGGAGGTGAAAGGCCTGCCAAGAACGACCCCTGCACCCGATCATATGAACGGTCCCACTGAAGGCGGTGCAGGCCTGCCGAGAACCCCTCTGCACCCGATCATATGAACGGTCCCACTGAAGGAGGTGCAGGCCTGCCGAGAACCCCTCTGCACCCGATCATATAAACGGTCCCACTGAAGGATGTACAGGCCTGCCGAGAACCCCTCTGCACCCGATCATATGAACGGTCCCATTGAAGGTGGTGCAGGCCTGCCGAGAACTCCCCCTTCACCCAATCATATGAACAGTCCCATTGAAGGAGGTACAGGCCTGCCGAGAACGCCCCTCTGCACCCGATCATATGAACGACCCCATTGAAGGAGGTGCAGGCACGCGGAAAATGCCCCCTGCACCCGATCATATGAATGGTCCCACTGAAGGAGGTACAGGCCTGCCGAGAACCCCTCTGCACCCGATCTTATGAACGGTCCCATTGAAAGTGGTGCAGGCCTGCCGAGAACTCCCCCTGCACCCGATCATATGAACGGTCCCATTGAAGGAGGTACAGGCCTGCCGAGAACCCCCCTCTGCACCCGATCATATGAACGGTCCCATTGAAGGAGGTGCAGGCCTGCGGAGAATGCCCCCTGCACCC
The DNA here is from genome assembly GCA_963921515.1 of Calotriton arnoldi. Lineage (NCBI taxonomy): Eukaryota > Metazoa > Chordata > Amphibia > Caudata > Salamandridae > Calotriton > Calotriton arnoldi. The sequence continues at coordinate 1,012,909 of CAWUFW010003913.1, read as the reverse complement.
GATCATATGAATGGTCCCACTGAAGGAGGTACAGGCCAGCCGAGAACCCCTCTGCACCCGATCATATGAACGGTCCCATTAAAAGTGGTGCAGGCCTGCGGAGAACTCCCCCTGCACACGATCATATGAACGGTCCCATTGAAGGAGGTACTGGCCTGCCGAGAACACCCCTCTGCACCCGATCATATGAATGGTCCCATTGAAGGCGGTGCAGTCCTGCCGAGAACCCCTCTGCACCCGATCATATGAACAGTCCCATTAAAGTTGGTGCAGGCCTGCAGAGAGCCCCCTCTGCACCTGATCATATGAACGGTCCCATTGAAGGAGGTGCAGGCCTACCGAGAACCCCCCCTGCACCCGATCATATGAACGGTCCTATTGAAGGAGGTGCAGGCCTGCCGAGATCCCCTCTGCACCCGATCATATGAACGGTCCCATTGAAGGCGGCGCAGGCCTGCTGAGAACACCTCTGCACCCGATCATATGAACGTCCCATTGAAGGAGGTGCAGGCCTGCCGAGAACCCCTCTGCACCCGATCATATGAACGGTCCAATTGAAGGAGGTACAGGCCTGCCGTGAACCCCTCTGCACCCGATCATATGAACGGTCCACTGAAGGAGGTGCAGGCCTGCCGAGAACCCCCCCTGCACCCGATTATATGAACGGTCCCATTGAAGGAGGTGCTGGCCTGCCGAGAACCCCTTTGCACCCGATCATATGAACAATCCCATTGAAGGAGGTGCAGGCCTTCCGAGAACCCCTCTGCTCCCGATTATATGAACAGTCCAATTGAAGGCTTTGCAGGCCTGCCAAGAACCCCCCCCTCACCTGATCATATGAACAGTCCCATTGAAGGTGGTGGAGGCCTGCCGAGAACCTCTCTGCACCCGATCATAGGAACGGTCCCATTGAAGGAGGTGGAGGCCTAACGAGAACCCCTCTGCACCCGATCATATGAATGGTCCCATTGAAGGAGGTGCAGGCCTGCCAAGAACGCCCCCTGCACCCGATCATATGAACGGTCCCATTGAAGGCGGTGCAGGCCTGCCGAGAACCCCTCTGCACCCAATCATATGAACGGTCCCACTGAAGGAGGTGCATGCCTGCCGAGAACCCCTCTGCACCCGATCATATAAACGGTCCCACTGAAGGAGGTACAGGCCTGCCGAGAACCCCTCTGCACCCGATCATATGAACGGTCCCATTGAAAGTGGTGCAGGCCTGCCGAGAACTCCCCCTGCACCCGATCATATGAACAGTCCCATTGAAGGCGGTGCAGTCCTGCCGAGAACCCCTATGCACCCGATCATATGAACGGTCCCATTAAAGTTAGTGCAGGCCTGCAGAGAGCCCCCCCTGCACCTGATCATATGAACGGTCCGATTGAAGGAGGTACAGGCCTGCCTAGAAAGCCCCTGCACCCGATCATATGAACGGTCCTATTGAAGGAGGTGCAGGCCTGCCGAGAGCCACTCTGCACACGATCATATGAACGGCCCCATTGAAGGAGGTACAGTCCTGCCGAGAACCCCCCTCTGCACCCGATCATATGAATGGTCCCATTGAAGGCGGTGCAGTCCTGCCGAGAACCCCTATGCACCCGATCATATGAACGGTCCCATTAAAGTTAGTGCAGGCCTGCAGAGAGCCCCCCTGCACCTGATCATATGAACGGTCCGATTGAAGGAGGTACAGGCCTGCCTAGAAAGCCCCCTGCACCCGATCATATGAACGGTCCTATTGAAGGAGGTGCAGGCCTGCCGAGAGCCACTCTGCACACGATCATATGAACGGCCCCATTGAAGGCGGTGCAGGCCTGCCGAGAACCCCTCTGCACCCGATCATATGAACGGTCCCATTGAAGGAGGTACAGGCCTGCCGAGAACCCCTCTGTACCCGATCATATGAACGGTCCCACTGAAGGAGGTGCAGGCCTGCCGAGAACCCCCTGCACCCGATTATATGAACGGTCCCATTGAAGGAGGTACAGGCCTGCCGAGAACCCCTCTGCACCCGATCATATGAACGGTCCCACTGAAGGAGGTGCAGGCCTGCCGAGAACCCCCCTGCACCCGATTATATGAACGGTCCCATTGAAGGAGGTGCATGCCTGCCGAGAACCCCTCTGCACCCGATCATATAAACGGTCCCACTGAAGGAGGTACAGGCCTGCCGAGAACCCCTCTGCACCCGATCATATGAACGGTCCCATTGAAAGTGGTGCAGGCCTGCCAAGAACGCCCCGCACCTGATCATATGAACAGTCCCATTGAAGGAGGTGCAGGCCTGCCAAGAACGCCCCTGCACCCGATCATATGAACGGTCCCATTGAAGGCGGTGCAGGCCGGCCGAGAACCCCTCTGCACCCGATCATATGAATGGTCCCACTGAAGGAGGTGCATGCCTGCCGAGAACCCCTCTGCACCCGATCATATAAACGGTCCCACTGAAGGAGGTAGAGGCCTGCCGAGAACCCCTCTGCACCCGATCATATGAACGGTCCCATTGAAAGTGGTGCAGGCCTGCCAAGAACTCCCCCTGCACCCAATCATATGAACGGTCCCATTGAAGGTGGTGCAGGCCTGCCGAGAACGTCTCTGCACCCGATCATATGAACGGTCCCATTGAAGGAGGTGCAGGCCTGCCAAGAATGCCTGCTGCACCTGATCATAGGAACGGTCCCATTGAAGTAGGTGAAAGGCCTGCTAAGAACTCCCCCTGCGCCCGATCATATGAACGATCCGATTGAAGGAGGTGCAGGCCTACCGAGAACCCCTCTGCACCCGATCATATGAATGGTCCCATTGAAGGAGGTGCAGGCCTGCCAAGAACTCCCCCTGCACCCGATCATATGAATGGTCCCATTGAAGGAGGTGCAGGCCTGCCAAGAACGCCCCCTGCACCCTATCATATGAACGGTCCCATTGAAGGCGGTGCAGGCCTGCCGAGAACCCCTTTGCACCCAATCATATGAACAGTCCCACTGAAGGAGGTGCATGCCTGCCGAGAACCCCTCTGCACCCGATCATATAAACGGTCCCACTGAAGGAGGTACAGGCCTGCCGAGAACCCCTCTGCACCCGATCATATGAACGGTCCCATTGAAAGTGGTGCAGGCCTGCCGAGAACTCCCCCTGCACCCGATCATATGAACAGTCCCATTGAAGGAGGTACAGTCCTGCCGAGAACCCCTATGCACCCGATCATATGAACGGTCCCATTAAAGTTAGTGCAGGCCTGCAGAGAGCCCCCCCTGCACCTGATCATATGAACGGTCCGATTGAAGGAGGTACAGGCCTGCCTAGAAAGCCCCCTGCACCCGATCATATGAACGGTCCTATTGAAGGAGGTGCGGGCCTGCCGAGAGCCCCTCTGCACCCGATCATATGAACGGCCCCATTGAAGGCGGTGCAGGCCTGCTGAGAACCCCTCTGCACCCGATCATATGAACATCCCATTGAAGGTGGTGCAGGCCTGCCGAGAACCCCTCTGCACCCGATCATATGAACGGTCCCATTGAAGGAGGTACAGGCCTGCCGAGAACCCCTCTGTACCCGATCATATGAACGGTCCCACTGAAGGAGGTGCAGGCCTGCCGAGAACCCCCTGCACCCGATTATATGAACGGTCCCATTGAAGGAGGTACAGGCCTGCCGAGAACCCCTCTGCACCCGATCATATGAACGGTCCCACTGAAGGAGGTGCAGGCCTGCCGAGAACCCCCCTGCACCCGATTATATGAACGGTCCCATTGAAGGAGGTGCATGCCTGCCGAGAACCCCTCTGCACCCGATCATATAAACGGTCCCACTGAAGGAGGTACAGGCCTGCCGAGAACCCCTCTGCACCCGATCATATGAACTGTCCCATTGAAAGTGGTGCAGGCCTGCCAAGAACGCCGCCCGCACCTGATCATATGAACAGTCCCATTGAAGGAGGTGCAGGCCTGCCAAGAACGCCCCCTGCACCCGATCATATGAACGGTCCCATTGAAGGCGGTGCAGGCCGGCCGAGAACCCCTCTGCACCCGATCATATGAACGGTCCCACTGAAGGAGGTGCATGCCTGCCGAGAACCCCTCTGCACCCGATCATATAAACGGTCCCACTGAAGGAGGTACAGGCCTGCCGAGAACCCCTCTGCACCCGATCATATGAACGGTCCCATTGAAAGTGGTGCAGGCCTGCCAAGAACGCCCTCTGCACCCAATCATATGAACGGTCCCATTGAAGGTAGTGCAGGCCTGCCGAGAACGTCTCTGCACCCGATCACATGAACGGTCCCATTGAAGGAGGTGCAGGCCTGCCAAGAATGCCTGCTGCACCCGATCATAGGAACGGTCCCATTGAAGTAGGTGAAAGGCCTGCCAAGAACGCCCCTGCGCCCGATCATATGAACGATCCGATTGAAGGAGGTGCAGGCCTACCAAGAACCCCTTTGCACCCGATCATATGAATGGTCCCATTGAAGGAGGTGCAGGCCTGCCAAGAACTCCCCCTGCACCCGATCATATGAACGGTTCCATTGAAGGAGGTGCAGGCCTGCCAAGAACGCCCCCTGCACCCGATCATATGAACGGTCCCATTGAAGGCGGTGCAGGCCTGCCGAGAACCCCTCTGCACCCGATCATATGAACGGTCCCACTGAAGGAGGGGCATGCCTGCCGAGAACCCCTCTGTACCCGATCATATAAACGGTCCCACTGAAGGAGGTAGAGGCCTGCCGAGAACCCCTCTGCACCCGATCATATGAACGGTCCCATTGAAAGTGGTGCAGGCCTGCCGAGAACTCCCCCTGCACCCGATCATATGAACGGTCCCATTAAAGTTGGTGCAGGCCTGCAGAGAGCCCCCCCTGCACCTGATCATATGAACGGTCCGATTGAAGGAGGTACAGGCCTGCCGAGAAAGCCCCCTGCACCCGATCATATGAACGGTCCCATTGAAGGAGGTGCAGGCCTGCCGAGAACGCCCCCTGCACCCGATCATATGAACGGTCCCATTGAAGGAGGTGCAGGCCTGCTGAGAACCCCCCCTGCACCCGATCATATGAACGGTCCTATTGAAGGAGGTGCAGGCCTGCCGAGAGCCCCTCTGCACCCGATCATATGAACGGCCCCATTGAAGGCGGTGCAGGCCTGCTGAGAACACCTCTGCACCCGATCATTTGAACATCCCATTGAAGGCGGTGCAGGCCTGCCGAGAACCCCTCTGCACCCGATCATATGAACGGTCCCATTGAAGGCGGTGCAGTCCTGCCGAGAACCCCTCTGCACCCGATCATATGAACGGCCCCATTGAAGGCGGTGCAGGCCTGCTGAGAACCCCTCTGCACCCGATCATATGAACATCCCATTGAAGGTGGTGCAGGCCTGCCGAGAACCCCTCTGCACCCGATCATATGAACGGCCCCATTGAAGGCGGTGCAGGCCTGCTGAGAACCCCTCTGCACCCGATCATATGAACATCCCATTGAAGGTGGTGCAGGCCTGCCGAGAACCCCTCTGCACCCGATCATTTGAACATCCCATTGAAGGCGGTGCAGGCCTGCCGAGAACAACTCTGCACCCGATCATATGAATGGTCCCATTGAAGGCGGTGCAGTCCTGCCGAGAACCCCTCTGCACCCGATCATATGAACGGCCCCATTGAAGGCGGTGCAGGCCTGCTGAGAACCCCTCTGCACCCGATCATATGAACATCCCATTGAAGGTGGTGCAGGCCTGCCGAGAACCCCTCTGCACCCGATCATATGAACGGTCCCATTGAAGGAGGTACAGGCCTGCCGAGAACCCCTCTGTACCCGATCATATGAACGGTCCCACTGAAGGAGGTGCAGGCCTGCCGAGAACCCCCTGCACCCGATTATATGAACGGTCCCATTGAAGGAGGTACAGGCCTTCCGAGAACCCCTCTGCATCCGATCATATGAACGGTCCCACTGAAGGAGGTGCAGGCCTGCCGAGAACCCCCCCTGCACCCGATTATATGAACGGTCCCATTGAAGGAGGTGCATGCCTGCCGAGAACCCCTCTGCACCCGATCATATAAACGGTCCCACTGAAGGAGGTACAGGCCTGCCGAGAACCCCTCTGCACCCGATCATATGAACGGTCCCATTGAAAGTGGTGCAGGCCTGCCAAGAACGCCGCCCGCACCTGATCATATGAACAGTCCCATTGAAGGAGGTGCAGGCCTGCCAAGAACGCCCCCTGCACCCGATCATATGAACGGTCCCATTGAAGGCGGTGCAGGCCGGCCGAGAACCCCTCTGCACCCGATCATATGAACGGTCCCACTGAAGGAGGTGCATGCCTGCCGAGAACCCCTCTGCACCCGATCATATAAACGGTCCCACTGAAGGAGGTACAGGCCTGCCGAGAACCCCTCTGCACCCGATCATATGAACGGTCCCATTGAAAGTGGTGCAGGCCTGCCAAGAACGCCCCCTGCACCCAATCATATGAACGGTCCCATTGAAGGTAGTGCAGGCCTGCCGAGAACGTCTCTGCACCCGATCACTTGAACGGTCCCATTGAAGGAGGTGCAGGCCTGCCAAGAATGCCTGCTGCACCCGATCATAGGAACGGTCCCATTGAAGTAGGTGAAAGGCCTGCCAAGAACGCCCCCTGCGCCCGATCATATGAACGATCCGATTGAAGGAGGTGCAGGCCTACCGAGAACCCCTCTGCACCCGATCATATGAATGGTCCCATTGAAGGAGGTGCAGGCCTGCCAAGAACTCCCCCTGCACCCGATCATATGAACGGTCCCATTGAAGGAGGTGCAGGCCTGCCAAGAACGCCCCCTGCACCCGATCATATGAACGGTCCCATTGAAGGCGGTGCAGGCCTGCCGAGAACCCCTCTGCACCCGATCATATGAACGGTCCCACTGAAGGAGGGGCATGCCTGCCGAGAACCCCTCTGCACCCGATCATATAAACGGTCCCACTGAAGGAGGTAGAGGCCTGCCGAGAACCCCTCTGCACCCGATCATATGAACGGTCCCATTGAAAGTGGTGCAGGCCTGCCGAGAACTCCACCTGCACCCGATCATATGAACGGTCCCATTGAAGGAGGTACAGTCCTGCCGAGAACCCCCCTCTGCACCCGATCATATGAATGGTCCCATTGAAGGCGGTGCAGTCCTGCCGAGAACCCCTCTGCACCCGATCATATGAACGGTCCCATTAAAGTTGGTGCAGGCCTGCAGAGAGCCCCCCCTGCACCTGATCATATGAACGGTCCGATTGAAGGAGGTACAGGCCTGCCGAGAAAGCCCCCTGCACCCGATCATATGAACGATCCCATTGAAGGAGGTGCAGGCCTGCCGAGAACGCCCCCTGCACCCGATCATATGAACGGTCCCATTGAAGGAGGTGCAGGCCTGCCGAGAACCCCCCCTGCACCCGATCATATGAACGGTCCTATTGAAGGAGGTGCAGGCCTGCCGAGAGCCCCTCTGCACCCGATCATATGAACGGCCCCATTGAAGGCGGTGCAGGCCTGCTGAGAACACCTCTGCACCCGATCATTTGAACATCCCATTGAAGGCGGTGCAGGCCTGCCGAGAACCCCTCTGCACCCGATCATATGAACGGTCCCATTGAAGGAGGTGCTGGCCTGCAAAGAACCCCTTTGCACCCAATCATATGAACTCTCCCACTGAAGGAGGTGCAGGCCTTCCGAGAACCCCTCTACTCCCGATTATATGAACGGTCCAATTGAAGGCTTTGCAGGCCTGCCGAGAACCCCTTGCACCTGATCATATGAACAATCCCATTGAAGGAGGTGCAGGCCTTCCGAGAACCCCTCTGCTCCCGATTATATGAACGGTCCAATTGAAGGCTTTGCAGGCCTGCCAAGAACCCCCCCATGCACCTGAACATATGAACAGTCCCATTGAAGGAGGTGCAGGCCTGCCAAGAACGCCCCCTGCACCCGATCATATGACCGGTCCCATTGAAGGCGGTGCACGCCTGCCGAGAACCCCTCTGCACCCGATCATATGAACGGTCCCACTGAAGGAGGTGCATGCCTGCCGAGAACCCATCTGCACCCGATCATATAAACGGTCCCACTGAAGGAGGTACAGGCCTGCCGAGAACCTCTCTGCACCCGATCATATGAACGGTCCCATTGAAAGTGGTGCAGGCCTGCCAAGAACGCCCCCTGCACCCAATCATATGAACGGTCCCATTGAAGGTGGTGCAGGCCTGCCGAGAACCTCTCTGCACCCGATCATATGAACGGTCCCATTGAAGGAGGTGCAGGCCTGCCAAGAATGCCCGCTGCACCCGATCATAGGAACGGTCCCATTGAAGTAGGTGAAAGGCCTGCTAAGAACGCCCCCTGCGCCCGATCATATGAACGATCCCATTGAAGGAGGTGCAGGCCTACCGAGAACCCCTCTGCACCCGATCATATGAATGGTCCCATTGAAGGAGGTGCAGGCCTGCCAAGAACTCCCCCTGCACCCGATCATATGAACAGTCCCATTGAAGGAGGTGCAGGCCTGCCAAGAACGCCCCCTGCACCCGATCATATGAATGGTCCCATTGAAGGCGGTGCAGGCCTGCCGAGAACCCCTCTGCACCCGATCATATGAACGGTCCCACTGAAGGAGGTGCATGTCTGACGAGAACCCCTCTGCACCCGATCATATAAACGGTCCCACTGCAGGAGGTAGAGGCCTGCCGAGAACCCCTCTGCACCCGATCATATGAACGGTCCCATTGAAAGTGGTGCAGGCCTGCCGAGAACTCCCCCTGCACCCGATCATATGAACGATCCCATTGAAGGAGGTACAGTCCTGCCGAGAACCCCCCTCTGCACCCGATCATATGAATGGTCCCATTGAAGGCGGTGCAGTCCTGCCGAGAACCCCTCTGCACCCGATCATATGAACGGTCCCATTAAAGTTGGTGCAGGCCTGCAGAGAGTCCCCCCTGCACCTGATCATATGAACGGTCCCATTGAAGGAGGTACAGGCCTGCCGAGAAAGCCCCCTGCACCCGATCATATGAACGGTCCCATTGAAGGAGGTGCAGGCCTGCCGAGAACGCCCCCTGCACCCGATCATATGAACGGTCCCATTGAAGGAGGTGCAGGCCTGCCGAGAACCCCCCATGCACCCGATCATATGAACGGTCCTATTGAAGGTGGTGCAGGCCTGCCGAGAGCCCCTCTGCACCCGATCATATGAACGGCCCCATTGAAGGCGGTGCAGGCCTGCTGAGAACCCCTCTGCACCCGATCATATGAACATCCCACTGAAGGCGGTGCAGGCCTGCCGAGAACCCCTCTGCACCCGATCATATGAACGGTCCCATTGAAGGCGGTGCAGGCCTGCTGAGAACCCCTCTGCACCCGATCATATGAACATCCCACTGAAGGCGGTGCAGGCCTGCCGAGAACCCCTCTGCACCCGATCATATGAACGGCCCCATTGAAGGCGGTGCAGGCCTGCTGAGAACCCCTCTGCACCCGATCATATGAACATCCCACTGAAGGCGGTGCAGGCCTGCCGAGAACCCCTCTGCACCCGATTATATGAACGGTCCCATTGAAGGAGGTGCTGGCCTGCAAAGAACCCCTTTGCACCCAATCATATGAACTGTCCCACTGAAGGAGGTGCAGGCCTTCCGAGAACCCCTCTACTCCCGATTATATGAACTGTCCAATTGAAGGCTTTGCAGGCCTGCCAAGAACCCCCCCCTGCACCTGATCATATGAACAGTCCCATTGAAGGAGGTGCAGGTCTGCCAAGAACACTCCCTGCACCCAATCATATGAACTGTCCCATTGAAGGTGGTGCAGGCCTGCCGAGAAACTCTCTGCACCCGATCATATGAACGGTCCCATTGAAGGAGGTGCAGGCCTGCCAAGAATGCCCCCTGCACCCGATCATAGGAACGGTCCCATTGAAGGAGGTGAAAGGCTTGCCAAGAAGGCCCCCTGCACCCGATCATATGAACGGTCCCATTGAAGGCGGTGCAGGCCTGCTGAGAACCCCTCTGCACCCGATCATATGAACGTCCCATTGAAGGCGGTGCAGGCCTGCCGAGAACCCCTCTGCACCCGATCATATGAACGGTCCCATTGAAGGAGGTACAGGCCTGCCGAGAACCCCTTTGCACCCGTTCATATGAACGGTCCCACTGAAGGAGGTGCAGGCCTGCCGAGAACCCCCCCTGCACCCGATTATATGAACGCTCCCATTGAAGGAGGTGCTGGCCTGCCGAGAACCCCTTTGCACCCGATCAAATGAACAATCCCATTGAAGGAGGTGCAGGCCTTCCGAGAACCCCTCTGCTCCCGATTATATGAACGGTCCAATTGAAGGCTTTGCAGGCCTGCCAAGAACCCCCCCCTGCACCTGATCATATGAACAGTTCCATTGAAGGAGGTGCAGGCCTGCCGAGAACCTCTCTGCACCCGATCATATGAACGGTCCCATTGAAGGAGGTGCAGGCCTGCCAAGAATGCCCCCTGCACCCGATCATAGGAACGGTCCCATTGAAGGAGGTGAAAGGCCTGCCAAGAACGCCCCCTGCACCCGATCATATGAACGGTCCCATTGAAGGCGGTGCAGCCTGCCGAGAACCCCTCTGCACCCGATCATATGAACGGTCCCACTGAAGGAGGTGCAGGCCTGCCGAGAACCCCTCTGCACCCGATCATATAAACGGTCCCACTGAAGGATGTAAAGGCCTGCCGAGAACCCTTCTGCACCCGATCATATGAATGGTCCCATTGAAGGTGGTGCAGGCCTGCCGAGAACTCCCCCTTCACCCAATTATATGAACAGTCCCATTGAAGGAGGTACAGGCCTGCCGAGAACCCCCTCTGCACCCGATCATATGAACGGTCCCAATGAAGGAGGTGCAGGCCTGCCGAGAACCCCTCTGCACCCGATCATATAAACAGTCCCACTGAAGGAGGTACAGGCCTGCCGAGAACCCCTCTGCACCGGATCATATAAACGGTCCCATTGAAGGTGGTGCAGGCCTGCCGAGAACTCCCCTTCACCCAATCATATGAACAGTCCCATTGAAAGAGGTACAGGCCTGCCGAGAACCCCCCTCTGCACCCGATCATATGAACGGTCCCATTGAAGGAGGTGCAGGCCTGCGGAGAATGAGCCCTGCACCCGATCATATGAACGGTCCCACTGAAGGAGGTACAGGCCTGCCGAGAACCCCTCTGCACCCGATCATATGAACGGTCCCACTGAAGGAGGTACAGGCCTGCCGAGAACCCCTCTGCACCCGGTCTTATGAACGGTCCCATTGAGAGTGGTGCAGGCCTGCCGAGAACTCCCCCTGCACCCGATCATATGAACGGTCCCATTGAAGGAGGTACAGGCCTGCCGAGAACCCCCCTCTGCACCCGATCATATGAATGGTCCCATTGAAGGCGGTGCAGTCCTGCCGAGAACCCCTCTGCACCCGATCATATGAACGGTCCCATTAAAGTTGGTGCAGGACTGCAGAGAGCCCCCCTGCACCTGATCATATGAACGGTCCAATTGTAGGAGGTACAGGCCTGCCGAGAACGTCCCCTGCACCCGATCACATGAACGGTCCCATTGAAGGAGGTGCAGGCCTGCCGAGAACGCCCCCTGCACCTGATCATATGAACGGTCCCATTGAAGGAGGTGCAGGCCTGCCGAGAACCCCCCCCTGCACCCGATCATATGAACGGTCCTATTGAAGGAGGTGCAGGCCTGCCGGGAGCGCCTCTGCACCCGATCATATGAACAGTCCCATTGAAGGCGGTGCAGGCCTGCTGAGAACCCCTCTGCACCCGATCATATGAACGTCCCATTGAATGCGGTGCAGGCCTGCTGAGAACCCCTCTGCACTCGATCATATGAACGGTCCCATTGAAGGAGGTACAGGCCTGCCGAGAACCCCTCTGCACCCGATCATATGAACAGTCCCATTGAAGGAAGTGCTGGCCTACCAAGAACGCCCCCTGCACCCAATCATATGAACGCTCCCATTGAAGGTGTTGCAGGCCTGCCGAGAACCTCTCTGCACCCGATCATATGAACGGTCCCATTGAAGGAGGTGAAGGCCTGCCAAGAAGGCCCCCTGCACCCGATCATAGGAACGGTCCCATTGAAGGAGGTGAAAGGCCTGCCAAGAACGCCCCCTGCACCCGATCATATGAATGGTCCCATTGAAGGCGGTGCAGGCCTGCTGAGAACCCCTCTGCACCCGATCATATGAACGTCCCATTGAAGGCGGTGCAGGCCTGCCGAGAACCCCTCTGCACCCGATCATATGAACGGTCCCATTGAAGGAGGTACAGGCCTGCCGAGAACCCCTCTGCACCCGATCATATGAACGGTCCCACTGAAGGAGGTGCAGGCCTGCCGAGAACACCCCCTGCATCCGATTATATGAACGCTCCCATTGAAGGAGGTGCTGGCCTGCCGAGAACCCCTTTGCACCCGATCATATGAACAATCCCATTGAAGGCGGTGCAGGCCTTCCGAGAACCCCTCTGCTCCCGATTATATGAACGGTCCAATTGAAGGCTTTGCAGGCCTGCCAAGAACCCCCCCCTGCACCTGATCATATGAACAGTCCCATTGAAGGAGGAGCAGGCCTGCCAAGAACGCCCCCTGCACCCAATCATATGAACAGTCCTATTGAAGGTGGTGCAGGCCTGCCGAGAACCTCTCTGCACCCGATCATATGAACGGTCCCATTGAAGGAGGTGCAGGCCTGCCAAGAATGCCCCCTGCACCCGATCATAGGAACGGTCCCATTGAAGGAGGTGAAAGGCATGCCAAGAACGCCCCCTGCACCCGATCATATGAACGGTCCCATTGAAGGCAGTGCAGGCCTGCCGAGAACTCCTCTGCACCCGATCATATGAACGGTCCTACTGAAGGAGGTGCATGCCTGCCGAAAACCCCTCTGCACCCGATCATATAAACGGTCCCACTGAAGGATGTACAGGCCTGCCGAGAAACCCTCTGCACCCGATCATATGAACGGTCCCATTGAAGGTGGTGCAGGCCTGCCGAGAACTCCCCCTTCACCCAATCATATGAACCGTCCCATTGAAGGCGGTGCAGGCCTGCCGAGAACCCCTCTGCACCCGATCATATGAACTGTCCCACTGAAGGAGGTGCAGTCCTGCCGAGAACACCCCCTGCACCCGATTATATGAACGCTCCCATTGAAGGAGGTGCTGGCCTGCAGAGAACCCCTTTGCACCCGATCATTTGAACAATCCCATTGAAGGAGGTGCAGGCCTTCCGAGAACCCCTCTGCACCCGATCTTATGAACGGTCCCACTGAAGGAGGTGCAGGCCTGCCGAGAACCCCTCTGCACCCGATCTTATAAACAGTCCCACTGAAGGAGGTACAGGCCTGCCGAGAACCCCTCTGCACCGGATCATATGAACGGTCCAATTGAAGGTGGAACAGGCCTGCCGAGTACTCCCCCTTCACCCAATCATATGAACAGTCCCATTGAAGGAGGTACAGGCCTGCCGAGAACGCCCTTCTGCACCCGATCATATGAACGGTCCCACTGAAGGAGGTACAGGCCTGCCGAGAACCGCTCTGCACCCGATCTTATGAACGGTCCCATTGAAAGTGGTGCAGGCCTGCCGAGAACTCCCCTGCACCCGATCATATGAACGGTCCCATTGAAGGAGGTACAGGCCTGCCGAGAACCCCCTCTGCACCCGATCATATGAATGGTCCCATTGAAGGCGGTGCAGTCCTGCCGAGAACCCCTCTGCACCCGATCATATGAACGTCCCATTGAAGGCGGTGCAGGCCTGCCGAGAACCCCCTGCACCCGATCATATGAACGGTAATATTGAAGGAGGTGCAGGCCTTCCAAGAGCCCCTCTGCACCCGATCATATGAACGTCCCATTGAAGGCGGTGCAGGCCTGCCGAGAACCCCTCTGCACCAGATCATATGAATGGTCCCATTGAAGGCGGTACAGGCCTGCCGAGAACCCCTCTGCACCAGATCATATGAATGGTCCCATTGAAGGCGGTACAGGCCTGCCGAGAACCCCCTCTGCACCCGATCATATGAATGGTCCCATTGAAGGCGGTGCAGTCCTGCCGAGAACCCCTCTGCACCCGATCATATGAACGTCCCATTGAAGGCGGTGCAGGCCTGCCGAGAACCCCCCCTGCACCCGATCATATGAACGGTAATATTGAAGGAGGTGCAGGCCTGCCAAGAGCCCCTCTGCACCCGATCATATGAACGGTCCCATTGAAGGCAGTGCAGGCCTGCTGAGAACCCCTCTGCACCCGATCATATGAATGTCCCATTGAAGGCGGTGCAGGCCTGCCGAGAACACCTCTGCACCCGATCATATGAACGGTCCTACTGAAGGAGGTGCAGGCCTGCCGAGAACCCCTCTGCACCCGATCATATAAACGGTCCCACTGAAGGATGTACAGGCCTGCCGAGAAACCCTCTGCACCCCATCATATGAACGGTCCCATTGAAGGTGGTGCAGGCCTGCCGAGAACTCCCCTTCACCCAATCATATGAACAGTCCCATTGAAGGCGGTGCAGGCCTGCTGAGAACCCCTCTGCACCCGATCATATGAACGTCCCATTGAAGGTGGTGCAGGCCTGCCGAGAACCCCCCCTGCACCCGATTATATGAACGGTCCCATTGAAGGTGGTGCAGGCCTGCCGAGAACTCCCCCTTCACCCAATCATATGAACAGTCCCATTGAAGGCGGTGCAGGCCTGCTGAGAACCCCTCTGCACCCGATCATATGAACGTCCCATTGAAGGCGGTGCAGGCCTGCCGAGAACCCCCCCTGCACCCGATTATATGAACGGTCCCATTGAAGGAGGTACAGGCCTGCCGAGAACGCCATTCTGCACCCGATCATATGAACGGTCCCACTGAAGGAGGTACAGGCCTGCCGAGAACCGCTCTGCACTCGATCTTATGAACGGTCCCATTGAAAGTGGTGCAGGCCTGCCGAGAACTCCCCTGCACCCGATCATATGAACGGTCCCATTGAAGGAGGTACAGGCCTGCCGAGAACCCCCTCTGCACCCGATCATATGAATGGTCCCATTGAAGGCGGTGCAGTCCTGCCGAGAACCCCTCTGCACCCGATCATATGAACGTCCCATTGAAGGCGGTGCAGGCCTGCCGAGAACCACCCCTGCACCCGATCATATGAACGGTAATATTGAAGGAGGTGCAGGCCTGCCAAGAGCCCCTCTGCACCCGATCATATGAACAGTCCCATTGAAGGCGGTGCAGACCTGCTGAGAACCCCTCTGCACCCGATCATATGAACGTCCCATTGAAGGCGGTGAAAGGCATGCCAAGAACGCCCCCTGCACCCGATCATATGAACGGTCCCATTGAAGGCAGTGCAGGCCTGCCGAGAACCCCTCTGCACCCGATCATATGAACGGTCCTACTGAAGGAGGTGCATGCCTGCCGAGAACTCACCCTTCACCCAATCATATGAACAGTCCCATTGAAGGCGGTGCAGGCCTGCCGAGAACCCCTCTGCACCCGATCATAGGAACGGTCCCATTGAAGGAGGTGAAAGGCATGCCAAGAACGCCCCTGCACCCGATCATATGAACGGTCCCATTGAAGGCAGTGCAGGCCTGCCGAGAACCCCTCTGCACCCGATCATATGAACGGTCCTACTGAAGGAGGTGCATGCCTGCCGAGAACCCCTCTGCACCCGATCATATAAACGGTCCCACTGAAGGATGTACAGGCCTGCCGAGAAACCCTCTGCACCCGATCATATGAACGGTCCCATTGAAGGTGGTGCAGGCCTGCCGAGAACTCCCCCTTCACCCAATCATATGAACAGTCCCATTGAAGGCAGTGCAGGCCTGCCGAGAACCCCTCTGCACCCGATCATATGAACTGTCCCACTGAAGGAGGTGCAGTCCTGCCGAGAACACCCCCTGCACCCGATTATATGAACGCTCCCATTGAAGGAGGTGCTGGCCTGCAGAGAACCCCTTTGCACCCGATCATTTGAACAATCCCATTGAAGGAGGTGCAGGCCTTCCGAGAACCCCTCTGCACCCGATCATATGAACGGTCCCACTGAAGGAGGTGCAGGCCTGCCGAGAACCCCTCTGCACCCGATCATATAAACAGTCCCACTGAAGGAGGTACAGGCCTGCCGAGAACCCCTCTGCACCGGATCATATGAACGGTCCAATTGAAGGTGGAACAGGCCTGCCGAGAACTCCCCCTTCACCCAATCATATGAACAGTCCCACTGAAGGAGGTACAGGCCTGCCGAGAACCGCTCTGCACCCGATCTTATGAACGGTCCCATTGAAAGTGGTGCAGGCCTGCCGAGAACTCCCCCTGCACCCGATCATATGAACGGTCCCATTGAAGGAGGTACAGGCCTGCCGAGAACCCCCCTCTGCACCCGATCATATGAATGGTCCCATTGAAGGCGGTGCAGGCCTGCCGAGAAACTCTCTGCACCCGATCATATGAACGGTCCCATTGAAGGAGGTGCAGGCCTGTCAAGAATGCCCCCTGCACCCGATCATAGGAACGGTCCCATTGAAGGAGGTGAAAGGCTTGCCAAGAAGGCCCCCTGCACCCGATCATATGAACGGTCCCATTGAAGGCGGTGCAGGCCTGCTGAGAACCCCTCTGCACCCGATCATATGAACGTCCCATTGAAGGCGGTGCAGGCCTGCCGAGAACCCCTCTGCACCCGATCATATGAACGGTCCCATTGAAGGAGGTACAGGCCTGCCGAGAACCCCTTTGCACCCGATCATATGAACGGTCCCACTGAAGGAGGTGCAGGCCTGCCGAGAACCCCTCTGCACCCGATTATATGAACGCTCCCATTGAAGGAGGTGCTGGCCTGCCGAGAACCCCTTTGCACCCGATCAAATGAACAATCCCATTGAAGGAGGTGCAGGCCTTCCGAGAACCCCTCTGCTCCCGATTATATGAACGGTCCAATTGAAGGCTTTGCAGGCCTTCCAAGAACCCCCCCCTGCACCTGATCATATGAACAGTTCCATTGAAGGAGGTGCAGGCCTGCCGAGAACCTCTCTGCACCCGATCATATGAACGGTCCCATTGAAGGAGGTGCAGGCCTGCCAAGAATGCCCCCTGCACCCGATCATAGGAACGGTCCCATTGAAGGAGGTGAAAGGCCTGCCAAGAACGCCCCCTGCACCCGATCATATGAACGGTCCCATTGAAGGCGGTGCAGCCTGCCAAGAACCCCTCTGCACCCGATCATATGAACGGTCCCACTGAAGGAGGTGCAGGCCTGCCGAGAACCCCTCTGCACACGATCATATAAACGGTCCCACTGAAGGATGTACAGGCCTGCCGAGAAACCCTCTGCACCCGATCATATGAACGGTCCCATTGAAGGTGGTGCAGGCCTGCCGAGAACTCCCCTTCACCCAATCATATGAACAGTCCCATTGAAGGCGGTGCAGGCCTGCTGAGAACCCCTCTGCACCCGATCATATGAACGTCCCATTGAAGGCGGGGCTGGGCTGCCGAGAACCCCCCCTGCACCCGATTATATGAACGGTCCCATTGAAGGAGGTGCTGGCCTGCAAAGAACCCCTTTGCACCCAATCCTATGAACTGTCCCACTGAAGGAGGTGCAGGCCTTCCGAGAACCCATCTACTCCCGATTATATGAACGGTCCAATTGAAGGGTTGGCAGGCCTGCCAAGAACGCCCCCCCTGCACCTGATCATATGAACAGTCCCATTGAAGGAGGTGCAGGTCTGCCAAGAACACCCCCTGCACCCAATCATATGAACTGTCCCATTGAAGGTGGTGCAGGCCTGCCAAGAAACTCTCTGCACCCGATCATATGAACGGTCCCATTGAAGGAGGTGCAGGCCTGCCAAGAATGCCCCCTGCACCCGATCATAGGAATGGTCCCATTGAAGGAGGTGAAAGGCCTGCCAAGAACGCCCCTGCACCCGATCATATGAACGGTCCCATTGAAGGCGGTGCAGGCCTGCTGAGAACCCCTCTGCACCCGATCATATGAACGCCCCATTGAAGGCAGTGCAGGCCTGCCGAGAACCCCTCTGCACCCGATCATTTGAACGGTCCCATTGAAGGAGGTACAGGCCTGCCGAGAACCCCTCTGCACCCGATCATATGAACGGTCCCACTGAAGGAGGTGCAGGCCTGCCGAGAACCCCTCTGCACCCGATTATATGAACGCTCCCATTGAAGGAGGTGCTGGCCTGCCGAGAACCCCTTTGCACCCGATCAAATGAACAATCCCATTGAAGGAGGTGCAGGCCTTCCGAGAACCCCTCTGCTCCCGATTATATGAACGGTCCAATTGAAGGCTTTGCAGGCCTGCCAAGAACCCCCAGCACCTGATCATATGAACAGTCCCCTTGAAGGAGGTGCAGGCCTGCCGAGAACCTCTCTGCACCCGATCATATGAACGGTCCCATTGAAGGAGGTGCAGGCCTGCCAAGAATGCCCCCTGCACCCGATCATAGGAACGGTCCCATTGAAGGAGGTGAAAGGCCTGCCAAGAACGCCCCCTGCACCCGATCATATGAACGGTCCCATTGAAGGCGGTGCAGGCCTGCCGAGAACCCCTCTGCACCCGATCATATGAACGTCCCATTGAAGGCGGTGCAGGCCTGCCGAGAACCCCCTGCACCCGATCATATGAACGGTAATATTGAAGGAGGTGCAGGCCTGCCAAGAGCCCCTCTGCACCCGATCATATGAACGGTTCCATTGAAGGCGGTGCAGGCCTGCTGAGAACCCCTCTGCACCCGATCATATGAACGTCCCATTGAAGGCGGTGCAGGCCTGCCGAGAACCCCTCTGCACCCGATCATATGAACGGTCCTACTGAAGGAGGTGCAGGCCTGCCGAGAACCCCTCTGCACCCGATCATATAAACGGTCCCACTGAAGGATGTACAGGCCTGCCGAGAAACCCTCTGCACCCGATCATATGAACGGTCCCATTGAAGGTGGTGCAGGCCTGCCGAGAACTCCCCTTCACCCAATCATATGAACAGTCCCATTGAAGGCGGTGCAGGCCTGCTGAGAACCCCTCTGCACCCGATCATATGAACGTCCCATTGAAGGCGGTGCAGGCCTGCCGAGAACCCCCCCTGCACCCGATTATATGAACGGTCCCATTGAAGGAGGTGCTGGCCTGCAAAGAACCCCTTTGCACCCAATCATATGAACTGTCCCACTGAAGGAGGTGCAGGCCTTCCGAGAACCCCTCTACTCCCGATTATATGAACGGTCCAATTGAAGGCTTCGCAGGCCTGCCAAGAACCCCCCCCCTGCACCTGATCATATGAACAGTCCCATTGAAGGAGGTGCAGGTCTGCCAAGAACACCCCCTGCACCCAATCATATGAACTGTCCCATTGAAGGTGGTGCAGGCCTGCCAAGAAACTCTCTGCACCCGATCATATGAACGGTCCCATTGAAGGAGGTGCAGGCCTGCCAAGAATGCCCCCTGCACCCGATCATAGGAACGGTCCCATGGAAGGAGGTGAAAGGCCTGCCAAGAACGCCCCCTGCACCCGATCATATGAACGGTCCCATTGAAGGCGGTGCAGGCCTGCTGAGAACCCCTCTGCACCCGATCATATGAACGCCCCATTGAAGGCGGTGCAGGCCTGCCGAGAACCCCTCTGCACCCGATCATATGAACGGTCCCACTGAAGGAGGTGCAGGCCTGCCGAGAACCCCCTGCACCCGATTATATGAACGCTCCCATTGAAGGAGGTGCTGGCCTGCCGAGAACCCCTTTGCACCCGATCAAATGAACAATCCCATTGAAGGAGGTGCAGGCCTTCCGAGAACCCCTCTGCTCCCGATTATATGAACGGTCCAATTGAAGGCTTTGCAGGCCTGCCAAGAACCCCCCTGCACCTGATCATATGAACA
This sequence comes from Calotriton arnoldi, assembly GCA_963921515.1. Classification (NCBI taxonomy): domain Eukaryota; kingdom Metazoa; phylum Chordata; class Amphibia; order Caudata; family Salamandridae; genus Calotriton; species Calotriton arnoldi. The sequence goes on along the minus strand of CAWUFW010003913.1, from coordinate 992,961 downwards.
GTCCCATTGAAGGAGGTGCAGGCCTGCCGAGAACCTCTCTGCACCCGATCATATGAACGGTCCCATTGAAGGAGGTGCAGGCCTGCCAAGAATGCCCCCTGCACCCGATCATAGGAACGGTCCCATTGAAGGAGGTGAAAGGCCTGCCAAGAACGCCCCCTGCACCCGATCATATGAACGGTCCCATTGAAGGCGGTGCAGGCCTGCCGAGAACCCCTCTGCACCCGATCATATGAACGGTCCCACTGAAGGAGGTGCAGGCCTGCCGAGAACCCCTCTGCACCCGATCATATAAACGTTCCCACTGAAGGATGTAAAGGCCTGCCGAGAACCCCTCTGCACCCGATCATATGAATGGTCCCATTGAAGGTGGTGCAGGCCTGCCGAGAACTCCCCTTCACCCAATTATATGAACAGTCCCATTGAAGGAGGTACAGGCCTGCCGAGAACCCCCTCTGCACCCGATCATATGAACGGTCCCAATGAAGGAGGTGCAGGCCTGCCGAGAACCCCTCTGCACCCGATCATATAAACAGTCCCACTGAAGGAGGTACAGGCCTGCCGAGAACCCCTCTGCACCGGATCATATAAACGGTCCCATTGAAGGTGGTGCAGGCCTGCCGAGAACTCCCCCTTCACCCAATCATATGAACAGTCCCATTGAAAGAGGTACAGGCCTGCCGAGAACCCCCCTCTGCACCCGATCATATGAACGGTCCCATTGAAGGAGGTGCAGGCCTGCGGAGAATGACCCCTGCACCCGATCATATGAACGGTCCCACTGAAGGAGGTACAGGCCTGCCGAGAACCCCTCTGCACCCGATCATATGAACGGTCCCACTGAAGGAGGTACAGGCCTGCTGAGAACCCCTCTGCACCCGGTCTTATGAACGGTCCCACTGAAGGAGGTACAGGCCTGCTGAGAACCCCTCTGCACCCGGTCTTATGAACGGTCCCATTGATAGTGGTGCAGGCCTGCCGAGAACTCCCCTGCACCCAATCATATGAACGGTCCCATTGAAGGAGGTACAGGCCTGCCGAGAACCCCCTCTGCACCCGATCATATGAATGGTCCCATTGAAGGCGGTGCAGTCCTGCCGAGAACCCCTCTGCACCCGATCATATGAACGGTCCCATTAAAGTTGGTGCAGGACTGCAGAGAGCCCCCTGCACCTTATCATATGAACGGTCCAATTGTAGGAGGTACAGGCCTGCCGAGAACGTCCCCTGCACCCGATCACATGAACGGTCCCATTGAAGGAGGTGCAGGCCTGCCGAGAACAACCCCTGCACCCGATCATATGAACGGTCCCATTGAAGGAGGTGCAGGCCTGCTGAGAACCCCCCCTGCACCCGATCATATGAACGGTCCTATTGAAGGAGGTGCAGGCCTGCCGAGAGCGCCTCTGCACCCGATCATATGAACAGTCCCATTGAAGGCGGTGCAGGCCTGCTGAGAACCCCTCTGCACCCGATCATATGAACGTCCCATTGAATGCGGTGCAGGCCTGCCGAGAACCCCTCTGCACTCGATCATATGAATGATCCCATTGAAGGAGGTACAGGCCTGCCGAGAACCCCTCTGCACCCGATCATATGAACAGTCCCATTGAAGGAAGTGCAGGCCTGCCATGAACGCCCCCTGCACCCAATCATATGAACGGTCCCATTGAATGTGTTGCAGGCCTGCTGAGAACCCCTCTGCACCCGATCATATAAACGGTCCCACTGAAGGATGTACAGGCCTGCCGAGAAACCCTCTGCACCCGATCATATGAACGGTCCCATTGAAGGTGGTGCAGGCCTGCCGAGAACTCCCCCTTCACCCAATCATATGAACAGTCCCATTGAAGGCGGTGCAGGCCTGCCGAGAACCCCTCTGCACCCGATCATATGAACTGTCCCACTGAAGGAGGTGCAGGCCTGCCGAGAACACCCCCTGCACCCGATTATATGAACGCTCCCATTGAAGGAGGTGCTGGCCTGCAGAGAACCCCTTTGCACCCGATCATTTGAACAATCCCATTGAAGGAGGTGCAGGCTTTCCGAGAACCCCTCTGCACCCGATCATATGAACGGTCCCACTGAAGGAGGTGCAGGCCTGCCGAGAACCCCTCTGCACCCGATCATATAAACAGTCCCACTGAAGGAGGTACAGGCCTGCAGAGAACCCCTCTGCACCGGATCATATGAACGGTCCAATTGAAGGTGGCACAGGCCTGCCGAGAACTCCCCCTTCACCCAATTATATGAACAGTCCCATTGAAGGCGGTGCAGGCCTGCTGAGAACCCCTCTGCACCCGATCATATGAACGTCCCATTGAAGGCCGTGCAGGCCTGCCGAGAACCCCCTGCACCCGATTATATGAACGGTCCCATTGAAGGAGGTACAGGCCTGCCGAGAACGCCATTCTGCACCCGATCATATGAACGGTCCCACTGAAGGAGGTACAGGCCTGCCGAGAACCGCTCTGCACCCGATCTTATGAACGGTCCCATTGAAAGTGGTGCAGGCCTGCCGAGAACTCCCCTGCACACGATCATATGAACGGTCCCATTGAAGGAGGTACAGCCCTGCCGAGAACCCCCTCTGCACCCGATCATATGAATGGTCCCATTGAAGGCGGTGCAGTCCTGCCGAGAACCCCTCTGCACCCGATCATATGAACGTCCCATTGAAGGCGGTGCAGGCCTGCCGAGAACCACCCCTGCACCCGATCATATGAACGGTAATATTGAAGGAGGTGCAGGCCTGCCAAGAGCCCCTCTGCACCCGATCATATGAACAGTCCCATTGAAGGCGGTGCAGACCTGCTGACAACCCCTCTGCACCCGATCATATGAACGTCCCATTGAAGGCGGTGCAGGCCTGCCGAGAACCCCTCTGCACCCGATCATATGAATGGTCCCATTGAAGGCGGTACAGGCCTGCCGAGAACCCCCTCTGCACCCGATCATATGAATGGTCCCATTGAAGGCGGTGCAGTCCTGCCGAGAACCCCTCTGCACCCGATCATATGAACGTCCCATTGAAGGCGGTGCAGGCCTGCCGAGAACCCCCTGCACCCGATCATATGAACGGTAATATTGAAGGAGGTGCAGGCCTGCCAAGAGCCCCTCTGCACCCGATCATATGAACAGTTCCATTGAAGGCGGTGCAGGCCTGCTGAGAACCCCTCTGCACCCGATCATATGAACGTCCCATTGAAGGCGGTGCAGGCCTGCCGAGAACCCCTCTGCACCCGATCATATGAACGGTCCTACTGAAGGAGGTGCAGGCCTGCCGAGAACCCCTCTGCACCCGATCATATGAACGGTCCCACTGAAGGAGGTACAGGCCTGCCGAGAACCGCTCTGCACCCGATCTTATGAACGGTCCCATTGAAAGTGGTGCAGGCCTGCCGAGAACTCCCCCTGCACCCGATCATATGAACGGTCCCATTGAAGGAGGTACAGGCCTGCCGAGAACCCCCCTCTGCACCCGATCATATGAATGGTCCCATTGAAGGCGGTGCAGTCCTGCCGAGAACCCCTCTGCACCCGATCATATGAACGTCCCATTGAAGGCGGTGCAGGCCTGCCGAGAACCCCCCCTGCACCCGATCATATGAACGGTAATATTGAAGGAGGTGCAGGCCTTCCAAGAGCCCCTCTGCACCAGATCATATGAACAGTCCCATTGAAGGTGGTGCAGGCCTGCTGAGAACCCCTCTGCACCCGATCATATGAACGTCCCATTGAAGGCGGTGCAGGCCTGCCGAGAACCCCTCTGCACCCGATCATATGAATGGTCCCATTGAAGGCGGTACAGGCCTGCCGAGAACCCCCCTCTGCACCCGATCATATGAATGGTCCCATTGAAGGCGGTGCAGTCCTGCCGAGAACCCCTCTGCACCCGATCATATGAACGTCCCATTGAAGGCGGTGCAGGCCTGCCGAGAACCCCCCTGCACCCGATCATATGAACGGTAATATTGAACGAGGTGCAGGCCTGCCAAGAGCCCCTCTGCACCCGATCATATGAACAGTCCCATTGAAGGCGGTGCAGGCCTGCTGAGAACCCCTCTGCACCCGATCATATGAACGTCCCATTGAAGGCGGTGCAGGCCTGCCGAGAACACCTCTGCACCCGATCATATGAACGGTCCTACTGAAGGAGGTGCAGGCCTGCCGAGAACCCCTCTGCACCCGATCATATAAACGGTCCCACTGAAGGATGTACAGGCCTGCCGAGAAACCCTCTGCACCCCATCATATGAACGGTCCCATTGAAGGTGGTGCAGGCCTGCCGAGAACTCCCCCTTCACCCAATCATATGAACAGTCCCATTGAAGGCGGTGCAGGCCTGCTGAGAACCCCTCTGCACCCGATCATATGAACGTCCCATTGAAGGCGGTGCAGGCCTGCCGAGAACCCCCCCTGCACCCGATTATATGAACGGTCCCATTGAAGGTGGTGCAGGGCTGCCGAGAACTCCCCTTCACCCAATCATATGAACAGTCCCATTGAAGGCGGTGCAGGCCTGCTGAGAACCCCTCTGCACCCGATCATATGAACGTCCCATTGAAGGCGGTGCAGGCCTGCCGAGAACCCCCCTGCACCCGATTATATGAACGGTCCCATTGAAGGAGGTACAGGCCTGCCGAGAACGCCATTCTGCACCCGATCATATGAACGGTCCCACTGAAGGAGGTACAGGCCTGCCGAGAACCGCTCTGCACCCGATCTTATGAACGGTCCCATTGAAAGTGGTGCAGGCCTGCCGAGAACTCCCCCTGCACCCGATCATATGAACGGTCCCATTGAAGGAGGTACAGGCCTGCCGAGAACCCCCTCTGCACCCGATCATATGAATGGTCCCATTGAAGGCGGTGCAGTCCTGCCGAGAACCCCTCTGCACCCGATCATATGAACGTCCCATTGAAGGCGGTGCAGGCCTGCCGAGAACCACCCCTGCACCCGATCATATGAACGGTAATATTGAAGGAGGTGCAGGCCTGCCAAGAGCCCTCTGCACCCGATCATATGAACAGTCCCATTGAAGGCGGTGCAGACCTGCTGAGAACCCCTCTGCACCCGATCATATGAACGTCCCATTGAAGGCGGTGCAGGCCTGCCGAGAACCCCTCTGCACCCGATCATATGAATGGTCCCATTGAAGGCGGTACAGGCCTGCCGAGAACCCCCTCTGCACCCGATCATATGAATGGTCCCATTGAAGGCGGTGCAGTCCTGCCGAGAACCCCTCTGCACCCGATCATATGAACGTCCCATTGAAGGCGGTGCAGGCCTGCCGAGAATCCCCCCTGCACCCGATCATATGAACGGTAATATTGAAGGAGGTGCAGGCCTGCCAAGAGCCCCTCTGCACCCGATCATATGAACAGTCCCATTGAAGGCGGTGCAGGCCTGCTGAGAACCCCTCTGCACACGATCATATGAACGTCCCATTGAAGGCGGTGCAGGCCTGCCGAGAACCCCTCTGCACCCGATCATATGAACGGTCCTACTGAAGGAGGTGCAGGCCTGCCGAGAACCCCTCTGCACCCGATCATATAAACGGTCCCACTGAAGGATGTACAGGCCTGCCGAGAAACCCTCTGCACCCGATCATATGAACGTTCCCATTGAAGGTGGTGCAGGCCTGCCGAGAACTCCCCTTCACCCAATCATATGAACAGTCCCATTGAAGGCGGTGCAGGCCTGCTGAGAACCCTCTGCACCCGATCATATGAACGTCCCATTGAAGGCGGTGCAGGCCTGCCGAGAACCCCCTGCACCCGATTATATGAACGGTCCCATTGAAGGAGGTGCTGGCCTGCAAAGAACCCCTTTGCACCCAATCATATGAACTGTCCCACTGAAGGAGGTGCAGGCCTTCCGAGAACCCATCTACTCCCGATTATATGAACGGTCCAATTGAAGGGTTGGCAGGCCTGCCAAGAACGGCCCCCCTGCACCTGATCATATGAACAGTCCCATTGAAGGAGGTGCAGGTCTGCCAAGAACACCCCTGCACCCAATCATATGAACTGTCCCATTGAAGGTGGTGCAGGCCTGCCAAGAAACTCTCTGCACCCGATCATATGAACGGTCCCATTGAAGGAGGTGCAGGCCTGCCAAGAATGCCCCCTGCACCCGATCATAGGAACGGTCCCATTGAAGGAGGTGAAAGGCCTGCCAAGAACGCCCCCTGCACCCGATCATATGAACAATCCCATTGAAGGCGGTGCAGGCCTGCTGAGAACCCCTCTGCACCCGATCATATGAACGCCCCATTGAAGGCAGTGCAGGCCTGCCGAGAACCCCTCTGCACCCGATCATTTGAACGGTCCCATTGAAGGAGGTACAGGCCTGCCGAGAACCCCTCTGCACCCGATCATATGAACGGTCCCACTGAAGGAGGTGCAGGTCTGCCGAGAACCCCTCTGCACCCGATTATATGAACGCTCCCATTGAAGGAGGTGCTGGCCTGCCGAGAACCCCTTTGCACCCGATCAAATGAACAATCCCATTGAAGGAGGTGCAGGCCTTCCGAGAACCCCTCTGCTCCCGATTATATGAACGGTCCAATTGAAGGCTTTGCAGGCCTGCCAAGAACCCCCCAGCACCTGATCATATGAACAGTCCCCTTGAAGGAGGTGCAGGCCTGCCGAGAACCTCTCTGCACCCGATCATATGAACGGTCCCATTGAAGGAGGTGCAGGCCTGCCAAGAATGCCCCCTGCACCCGATCATAGGAACGGTCCCATTGAAGGAGGTGAAAGGCCTGCCAAGAACGCCCCCTGCACCCGATCATATGAACGGTCCCATTGAAGGCGGTGCAGGCCTGCCGAGAACCCCTCTGCACCCGATCATATGAACGTCCCATTGAAGGCGGTGCAGGCCTGCCGAGAACCCCCTGCACCCGATCATATGAACGGTAATATTGAAGGAGGTGCAGGCATGCCAAGAGCCCCTCTGCACCCGATCATATGAACGGTTCCATTGAAGGCGGTGCAGGCCTGCTGAGAACCCCTCTGCACCCGATCATATGAACGTCCCATTGAAGGCGGTGCAGGCCTGCCGAGAACCCCTCTGCACCCGATCATATGAACGGTCCTACTGAAGGAGGTGCAGGCCTGCCGAGAACCCCTCTGCACCCGATCATATAAACGGTCCCACTGAAGGATGTACAGGCCTGCCGAGAAACCCTCTGCACCCGATCATATGAACGGTCCCATTGAAGGTGGTGCAGGCCTGCTGAGAACTCCCCTTCACCCAATCATATGAACAGTCCCATTGAAGGCGGTGCAGGCCTGCTGAGAACCCCTCTGCACCCGATCATATGAACGTCCCATTGAAGGCGGTGCAGGCCTGCCGAGAACCCCCTGCACCCGATTATATGAACGGTCCCATTGAAGGAGGTGCTGGCCTGCAAAGAACCCTTTGCACCCAATCATATGAACTGTCCCACTGAAGGAGGTGCAGGCCTTCCGAGAACCCCTCTACTCCCGATTATATGAACGGTCCAATTGAAGGCTTTGCAGGCCTGCCAAGAACCCCCCTGCACCTGATCATATGAACAGTCCCATTGAAGGAGGTGCAGGTCTGCCAAGAACACCCCCTGCACCCAATCATATGAACTGTCCCATTGAAGGTGGTGCAGGCCTGCCAAGAAACTCTCTGCACCCGATCATATGAACGGTCCCATTGAAGGAGGTGCAGGCCTGCCAAGAATGCCCCCTGCACCCGATCATAGGAACGGTCCCATGGAAGGAGGTGAAAGGCCTGCCAAGAACGCCCCCTGCACCCGATCATATGAACAGTCCCATTGAAGGCGGTGCAGGCCTGCTGAGAACCCCTCTGCACCCGATCATATGAACGCCCCATTGAAGGCGGTGCAGGCCTGCCGAGAACCCCTCTGCACCCGATCATATGAACGGTCCCACTGAAGGAGGTGCAGGCCTGCCGAGAACCCCCCCTGCACCCGATTATATGAACGCTCCCATTGAAGGAGGTGCTGGCCTGCCGAGAACCCCTTTGCACCCGATCAAATGAACAATCCCATTGAACTAGGTGCAGGCCTTCCGAGAACCCCTCTGCTCCCGATTATATGAACGGTCCAATTGAAGGCTTTGCAGGCCTGCCAAGAACCCCCCCTGCACCTGATCATATGAACAGTCCCATTGAAGGAGGTGCAGGCCTGCCGAGAACCTCTCTGCACCCGATCATATGAACGGTCCCATTGAAGGAGGTGCAGGCCTGCCAAGAATGCCCCTGCACCCGATCATAGGAACGGTCCCATTGAAGGAGGTGAAAGGCCTGCCAAGAACGCCCCCTGCACCCGATCATATGAACGGTCCCATTGAAGGCGGTGCAGGCCTGCCGAGAACCCCTCTGCACCCGATCATATGAACGGTCCCACAGAAGGAGGTGCAGGCCTGCCGAGAACCCCTCTGCACCCGATCATATAAACGGTCCCACTGAAGGATGTAAAGGCCTGCCGAGAACCCCTCTGCACCCGATCATATGAATGGTCCCATTGAAGGTGGTGCAGGCCTGCCGAGAACTCCCCTTCACCCAATTATATGAACAGTCCCATTGAAGGAGGTACAGGCCTGCCGAGAACCCCCTCTGCACCCGATCATATGAACGGTCCCAATGAAGGAGGTGCAGGCCTGCCGAGAACCCCTCTGCACCCGATCATATAAACAGTCCCACTGAAGGAGGTACAGGCCTGCCGAGAACCCCTCTGCACCGGATCATATAAACGGTCCCATTGAAGGTGGTGCAGGCCTGCCGAGAACTCCCCCTTCACCCAATCATATGAACAGTCCCATTGAAAGAGGTGCAGGCCTGCCGAGAACCCCCCTCTGCACCCGATCATATGAACGGTCCCATTGAAGGAGGTGCAGGCCTGCGGAGAATGACCCCTGCACCCGATCATATGAACGGTCCCACTGAAGGAGGTACAGGCCTGCCGAGAACCCCTCTGCACCCGATCATATGAACGGTCCCACTGAAGGAGGTACAGGCCTGCTGAGAACCCCTCTGCACCCGGTCTTATGAACGGTCCCACTGAAGGAGGTACAGGCCTGCTGAGAACCCCTCTGCACCCGGTCTTATGAACGGTCCCATTGATAGTGGTGCAGGCCTGCCGAGAACTCCCCTGCACCCAATCATATGAACGGTCCCATTGAAGGAGGTACAGGCCTGCCGAGAACCCCCTCTGCACCCGATCATATGAATGGTCCCATTGAAGGCGGTGCAGTCCTGCCGAGAACCCCTCTGCACCCGATCATATGAACGGTCCCATTAAAGTTGGTGCAGGACTGCAGAGAACCCCCTGCACCCGATTATATGAACGCTCCCATTGAAGGAGGTGCTGGCCTGCCGAGAACCCCTTTGCACCCGATCAAATGAACAATCCCATTGAAGGAGGTGCAGGCCTTCCGAGAACCCCTCTGCTCCCGATTATATGAACGGTCCAATTGAAGGCTTTGCAGGCCTGCCAAGAACCCCCCTGCACCTGATCATATGAACAGTCCCATTGAAGGAGGTGCAGGCCTGCCGAGAACCTCTCTGCACCCGATCATATGAACGGTCCCATTGAAGGAGGTGCAGGCCTGCCAAGAATGCCCCCTGCACCCGATCATAGGAACGTTCCCATTGAAGGAGGTGAAAGGCCTGCCAAGAACGCCCCTGCACCCGATCATATGAACGGTCCCATTGAAGGCGGTGCAGGCCTGCCGAGAACCCCTCTGCACCCGATCATATGAACGGTCCCACTGAAGGAGGTGCAGGCCTGCCGAGAACCCCTCTGCACCCGATCATATAAACGGTCCCACTGAAGGATGTAAAGGCCTGCCGAGAACCCCTCTGCACCCGATCATATGAATGGTCCCATTGAAGGTGGTGCAGGCCTGCCGAGAACTCCCCTTCACCCAATTATATGAACAGTCCCATTGAAGGAGGTACAGGCCTGCCGAGAACCCCCTCTGCACCCGATCATATGAACGGTCCCAATGAAGGAGGTGCAGGCCTGCCGAGAACCCCTCTGCACCCGATCATATAAACAGTCCCACTGAAGGAGGTACAGGCCTGCCGAGAACCCCTCTGCACCGGATCATATAAACGGTCCCATTGAAGGTGGTGCAGGCCTGCCGAGAACTCCCCTTCACCCAATCATATGAACAGTCCCATTGAAAGAGGTACAGGCCTGCCGAGAACCCCCTCTGCACCCGATCATATGAACGGTCCCATTGAAGGAGGTGCAGGCCTGCGGAGAAGGACCCCTGCACCCGATCATATGAACGGTCCCACTGAAGGAGGTACAGGCCTGCCGAGAACCCCGCTGCACCCGATCATAGGAACGGTCCCACTGAAGGAGGTACAGGCCTGCTGAGAACCCCTCTGCACCCGGTCTTATGAACGGTCCCACTGAAGGAGGTACAGGCCTGCTGAGAACCCCTCTGCACCCGGTCTTATGAACGGTCCCATTGATAGTGGTGCAGGCCTGCCGAGAACTCCCCCTGCACCCAATCATATGAACGGTCCCATTGAAGGAGGTACAGGCCTGCCGAGAACCCCCTCTGCACCCGATCATATGAATGTTCCCATTGAAGGCGGTGCAGTCCTGCCGAGAACCCCTCTGCACCCGATCATATGAACGGTCCCATTAAAGTTGGTGCAGGACTGCAGAGAGCCCCCTGCACCTTATCATATGAACGGTCCAATTGTAGGAGGTACAGGCCTGCCGAGAACGTCCCCTGCACCCGATCACATGAACGGTCCCATTGAAGGAGGTGCAGGCCTGCCGAGAACAACCCCTGCACCCGATCATATGAACGGTCCCATTGAAGGAGGTGCAGGCCTGCCGAGAACCCCCTGCACCCGATCATATGAACGGTCCTATTGAAGGAGGTGCAGGCCTGCCGAGAGCGCCTCTGCACCCGATCATATGAACAGTCCCATTGAAGGTGGTGCAGGCCTGCTGAGAACCCCTCTGCACCCGATCATATGAACGTCCCATTGAATGCGGTGCAGGCATGCCGAGAACCCCTCTGCACTCGATCATATGAATGATCCCATTGAAGGAGGTACAGGCCTGCCGAGAACCCCTCTGCACCCAATCATATGAACGGTCCCATTGAATGTGTTGCAGGCCTGCCGAGAACCCCTCTGCACCCGATCATATAAACGGTCCCACTGAAGGATGTACAGGCCTGCCGAGAAACCCTCTGCACCCGATCATATGAACGGTAATATTGAAGGAGGTGCAGGCCTGCCAAGAGCCCCTCTGCACCCGATCATATGAACAGTCCCATTGAAGGCGGTGCAGGCCTGCTGAGAACCCCTCTGCACCCGATCATATGAACGTCCCATTGAAGGCGGTGCAGGCCTGCCGAGAACACCTCTGCACCCGATCATATGAACGGTCCTACTGAAGGAGGTGCAGGCCTGCCGAGAACCCCTCTGCACCCGATCATATAAACGGTCCCACTGAAGGATGTACAGGCCTGCCGAGAAACCCTCTGCACCCCATCATATGAACGGTCCCATTGAAGGTGGTGCAGGCCTGCCGAGAACTCCCCTTCACCCAATCATATGAACAGTCCCATTGAAGGCGGTGCAGGCCTGCTGAGAACCCCTCTGCACCCGATCATATGAACGTCCCATTGAAGGCGGTGCAGGCCTGCCGAGAACCCCCTGCACCCGATTATATGAACGGTCCCATTGAAGGTGGTGCAGGGCTGCCGAGAACTCCCCTTCACCCAATCATATGAACAGTCCCATTGAAGGCGGTGCAGGCCTGCTGAGAACCCCTCTGCACCCGATCATATGAACGTCCCATTGAAGGCGGTGCAGGCCTGCCGAGAACCCCCTGCACCCGATTATATGAACGGTCCCATTGAAGGAGGTACAGGCCTGCCGAGAACGCCATTCTGCACCCGATCATATGAACGGTCCCACTGAAGGAGGTACAGGCCTGCCGAGAACCGCTCTGCACCCGATCTTATGAACGGTCCCATTGAAAGTGGTGCAGGCCTGCCGAGAACTCCCCCTGCACCCGATCATATGAACGGTCCCATTGAAGGAGGTACAGGCCTGCCGAGAACCCCCTCTGCACCCGATCATATGAATGGTCCCATTGAAGGCGGTGCAGTCCTGCCGAGAACCCCTCTGCACCCGATCATATGAACGTCCCATTGAAGGCGGTGCAGGCCTGCCGAGAACCCCCCCTGCACCCGATCATATGAACGGTAATATTGAAGGAGGTGCAGGCCTGCCAAGAGCCCCTCTGCACCCGATCATATGAACAGTCCCATTGAAGGCGGTGCAGACCTGCTGAGAACCCCTCTGCACCCGATCATATGAACGTCCCATTGAAGGCGGTGCAGGCCTGCCGAGAACCCCTCTGCACCCGATCATATGAATGGTCCCATTGAAGGCGGTACAGGCCTGCCGAGAACCCCCTCTGCACCCGATCATATGAATGGTCCCATTGAAGGCGGTGCAGTCCTGCCGAGAACCCCTCTGCACCCGATCATATGAACGTCCCATTGAAGGCGGTGCAGGCCTGCCGAGAATCCCCCTGCACCCGATCATATGAACGGTAATATTGAAGGAGGTGCAGGCCTGCCAAGAGCCCCTCTGCACCCGATCATATGAACAGTCCCATTGAAGGCGGTGCAGGCCTGCTGAGAACCCTCTGCACACGATCATATGAACGTCCCATTGAAGGCGGTGCAGGCCTGCCGAGAACCCCTCTGCACCCGATCATATGAACGGTCCTACTGAAGGAGGTGCAGGCCTGCCGAGAACCCCTCTGCACCCGATCATATAAACGGTCCCACTGAAGGATGTACAGGCCTGCCGAGAAACCCTCTGCACCCGATCATATGAACGGTCCCATTGAAGGTGGTGCAGGCCTGCCGAGAACTCCCCTTCACCCAATCATATGAACAGTCCCATTGAAGGCGGTGCAGGCCTGCTGAGAACCCCTCTGCACCCGATCATATGAACGTCCCATTGAAGGCGGTGCAGGCCTGCCGAGAACCCCCTGCACCCGATTATATGAACGGTCCCATTGAAGGAGGTGCTGGCCTGCAAAGAACCCCTTTGCACCCAATCATATGAACTGTCCCACTGAAGGAGGTGCAGGCCTTCCGAGAACCCATCTACTCCCGATTATATGAACGGTCCAATTGAAGGGTTGGCAGGCCTGCCAAGAACGCCCCCCCTGCACCTGATCATATGAACAGTCCCATTGAAGGAGGTGCAGGTCTGCCAAGAACACCCCCTGCACCCAATCATATGAACTGTCCCATTGAAGGTGGTGCAGGCCTGCCAAGAAACTCTCTGCACCCGATCATATGAACGGTCCCATTGAAGGAGGTGCAGGCCTGCCAAGAATGCCCCCTGCACCCGATCATAGGAACGGTCCCATTGAAGGAGGTGAAAGGCCTGCGAAGAACGCCCCCTGCACCCGATCATATGAACGGTCCCATTGAAGGCGGTGCAGGCCTGCTGAGAACCCCTCTGCACCCGATCATATGAACGCCCCATTGAAGGCAGTGCAGGCCTGCCGAGAACCCCTCTGCACCCGATCATTTGAACGGTCCCATTGAAGGAGGTACAGGCCTGCCGAGAACCCCTCTGCACCCGATCATATGAACGGTCCCACTGAAGGAGGTGCAGGCCTGCCGAGAACCCCCCCTGCACCCGATTATATGAACGCTCCCATTGAAGGAGGTGCTGGCCTGCCGAGAACCCCTTTGCACCCGATCAAATGAACAATCCCATTGAAGGAGGTGCAGGCCTTCCGAGAACCCCTCTGCTCCCGATTATATGAACGGTCCAATTGAAGGCTTTGCAGGCCTGCCAAGAACCCCCAGCACCTGATCATATGAACAGTCCCCTTGAAGGAGGTGCAGGCCTGCCGAGAACCTCTCTGCACCCGATCATATGAACGGTCCCATTGAAGGAGGTGCAGGCCTGCCAAGAATGCCCCCTGCACCCGATCATAGGAACGGTCCCATTGAAGGAGGTGAAAGGCCTGCCAAGAACGCCCCCTGCACCCGATCATATGAACGGTCCCATTGAAGGCGGTGCAGGCCTGCCGAGAACCCCTCTGCACCCGATCATATGAACGTCCCATTGAAGGCGGTGCAGGCCTGCCGAGAACCCCCTGCACCCGATCATATGAACGGTAATATTGAAGGAGGTGCAGGCCTGCCAAGAGCCCCTCTGCACCCGATCATATGAACGGTTCCATTGAAGGCGGTGCAGGCCTGCTGAGAACCCCTCTGCACCCGATCATATGAACGTCCCATTGAAGGCGGTGCAGGCCTGCCGAGAACCCCTCTGCACCCGATCATATGAACGGTCCTACTGAAGGAGGTGCAGGCCTGCCGAGAACCCCTCTGCACCCGATCATATAAACGGTCCCACTGAAGGATGTACAGGCCTGCCGAGAAACCCTCTGCACCCGATCATATGAACGGTCCCATTGAAGGTGGTGCAGGCCTGCCGAGAACTCCCCCTTCACCCAATCATATGAACAGTCCCATTGAAGGCGGTGCAGGCCTGCTGAGAACCCCTCTGCACCCGATCATATGAACGTCCCATTGAAGGCGGTGCAGGCCTGCCGAGAACCCCCCCTGCACCCGATTATATGAACGGTCCCATTGAAGGAGGTGCTGGCCTGCAAAGAACCCTTTTGCACCCCATCATATGAACTGTCCCACTGAAGGAGGTGCAGGCCTTCCGAGAACCCCTCTACTCCCGATTATATGAACGGTCCAATTGAAGGCTTTGCAGGCCTGCCAAGAACCCCCCTGCACCTGATCATATGAACAGTCCCATTGAAGGAGGTGCAGGTCTGCCAAGAACACCCCCTGCACCCAATCATATGAACTGTCCCATTGAAGGTGGTGCAGGCCTGCCAAGAAACTCTCTGCACCCGATCATATGAACGGTCCCATTGAAGGAGGTGCAGGCCTGCCAAGAATGCCCCCTGCACCCGATCATAGGAACGGTCCCATGGAAGGAGGTGAAAGGCCTGCCAAGAACGCCCCTGCACCCGATCATATGAACGGTCCCATTGAAGGCGGTGCAGGCCTGCTGAGAACCCCTCTGCACCCGATCATATGAACGCCCCATTGAAGGCGGTGCAGGCCTGCCGAGAACCCCTCTGCACCCGATCATATGAACGGTCCCACTGAAGGAGGTGCAGGCCTGCCGAGAACCCCCTGCACCCGATTATATGAACGCTCCCATTGAAGGAGGTGCTGGCCTGCCGAGAACCCCTTTGCACCCGATCAAATGAACAATCCCATTGAAGGAGGTGCAGGCCTTCCGAGAACCCCTCTGCTCCCGATTATATGAACGGTCCAATTGAAGGCTTTGCAGGCCTGCCAAGAACCCCCCTGCACCTGATCATATGAACAGTCCCATTGAAGGAGGTGCAGGCCTGCCGAGAACCTCTCTGCACCCGATCATATGAACGGTCCCATTGAAGGAGGTGCAGGCCTGCCAAGAATGCCCCCTGCACCCGATCATAGGAACGGTCCCATTGAAGGAGGTGAAAGGCCTGCCAAGAACGCCCCCTGCACCCGATCATATGAACGGTCCCATTGAAGGCGGTGCAGGCCTGCCGAGAACCCCTCTGCACCCGATCATATGAACGGTCCCACTGAAGGAGGTGCAGGCATGCCGAGAACCCCTCTGCACCCGATCATATAAACGGTCCCACTGAAGGATGTAAAGGCCTGCCGAGAACCCCTCTGCACCCGATCATATGAATGGTCCCATTGAAGGTGGTGCAGGCCTGCCGAGAACTCCCCCTTCACCCAATTATATGAACAGTCCCATTGAAGGAGGTACAGGCCTGCCGAGAACCCCCCTCTGCACCCGATCATATGAACGGTCCCACTGAAGGAGGTGCAGGCCTGCCGAGAACCCCCTCTGCACCCGATTATATGAACGCTCCCATTGAAGGAGGTGCTGGCCTGCCGAGAACCCCTTTGCACCCGATCAAATGAACAATCCCATTGAAGGAGGTGCAGGCCTTCCGAGAACCCCTCTGCTCCCGATTATATGAACGGTCCAATTGAAGGCTTTGCAGGCCTGCCAAGAACCCCCCCAGCACCTGATCATATGAACAGTCCCCTTGAAGGAGGTGCAGGCCTGCCGAGAACCTCTCTGCACCCGATCATATGAACGGTCCCATTGAAGGAGGTGCAGGCCTGCCAAGAATGCCCCCTGCACCCGATCATAGGAACGGTCCCATTGAAGGAGGTGAAAGGCCTGCCAAGAACGCCCCCTGCACCCGATCATATGAACGGTCCCACTGAAGGCGGTGCAGGCCTGCCGAGAACCCCTCTGCACCCGATCATATGAACGTCCCATTGAAGGCGGTGCAGGCCTGCCGAGAACCCCCCCTGCACCCGATCATATGAACGGTAATATTGAAGGAGGTGCAGGCCTGCCAAGAGCCCCTCTGCACCCGATCATATGAACGGTTCCATTGAAGGCGGTGCAGGCCTGCTGAGAACCCCTCTGCACCCGATCATATGAACGTCCCATTGAAGGCGGTGCAGGCCTGCCGAGAACCCCTCTGCACCCGATCATATGAACGGTCCTACTGAAGGAGGTGCAGGCCTGCCGAGAACCCCTCTGCACCCGATCATATAAACGGTCCCACTGAAGGATGTACAGGCCTGCCGAGAAACCCTCTGCACCCGATCATATGAACGGTCCCATTGAAGGTGGTGCAGGCCTGCCGAGAACTCCCCTTCACCCAATCATATGAACAGTCCCATTGAAGGCGGTGCAGGCCTGCTGAGAACCCCTCTGCACCCGATCATATGAACGTCCCATTGAAGGCGGTGCAGGCCTGCCGAGAACCCCCCCTGCACCCGATTATATGAACGGTCCCATTGAAGGAGGTGCTGGCCTGCAAAGAACCCTTTTGCACCCAATCATATGAACTGTCCCACTGAAGGAGGTGCAGGCCTTCCGAGAACCCCTCTACTCCCGATTATATGAACGGTCCAATTGAAGGCTTTGCAGGCCTGCCAAGAACCCCCCTGCACCTGATCATATGAACAGTCCCATTGAAGGAGGTGCAGGTCTGCCAAGAACACCCCCTGCACCCAATCATATGAACTGTCCCATTGAAGGTGGTGCAGGCCTGCCAAGAAACTCTCTGCACCCGATCATATGAACGGTCCCATTGAAGGAGGTGCAGGCCTGCCAAGAATGCCCCCTGCACCCGATCATAGGAACGGTCCCATGGAAGGAGGTGAAAGGCCTGCCAAGAACGCCCCCTGCACCCGATCATATGAACGGTCCCATTGAAGGCGGTGCAGGCCTGCTGAGAACCCCTCTGCACCCGATCATATGAACGCCCCATTGAAGGCGGTGCAGGCCTGCCGAGAACCCCTCTGCACCCGATCATATGAACGGTCCCACTGAAGGAGGTGCAGGCCTGCCGAGAACCCCCTGCACCCGATTATATGAACGCTCCCATTGAAGGAGGTGCTGGCCTGCCGAGAACCCCTTTGCACCCGATCAAATGAACAATCCCATTGAAGGAGGTGCAGGCCTTCCGAGAACCCCTCTGCTCCCGATTATATGAACGGTCCAATTGAAGGCTTTGCAGGCCTGCCAAGAACCCCCTGCACCTGATCATATGAACAGTCCCATTGAAGGAGGTGCAGGCCTGCCGAGAACCTCTCTGCACCCGATCATATGAACGGTCCCATTGAAGGAGGTGCAGGCCTGCCAAGAATGCCCCCTGCACCCGATCATAGGAACGGTCCCATTGAAGGAGGTGAAAGGCCTGCCAAGAACGCCCCTGCACCCGATCATATGAACGGTCCCATTGAAGGCGGTGCAGGCCTGCCGAGAACCCCTCTGCACCCGATCATATGAACGGTCCCACTGAAGGAGGTGCAGGCCTGCCGAGAACCCCTCTGCACCCGATCATATAAACGGTCCCACTGAAGGATGTAAAGGCCTGCCGAGAACCCCTCTGCACCCGATCATATGAATGGTCCCATTGAAGGTGGTGCAGGCCTGCCGAGAACTCCCCTTCACCCAATTATATGAACAGTCCCATTGAAGGAGGTACAGGCCTGCCGAGAACCCCCTCTGCACCCGATCATATGAACGGTCCCAATGAAGGAGGTGCAGGCCTGCCGAGAAGCCCTCTGCACCCGATCATATAAACAGTCCCACTGAAGGAGGTACAGGCCTGCCGAGAACCCCTCTGCACCGGATCATATAAACGGTCCCATTGAAGGTGGTGCAGGCCTGCCGAGAACTCCCCCTTCACCCAATCATATGAACAGTCCCATTGAAAGAGGTGCAGGCCTGCCGAGAACCCCCCTCTGCACCCGATCATATGAACGGTCCCATTATAGGAGGTGCAGGCCTGCGGAGAATGACCCCTGCACCCGATCATATGAACGGTCCCACTGAAGGAGGTACAGGCCTGCCGAGAACCCCTCTGCACCCGATCATATGAACGGTCCCACTGAAGGAGGTACAGGCCTGCTGAGAACCCCTCTGCACCCGGTCTTATGAACGGTCCCACTGAAGGAGGTACAGGCCTGCTGAGAACCCCTCTGCACCCGGTCTTATGAACGGTCCCATTGATAGTGGTGCAGGCCTGCCGAGAACTCCCCTGCACCCAATCATATGAACGGTCCCATTGAAGGAGGTACAGGCCTGCCGAGAACCCCCTCTGCACCCGATCATATGAATGGTCCCATTGAAGGCGGTGCAGTCCTGCCGAGAACCCCTCTGCACCCGATCATATGAACGGTCCCATTAAAGTTGGTGCAGGACTGCAGAGAACCCCCCCTGCACCCGATTATATGAACGCTCCCATTGAAGGAGGTGCTGGCCTGCCGAGAACCCCTTTGCACCCGATCAAATGAACAATCCCATTGAAGGAGGTGCAGGCCTTCCGAGAACCCCTCTGCTCCCGATTATATGAACGGTCCAATTGAAGGCTTTGCAGGCCTGCCAAGAACCCCCCTGCACCTGATCATATGAACAGTCCCATTGAAGGAGGTGCAGGCCTGCCGAGAACCTATCTGCACCCGATCATATGAACGGTCCCATTGAAGGAGGTGCAGGCCTGCCAAGAATGCCCCCTGCACCCGATCATAGGAACGTTCCCATTGAAGGAGGTGAAAGGCCTGCCAAGAACGCCCCTGCACCCGATCATATGAACGGTCCCATTGAAGGCGGTGCAGGCCTGCCGAGAACCCCTCTGCACCCGATCATATGAACGGTCCCACTGAAGGAGGTGCAGGCCTGCCGAGAACCCCTCTGCACCCGATCATATAAACGGTCCCACTGAAGGATGTAAAGGCCTGCCGAGAACCCCTCTGCACCCGATCATATGAATGGTCCCATTGAAGGTGGTGCAGGCCTGCCGAGAACTCCCCCTTCACCCAATTATATGAACAGTCCCATTGAAGGAGGTACAGGCCTGCCGAGAACCCCCCTCTGCACCCGATCATATGAACGGTCCCACTGAAGGAGGTGCAGGCCTGCCGAGAACCCCTCTGCACCCGATCATATAAACAGTCCCACTGAAGGAGGTACAGGCCTGCCGAGAACCCCTCTGCACCGGATCATATAAACGGTCCCATTGAAGGTGGTGCAGGCCTGCCGAGAACTCCCCCTTCACCCAATCATATGAACAGTCCCATTGAAAGAGGTACAGGCCTGCCGAGAACCCCCTCTGCACCCGATCATATGAACGGTCCCATTGAAGGAGGTGCAGGCCTGTGGAGAATGACCCCTGCACCCGATCATATGAACGGTCCCACTGAAGGAGGTACAGGCCTGCCGAGAACCCCTCTGCACCCGATCATATGAACGGTCCCACTGAAGGAGGTACAGGCCTGCTGAGAACCCCTCTGCACCCGGTCTTATGAACGGTCCCACTGAAGGAGGTACAGGCCTGCTGAGAACCCCTCTGCACCCGGTCTTATGAACGGTCCCATTGATAGTGGTGCAGGCCTGCCGAGAACTCCCCCTGCACCCAATCATATGAACGGTCCCATTGAAGGAGGTACAGGCCTGCCGAGAACCCCCTCTGCACCCGATCATATGAATGTTCCCATTGAAGGCGGTGCAGTCCTGCCGAGAACCCCTCTGCACCCGATCATATGAACGGTCCCATTAAAGTTGGTGCAGGACTGCAGAGAGCCCCCTGCACCTTATCATATGAACGGTCCAATTGTAGGAGGTACAGGCCTGCCGAGAACGTCCCCTGCACCCGATCACATGAACGGTCCCATTGAAGGAGGTGCAGGCCTGCCGAGAACAACCCCTGCACCCGATCATATGAACGGTCCCATTGAAGGAGGTGCAGGCCTGCCGAGAACCCCCTGCACCCGATCATATGAACGGTCCTATTGAAGGAGGTGCAGGCCTGCCGAGAGCGCCTCTGCACCCGATCATATGAACAGTCCCATTGAAGGTGGTGCAGGCCTGCTGAGAACCCCTCTGCACCCGATCATATGAACGTCCCATTGAATGCGGTGCAGGCCTGCCGAGAACCCCTCTGCACTCGATCATATGAATGATCCCATTGAAGGAGGTACAGGCCTGCCGAGAACCCCTCTGCACCCAATCATATGAACGGTCCCATTGAATGTGTTGCAGGCCTGCCGAGAACCCCTCTGCACCCGATCATATAAACGGTCCCACTGAAGGATGTACAGGCCTGCCGAGAAACCCTCTGCACCCGATCATATGAACGGTAATATTGAAGGAGGTGCAGGCCTGCCAAGAGCCCCTCTGCACCCGATCATATGAACAGTCCCATTGAAGGCGGTGCAGGCCTGCTGAGAACCCCTCTGCACCCGATCATATGAACGTCCCATTGAAGGCGGTGCAGGCCTGCCGAGAACACCTCTGCACCCGATCATATGAACGGTCCTACTGAAGGAGGTGCAGGCCTGCCGAGAACCCCTCTGCACCCGATCATATAAACGGTCCCACTGAAGGATGTACAGGCCTGCCGAGAAACCCTCTGCACCCCATCATATGAACGGTCCCATTGAAGGTGGTGCAGGCCTGCCGAGAACTCCCCTTCACCCAATCATATGAACAGTCCCATTGAAGGCGGTGCAGGCCTGCTGAGAACCCCTCTGCACCCGATCATATGAACGTCCCATTGAAGGCGGTGCAGGCCTGCCGAGAACCCCCTGCACCCGATTATATGAACGGTCCCATTGAAGGTGGTGCAGGGCTGCCGAGAACTCCCCTTCACCCAATCATATGAACAGTCCCATTGAAGGCGGTGCAGGCCTGCTGAGAACCCCTCTGCACCCGATCATATGAACGTCCCATTGAAGGCGGTGCAGGCCTGCCGAGAACCCCCTGCACCCGATTATATGAACGGTCCCATTGAAGGAGGTACAGGCCTGCCGAGAACGCCATTCTGCACCCGATCATATGAACGGTCCCACTGAAGGAGGTACAGGCCTGCCGAGAACCGCTCTGCACCCGATCTTATGAACGGTCCCATTGAAAGTGGTGCAGGCCTGCCGAGAACTCCCCTGCACCCGATCATATGAACGGTCCCATTGAAGGAGGTACAGGCCTGCCGAGAACCCCCTCTGCACCCGATCATATGAATGGTCCCATTGAAGGCGGTGCAGTCCTGCCGAGAACCCCTCTGCACCCGATCATATGAACGTCCCATTGAAGGCGGTGCAGGCCTGCCGAGAACCACCCCTGCACCCGATCATATGAACGGTAATATTGAAGGAGGTGCAGGCCTGCCAAGAGCCCCTCTGCACCCGATCATATGAACAGTCCCATTGAAGGCGGTGCAGACCTGCTGAGAACCCCTCTGCACCCGATCATATGAACGTCCCATTGAAGGCGGTGCAGGCCTGCCGAGAACCCCTCTGCACCCGATCATATGAATGGTCCCATTGAAGGCGGTACAGGCCTGCCGAGAACCCCCTCTGCACCCGATCATATGAATGGTCCCATTGAAGGCGGTGCAGTCCTGCCGAGAACCCCTCTGCACCCGATCATATGAACGTCCCATTGAAGGCGGTGCAGGCCTGCCGAGAATCCCCTGCACCCGATCATATGAACGGTAATATTGAAGGAGGTGCAGGCCTGCCAAGAGCCCCTCTGCACCCGATCATATGAACAGTCCCATTGAAGGCGGTGCAGGCCTGCTGAGAACCCCTCTGCACACGATCATATGAACGTCCCATTGAAGGCGGTGCAGGCCTGCCGAGAACCCCTCTGCACCCGATCATATGAACGGTCCTACTGAAGGAGGTGCAGGCCTGCCGAGAACCCCTCTGCACCCGATCATATAAACGGTCCCACTGAAGGATGTACAGGCCTGCCGAGAAACCCTCTGCACCCGATCATATGAACGGTCCCATTGAAGGTGGTGCAGGCCTGCCGAGAACTCCCCTTCACCCAATCATATGAACAGTCCCATTGAAGGCGGTGCAGGCCTGCTGAGAACCCCTCTGCACCCGATCATATGAACGTCCCATTGAAGGCGGTGCAGGCCTGCCGAGAACCCCCTGCACCCGATTATATGAACGGTCCCATTGAAGGAGGTGCTGGCCTGCAAAGAACCCCTTTGCACCCAATCATATGAACTGTCCCACTGAAGGAGGTGCAGGCCTTCCGAGAACCCATCTACTCCCGATTATATGAACGGTCCAATTGAAGGGTTGGCAGGCCTGCCAAGAACGCCCCTGCACCTGATCATATGAACAGTCCCATTGAAGGAGGTGCAGGTCTGCCAAGAACACCCCCTGCACCCAATCATATGAACTGTCCCATTGAAGGTGGTGCAGGCCTGCCAAGAAACTCTCTGCACCCGATCATATGAACGGTCCCATTGAAGGAGGTGCAGGCCTGCCAAGAATGCCCCCTGCACCCGATCATAGGAACGGTCCCATTGAAGGAGGTGAAAGGCCTGCCAAGAACGCCCCCTGCACCCGATCATATGAACGGTCCCATTGAAGGCGGTGCAGGCCTGCTGAGAACCCCTCTGCACCCGATCATATGAACGCCCCATTGAAGGCAGTGCAGGCCTGCCGAGAACCCCTCTGCACCCGATCATTTGAACGGTCCCATTGAAGGAGGTACAGGCCTGCCGAGAACCCCTCTGCACCCGATCATATGAACGGTCCCACTGAAGGAGGTGCAGGCCTGCCGAGAACCCCTCTGCACCCGATTATATGAACGCTCCCATTGAAGGAGGTGCTGGCCTGCCGAGAACCCCTTTGCACCCGATCAAATGAACAATCCCATTGAAGGAGGTGCAGGCCTTCCGAGAACCCCTCTGCTCCCGATTATATGAACGGTCCAATTGAAGGCTTTGCAGGCCTGCCAAGAACCCCCCAGCACCTGATCATATGAACAGTCCCCTTGAAGGAGGTGCAGGCCTGCCGAGAACCTCTCTGCACCCGATCATATGAACGGTCCCATTGAAGGAGGTGCAGGCCTGCCAAGAATGCCCCCTGCACCCGATCATAGGAACGGTCCCATTGAAGGAGGTGAAAGGCCTGCCAAGAACGCCCCCTGCACCCGATCATATGAACGGTCCCATTGAAGGCGGTGCAGGCCTGCCGAGAACCCCTCTGCACCCGATCATATGAACGTCCCATTGAAGGCGGTGCAGGCCTGCCGAGAACCCCCTGCACCCGATCATATGAACGGTAATATTGAAGGAGGTGCAGGCCTGCCAAGAGCCCCTCTGCACCCGATCATATGAACGGTTCCATTGAAGGCGGTGCAGGCCTGCCGAGAACCCCTCTGCACCCGATCATATGAACGTCCCATTGAAGGCGGTGCAGGCCTGCCGAGAACCCCCCCTGCACCCGATCATATGAACGGTAATATTGAAGGAGGTGCAGGCCTGCCGAGAACCCCTCTGCACCCGATCATATGAACGGTCCTACTGAAGGAGGTGCAGGCCTGCCGAGAACCCCTCTGCACCCGATCATATAAACGGTCCCACTGAAGGATGTACAGGCGTGCCGAGAAACCCTCTGCACCCGATCCTATGAACGGTCCCATTGAAGGTGGTGCAGGCCTGCCGAGAACTCCCCTTCACCCAATCATATGAACAGTCCCATTGAAGGCGGTGCAGGCCTGCTGAGAACCCCTCTGCACCCGATCATATGAACGTCCCATTGAAGGCGGTGCAGGCCTGCCGAGAACCCCCTGCACCCGATTATATGAACGGTCCCATTGAAGGAGGTGCTGGCCTGCAAAGAACCCCTTTGCACCCAATCATATGAACTGTCCCACTGAAGGAGGTGCAGGCCTTCCGAGAACCCCTCTACTCCCGATTATATGAACGGTCCAATTGAAGGCTTTGCAGGCCTGCCAAGAACCCCCCCCCTGCACCTGATCATATGAACAGTCCCATTGAAGGAGGTGCAGGTCTGCCAAGAACACCCCCTGCACCCAATCATATGAACTGTCCCATTGAAGGTGGTGCAGGCCTGCTAAGAAACTCTCTGCACCCGATCATATGAACGGTCCCATTGAAGGAGGTGCAGGCCTGCCAAGAATGCCCCCTGCACCCGATCATAGGAACGGTCCCATGGAAGGAGGTGAAAGGCCTGCCAAGAACGCCCCCTGCACCCGATCATATGAACGGTCCCATTGAAGGCGGTGCAGGCCTGCTGAGAACCCCTCTGCACCCGATCATATGAACGCCCCATTGAAGGCGGTGCAGGCCTGCCGAGAACCCCTCTGCACCCGATCATATGAACGGTCCCACTGAAGGAGGTGCAGGCCTGCCGAGAACCCCCCCTGCACCCGATTATATGAACGCTCCCATTGAAGGAGGTGCTGGCCTGCCGAGAACCCCTTTGCACCCGATCAAATGAACAATCCCATTGAAGGAGGTGCAGGCCTTCCGAGAACCCCTCTGCTCCCGATTATATGAACGGTCCAATTGAAGGCTTTGCAGGCCTGCCAAGAACCCCCCTGCACCTGATCATATGAACAGTCCCATTGAAGGAGGTGCAGGCCTGCCGAGAACCTCTCTGCACCCGATCATATGAACGGTCCCATTGAAGGAGGTGCAGGCCTGCCAAGAATGCCCCCTGCACCCGATCATAGGAACGGTCCCATTGAAGGAGGTGAAAGGCCTGCCAAGAACGCCCCCTGCACCCGATCATATGAACGGTCCCATTGAAGGCGGTGCAGGCCTGCCGAGAACCCCTCTGCACCCGATCATATGAACGGTCCCACTGAAGGAGGTGCAGGCCTGCCGAGAACCCCTCTGCACCCGATCATATAAACGGTCCCACTGAAGGATGTAAAGGCCTGCCGAGAACCCCTCTGCACCCGATCATATGAATGGTCCCATTGAAGGTGGTGCAGGCCTGCCGAGAACTCCCCTTCACCCAATTATATGAACAGTCCCATTGAAGGAGGTACAGGCCTGCCGAGAACCCCCTCTGCACCCGATCATATGAACGGTCCCAATGAAGGAGGTGCAGGCCTGCCGAGAACCCCTCTGCACCCGATCATATAAACAGTCCCACTGAAGGAGGTACAGGCCTGCCGAGAACCCCTCTGCACCGGATCATATAAACGGTCCCATTGAAGGTGGTGCAGGCCTGCCGAGAACTCCCCTTCACCCAATCATATGAACAGTCCCATTGAAAGAGGTGCAGGCCTGCCGAGAACCCCCTCTGCACCCGATCATATGAACGGTCCCATTGAAGGAGGTGCAGGCCTGCGGAGAATGACCCCTGCACCCGATCATATGAACGGTCCCACTGAAGGAGGTACAGGCCTGCCGAGAACCCCTCTGCACCCGATCATATGAACGGTCCCACTGAAGGAGGTACAGGCCTGCTGAGAACCCCTCTGCACCCGGTCTTATGAACGGTCCCACTGAAGGAGGTACAGGCCTGCTGAGAACCCCTCTGCACCCGGTCTTATGAACGGTCCCATTGATAGTGGTGCAGGCCTGCCGAGAACTCCCCTGCACCCAATCATATGAACGGTCCCATTGAAGGAGGTACAGGCCTGCCGAGAACCCCCTCTGCACCCGATCATATGAATGGTCCCATTGAAGGCGGTGCAGTCCTGCCGAGAACCCCTCTGCACCCGATCATATGAACGGTCCCATTAAAGTTGGTGCAGGACTGCAGAGAACCCCCCTGCACCCGATTATATGAACGCTCCCATTGAAGGAGGTGCTGGCCTGCCGAGAACCCCTTTGCACCCGATCAAATGAACAATCCCATTGAAGGAGGTGCAGGCCTTCCGAGAACCCCTCTGCTCCCGATTATATGAACGGTCCAATTGAAGGCTTTGCAGGCCTGCCAAGAACCCCCTGCACCTGATCATATGAACAGTCCCATTGAAGGAGGTGCAGGCCTGCCGAGAACCTCTCTGCACCCGATCATATGAACGGTCCCATTGAAGGAGGTGCAGGCCTGCCAAGAATGCCCCCTGCACCCGATCATAGGAACGTTCCCATTGAAGGAGGTGAAAGGCCTGCCAAGAACGCCCCCTGCACCCGATCATATGAACGGTCCCATTGAAGGCGGTGCAGGCCTGCCGAGAACCCCTCTGCACCCGATCATATGAACGGTCCCACTGAAGGAGGTGCAGGCCTGCCGAGAACCCCTCTGCACCCGATCATATAAACGGTCCCACTGAAGGATGTAAAGGACTGCCGAGAACCCCTCTGCACCCGATCATATGAATGGTCCCATTGAAGGTGGTGCAGGCCTGCCGAGAACTCCCCCTTCACCCAATTATATGAACAGTCCCATTGAAGGAGGTACAGGCCTGCCGAGAACCCCCCTCTGCACCCGATCATATGAACGGTCCCAATGAAGGAGGTGCAGGCCTGCCGAGAACCCCTCTGCACCTGATCATATAAACAGTCCCACTGAAGGAGGTACAGGCCTGCCGAGAACCCCTCTGCACCGGATCATATAAACGGTCCCATTGAAGGTGGTGCAGGCCTGCCGAGAACTCCCCCTTCACCCAATCATATGAACAGTCCCATTGAAAGAGGTACAGGCCTGCCGAGAACCCCCTCTGCACCCGATCATATGAACGGTCCCATTGAAGGAGGTGCAGGCCTGCGGAGAATGACCCCTGCACCCGATCATATGAACGGTCCCACTGAAGGAGGTACAGGCCTGCCGAGAACCCCTCTGCACCCGATCATATGAACGGTCCCACTGAAGGAGGTACAGGCCTGCTGAGAACCCCTCTGCACCCGGTCTTATGAACGGTCCCACTGAAGGAGGTACAAGCCTGCTGAGAACCCCTCTGCACCCGGTCTTATGTACGGTCCCATTGATAGTGGTGCAGGCCTGCCGAGAACTCCCCCTGCACCCAATCATATGAACGGTCCCATTGAAGGAGGTACAGGCCTGCCGAGAACCCCCCTCTGCACCCGATCATATGAATGTTCCCATTGAAGGCGGTGCAGTCCTGCCGAGAACCCCTCTGCACCCGATCATATGAACGGTCCCATTAAAGTTGGTGCAGGACTGCAGAGAGCCCCCCTGCACCTTATCATATGAACGGTCCAATTGTAGGAGGTACAGGCCTGCCGAGAACGTCCCCTGCACCCGATCACATGAACGGTCCCATTGAAGGAGGTGCAGGCCTGCCGAGAACAACCCCTGCACCCGATCATATGAACGGTCCCATTGAAGGAGGTGCAGGCCTGCCGAGAACCCCCCCTGCACCCGATCATATGAACGGTCCTATTGAAGGAGGTGCAGGCCTGCCGAGAGCGCCTCTGCACCCGATCATATGAACAGTCCCATTGAAGGCGGTGCAGGCCTGCTGAGAACCCCTCTGCACCCGATCATATGAACGTCCCATTGAATGCGGTGCAGGCCTGCCGAGAACCCCTCTGCACTCGATCATATGAATGATCCCATTGAAGGAGGTACAGGCCTGCCGAGAACCCCTCTGCACCCAATCATATGAACGGTCCCATTGAATGTGTTGCAGGCCTGCCGAGAACCCCTCTGCACCCGATCATATAAACGGTCCCACTGAAGGATGTACAGGCCTGCCGAGAAACCCTCTGCACCCGATCATATGAACGGTCCCATTGAAGGTGGTGCAGGCCTGCCGAGAACTCCCCCTTCACCCAATCATATGAACAGTCCCATTGAAGGCGGTGCAGGCCTGCCGAGAACCCCTCTGCACCCGATCATATGAGCTGTCCCACTGAAGGAGGTGCAGGCCTGCCGAGAACACCCCCTGCACCCGATTATATGAACGCTCCCATTGAAGGAGGTGCTGGCCTGCAGAGAACCCCTTTGCACCCGATCATTTGAACAATCCCATTGAAGTAGGTGCAGGCTTTCCGAGAACCCCTCTGCACCCGATCATATGAACGGTCCCACTGAAGGAGGTGCAGGCCTGCCGAGAACCCCTCTGCACCCGATCATATAAACAGTCCCACTGAAGGAGGTACAGGCCTGCAGAGAACCCCTCTGCACCGGATCATATGAACGGTCCAATTGAAGGTGGCACAGGCCTGCCGAGAACTCCCCCTTCACCCAATTATATGAACAGTCCCATTGAAGGCGGTACAGGCCTGCTGAGAACCCCTCTGCACCCGATCATATGAACGTCCCATTGAAGGCGGTGCAGGCCTGCCGAGAACCCCCCCTGCACCCGATTATATGAACGGTCCCATTGAAGGAGGTACAGGCCTGCCGAGAACGCCATTCTGCACCCGATCATATGAACGGTCCCACTGAAGGAGGTACAGGCCTGCCGAGAACCGCTCTGCACCCGATCTTATGAACGGTCCCATTGAAAGTGGTGCAGGCCTGCCGAGAACTCCCCCTGCACCCGATCATATGAACGGTCCCATTGAAGGAGGTACAGCCCTGCCGAGAACCCCCCTCTGCACCCGATCATATGAATGGTCCCATTGAAGGCGGTGCAGTCCTGCCGAGAACCCCTCTGCACCCGATCATATGAACGTCCCATTGAAGGCGGTGCAGGCCTGCCGAGAACCACCCCTGCACCCGATCATATGAACGGTAATATTGAAGGAGGTGCAGGCCTGCCAAGAGCCCCTCTGCACCCGATCATATGAACAGTCCCATTGAAGGCGGTGCAGACCTGCTGAGAACCCCTCTGCACCCGATCATATGAACGTCCCATTGAAGGCGGTGCAGGCCTGCCGAGAACCCCTCTGCACCCGATCATATGAATGGTCCCATTGAAGGCGGTACAGGCCTGCCGAGAACCCCCTCTGCACCCGATCATATGAATGGTCCCATTGAAGGCGGTGCAGTCCTGCCGAGAACCCCTCTGCACCCGATCATATGAACGTCCCATTGAAGGCGGTGCAGGCCTGCCGAGAACCCCCTGCACCCGATCATATGAACAGTTCCATTGAAGGCGGTGCAGGCCTGCTGAGAACCCCTCTGCACCCGATCATATGAACGTCCCATTGAAGGCGGTGCAGGCCTGCCGAGAACCCCTCTGCACCCGATCATATGAACGGTCCTACTGAAGGAGGTGCAGGCCTGCCGAGAACCCCTCTGCACCCGATCATATAAACGGTCCCACTGAAGGATGTACAGGCCTGCCGAGAAACCCTCTGCACCCGATCATATGAACGGTCCCATTGAAGGTGGTGCAGGCCTGCCGAGAACTCCCCTTCACCCAATCATATGAACAGTCCCATTGAAGGCGGTGCAGGCCTGCTGAGAACCCCTCTGCACCCGATCATATGAACGTCCCATTGAAGGCGGTGCAGGCCTGCCGAGAACCCCCTGCACCCGATTATATGAACGGTCCCATTGAAGGAGGTGCTGGCCTGCAAAGAACCCCTTTGCACCCAATCATATGAACTGTCCCACTGAAGGAGGTGCAGGCCTTCCGAGAACCCCTCTACTCCCGATTATATGAACGGTCCAATTGAAGGGTTTGCAGGCCTGCCAAGAACGCCCCCCCTGCACCTGATCATATGAACAGTCCCATTGAAGGAGGTGCAGGTCTGCCAAGAACACCCCCTGCACCCAATCATATGAACTTTCCCATTGAAGGTGGTGCAGGCCTGCCAAGAAACTCTCTGCACCCGATCATATGAACGGTCCCATTGAAGGAGGTGCAGGCCTGCCAAGAATGCCCCCTGCACCCGATCACAGGAACGGTCCCATTGAAGGAGGTGAAAGGCCTGCCAAGAACGCCCCTGCACCCGATCATATGAACGGTCCCATTGAAGGCGGTGCAGGCCTGCTGAGAACCCCTCTGCACCCGATCAAATGAACGCCCCATTGAAGGCAGTGCAGGCCTGCCGAGAACCCCTCTGCACCCGATCATATGAACGGTCCCATTGAAGGAGGTACAGGCCTGCCGAGAACCCCTCTGCACCCGATCATATGAACGGTCCCACTGAAGGAGGTGCAGGCCTGCCGAGAACCCCCTGCACCCGATTATATGAACGCTCCCATTAAAGGAGGTGCTGGCCTGCCGAGAACCCCTTTGCACCCGATCAAATGAACAATCCCATTGAAGGAGGTGCAGGCCTTCCGAGAACCCCTCTGCTCCCGATTATATGAACGGTCCAATTGAAGGCTTTGCAGGCCTGCCAAGAACCCCCCCAGCACCTGATCATATGAACAGTCCCATTGAAGGAGGTGCAGGCCTGCCGAGAACCTCTCTTCACCCGATCATATGAACGGTCCCATTGAAGGAGGTGCAGGCCTGCCAAGAATGCCCCCTGCACCCGATCATAGGAACGGTCCCATTGAAGGAGGTGAAAGGCCTGCCAAGAACGCCCCCTGCACCCGATCATATGAACGGTCCCATTGAAGGCGGTGCAGGCCTGCCGAGAACCCCTCTGCACCCGATCATATGAACGTCCCATTGAAGGCGGTGCAGGCCTGCCGAGAACCCCCTGCACCCGATCAAATGAACGGTAATATTGAAGGAGGTGCAGGCCTGCCAAGAGCCCCTCTGCACCCGATCATATGAACGGTTCCATTGAAGGCGGTGCAGGCCTGCTGAGAACCCCTCTGCACCCGATCATATGAACGTCCCATTGAAGGCGGTGCAGGCCTGCCGAGAACCCCTCTGCACCCGATCATATGAACGGTCCTACTGAAGGAGGTGCAGGCCTGCCGAGAACCCCTCTGCACCCGATCATATAAACGGTCCCACTGAAGGATGTACAGGCCTGCCGAGAAACCCTCTGCACCCGATCATATGAACGGTCCCATTGAAGGTGGTGCAGGCCTGCCGAGAACTCCCCTTCACCCAATCATATGAACAGTCCCATTGAAGGCGGTGCAGGCCTGCCGAGAACCCCTCTGCACCCGATCATATGAACTGTCCCACTGAAGGAGGTGCAGTCCTGCCGAGAACACCCCCTGCACCCGATTATATGAACGCTCCCATTGAAGGAGGTGCTGGCCTGCAGAGAACCCCTTTGCACCCGATCATTTGAACAATCCCATTGAAGGAGGTGCAGGCCTTCCGAGAACCCCTCTGCACCCGATCATATGAACGGTCCCACTGAAGGAGGTGCAGGCCTGCCGAGAACCCCTCTGCACCCGATCATATAAACAGTCCCACTGAAGGAGGTACAGGCCTGCCGAGAACCCCTCTGCACCGGATCATATGAACGGTCCAATTGAAGGTGGAACAGGCCTGCCGAGAACTCCCCCTTCACCCAATCATATGAACAGTCCCATTGAAGGAGGTACAGGCCTGCCGAGAACGCCCTTCTGCACCCGATCATATGAACGGTCCCACTGAAGGAGGTACAGGCCTGCCGAGAACCGCTCTGCACCCGATCTTATGAACGGTCCCATTGAAAGTGGTGCAGGCCTGCCGAGAACTCCCCCTGCACCCGATCATATGAACGGTCCCATTGAAGGAGGTACAGGCCTGCCGAGAACCCCCTCTGCACCCGATCATATGAATGGTCCCATTGAAGGCGGTGCAGTCCTGCCGAGAACCCCTCTGCACCCGATCATATGAACGTCCCATTGAAGGCGGTGCAGGCCTGCCGAGAACCCCCTGCACCCGATCATATGAACGGTAATATTGATGGAGGTGCAGGCCTTCCAAGAGCCCCTCTGCACCCGATCATATGAACAGTCCCATTGAAGGTGGTGCAGGCCTGCTGAGAACCCCTCTGCACCCGATCGTATGAACGTCCCATTGAAGGCGGTGCAGGCCTGCCGAGAACCCCTCTGCACCCGATCATATGAATGGTCCCATTGAAGGCGGTACAGGCCTGCCGAGAACCCCCTCTGCACCCGATCATATGAATGGTCCCATTGAAGGCGGTGCAGTCCTGCCGAGAACCCCTCTGCACCCGATCATATGAACGTCCCATTGAAGGCGGTGCAGGCCTGCCGAGAACCCCCTGCACCCGATCATATGAACGGTAATATTGAACGAGGTGCAGGCCTGCCAAGAGCCCCTCTGCACCCGATCATATGAACAGTCCCATTGAAGGCGGTGCAGGCCTGCCGAGAACCCCTCTGCACCCGATCATATAAACGGTCCCACTGAAGGATGTACAGGCCTGCCGAGAAACCCTCTGCACCCCATCATATGAACGGTCCCATTGAAGGTGGTGCAGGCCTGCCGAGAACTCCCCCTTCACCCAATCATATGAACAGTCCCATTGAAGGCGGTGCAGGCCTGCTGAGAACCCCTCTGCACCCGATCATATGAACGTCCCATTGAAGGCGGTGCAGGCCTGCCGAGAACCCCCTGCACCCGATTATATGAACGGTCCCATTGAAGGTGGTGCAGGCCTGCCGAGAACTCCCCTTCACCCAATCATATGAACAGTCCCATTGAAGGCGGTGCAGGCCTGCTGAGAACCCCTCTGCACCCGATCATATGAACGTCCCATTGAAGGCGGTGCAGGCCTGCCGAGAACCCCCTGCACCCGATTATATGAACGGTCCCATTGAAGGAGGTACAGGCCTGCCGAGAACGCCATTCTGCACCCGATCATATGAACGGTCCCACTGAAGGAGGTACAGGCCTGCCGAGAACCGCTCTGCACCCGATCTTATGAACGGTCCCATTGAAAGTGGTGCAGGCCTGCCGAGAACTCCCCTGCACCCGATCATATGAACGGTCCCATTGAAGGAGGTACAGGCCTGCCGAGAACCCCCTCTGCACCCGATCATATGAATGGTCCCATTGAAGGCGGTGCAGTCCTGCCGAGAACCCCTCTGCACCCGTTCATATGAACGTCCCATTGAAGGCGGTGCAGGCCTGCCGAGAACCACCCCTGCACCCGATCATATGAACGGTAATATTGAAGGAGGTGCAGGCCTGCCAAGAGCCCCTCTGCACCCGATCATATGAACAGTCCCATTGAAGGCGGTGCAGACCTGCTGAGAACCCCTCTGCACCCGATCATATGAACGTCCCATTGAAGGCGGTGCAGGCCTGCCGAGAACCCCTCTGCACCCGATCATATGAATGGTCCCATTGAAGGCGGTACAGGCCTGCCGAGAACCCCCTCTGCACCCGATCATATGAATGGTCCCATTGAAGGCGGTGCAGTCCTGCCGAGAACCCCTCTGCACCCGATCATATGAACGTCCCATTGAAGGCGGTGCAGGCCTGCTGAGAACCCCCTGCACCCGATCATATGAACGGTAATATTGAAGGAGGTGCAGGCCTGCCAAGAGCCCCTCTGCACCCGATCATATGAACAGTCCCATTGAAGGCGGTGCAGGCCTGCTGAGAACCCCTCTGCACCCGATCATATGAACGTCCCATTGAAGGCGGTGCAGGCCTGCCGAGAACCCCTCTGCACCCGATCATATGAACGGTCCTACTGAAGGAGGTGCAGGACTGCCGAGAACCCCTCTGCACCCGATCATATAAACGGTCCCACTGAAGGATGTACAGGCATGCCGAGAAACCCTCTGCACCCGATCATATGAACGCTCCCATTGAAGGTGGTGCAGGCCTGCCGAGAACTCCCCCTTCACCCAATCATATGAACAGTCCCATTGAAGGCGGTGCAGGCCTGCTGAGAACCCCTCTGCACCCGATCATATGACTGTCCCATTGAAGGCGGTGCAGGCCTGCCGAGAACCCCCTGCACCCGATTATATGAACGGTCCCATTGAAGGAGGTGCTGGCCTGCAAAGAACCCCTTTGCACCCAATCATATGAACTGTCCCACTGAAGGAGGTGCAGGCCTTCCGAGAACCCCTCTACTCCCGATTATATGAACGGTCCAATTGAAGGGTTTGCAGGCCTGCCAAGAACGCCCCCCCTGCACCTGATCATATGAACAGTCCCATTGAAGGAGGTGCAGGTCTGCCAAGAACACCCCCTGCACCCAATCATATGAACTGTCCCATTGAAGGTGGTGCAGGCCTGCCAAGAAACTCTCTGCACCCGATCATATGAACGGTCCCATTGAAGGAGGTGCAGGCCTGCCAAGAATGCCCCCTGCACCCGATCATAGGAACGGTCCCATTGAAGGAGGTGAAAGGCCTGCCAAGAACGCCCCCTGCACCCGATCATATGAACGGTCCCATTGAAGGCGGTGCAGGCCTGCTGAGAACCCCTCTGCACCCGATCATATGAACGCCCCATTGAAGGCAGTGCAGGCCTGCCGAGAACCCCTCTGCACCCGATCATATGAACGGTCCCATTGAAGGAGGTACAGGCCTGCCGAGAACCCCTCTGCACCCGATCATAAGAACGGTCCCACTGAAGGAGGTGCAGGCCTGCCGAGAACCCCCCCTGCACCCGATTATATGAACGCTCCCATTGAAGGAGGTGCTGGCCTGCCGAGAATCCCTTTGCACCCGATCAAATGAACAATCCCATTGAAGGAGGTGCAGGCCTTCCGAGAACCCCTCTGCTCCCGATTATATGAACGGTCCAATTGAAGGCTTTGCAGGCCTGCCAAGAACCCCCCCAGCACCTGATCAAATGAACAGTCCCATTGAAGGAGGTGCAGGCCTGCCGAGAACCTCTCTGCACCCGATCATATGAACGGTCCCATTGAAGGAGGTGCAGGCCTGCCAAGAATGCCCCCTGCACCCGATCATAAGAACGGTCCCATTGAAGGAGGTGAAAGGCCTGCCAAGAACGCCCCCTGCACCCGATCATATGAACGGTCCCATTGAAGGCGGTGCAGGCCTGCCGAGAACCCCTCTGCACCCGATCATATGAACGTCCCATTGAAGGCGGTGCAGGCCTGCCGAGAACCCCCCCTGCACCCGATCATATGAACGGTAATATTGAAGGAGGTGCAGGCCTGCCAAGAGCCCCTCTGCACCCGATCATATGAACGGTTCCATTGAAGGCGGTGCAGGCCTGCTGAGAACCCCTCTGCACCCGATCATATGAACGTCCCATTGAAGGCGGTGCAGGCCTGCCGAGAACCCCTCTGCACCCGATCATATGAACGGTCCTACTGAAGGAGGTGCAGGCCTGCCGAGAACCCCTCTGCACCCGATCATATAAACGGTCCCACTGAAGGATGTACAGGCCTGCCGAGAAACCCTCTGCACCCGATCATATGAACGGTCCCATTGAAGGTGGTGCAGGCCTGCCG
The DNA here is from genome assembly GCA_963921515.1 of Calotriton arnoldi. NCBI lineage: Eukaryota > Metazoa > Chordata > Amphibia > Caudata > Salamandridae > Calotriton > Calotriton arnoldi. The sequence continues at coordinate 957,371 of CAWUFW010003913.1, read as the reverse complement.
AGAACTCCCCCTGCACCCAATCATATGAACAGTCCCATTGAAGGCGGTGCAGGCCTGCTGAGAACCCCTCTGCACCCGATCATATGAACGTCCCATTGAAGGCGGTGCAGGCCTGCCGAGAACCCCCCCTGCACCCGATTATATGAACGGTCCCATTGAAGGAGGTGCTGGCCTGCAAAGAACCCCTTTGCACCCAATCATATGAACTGTCCCACTGAAGGAGGTGCAGGCCTTCCGAGAACCCCTCTACTACCGATTATATGAACGGTCCAATTGAAGGCTTTGCAGGCCTGCCAAGAACCCCCCCCCTGCACCTGATCATATGAACAGTCCCATTGAAGGAGGTGCAGGTCTGCCAAGAACACCCCCTGCACCCAATCATATGAATTGTCCCATTGAAGGTGGTGCAGGCCTGCCAAGAAACTCTCTGCACCCGATCATATGAACGGTCCCATTGAAGGAGGTGCAGGCCTGCCAAGAATGCCCCCTGCACCCGATCATAGGAACGGTCCCATGGAAGGAGGTGAAAGGCCTGCCAAGAACGCCCCTGCACCCGATCATATGAACGGTCCCATTGAAGGCGGTGCAGGCCTGCTGAGAACCCCTCTGCACCCGATCATATGAACGCCCCGTTGAAGGCGGTGCAGGCCTGCCGAGAACCCCTCTGCACCCGATCATATGAACGGTCCCACTGAAGGAGGTGCAGGCCTGCCGAGAACCCCCCCTGCACCCGATTATATGAACGCTCCCATTGAAGGAGGTGCTGGCCTGCCGAGAACCCCTTTGCACCCGATCAAATGAACAATCCCATTGAAGGAGGTGCAGGCCTTCCGAGAACCCCTCTGCTCCCGATTATATGAACGGTCCAATTGAAGGCTTTGCAGGCCTGCCAAGAACCCCCCCTGCACCTGATCATATGAACAGTCCCATTGAAGGAGGTGCAGGCCTGCCGAGAACCTCTATGCACCCGATCATATGAACGGTCCCATTGAAGGAGGTGCAGGCCTGCCAAGAATGCCCCCTGCACCCGATCATAGGAACGGTCCCATTGAAGGAGGTGAAAGGCCTGCCAAGAACGCCCCCTGCACCCGATCATATGAACGGTCCCATTGAAGGCGGTGCAGGCCTGCCGAGAACCCCTCTGCACCCGATCATATGAACGGTCCCACTGAAGGAGGTGCAGGCCTGCCGAGAACCCCTCTGCACCCGATCATATAAACGGTCCCACTGAAGGATGTAAAGGCCTGCCGAGAACCCCTCTGCACCCGATCATATGAATGGTCCCATTGAAGGTGGTGCAGGCCTGCCGAGAACTCCCCCTTCACCCAATTATATGAACAGTCCCATTGAAGGAGGTACAGGCCTGCCGAGAACCCCCCTCTGCACCCGATCATATGAACGGTCCCAATGAAGGAGGTGCAGGCCTGCCGAGAACCCCTCTGCACCCGATCATATAAACAGTCCCACTGAAGGAGGTACAGGCCTGCCGAGAACCCCTCTGCACTGGATCATATAAACGGTCCCATTGAAGGTGGTGCAGGCCTGCCGATAACTCCCCCTTCACCCAATCATATGAACAGTCCCATTGAAAGAGGTACAGGCCTGCCGAGAACCCCCTCTGCACCCGATCATATGAACGGTCCCATTGAAGGAGGTGCAGGCCTGCGGAGAATGACCCCTGCACCCGATCATATGAACGGTCCCACTGAAGGAGGTACAGGCCTGCCGAGAACCCCTCTGCACCCGATCATATGAACGGTCCCACTGAAGGAGGTACAGGCCTGCTGAGAACCCCTCTGCACCCGGTCTTATGAACGGTCCCACTGAAGGAGGTACAGGCCTGCTGAGAACCCCTCTGCACCCGGTCTTATGAACGGTCCCATTGATAGTGGTGCAGGCCTGCCGAGAACTCCCCTGCACCCAATCATATGAACGGTCCCATTGAAGGAGGTACAGGCCTGCCGAGAACCCCCTCTGCACCCGATCATATGAATGGTCCCATTGAAAGCGGTGCAGTCCTGCCGAGAACCCCTCTGCACCCGATCATATGAACGGTCCCATTAAAGTTGGTGCAGGACTGCAGAGAGCCCCCCTGCACCTTATCATATGAACGGTCCAATTGTAGGAGGTACAGGCCTGCCGAGAACGTCCCCTGCACCCGATCACATGAACGGTCCCATTGAAGGAGGTGCAGGCCTGCCGAGAACAACCCCTGCACCCGATCATATGAACGGTCCCATTGAAGGAGGTGCAGGCCTGCCGAGAACCCCCTGCACCCGATCATATGAACGGTCCTATTGAAGGAGGTGCAGGCCTGCCGAGAGCGCCTCTGCACCCGATCATATGAACAGTCCCATTGAAGGCGGTGCAGGCCTGCTGAGAACCCCTCTGCACCCGATCATATGAACGTCCCATTGAATGCGGTGCAGGCCTGCCGAGAACCCTCTGCACTCGATCATATGAATGATCCCATTGAAGGAGGTACAGGCCTGCCGAGAACCCCTCTGCACCCGATCATATGAACAGTACCATTGAAGGAAGTGCAGGCCTGCCATGAACGCCCCCTGCACCCAATCATATGAACGGTCCCATTGAATGTGTTGCAGGCCTGCCGAGAACCCCTCTGCACCCGATCATATAAACGGTCCCACTGAAGGATGTACAGGCCTGCCGAGAAACCCTCTGCACCCGATCATATGAACGGTCCCATTGAAGGTGGTGCAGGCCTGCCGAGAACTCCCCCTTCACCCAATCATATGAACAGTCCCATTGAAGGCGGTGCAGGCCTGCCGAGAACCCCTCTGCACCCGATCATATGAACTGTCCCACTGAAGGAGGTGCAGGCCTGCCGAGAACACACCCTGCACCCGATTATATGATCGCTCCCATTGAAGGAGGTGCTGGCCTGCAGAGAACCCCTTTGCACCCGATCATTTGAACAATCCCATTGAAGGAGGTGCAGGCTTTCCGAGAACCCCTCTGCACCCGATCATATGAACGGTCCCACTGAAGGAGGTGCAGGCCTGCCGAGAACCCCTCTGCACCCGATCATATAAACAGTCCCACTGAAGGAGGTACAGGCCTGCAGAGAACCCCTCTGCACCGGATCATATGAACGGTCCAATTGAAGGTGGCACAGGACTGCCGAGAACTCCCCCTTCACCCAATTATATGAACAGTCCCATTGAAGGCGGTGCAGGCCTGCTGAGAACCCCTCTGCACCCGATCATATGAACGTCCCATTGAAGGCGGTGCAGGCCTGCCGAGAACCCCCCCTGCACCCGATTATATGAACGGTCCCATTGAAGGAGGTACAGGCCTGCCGAGAACGCCATTCTGCACCCGATCATATGAACGGTCCCACTGAAGGAGGTACAGGCCTGCCGAGAACCGCTCTGCACCCGATCTTATGAACGGTCCCATTGAAAGTGGTGCAGGCCTGCCGAGAACTCCCCCTGCACCCGATCATATGAACGGTCCCATTGAAGGAGGTACAGGCCTGCCGAGAACCCTCTCTGCACCCGATCATATGAATGGTCCCATTGAAGGCGGTGCAGTCCTGCCGAGAACCCCTCTGCACCCGATCATATGAACGTCCCATTGAAGGCGGTGCAGGCCTGCCGAGAACCACCCCTGCACCCGATCATATGAACGGTAATATTGAAGGAGGTGCAGGCCTGCCAAGAGCCCCTCTGCACCCGATCATATGAACAGTTCCATTGAAGGCGGTGCAGACCTGCTGAGAACCCTCTGCACCCGATCATATGAACGTCCCATTGAAGGCGGTGCAGGCCTGCCGAGAACCCCTCTGCACCCGATCATATGAATGGTCCCATTGAAGGCGGTACAGGCCTGCCGAGAACCCCCTCTGCACCCGATCATATGAATGGTCCCATTGAAGGCGGTGCAGTCCTGCCGAGAACCCCTCTGCACCCGATCATATGAACGTCCCATTGAAGGCGGTGCAGGCCTGCCGAGAACCCCCTGCACCCGATCATATGAACGGTAATATTGAAGGAGGTGCAGGCCTGCCAAGAGCCCCTCTGCACCCGATCATATGAACAGTCCCATTGAAGGCGGTGCAGGCCTGCTGAGAACCCCTCTACACCCGATCATATGAACGTCCCATTGAAGGCGGTGCAGGCCTGCCGAGAACCCCTCTGCACCCGATCATATGAACGGTCCTACTGAAGGAGGTGCAGGCCTGCCGAGAACCCCTCTGCACCCGATCATATAAACGGTCCCACTGAAGGATGTACAGGCCTGCCGAGAAACCCTCTGCACCCGATCATATGAACGGTCCCATTGAAGGTGGTGCAGGCCTGCCGAGAACTCCCCTTCACCCAATCATATGAACAGTCCCATTGAAGGCGGTGCAGGCCTGCTGAGAACCCCTCTGCACCCGATCATATGAACGTCCCATTGAAGGCGGTGCAGGCCTGCCGAGAACCCCCTGCACCCGATTATATGAACGGTCCCATTGAAGGAGGTGCTGGCCTGCAAAGAACCCCTTTGCACCCAATCATATGAACTGTCCCACTGAAGGAGGTGCAGGCCTTCCGAGAACCCCTCTACTCCCGATTATATGAACGGTCCAATTGAAGGGTTTGCAGGCCTGCCAAGAACGCCCCTGCACCTGATCATATGAACAGTCCCATTGAAGGAGGTGCAGGTCTGCCAAGAACACCCCCTGCACCCAATCATATGAACTGTCCCATTGAAGGTGGTGCAGGCCTGCCAAGAAACTCTCTGCACCCGATCATATGAACGGTCCCATTGAAGGAGGTGCAGGCCTGCCAAGAATGCCCCCTGCACCCGATCACAGGAACGGTCCCATTGAAGGAGGTGAAAGGCCTGCCAAGAACGCCCCCTGCACCCGATCATATGAACGGTCCCATTGAAGGCGGTGCAGGCCTGCTGAGAACCCCTCTGCACCCGATCAAATGAACGCCCCATTGAAGGCAGTGCAGGCCTGCCGAGAACCCCTCTGCACCCGATCATATGAACGGTCCCATTGAAGGAGGTACAGGCCTGCCGAGAACCCCTCTGCACCCGATCATATGAACGGTCCCACTGAAGGAGGTGCAGGCCTGCCGAGAACCCCCCCTGCACCCGATTATATGAACGCTCCCATTGAAGGAGGTGCTGGCCTGCCGAGAACCCCTTTGCACCCGATCAAATGAACAATCCCATTGAAGGAGGTGCAGGCCTTCCGAGAACCCCTCTGCTCCCGATTATATGAACGGTCCAATTGAAGGCTTTGCAGGCCTGCCAAGAACCCCCCCAGCACCTGATCATATGAACAGTCCCATTGAAGGAGGTGCAGGCCTGCCGAGAACCTCTCTGCACCCGATCATATGAACGGTCCCATTGAAGGAGGTGCAGGCCTGCCAAGAATGCCCCCTGCACCCGATCATAGGAACGGTCCCATTGAAGGAGGTGAAAGGCCTGCCAAGAACGCCCCCTGCACCCGATCATATGAACGGTCCCATTGAAGGCGGTGCAGGCCTGCCGAGAACCCCTCTGCACCCGATCATATGAACGTCCCATTGAAGGCGGTGCAGGCCTGCCGAGAACCCCCTGCACCCGATCATATGAACGGTAATATTGAAGGAGGTGCAGGCCTGCCAAGAGCCCCTCTGCACCCGATCATATGAACGGTTCCATTGAAGGCGGTGCAGGCCTGCTGAGAACCCTCTGCACCAGATCATATGAACGTCCCATTGAAGGCGGTGCAGGCCTGCCGAGAACCCCTCTGCACCCGATCATATGAACGGTCCTACTGAAGGAGGTGCAGGCCTGCCGAGAACCCCTCTGCACCCGATCATATAAACGGTCCCACTGAAGGATGTACAGGCCTGCCGAGAAACCCTCTGCACCCGATCATATGAACGGTCCCATTGAAGGTGGTGCAGGCCTGCCGAGAACTCCCCTTCACCCAATCATATGAACAGTCCCATTGAAGGCGGTGCAGGCCTGCTGAGAACCCCTCTGCACCCGATCATATGAACGTCCCATTGAAGGCGGTGCAGGCCTGCCGAGAACCCCCTGCACCCGATTATATGAACGGTCCCATTGAAGGAGGTGCTGGCCTGCAAAGAACCCCTTTGCACCCAATCATATGAACTGTCCCACTGAAGGAGGTGCAGGCCTTCCGAGAACCCCTCTACTCCCGATTATATGAACGGTCCAATTGAAGGCTTTGCAGGCCTGCCAAGAACCCCCCTGCACCTGATCATATGAACAGTCCCATTGAAGGAGGTGCAGGTCTGCCAAGAACACCCCCTGCACCCAATCATATGAACTGTCCCATTGAAGGTGGTGCAGGCCTGCCAAGAAACTCTCTGCACCCGATCATATGAACGGTCCCATTGAAGGAGGTGCAGGCCTGCCAAGAATGCCCCCTGCACCCAATCATAGGAACGGTCCCATGGAAGGAGGTGAAAGGCCTGCCAAGAACGCCCCCTGCACCCGATCATATGAACGGTCCCATTGAAGGCGGTGCAGGCCTGCTGAGAACCCTCTGCACCCGATCATATGAACGCCCCATTGAAGGCGGTGCAGGCCTGCCGAGAACCCCTCTGCACCCGATCATATGAACGGTCCCACTGAAGGAGGTGCAGGCCTGCCGAGAACCCCCTGCACCCGATTATATGAACGCTCCCATTGAAGGAGGTGCTGGCCTGCCGAGAACCCCTTTGCACCCGATCAAATGAACAATCCCATTGAAGGATGTGCAGGCCTTCCGAGAACCCCTCTGCTCCCGATTATATGAACGGTCCAATTGAAGGCTTTGCAGGCCTGCCAACAACCCCCCCTGCACCTGATCATATGAACAGTCCCATTGAAGGAGGTGCAGGCCTGCCGAGAACCTCTCTGCACCCGATCATATGAACGGTCCCATTGTAGGAGGTGCAGGCCTGCCAAGAATGCCCCCTGCACCCGATCATAGGAACGGTCCCATTGAAGGAGGTGAAAGGCCTGCCAAGAACGCCCCCTGCACCCGATCATATGAACGGTCCCATTGAAGGCGGTGCAGGCCTGCCGAGAACCCCTCTGCACCCGATCATATGAACGGTCCCACTGAAGGAGGTGCAGGCCTGCCGAGAACCCCTCTGCACCCGATCATATAAACGGTCCCACTGAAGGATGTAAAGGCCTGCCGAGAACCCCTGCACCCGATCATATGAATGGTCCCATTGAAGGTGGTGCAGGCCTGCCGAGAACTCCCCTTCACCCAATTATATGAACAGTCCCATTGAAGGAGGTACAGGCCTGCCGAGAACCCCCTCTGCACCCGATCATATGAACGGTCCCAATGAAGGAGGTGCAGGCCTGCCGAGAACCCCTCTGCACCCGATCATATAAACAGTCCCACTGAAGGAGGTACAGGCCTGCCGAGAACCCCTCTGCACCGGATCATATAAACGGTCCCATTGAAGGTGGTGCAGGCCTGCCGAGAACTCCCCTTCACCCAATCATATGAACAGTCCCATTGAAAGAGGTACAGGCCTGCCGAGAACCCCCTCTGCACCCGATCATATGAACGGTCCCATTGAAGGAGGTGCAGGCCTGCGGAGAATGACCCCTGCACCCGATCATATGAACGGTCCCACTGAAGGAGGTACAGGCCTGCCGAGAACCCCTCTGCACCCGATCATATGAACGGTCCCACTGAAGGAGGTACAGGCCTGCTGAGAACCCCTCTGCACCCGGTCTTATAAACGGTCCCACTGAAGGAGGTACAGGCCTGCTGAGAACCCCTCTGCACCCGGTCTTATGAACGGTCCCATTGATAGTGGTGCAGGCCTGCCGAGAACTCCCCTGCACCCAATCATATGAACGGTCCCATTGAAGGAGGTACAGGCCTGCCGAGAACCCCCTCTGCACCCGATCATATGAATGGTCCCATTGAAGGTGGTGCAGTCCTGCCGAGAACCCCTCTGCACCCGATCATATGAACGGTCCCATTAAAGTTGGTGCAGGACTGCAGAGAGCCCCCTGCACCTTATCATATGAACGGTCCAATTGTAGGAGGTACAGGCCTGCCGAGAACGTCCCCTGCACCCGATCACATGAACGGTCCCATTGAAGGAGGTGCAGGCCTGCCGAGAACGCCCCCTGCACCCGATCATATGAACGGTCCTATTGAAGGAGGTGCAGGCCTGCCGAGAGCGCCTCTGCACCCGATCATATGAACAGTCCCATTGAAGGCGGTGCAGGCCTGCTGAGAACCCCTCTGCACCCGATCATATGAACGTCCCATTGAATGCGGTGCAGGCCTGCCGAGAACCCCTCTGCACTCGATCATATGAATGATCCCATTGAAGGAGGTACAGGCCTGCCGAGAACCCCTCTGCACCCGATCATATGAACAGTCCCATTGAAGGAAGTGCAGGCCTGCCATGAACGCCCCTGCACCCAATCATATGAACGGTCCTATTGAAGGTGTTGCAGGCCTGCCGAGAACCTCTCTGCACCCGATCATATGAACGGTCCCATTGAAGGAGGTGAAGGCCTGCCAAGAAGGCCCCCTGCACCCGATCATAGGAACGGTCCCATTGAAGGAGGTGAAAGGCCTGCCAAGAACGCCCCTGCACCCGATCATATGAACGTCCCATTGAAGGCGGTGCAGGCCTGCCGAGAACCCCTCTGCACCCGATCATATGAACGGTCCCATTGAAGGAGGTACAGGCCTGCCGAGAACCCCTCTGCACCCGATCATATGAACGGTCCCACTGAAGGAGGTGCAGGCCTGCCGAGAACACCCGCTGCACCCGATTATATGAACGCTCCCATTGAAGGAGGTGCTGGCCTGCCGAGAATCCCTTTGCACCCGATCATATGAACAATCCCATTGAAGGAGGTGCAGGCCTTCCGAGAACCCCTCTGCTCCCGATTATATGAACGGTCCAATTGAAGGCTTTGCAGGCCTGCCAAGAACCCCCCCCTGCACCTGATCATATGAACACTCCCATTGAAGGAGGAGCAGGCCTGCCAAGAACGCCCCCTGCACCCAATCATATGAACGGTCCTATTGAAGGTGGTGCAGGCCTGCCGAGAACCTCTCTGCACCCGATCATATGAACGGTCCCAATGAAGGAGGTGCAGGCCTGCCGAGAACCCCTCTGCACCCGATCATATAAACAGTCCCACTGAAGGAGGTACAGGCCTGCCGAGAACCCCTCTGCACCGGATCATATAAACGGTCCCATTGAAGGTGGTGCAGGCCTGCCGAGAACTCCCCTTCACCCAATCATATGAACAGTCCCATTGAAAGAGGTACAGGCCTGCCGAGAACCCCCTCTGCACCCGATCATATGAACGGTCCCATTGAAGGAGGTGCAGGCCTGCGGAGAATGACCCCTGCACCCGATCATATGAACGGTCCCACTGAAGGAGGTACAGGCCTGCCGAGAACCCCTCTGCACCCGATCATATGAACGGTCCCACTGAAGGAGGTACAGGCCTGCTGAGAACCCCTCTGCACCCGGTCTTATAAACGGTCCCACTGAAGGAGGTACAGGCCTGCTGAGAACCCCTCTGCACCCGGTCTTATGAACGGTCCCATTGATAGTGGTGCAGGCCTGCCGAGAACTCCCCTGCACCCAATCATATGAACGGTCCCATTGAAGGAGGTACAGGCCTGCCGAGAACCCCCTCTGCACCCGATCATATGAATGGTCCCATTGAAGGTGGTGCAGTCCTGCCGAGAACCCCTCTGCACCCGATCATATGAACGGTCCCATTAAAGTTGGTGCAGGACTGCAGAGAGCCCCCCTGCACCTTATCATATGAACGGTCCAATTGTAGGAGGTACAGGCCTGCCGAGAACATCCCCTGCACCCGATCACATGAACGGTCCCATTGAAGGAGGTGCAGGCCTGCCGAGAACGCCCCCTGCACCCGATCATATGAACGGTCCTATTGAAGGAGGTGCAGGCCTGCCGAGAGTGCCTCTGCACCCGATCATATGAACAGTCCCATTGAAGGCGGTGCAGGCCTGCTGAGAACCCCTCTGCACCCGATCATATGAACGTCCCATTGAATGCGGTGCAGGCCTGCCGAGAACCCCTCTGCACTCGATCATATGAATGATCCCATTGAAGGAGGTACAGGCCTGCCGAGAACCCCTCTGCACCCGATCATATGAACAGTCCCATTGAAGGAAGTGCAGGCCTGCCATGAACGCCCCCTGCACCCAATCATATGAACGGTCCTATTGAAGGTGTTGCAGGCCTGCCGAGAACCTCTCTGCACCCGATCATATGAACGGTCCCATTGAAGGAGGTGAAGGCCTGCCAAGAAGGCCCCCTGCACCCGATCATAGGAACGGTCCCATTGAAGGAGGTGAAAGGCCTGCCAAGAACGCCCCTGCACCCGATCATATGAACGTCCCATTGAAGGCGGTGCAGGCCTGCCGAGAACCCCTCTGCACCCGATCATATGAACGGTCCCATTGAAGGAGGTACAGGCCTGCCGAGAACCCCTCTGCACCCGATCATATGAACGGTCCCACTGAAGGAGGTGCAGGCCTGCCGAGAACACCCGCTGCACCCGATTATATGAACGCTCCCATTGAAGGAGGTGCTGGCCTGCCGAGAATCCCTTTGCACCCGATCATATGAACAATCCCATTGAAGGAGGTGCAGGCCTTCCGAGAACCCCTCTGCTCCCGATTATATGAACGGTCCAATTGAAGGCTTTGCAGGCCTGCCAAGAACCCCCCTGCACCTGATCATATGAACACTCCCATTGAAGGAGGAGCAGGCCTGCCAAGAACGCCCCCTGCACCCAATCATATGAACGGTCCTATTGAAGGTGGTGCAGGCCTGCCGAGAACCTCTCTGCACCCGATCATATGAACGGTCCCATTGAAGGAGGTGCAGGCCTGCCAAGAATGCCCCCTGCACCCGATCATAGGAACGGTCCCATTGAAGGAGGTGAAAGGCATGCCAAGAACGCCCCCTGCACCCGATCATATGAACGGTCCCATTGAAGGCAGTGCAGGCCTGCCGAGAACCCCTCTGTACCCGATCATATGAACGGTCCTACTGAAGGAGGTGCATGCCTGCCGAGAACCCCTCTGCACCCGATCATATAAACGGTCCCACTGAAGGATGTACAGGCCTGCCGAGAAACCCTCTGCACCCGATCATATGAACGGTCCCATTGAAGGTGGTGCAGGCCTGCCGAGAACTCCCCCTTCACCCAATCATATGAACAGTCCCATTGAAGGCGGTGCAGGCCTGCCGAGAACCCCTCTGCACCCGATCATATGAACTGTCCCACTGAAGGAGGTGCAGGCCTGCCGAGAACACCCCCTGCACCCGATTATATGAATGCTCCCATTGAAGGAGGTGCTGGCCTGCAGAGAACCCCTTTGCACCCGATCATTTGAACAATCCCATTGAAGGAGGTGCAGGCTTTCCGAGAACCCCTCTGCACCCGATCATATGAACGGTCCCACTGAAGGAGGTGCAGGCCTGCCGAGAACCCCTCTGCACCCGATCATATAAACAGTCCCACTGAAGGAGGTACAGGCCTGCAGAGAACCCCTCTGCACCGGATCATATGAACGGTCCAATTGAAGGTGGCACAGGCCTGCCGAGAACTCCCCCTTCACCCAATTATATGAACAGTCCCATTGAAGGAGGTACAGGCCTGCCGAGAACGCCCCTCTGCACCCGATCATATGAACGGTCCCATTGAAGGAGGTGCAGGCCTGCGGAGAATGCCCCCTGCACCCGATCATATGAACGGTCCCACTGAAGGAGGTACAGGCCTGCCGAGAACCGCTCTGCACCCGATCTTATGAACGGTCCCATTGAAAGTGGTGCAGGCCTGCCGAGAACTCCCCCTGCACCCGATCATATGAACGGTCCCATTGAAGGAGGTACAGGCCTGCCGAGAACCCCCCTCTGCACCCGATCATATGAATGGTCCCATTGAAGGCGTTGCAGTCCTGCCGAGAACCCCTCTGCACCCGATCATATGAACGTCCCATTGAAGGCGGTGCAGGCCTGCCGAGAACCCCCCCTGCACCCGATCATATGAACGGTAATATTGAAGGAGGTGCAGGCCTGCCAAGAGCCCCTATGCACCCGATCATATGAACAGTCCCATTGAAGGCGGTGCAGGCCTGCTGAGAACCCCTCTGCACCCGATCATATGAATGTCCCATTGAAGGCGGTGCAGGCCTGCCGAGAACCCCTCTGCACCCGATCATATGAACGGTCCCATTGAAGGAGGTACAGGCCTGCCGAGAACCCCTCTGCACCCGATCATATGAACTGTCCCACTGAAGGAGGTGCAGGCCTGCCGAGCACACCCCCTGCACCCGATTATATGAACGCTCCCATTGAAGGAGGTGCTGGCCTGCCGAGAACCCCTTTGCACCCGATCATTTGAACAATCCCATTGAAGGAGGTGCAGGCCTTCCGAGAACCCCTCTGCACCCGATCATATGAACGGTCCCACTGAAGGAGGTGCAGGCCTGCCGAGAACCCCTCTGCACCCGATCATATAAACAGTCCCACTGAAGGAGGTACAGGCCTGCCGAGAACCCCTCTGCACCGGATCATATGAACGGTCCCATTGAAGGTGGCACAGGCCTGCCGAGAACTCCCCCTTCACCCAATCATATGAACAGTCCCATTGAAGGAGGTACAGTCCTGCCGAGAAATCCCCTCTGCACCCGATCATATGAACGGTCCCATTGAAGGAGGTGCAGGCCTGCGGAGAATGCCCCCTGCACCCGATCATATGAACGGTCCCACTGAAGGAGGTACAGGCCTGCCGAGAACCCCTCTGCACCCGATCATATGAACAGTCCCATTGAAGGAGGTGCAGGTCTGCCAAGAACACCCCTGCACCCAATCATATGAACTTTCCCATTGAAGGTGGTGCAGGCCTGCCAAGAAACTCTCTGCACCCGATCATATGAACGGTCCCATTGAAGGAGGTGCAGGCCTGCCAAGAATGCCCCCTGCACCCGATCACAGGAACGGTCCCATTGAAGGAGGTGAAAGGCCTGCCAAGAACGCCCCTGCACCCGATCATATGAACGGTCCCATTGAAGGCGGTGCAGGCCTGCTGAGAACCCCTCTGCACCCGATCAAATGAACGCCCCATTGAAGGCAGTGCAGGCCTGCCGAGAACCCCTCTGCACCCGATCATATGAACGGTCCCATTGAAGGAGGTACAGGCCTGCCGAGAACCCCTCTGCACCCGATCATATGAACGGTCCCACTGAAGGAGGTGCAGGCCTGCCGAGAACCCCCTGCACCCGATTATATGAACGCTCCCATTAAAGGAGGTGCTGGCCTGCCGAGAACCCCTTTGCACCCGATCAAATGAACAATCCCATTGAAGGAGGTGCAGGCCTTCCGAGAACCCCTCTGCTCCCGATTATATGAACGGTCCAATTGAAGGCTTTGCAGGCCTGCCAAGAACCCCCCAGCACCTGATCATATGAACAGTCCCATTGAAGGAGGTGCAGGCCTGCCGAGAACCTCTCTTCACCCGATCATATGAACGGTCCCATTGAAGGAGGTGCAGGCCTGCCAAGAATGCCCCCTGCACCCGATCATAGGAACGGTCCCATTGAAGGAGGTGAAAGGCCTGCCAAGAACGCCCCTGCACCCGATCATATGAACGGTCCCATTGAAGGCGGTACAGGCATGCCGAGAACCCCTCTGCACCCGATCATATGAACGTCCCATTGAAGGCGGTGCAGGCCTGCCGAGAACCCCCTGCACCCGATCAAATGAACGGTAATATTGAAGGAGGTGCAGGCCTGCCAAGAGCCCCTCTGCACCCGATCATATGAACGGTTCCATTGAAGGCGGTGCAGGCCTGCTGAGAACCCCTCTGCACCCGATCATATGAACGTCCCATTGAAGGCGGTGCAGGCCTGCCGAGAACCCCTCTGCACCCGATCATATGAACGGTCCTACTGAAGGAGGTGCAGGCCTGCCGAGAACCCCTCTGCACCCGATCATATAAACGGTCCCACTGAAGGATGTACAGGCCTGCCGAGAAACCCTCTGCACCCGATCATATGAACGGTCCCATTGAAGGTGGTGCAGGCCTGCCGAGAACTCCCCCTTCACCCGATCATATGAACGGTCCCATTGAAGGAGGTACAGGCCTGCCGAGAACCCCTCTGCACCCGATCATATGAACTGTCCCACTGAAGGAGGTGCAGGCCTGCCGAGCACACCCCTGCACCCGATTATATGAACGCTCCCATTGAAGGAGGTGCTGGCCTGCCGAGAACCCCTTTGCACCCGATCATTTGAACAATCCCATTGAAGGAGGTGCAGGCCTTCCGAGAACCCCTCTGCACCCGATCATATGAACGGTCCCACTGAAGGAGGTGCAGGCCTGCCGAGAACCCCTCTGCACCCGATCATATAAACAGTCCCACTGAAGGAGGTACAGGCCTGCCGAGAACCCCTCTGCACCGGATCATATGAACGGTCCCATTGAAGGTGGCACAGGCCTGCCGAGAACTCCCCTTCACCCAATCATATGAACAGTCCCATTGAAGGAGGTACAGTCCTGCCGAGAAATCCCTCTGCACCCGATCATATGAACGGTCCCATTGAAGGAGGTGCAGGCCTGCGGAGAATGCCCCCTGCACCCGATCATATGAACGGTCCCACTGAAGGAGGTACAGGCCTGCCGAGAACCCCTCTGCACCCGATCATATGAACAGTCCCATTGAAGGAGGTGCAGGTCTGCCAAGAACACCCCCTGCACCCAATCATATGAACTTTCCCATTGAAGGTGGTGCAGGCCTGCCAAGAAACTCTCTGCACCCGATCATATGAACGGTCCCATTGAAGGAGGTGCAGGCCTGCCAAGAATGCCCCTGCACCCGATCACAGGAACGGTCCCATTGAAGGAGGTGAAAGGCCTGCCAAGAACGCCCCTGCACCCGATCATATGAACGGTCCCATTGAAGGCGGTGCAGGCCTGCTGAGAACCCCTCTGCACCCGATCAAATGAACGCCCCATTGAAGGCAGTGCAGGCCTGCCGAGAACCCCTCTGCACCCGATCATATGAACGGTCCCATTGAAGGAGGTACAGGCCTGCCGAGAACCCCTCTGCACCCGATCATATGAACGGTCCCACTGAAGGAGGTGCAGGCCTGCCGAGAACCCCCTGCACCCGATTATATGAACGCTCCCATTAAAGGAGGTGCTGGCCTGCCGAGAACCCCTTTGCACCCGATCAAATGAACAATCCCATTGAAGGAGGTGCAGGCCTTCCGAGAACCCCTCTGCTCCCGATTATATGAACGGTCCAATTGAAGGCTTTGCAGGCCTGCCAAGAACCCCCAGCACCTGATCATATGAACAGTCCCATTGAAGGAGGTGCAGGCCTGCCGAGAACCTCTCTTCACCCGATCATATGAACGGTCCCATTGAAGGAGGTGCAGGCCTGCCAAGAATGCCCCCTGCACCCGATCATAGGAACGGTCCCATTGAAGGAGGTGAAAGGCCTGCCAAGAACGCCCCCTGCACCCGATCATATGAACGGTCCCATTGAAGGCGGTGCAGGCCTGCCGAGAACCCCTCTGCACCCGATCATATGAACGTCCCATTGAAGGCGGTGCAGGCCTGCCGAGAACCCCCTGCACCCGATCAAATGAACGGTAATATTGAAGGAGGTGCAGGCCTGCCAAGAGCCCCTCTGCACCCGATCATATGAACGGTTCCATTGAAGGCGGTGCAGGCCTGCTGAGAACCCCTCTGCACCCGATCATATGAACGTCCCATTGAAGGCGGTGCAGGCCTGCCGAGAACCCCTCTGCACCCGATCATATGAACGGTCCTACTGAAGGAGGTGCAGGCCTGCCGAGAACCCCTCTGCACCCGATCATATAAACGGTCCCACTGAAGGATGTACAGGCCTGCCGAGAAACCCTCTGCACCCGATCATATGAACGGTCCCATTGAAGGTGGTGCAGGCCTGCCGAGAACTCCCCCTTCACCCAATCATATGAACAGTCCCATTGAAGGCGGTGCAGGCCTGCCGAGAACCCCTCTGCACCCGATCATATGAACTGTCCCACTGAAGGAGGTGCAGTCCTGCCGAGAACACCCCCTGCACCCGATTATATGAACGCTCCCATTGAAGGAGGTGCTGGCCTGCAGAGAACCCCTTTGCACCCGATCATTTGAACAATCCCATTGAAGGAGGTGCAGGCCTTCCGAGAACCCTCTGCACCCGATCATATGAACGGTCCCACTGAAGGAGGTGCAGGCCTGCCGAGAACCCCTCTGCACCCGATCATATAAACAGTCCCACTGAAGGAGGTACAGGCCTGCAGAGAACCCCTCTGCACCGGATCATATGAACGGTCCAATTGAAGGTGGAACAGGCCTGCCGAGAACTCCCCTTCACCCAATCATATGAACAGTCCCATTGAAGGAGGTACAGGCCTGCCGAGAACGCCCTTCTGCACCCGATCATATGAACGGTCCCACTGAAGGAGGTACAGGCCTGCCGAGAACCGCTCTGCACCCGATCTTATGAACGGTCCCATTGAAAGTGGTGCAGGCCTGCCGAGAACTCCCCTGCACCCGATCATATGAACGGTCCCATTGAAGGAGGTACAGGCCTGCCGAGAACCCCCTCTGCACCCGATCATATGAATGGTCCCATTGAAGGCGGTGCAGTCCTGCCGAGAACCCCTCTGCACCCGATCATATGAACGTCCCATTGAAGGCGGTGCAGGCCTGCCGAGAACCCCCTGCACCCGATCATATGAACGGTAATATTGATGGAGGTGCAGGCCTTCCAAGAGCCCCTCTGCACCCGATCATATGAACAGTCCCATTGAAGGTGGTGCAGGCCTGCTGAGAACCCCTCTGCACCCGATCGTATGAACGTCCCATTGAAGGCGGTGCAGGCCTGCCGAGAACCCCTCTGCACCCGATCATATGAATGGTCCCATTGAAGGCGGTACAGGCCTGCCGAGAACCCCCTCTGCACCCGATCATATGAATGGTCCCATTGAAGGCGGTGCAGTCCTGCCGAGAACCCCTCTGCACCCGATCATATGAACGTCCCATTGAAGGCGGTGCAGGCCTGCCGAGAACCCCCTGCACCCGATCATATGAACGGTAATATTGAACGAGGTGCAGGCCTGCCAAGAGCCCCTCTGCACCCGATCATATGAACAGTCCCATTGAAGGCGGTGCAGGCCTGCCGAGAACCCCTCTGCACCCGATCATATAAACGGTCCCACTGAAGGATGTACAGGCCTGCCGAGAAACCCTCTGCACCCCATCATATGAACGGTCCCATTGAAGGTGGTGCAGGCCTGCCGAGAACTCCCCTTCACCCAATCATATGAACAGTCCCATTGAAGGCGGTGCAGGCCTGCTGAGAACCCCTCTGCACCCGATCATATGAACGTCCCATTGAAGGCGGTGCAGGCCTGCCGAGAACCCCCTGCACCCGATTATATGAACGGTCCCATTGAAGGTGGTGCAGGCCTGCCGAGAACTCCCCTTCACCCAATCATATGAACAGTCCCATTGAAGGCGGTGCAGGCCTGCTGAGAACCCCTCTGCACCCGATCATATGAACGTCCCATTGAAGGCGGTGCAGGCCTGCCGAGAACCCCCTGCACCCGATTATATGAACGGTCCCATTGAAGGAGGTACAGGCCTGCCGAGAACGCCATTCTGCACCCGATCATATGAACGGTCCCACTGAAGGAGGTACAGGCCTGCCGAGAACCGCTCTGCACCCGATCTTATGAACGGTCCCATTGAAAGTGGTGCAGGCCTGCCGAGAACTCCCCTGCACCCGATCATATGAACGGTCCCATTGAAGGAGGTACAGGCCTGCCGAGAACCCCCTCTGCACCCGATCATATGAATGGTCCCATTGAAGGCGGTGCAGTCCTGCCGAGAACCCCTCTGCACCCGTTCATATGAACGTCCCATTGAAGGCGGTGCAGGCCTGCCGAGAACCACCCCTGCACCCGATCATATGAACGGTAATATTGAAGGAGGTGCAGGCCTGCCAAGAGCCCCTCTGCACCCGATCATATGAACAGTCCCATTGAAGGCGGTGCAGACCTGCTGAGAACCCCTCTGCACCCGATCATATGAACGTCCCATTGAAGGCGGTGCAGGCCTGCCGAGAACCCCTCTGCACCCGATCATATGAATGGTCCCATTGAAGGCGGTACAGGCCTGCCGAGAACCCCCTCTGCACCCGATCATATGAATGGTCCCATTGAAGGCGGTGCAGTCCTGCCGAGAACCCCTCTGCACCCGATCATATGAACGTCCCATTGAAGGCGGTGCAGGCCTGCTGAGAACCCCCTGCACCCGATCATATGAACGGTAATATTGAAGGAGGTGCAGGCCTGCCAAGAGCCCCTCTGCACCCGATCATATGAACAGTCCCATTGAAGGCGGTGCAGGCCTGCTGAGAACCCCTCTGCACCCGATCATATGAACGTCCCATTGAAGGCGGTGCAGGCCTGCCGAGAACCCCTCTGCACCCGATCATATGAACGGTCCTACTGAAGGAGGTGCAGGACTGCCGAGAACCCCTCTGCACCCGATCATATAAACGGTCCCACTGAAGGATGTACAGGCATGCCGAGAAACCCTCTGCACCCGATCATATGAACGCTCCCATTGAAGGTGGTGCAGGCCTGCCGAGAACTCCCCCTTCACCCAATCATATGAACAGTCCCATTGAAGGCGGTGCAGGCCTGCTGAGAACCCCTCTGCACCCGATCATATGACTGTCCCATTGAAGGCGGTGCAGGCCTGCCGAGAACCCCCTGCACCCGATTATATGAACGGTCCCATTGAAGGAGGTGCTGGCCTGCAAAGAACCCCTTTGCACCCAATCATATGAACTGTCCCACTGAAGGAGGTGCAGGCCTTCCGAGAACCCCTCTACTCCCGATTATATGAACGGTCCAATTGAAGGGTTTGCAGGCCTGCCAAGAACGCCCCCTGCACCTGATCATATGAACAGTCCCATTGAAGGAGGTGCAGGTCTGCCAAGAACACCCCTGCACCCAATCATATGAACTGTCCCATTGAAGGTGGTGCAGGCCTGCCAAGAAACTCTCTGCACCCGATCATATGAACGGTCCCATTGAAGGAGGTGCAGGCCTGCCAAGAATGCCCCCTGCACCCGATCATAGGAACGGTCCCATTGAAGGAGGTGAAAGGCCTGCCAAGAACGCCCTCTGCACCCGATCATATGAACGGTCCCATTGAAGGCGGTGCAGGCCTGCTGAGAACCCCTCTGCACCCGATCATATGAACGCCCCATTGAAGGCAGTGCAGGCCTGCCGAGAACCCCTCTGCACCCGATCATATGAACGGTCCCATTGAAGGAGGTACAGGCCTGCCGAGAACCCCTCTGCACCCGATCATAAGAACGGTCCCACTGAAGG